>CM018052.1:41506194-42706194 GCA_008638375.1 Nyssa sinensis
AATAGAAAAGGCAAATCCCTTATGATACACCAGATCCGGCTCGGTTATTGATAGAGTGAATAGATCTGCCATTTCTTGAAATCTCTCTTCTGACTCAAAATCGTGGTGTAACGTGTATCCTCCCCTGTTCCGGTCATGGAATAGATGAAATAAATCAAAAAATGGATTTTTGTTCAAGAATGAAATCTTATTGGAACTGTCCATATCCGGTTCATCCTTCGGAACCATATCACATCTCGGATCTGATGAAATAGGATGAATTGAAACATTATTTTGTAAATACTTAATTATCTTGAATATATGAACCATTTCTTTATTTTCTCATCACCTGGAAGGGACAAAAGAAAGATCTTGTTCTTTCTTCAACAATTCCTAATCTCTAGTGGACCTCTCAGTAGGATTTAAACCCAGATGAAGTTTTGACCATTTGTTAGAGAAAAAAGAATGAATGGATCTTGTAGGATTCCTAAGAAATTTTTCGATTTCTTCTGGAAGTAGATGATCAATCATCTGCTTCTCACGTTTCGTGAATAGCAAGGACATTGAGGAATATCGAGAAAGGCATTTCGGGAATCGGTCTAATTCTATCTCTGTCCGTTCCATTTGAAGAAAGGAAGGATCCCAAAGAGTCGATCTTTCTTTTAGTTGTTGAATCTCTCTTTGATTGATCAATGTGTGATATTTCGAATCCTCATTACTAATGGAATCCAAATGATCTCTGGATTGATCAGAAGATCCTTTCAATTGGCTAGAATCCGTTACTTGAACGAAACTAGATCTTGTGGAATCATATTGAATATTTGACGATACATTCCGTACCTTGCTAAAAAACCGATCCTTGTTTACCAACCACATATTGCCTAACCAAATCTAATTCTCTCTCAATACGTTCCTCAAAAAATCCGATTCGTGCGGATTCTTCCCCCAACTAAGGAGGAGATCTTGGCAGAATTGCCACATATGAAATTGAGCACAATTTTGCAAAGAAATAGCCCACTTGTTTCTCGAGAAGAGATGGGAAACATGCTCAATATCATTTGATTGAATAGTTGACCCAGCCCCTTGTTGTTTGAAGAAACCCTCCACTTCAATTGGTATTTTTTCACGAAAAGCAGACATGAGATAACAAATCCAGTGTTTCACTAAGATTTCGAATAGCGGTCCCGAATTCAAGTTGATTATATTTCGCCTCTTCCTCAGAGAAAGACGATCAAACAATTCCCAATCATGGTCCTTGCGGATCGGATCATCCATATAATATACAAAAAGAAACTCCAGATATTTGATATCTTTCTCTTTGAATAAGATCTCAATTCCAGCGACGGTTTCATTAGATATCTTACAACTAGAATCCCTCTTTTTTCCGATCCAGTTCCTCCACCACCGCGAACCCCAGTTAGATTCAGGCATGATACACTTTTTAGTTATTGGGAGAACCCAAGTACTCTCTTTCGGATCCAGGAAACAACTCTCAGAGATCTTTTTTCCTTTTGGAAGATACAGGAGCGAAACAATCAACCTATTGATATTGGAAGACCCAAAGGAGTCTTCCAATGTATCATTTTTGGGTCTAATGGAATTCATAGGCTAAGAAGCAGGGATCTGGATACGGGATACGGATACGATACGACACGGATACGCAGACACGTTATTTCTCAAAAAAGTAAGACACGGACACGTTAGGTACACGTTGAATATATATAAATTTTTTATATTTTTATATGACCATATAATAAAAACCTAATATTATTTTAATTAAAATTGACACAAAGTCATTAAATAAAAAATAAAGAACTTTTTTATTTTATCATCAACCTTCATGATTTAAGTGTTCGGACACGTGTCTGGAAAGTTTCGAGAGTGTCGGTGTCCGACATAGACACGTGAGCCAAAATAGAGTGCTTGTACTTCATGGTTCATAGGTATAGGAAGAAGCCCTATCAAATAGAGATTTTTTCTTTCGACCATATTTCGATTGTTAATACGATATATAAGGACCGCTACTACAAAGAGTATTACACCCTTGATCGTGAAATATCGATTGCTTGTTGAACCCTGTGAATTGCGCGAAAGTAAGATACTCCAAATTCGGGGGTCAAAGAGTTTTATAAAACGTTCTTGGTGGAAAAAAATGTGAATGAAAGATCCCACTGAATTGAATTGGGTCCATTAGAACGTATTGATTTGACCCCATAAGCGGGACCACCACCCAATAGCATGTTGCCGCCAGAAGCAGAACCCCGTATTTCTTCTAGAGAATCTCCTAATTGTTCTAGAGCAACTAGAAAGAGATTCTTTAACCAAAAAGAATTCGGTTCAGATGTAGGATACCTATCCAGAAGTTTTCGCAACTCAATCATAGATGATGGAATCATCAAAGATTTGACCTTTTCGAACTCTGTCTGTAACTCACTAGAGGCCCGGGAAACAAAGAGAAGATGTGTACGAACGAGATATCCAGCAACAAGAAGAAGGAAAAGGATTGAATAGAGGAACTCCCGAACATTTGGCAATCTCAAATGTGTCGGTATCAATGGTGACTCATTAAGACTTGGAAGTACTTTTTTGGCGCAAAAAAACACTACTTTTTCTTTCTTTCTTTTTTGTTAAAGCAAAAAGTACTTAAAAGCATTACCAAACGGCACCTAACATCCTAAGCTAACAATCAGTTGTATCATTTCCACCACAGATATCGATATTCATAATGGCCTTTGTTTTTGGCAGACTGTGATATGTTTTCCCCATTTGGGTGGCGTCATTGAGCTAGGCGTGACTGAGCTGGTAATTCTCTTCAACACCAGATTTATTACCGCTTTTCTAATTAGATGAATTTTCTGCTGTACCAACTGTCCCGAGAATAAGTAATTTTACTCCTTTTGTTGGCTATCTGAAGGTATTGGAGGACCCAAATCTCATTCAACACATCAAGACTTCTTTATTAGAGTTCTCAAAGCCTGTTTGCTCTGAGAAATCTTCCTCTACTGCTCGTAACACAGATGATGATACTGACCGCATGTGTACCAAGGTTGATCATGCAATAGTAGATACAGTGGCTTTGGAGAATTTCTATTCCCCAACAGATGATATCAAGTTTAATGAGGAGAGACTTAATGAACTGGATGAAAATTTCTGTGATGATTTCACCATGGGTTCTCCAGATGACTGTTCAAATGGGTGCGATCACAATCAGCAGACGGAAGATTCATTCATGCTTGAAGGTATTAATGGTGGGGCTTCTCAAGTTCAGAGTTGGCATTTCATGGACGATGACTTTAGCAACTGTGTTCAAGGTTCCATGAATTCAAGTGACTGCATATCTCAAGCTTTTGTGAATCAAGAAAAAGCTATTTCTCCTCCCATGTGTGGAGATGTGAATAATCTTCATTTGAAAGAGCTTCAAGAATGCAATCACACAAAATTTAGCTCCTTGGACCTTGGAAATGATGACAACTTGCACTACAGAAGAACACTTTCTACAATTTTGAGAAATTCTCACCTGTTAATTGAAAACTTGTGTTTTCAAAATTGTGATCGCAAATCCAGCTTTGTGAGTTGGAAGAAAGGGGGAATGGTTGCTGGTCAGAGGCCAAGAGAGCAGCAGAAAATGTTAAAGAAAATTTTACGTAAGGTGCCTTTAATGCATGGTGGTAGCCTACTTAAGTTGGAAAATGAAAATGACAGAAAAGATTGGCTTTGGAAACCAGAAAATGATAAGATCTGTGTGCAACAAGCTTTGCCAGACAAAATAACAGAGAATGAAAAGTTTTTGGTCCTCAAGTCAATGGTTCCTTCTTTAAGTAAGGTAATTCAGGTGCCCTCTGTTGAAAAATATGTTTACATTCATGCAATGTGATTCATTTTTTTTAATGTTTCTTGCATTTTGACAAATATATCTATATTTACAAGTCATCAAGTAATACACACCTTTCTAATTAAGTGTGGATGACTGATGACATGATTTTAACCCATATATACAATTCCTTCAAAAATATCAAAGATACTCTTGAATGGCAGCATAGCCTTTTTTCTCTTTCCTTAAAATTCTTAGATTTTCTGGCCGAATCACAATTAGTTTTTCCAAAATATTATGTTTCTGTTTAATCACTAAAACTGGCAGCATAGCCTTTTTTTTCTTTCCTTAAAATTCTTAGATTTTCTGGCCGAATCACGATTAGTTTTTCCAAAACATTATGTTTCTGTTTAATCACTAAAACCGGCAGCATAGCCTTTTTTTTTCTTTCCTTAAAATTCTTAGATTTTCTGGCCGAATCACGATTAGTTTTTCCAAAATATTATGTTTCTGTTTAATCACTAAAACTGGCTTTGTATTATTTTACCAAATTATTCGTGGGGCATTGAATATTTTAAAGTCCCCAACATGTCAATATGTCTTTGCTGCTCCATTGAAAAATATTCTGAAACTCCCAAAGCGTCACTATGTCTATGTTACTCTCATTCCTCCTGTTTACACAGATCGACAAAGCATCAATCTTGGGTGACGCAATAGAATACTTGAAGGAGCTTGAGGCCAGAGTAGAAGAGTTGGAATCATGCATTGACTTAACTGATGAAGCTAGAGTTAGAAGAGAATACCCAGATATGGTGGAGCAAACATCCGATAACTATGAAAACAGAATGATTGATTATGGCAAGAAGCCTTGGATAAACAAGAGGAAGGCTTCTGATATTGATGAAACAGACACAGAGCTTAATAGTGTTGTTCCTAACGATGGACCTCTGTTAGACATGAAAGTTAGCATAAAAGAGCAGGAAGTTCTGATTGAGATGAGATGTCCTTGGAGGGATTATTTGTTGCTCGATGTCATAGATGCCATAAACAGTCTCAACTTAGATGCTCATACAGTTCAATCATCTACTGTCGACGGCATTCTCAATTTAACCCTTAAATCCAAGGTTTGTACTGCAAATTGATGGAGATTCCTTTGATTCCTTTTTCTTTGTTCCCCGTAACTTAGTTTAATAAGGTTGCCTTTGATACTAACTTCAAGGGGTAATGGGTTGGAATGACCACAGTATGCTTTCTAATTGTCTATTCCATCATGAAAAGGAGAACAAATGTGTAAGTATAGTTTTTACCTTCCCCTTCAGTATATCCAAAGAAAAATGAATGTGGTACCTATTGTTGGGTGGTTATCATGAATTCATCCATTTTTTTGATGACCCGTTGCGACCCGAGGCAACTTGAAAAATGACTCGTGGGGAAAAAATTTGACCTGCTTTTTTTCTTATATTGTAACTGGCTTATATAAGGGTATTTTATCTTTTAGAGTTTTGACTTATGAGAAGATAGCTATCATTGGGAGAAAATGATGGGTTTCGGGATTTGGAAGTTTTTGCTCTTGTAATCTTTTTGATATAAAATGGATTGATCACCGTTGCCCGTAGACGTAGCTATTTTGCCGGACCATGTAAATCTTGTGTCTTTTTTACGTGTTTTGTTTCTTTTTTTTGTTTGAGATTGATTTATCATTTGTTTGATCATTTCTGTACAACACCTAAAACATATTGATATAACTTTAAAATGATTTCTATTTTAGCTGCTCCAGACTCCTCTTAAGATTGAATTCTATGAACTCAGTAGTCATCCGATGTCATTCTTCCTTGAATTTGCTTCCATCTTTTATGTGAATATTTGTTTTTAAATTTCGGTTTCAGTTTCGGGGAGAAGCGGTTGCATCAGCGAGGATGATCAAACAAGCACTTTCAAGAATTGCAGGAAAGTGTTGAGAAGCCAGATTGATGATAAATAATCAACCTACTACTCCATTGTAGTAGGATTTCTTTAGTTGTTGAGCTTGCTTCTTAATTGTCATGTAAAAGGTAATATTGCAGTAGTGACTTTAGACTGTAGTTCTCTAATGTCTAATCTACTTGCTAGCATGCCTTCATAATGGTTTCCTTAACTGTATGGGTTGACCCGTTGCTTTGTTTTAGTGATGGAGAATCATAACCCTGAATGTAATTGAATTATCTAGCATTTTCTTTTTCCTAGAAGGTAGTGTTTTATCTGATATCTTCCCATGTTTCAGTTCTGCTCCAATGAACTTTCATTGGGCTGCCAAATTTGAGCCACAATGAAGGCTCATATCTCATCAAATAGGCCTTAAAAAAAGTACTTTGCCTATTCCCCCCCCCCCCCCCCCCCTCTCTCTATTTATGAATGTTTACTGAAAAAAAAAAGGAGTAAATTACACAGATACCTTTATGATTTACTCGATTTTTACTTAATTCTTGAACAAATGAGAGATGCATTTCAATTTTAAAATCATAAGTGTTATTTGTTCAATTTTCAAACTTTTGATTCAATTTTCCAATACACCATTAGATTTCAGACTGTTGATTCAATTGAAATTTTTATTAAAAAAGTTGGTTGAGGGCTACCCTTAGCATATCGGTAATGTTAATTCATTGTGATTTGAAAGTCATATAATCCGAGTCAATAGAATTTTATTTAACTATTTTTTTTCCTTGACTGAGTTAACTTGCTTAATCATTAAAAAAAAAAAAAGAGAGAAAGGAAATAAGATGAAGGACAGAACTACCTGCAGCAGCCCCCTACCAAATTTTGCAAAAAAAAAAAAAAAAATCATGTAAATTTCCCTTCTAATTTTAAAAAGAAAACTTTCCTTCCAAATTTTATAAATAAATAAATTTTACATGTAAATCCCCCTCCAATTTTGAGAATAAAAAAAATTTCCCTTGAAGTTTTCCATCCCAACTTAAAAAAAGAAAGAAGAAAGAAAACCCTCTTAAAATTTTCCAAAAAAAAATAAAAATTCTTGCTACCCTCAATTTTTTTTAAGCTCCTCCCTTGAATAAGATAAAGACCAGATCATTAAAACATTTTAAAAGAATCAACTTGTTATTGTGTTTCATATTATAGTTAGACTTCCCAAACTTATTGGTATCTAGATTAATGTTTTCTGGACATTTTTCCTTTTTCTAATGGGTTGCTTCTTGTTTCATTGTAGAGTTCGAAATTATTGAACAATTGACTTTTCAAATGACAGCCAAATCTTTACTTGTAACAAAATGGTATTATGGTGGCTAGTCTTGCGTTTGGAAAGAAGTTAAAGCAATTTTATGTGTTTGAAGAAGCAAATTCAAACACTCACGTTGAGTTTAAGAGAGAGAGAGAGAGTAGAAATTGACTTAATTTAAATCTTAAAAAACTTGGAAGACAATTATGAAGAAGATATAATAATGTAGAGTTGGTGAGAAGTTAACGCAGAACCAAATACGGGAATTACTCACTCAATCAATGGAAAATTCTCTAAATTCGAAAAATATATTTGATTGATGGTAATTTAAATAATAAAAATCTAAAACATCATATTTATAAGGTTAAAAATTATTAATTTGAATAGGAGACTACTAATTTCTTTATTAATCCGACTTAGAAAATACTAATTCTTTATTTTTATAAAACAATAAACTACTAATATTAATCCGAACAAAATTAAAAAATTCCAAAAAATGGTTAAAAGTTTAATTAAAAATTTTTTGAGTCGCTTTGGGTCAACAAAGATCCGACACTTATTTTATATCCGAACTCATTCTAGAATGGTTATTTTAAACAAAAAAAAAAAAAAAATGTTTAGTGTGAAGATTTATCGGGTGATACATTTTAAAAAATCTACTTGTGAGTGTCACGTGAATACTTCAAATTTAAACATTTTCACTAATTTTCTTCTCCTTTTAAAGGCCCTTTTAAAGGCACCCTAAACTCTAAAGGCTACCACAATCTAGAGAAGAGATGCCAAAAGATAGAAGAATAGAAGAGGAATCAATCAATCACCATCTGATTCTGACTGTAATTAGTGCACTTGAAGAAAACATTGTGCTGTGGCAGAATCATAATCACAAATTAATTCAAACAAGTTGATTAAGGCATCTTTTTTGGGCAGTTGACTATACAGCATATTCATGATTAAGTTAAAAGAGTTTTCTATTTGAAATGGGTCTGCAGTGCAGTAACAAGTTGCCAACTTTCTCCATTGTTTAATTTTCTTCCCATTAGTTCTTCAAGCAATGAAAGGTTTTTGACCAAAGGAACACCACCTTTGATCTTCTAGACCCACAATATTAATTCATATATATACATGATAAAATCGCTAATCAAATTTATTAGCATGAGGCATATGGAGTTAGCTGTTTATCGTAAATATCCTATATGAATACACCATAAACGAATATACATATATATATACACGTGTTTGTGTCTCTATATGTATACATCTATGTGTGCGTAAATCTCGAAGAATAACTAAAATGATAGTCAATTAAGAAAGATAAGTACTTGATTCAAATTTTATATAGTGCAATTTTTTTTAAGATTATTTTTTTACGATCACAAATTTATATGAAATTTATACAAATAATTTAATTCAATTATAAAAAAATATATATGTGCGTATATATATATATATGTACAAATTTCTGTGCGTGTCTGTGTGCAGACAATGATGATACAAATAAAAAAATGCTCAAGTTGTAAGTTGGAATTCCAACTGTACAATCTTTTCGTAATTAACAACCCACAGGTCAAGCACCCCAAAGTCAACAACCTAAATTCTGTATCCCATCCTTTCTCACAGTGACATTAAACATTGAATATACCATCACTAAAATCACATTCCAGATAAAACAAAACAACCCACCTTGCCAGAGGGATTTTAACATAAACCACAACTTAAGATAGCTTATTTTGCAACAATAAATGATGAATGATGCTATATAAAATAGATTGGGCAATGTTACTCTAAACTCAAGTGAATATAAGATAGAATATTTTAATTATTGTATTATATAAAAATTAGAAAAAAAGTTATTAAAATAAATAAAAACTTAATTCTTAAACTATTCAATAATTAAAATATTCTGTTTGATATGTACTCAAAATTTACAGTAATATTACTCTAACGAATTTTTTCACTTGTAAACCCAAGGTAGTGGAGTCCATTATATCACTTATTTATGTCTAAGAAAAAGAAAATCCATTCAGAAAATATATTATACATAATATTTTCCATAAATGATAAATGAAGTATATCACATACTCAAAGCAATAACTTCCATTTACCAGCCATTACATTTCAGCTCCAATCCCAGCAAAATCTTTAACTGTAAAACCCACCTTCTCAAACTTCCCTTTTTCATTGCTCTCTCTGAATTTCAAATAATCCAAGCAAACAAATGGCTTGTAAATCCTCGCATATCCTTCTCCCACCACTTCATCAGGTGCCAAGATCACCTTCTCATCCTCAAAGCACCAAAAGAAAGCTAAAGAAAACCTGTTTGTCAGTTGCTTCAAAACAACTCTGTGTTCAGATGACCTTAACTTTTCATTGCTCCAAGCTTGCAACATATCACCGATATTCACAAGAATTCCCTCACATGTCCCAATGTCCATCCATTTCCCCTCCTTTGATCTCACTTGAAGACCGCCTATTTCATCTTGATACAGAATGGTGACACAGCTCATATCAGTATGCTTTCCAAGACCATCAACCTCTTCTTCCAAACTATCTGGAGGTGAATAGTTATTTATCCTCAAATACCCATGGCAACTTTTGAACTCAGAATCATAATATTTCTTCTCAAAACTATCTCCCAGTATCATCAACACAACCTTCACAATTCTCTCCGATAGCTCTGTCATTTTCTTCCCATATTCTTGAATTGTTTCACTATAAAAATAAAAAAAAAGAATAATGTAAATAAGCGTTAGATAACCAATTGCTCTGAAAACTTTTGCTAGAAAATTTGCTAATAATATACACTTCTTGCATATGGAGAGACAAAAAAACTACTTGTAAATGCGAAGCAGAATATAATACAAATACAAATAGAAAGACTTGAAAGTAAAATCGCTGAATTCAACAATTGCTTCAAAAACTTAAACCGATAAAAAATGAGCTCACAAGATACATCGAGCTCTCAACAACGAGCATAAGAGAACATAGAAGAGGAAGCATGAAGAGATTAAGCGCTAAGGAATATTACCAGAATTCATAATCATGTTGTTCAAAGAGGACATCTGCAGAACACTGAGCAGAGGAAATGAAGTCTGGCCCAGAAACTCTAAGGCTCTCAAAAAAGGGAGAGGCTATGAAATGAGGAGTGTAAGTCTTGATAGATGAGAAAGGACCCAGTTTGAGTTTTGTCTCAGAAGGGAGGCTGAAGAGGTGTTTTGAGAAGGAACGGATTTTGTTGAGAAGATTTTTGGAGATTCCATGGCCAGTGATGTGGAAGAAACCCCATTCTTTGCAGGCTTCAGCAAGGGAGGACAGAGAAGATGGGTGGACTGGTTGAGAAATGTCTAAAACAGGGAGTTGTATGGATGACTTGGATTCAAACACCATTTTCTAGGAAGAAACAGAAAAGTTTAACGTTGTCCGCTTAGGTTGGGCTATTAGCCTATTACATAGATTGGTGTTCGAACCTCGAGAAGGAAAGCGGTGAATACGTGTATATATACACACATGTATGGGCTTGCTTGAATCCATTAGTTTTGATTAGGATACATTTTTGTTTTTTAAAATTTTTTTTGATCAGAAGGTATCATGGTCAATTTATGTGCACAAGTTTAAGTATTTTTTCATGTAACAAAAGTTTTTATTTCTATGACAACTAAACACGTTTTTTAATTTCTAACTATTAATAATCGGTAAAAAAAAAATTCAAATTCATGCTTGATTAGGATACTTGATTATATTTATACACACACAAACTTTTATGTTTTTGCCCCTAACTCTATAACTCAAAAGGCTAAATCCGGCACTGCACGCACATTTAAGTTTCTGTACACTTAATTTGAAAATTATATTTAATTTGAGTAGATTTGTTGAACATACTAACTAAATTGATTATCGATTAAAGACATCAGAAAAAATAATTGCCTACAAAGATGCATATTCACCCAGAAAAAGTGTTAAAAGGTTGAAAAGACCAATGCACCAATTGTAGTACAATAGGGCTGTAATTCACTAGTTATTCAAGATGTTTGCTAAATTTGAGGAAAAAAATCATAGATTATTTGTATGCTTTGATGACCTTCACCTACTATTGACCAAACTACTTAGACACTGGGCTAATGTGAGAATGATCGCTTAGCCATGCTTCACGTGTTCAAAGGGTTTGATTAGTTCTGTTGGTTCCTAAATTTTTTATAAAAAGGAAATGAAAAAAAGTTAGAAATTTGTATTGTGTTTGGACGTGACAAGTGATAACTCCTATAGCCATCATATAAAGCCATTTTTAAAAGGTTTGCCAAAACAAATTTGAACAAATAGATAGGCTGTCATAGAAGTATGATTAGTCTAATTGCTCTAATATATAGGAAGAAAGTCAATGCAAGGAAGCTTAATTTAATTTATTAATTTGCATGTGGTTATTAAAATAAAATAAAAATTGGAAGTGCATGGCGCAGCAAGTAATTATTAAGAAATATCCTGGTCAAATGGACTTTGTGCTATTCTTTTCATAAATGGATTTTTGGGTTTGGATTCTTATGGAGAAAGTTTTGACTAGTGCTGACACTTTCTCACCAAGCAAGCAGAAGTCAGAAATCCACGTTAAGTAGAAAAAGACTAAAATGACCTTGAAGTAGAATGAATCTAATATTGTATTTGTTTGTTTCTAATTTATATGCTTTACAAACAGATTTTCTATACAGGATAATTGATCTGACAGGGGTACTTCTTACATTCAAAAGCATAAGGCCATTATACTATAATAAAAAAAAATCACATATATTACCTTAAATAGGATGATGGTACCCGCACATTCTTGTACCTGAGAAATTATTTAGTTAAAATGTCATTTCATATTATTATTTAATATTTTTTTACAATTTTTTGATATTCATAATAAATACTTTTTTATGAATTAAAAAAGTTATAATATTTGCAAAGAATAATCACGTCACATTGATAATGACGTGAAGTGTGACAGAATAATTACTCTACCCAATTAACTCTGTAAAGACAAGACTTTTGATAGAATTATAATACGAATCAAGTTATTCGAGCCTATCTCACAATTAACTAAATTAGAGACTCGTTTTAAATTGACTCGCGAGATAAGCAAGTCAAACCTGAACAGAAGCCAATAAATGATTTATTACTATATTAAAAATCAAGCTACTTAAATTTAATTTGTGATTGATTCGATTAGAAGCTCGTTCATGATCGATTCAAAAAATTAACAAGTCGATCTTAAATATAATTTGAAACTTATTTATTTTTAACCAATATTAAATCTAAAAAATGAAGTACTTAAAACATGATAACTTGTAGTAAGTCATCCATTTTTGAAATAAAGGCCAATGAAAAAAACAAGGGAGTGGGACTGCCGGGGAGGGGGAGGGGGGGTTATATTTGCACTCTACCTTGCAGAGACATTGACAGTTGTTTGAAGTAATTGGATAACAAAGGGGAGAGAGTGGGAGAAAAATAACTTATTTTATGTTGGATTTTGAAATAAGAAAGGAAAGGAAAAAAAAAGAAAGCGATTTTGTACTATTTTCAAAAGTGAGAAAAAATAAAAAGAAATGATTAGTGATTTAATGATTATTCATTTTGCCTTTACTTATTTTTTTTTTATAAAAAAATAAATTTTTATTTTATTTTTTTTGCTCATAAAAAAAAAAAACTTTGGTTTCTTTTCTTTTCTTTTCTTTCATCTTTCTCAAATAAAATGATATTTTTTTCACTATCTCTTATTTTCTGTCATTAATTATTTAAATACAAATATCAAATTACATTTTCCTCTGCTCTCCTTTTCTTCTTCCTAATTAATGTTCATTTTTCCTGTCTATTGTCTCTTTTCTCTGCACTTTCCAAGTGAGAATGTAAATGAATAAGAGACATAATTTCTGTAGTTCTCTCTCACGTGACCTAGTCTCAGCATTTTTTGGTAAGTAAACCTTGTCTTAGTTACTCCGGGAGCTTGCTCTCTCTCATGAACTTTCTCGGTTTACTTTTCAATTTCTTTCTCATACGCACACAAAGGCTACCCTTTCCTGTGAAAATATGCAGAAAATCATGCATGCACAGTTCTATTCGTCCTAATATATGAAATGTATCCTCTTTTTGGGAATACATACAGATTGTTCGACACAATTACCCAACGAAATCCTTTTATGCGGAACTCTATGTATTGTTTATCTCATAGTATATTGTGGAAGAACCGGCCATATTTTGAAGACCCAGTAGAGGTCTTCGGTGAAAATGACAATATAATATTATGGACGTCGAAAATATCTGGTTTGGTGAGAAGAAGTAAGCCGGAAGAAGCGATTGGTTTGTTCAAAATGATGCTTATGAATGAGCAGAGGCCGAATTACGTGACAGCTTTAAGTGTCATGCAGGCAGTTGCTGCATTGGGTTGGGAAAATATGATGATGGAAATTCATGGGTTGGTGATCAAAATGGGGTTCGAGTCAGAAGTGTCGGTTGTAACGGCCCTTCTTGGCACTTATTCTTTGCGGGATATGCCAAAGGCCTGGAAGGTTTTTTATCAGATGCCCAATAAGGATGTGGTTTTGTGGAGTGCAATGGTTGCATCATGTGTGAAGAATGGGCAGTACATAGAAGCCTTTGAGATTTTCAGAGAAATGCAATTTTATGGTGTACAGCCAAACCATGTGAGTGTTGTAAGCATACTTCCTGCCTGTGCTAATCTCGCAGCATTTTCGTTTGGGAAACAGATACACGGGTTTTCTATTAAAAAGCTACCTCATTCTCTTACAAATGTTCAAAACTCGCTTGTAGATATGTATGCAAAATGTGGGAACTTGGAGGCCTCAATTCGAGTTTTCAAAGGGATTGAGAGGAAGGATCTGATCTCCTGGAGGACTATGATTCATGGGTGCATTGAAAATGAGTGCCCAAAAATAGCATTGAATGTATTTTCCCAAATGCGATCGTGTTTCTTTGAACCAGATGACACTATTATTCGGGATGCAATTGGAGCATCATCACAAGCAGAAAATCTTAAATTTGGGGTGGGATTTCATTCCTACATGCTAAAAAGTGGATTTATGGCTTTTGTTTCCATAGTGACTGCTCTACTGCAAATGTATGCTAAATTAGGCGAAGTCATGTCAGCCAGGATTTTATTTAATCAGCTTCATGATAAAGATTTGATTGCCTGGAGTGCAATGATCTCAGCATATGCTCAGAGTGGACATCCTTCTGATGCTTTGCATACGTTCAGAGAGATGCAATCAACAAATGAGAGGCCTAATGAAATCACTTTTGTTAGTCTATTACAAGCTTGCTCTTCACTGGGTGCTCAAGAGCTTGGGGAAAGCATCCATGCTCATGTAACTAAAGCCGGTTACTCACCGAACGGGTTTTTAACATCAGCATTGATTGATTTATACTGCAAATTTGGAAGGATAAGGCAAGGAAAAGCCCTTTTTGATGAAATTCCTGTGAAAGATCTTATATGTTGGAGTTCAATGATCAATGGGTATGGAATAAATGGGTTTGGAAATGAGGCTCTCGAGGCTTTCTCAAAAATGTTGAATTGTGGGATAAAGCCCAATGATATTGTTTTCATTTCTGTGCTATCTGCCTGTAGTCACTGTGGGCTAGATTATGAGGGTTGGAACTGGTTTTATGCTATGGAAGAGATTTACAGTATTACTCCAAAACTTGCGCACTGTGCTTGCATGGTGGATCTACTCAGCCGTCAAGGAAATATAGAGGCAGCTCTTGAATTTGTGAACAAAATGCCCATTGAGCCTGATAAAAGAATTTGGGGAGCTCTTCTTGCTGGTTGTAGATTTACTCATGGTTCTATTGAGATTGCAGAACTTGTGGCTGAACAACTCATTGGCTTGGACCCACAAAATACTAGCTATTATGTGATTTTGTCAAACTTGTATGCTGAACAGGGTAGATGGGAAGATGTGGAGAGAATAAGGAAAATGGTGGATGAGAAGAGATTGAGGAAGGAATTGGGATATAGCATGATTGAAGCAAATTTATGAATTGGTCATTATTTTAATTGATTTACATCAGCAGGTTGATCTCTCAACATATTGCATGTTGTTTTTTTTTTTGTCCAATTAACCTTGTAAAATGTTGGAAATAAACTGCTAAAATTGATAAATGCTGAAAAATCAATTTTCATTTGTTTGTTCAAATATCTTCTCCTCGCTCTTTTTTATTTTTTTGGCACGCTATCAGGATCCTACAATGAATCTATGTGAGGGTCTTGAGGATTGGATCGAAAATTGTAAGATTCTACCAAATGAGAAAACTAATATCGACTAATATTTTTGCATTTTAAGGATCTTAAAAAATAAACAATAAATAAATTTAAAACTAATGAAAATATGAAGAAGAAAAAAAACTAAAAGAAATATTTAGTACATTAATTCTATAATAAACATTTAATACAAAAGATTGATAAAAAAAACATTTAGAGTAAAAAAGTTTCCACTAGTCCTAATACTTTTTTAGTGCCTTAGTATAACAAATGTTATATAAATACAACATTTACTAAGATAACTCATTCAAATATTAAATGCATTAAAATATTTAATTTATATAAGAAGCTAATTAGCTTAAAGTAAAATTTTTAAATGGAAATATCGGACTCGTACTAGTCATAATAAAGAGTTAAAGTAAATTAAAAGAGTCATTCAAATAATCAAAACGTGAAGAATTTTGACATTGTTGTCTCACTTAGGATATTTGAAAAAATCTTAATTTTTGTTTTATAATATTATTATGATCTTGGATGTAACTTATCAAAGAAACATGCGAAAAATAACATTATATGACTACATTGTAGGATTGGTAAAATCGCCAAAATTGGGAGCTAACTTGGGATCCTAGTAATTTTATAGGGATTCTACCCTCTTAGAAATTTTATGGAATCTAGATCAATTTAGTATTTTTGGATCATAAAATCATAGGATCCAAATCGAGATTTTTAACAACTATGATGCTAACTACATCCTAATTGGGCTTTATATGTACAACGTATTCTAAATCTGAAAATGAAATTCATTCATTTTTCAAAATTATGCATTTTTTAATCTTTTGTAAGCCACACTGTACATGTTGTTTCTGCTTGCTTAGGGGAGTTGCATAAAGAGCTGAAGGGGAGAAATCACTAAATTAGAAGGGAAGGGCTACTGAGAGTACGTTTGCTGTAGGGGTTGATTGAACTCCATAACCATGGACCTTCAATCACCGTTACAAGAATGCGAAACGTTCTTTGTATGAAATAACAATTTTTTAGTTTTCTGTTAAGCAAGCATTAATATATATTTATTATGTGACTTATGTCTGCATTTATACTTAGTTGTGGCTTAATTAATTCATTTAAAAAATTAATTTGCTTTTGTAACATATCTCATTCACTAACTGCTAATTAAACTAACTCCTGATACTCTATTATCATTAATATTCTTTTCCCAATATAAAATCTATGACCACCTCCCTATAAACTTAGACTCTCTCTCTCTCTCTTTCTATCTGATGAAAGAAGGAATCCTTGAAGTACTTCTTGTTAGTGCTGCTGGCATAAGACACACAAAGCTCATTGGTTCTCTCTCTCTATATATATGTGTGTGTGTGTGTGTGTGTGAGTGTGTCCTTTTGTTGTACTAATTGGAGCTTATTAACAGTTTGAATTTAATTTTATTGCAGGAAAACCAATGTACTATGTCATCATCGAATGTGGAAATCAAGTGTGTAGAAGCAAAACTTCAGCAGGTCTAATTCTTTCTGATTTTTCCAACCCAAGTCTCATTCTAACATGCTGTAATTACCCTAATAACAGAGTTTGTTGTCACAGGTCATCATCATGAAATACGCTGGAATCAGAAGTTCTCATTTGAATTTCCATTGTCTGAATGGGATAAATTGACACACCTTAAATTTAGAATCTTGGATGAGGAATATTTCACTGATGGTGGATTTGTTGGCGAAACGATGTATGGATCTCCTTACTCAAAGCATGTGTTAAGTTGTTAACTTTTGTTTTTTTCCATTAGTTAGTAATTATAAAATTATTTGATCAACTAGTTAAAAGAAAACTGTCTTTGTAAATCTTCTATAACTATCTTCCGTAAACTAAGAATTGAACTTTTCTAATAGCCCATCTCCTCCCCCAAACATTATAGACAGGCCTCAATACAGAACTGCAAAACCAAAAATATATAATGACAAGAGGTTGGGGGAACAACTACAAAAATACATTATGTTAGTAAATGTTGTTGGCATCTCACATCAGATGCGGACGATGTCGGACTTATAATGACGGTGTAAAGAGGCGACTTTTGGGTTTAAGGCCCAAAAAGGACAAATCCGAGGCTCGCCACTGGGCTAAGTCTTAGGCTTGCCAAAAGACTAGTAGACCAAAGCAGACAACACTCTATATGGGGGCTGGGCACACGACTAACAAATGCCATCTCATCTTCTTCACCCTTGCTCTTTGTCAATTTCACTGTGCCTTATTTAATTTTGCTTCACTGGCTATGCCTTCCCTGTTATTCCTTTTTAGGGTGCCATTGAAGAAAAGATTGTGTTTTCAGCACATACAGATACACAGAAAAGGCTCCAGTAATCTCCCTCAGATTTAAATCATGATTCCGACTTGAGAAATAAAGTTTCTTTCTGTTTTCCTCTTCCGAAGAATCTTAATATCAAATGCATGATGGGTTGTTATTCCTTTTAACATAGTATATCATAAAAGATTGCACTTAAAATAATTTCTGAAGGGAGATTGGTAACTGATGTAAAATGGGGTTTGTTTAATTCCTGAAGCACTCTTCTACCTTAAATCCCTCTTAAACAATTTAACTCAACTGTTTAATGATGATTCTGATTTCTGAATTTGATTTGAAGCTTTCAAAACACTAGCTCAAAGGAATTTGTATAATCTCTGCCATTTTTTCTCTTAAGTTTCCATCTGCAACTGCCATATTTTAGTGGCAACACTTTGTTGCTGATGTTGCTGTTTCTGTTATCATTTCTCTCTATATAATGCAGAATTTACATTGAAGGAATAATTGTGGAGGCAAATGACAATGGATACATAAAACTAAGACCAGTTCCATATAATGTGGTTCTTGAAGATGACACTTACCAAGGAGAGCTTAAGATTGGACTCAAATTTATCACTAATGTGAGAATTTTTATACATAAATTCTTTTTATTTCTTTCTACTATTGATTTTACTTGAGCTTTTTAGAATGATAAGAAAATATTTTATCCCTGTGATTTGCAGAAAGATGCTCCTCATACAGAGACAAGAGTATATGTTGCAGAGGAAAAGGAACCCAGGCAATCAATATGTAGGACAATCAGGAATCTTTGGAAAATCCCATGGTGGAGGTTCTTGCTTTTCTATAAACATACAGATTCCAGAGACAAGCAGAAGCAAATTTAGGAGGGTATTGAGTCATTATATGGATAATTTCACGTGATTTTAGGCTTCGTGAGGGGATTCAATAATATACATAGTTTTGTGTAATTTTAGGCTTCACTGTCTTCTTTCTGTAGCAAATCTATCAACTATCACTGGGGCTTTTAACATTGGTTTTGTTTTCAGATAGAATTCGGAAATTTTGATTTTGTTCATATAATTGAAAAACAATAAAAGGAAAGGAAAGCTTTTACTGGATCTTTTAAGTTTCTTGATGATATTCTGGAGCTTTTCACAATTTTTATTGTTTGATATATTATTGGTAGATTGTAAATAGCCCTTGCATTTTTCCCAAGTAGATAAAGCATGATTTGAAGATGGAAACCATGCTGATTTATATGCCCATGCATGATGTATATATTCATCTATATCTTTGTGTATCTAAAAGAGCAGTCCATACATTGACTTTATCACAACCTTGATGTTTATAGGCTTCATAGTACCATTGAGACTTAATATTGATAGCTGTTTCAGTGGTATATAATGTTCTTTTAATTGAGAGAGAGATTATACAAATCTGATCTTTATTCTTTTCTTGTTCAAATGCTAAGTGGAAATATCTTATCTTCTCTCCTTTTTGGGTTAATTGGTGATAGTAAGTTTCTCAAATAAATGATAAATTGGTGTTGAGTCCACGTACCTCTATTTTTGAGTACAAGGACAATTAATTTTTTATTTTTATTTTTAAAGATGAGATCCATTTTAATGAGTTATATTTTCTATTTTTTTAAAATAATAGTAATACTTTTGTATATGATTTGTCTGTTTATACAATCACCGTCTCTAATTGCTATGGTTAATGATATTAAATCTCTGCAAACCCTCTGTCCTCTTGTTATTCCCTACTCTTTACTCGGAGAATGAGAAAGATGATACTACTTAGCCGGGGTCTTCTCTTTTATATTCTTTTTTCTTATGCCTTCCTTTGCATTTGACCTTAATTTAAATTTTCAAATGCATTCAACTCTAATGTCATCTTTTACACACGTTCATGAGCCACAAAGTGTCAAAGGCCTAGTGATTAGTGATGGTGGGCACGTCCATCTCACGTCCCAAATAAAATATATGCCATTCCCATTATTAAAACTGTATATATTATCATAAATCCCCATTTTTCTTTATATAAATTCAGTTTCATGGATCATTTTCAATGGTCTAATGTATTCACACGCCTGTTGAAAAAAAAAACATGCAATTTGAAAAATAAAAAATAAGAAACCATGATTTTGCATACTCAATGTCAATGCTTCGTTATCTTCTCAAAAACTTCTTTTGATTTTTAACAAAAAAATTTTAGATACAGTTTCAAAAAACCGAAAAAAAAAAATTTAAAAATTGATCTTGAAGGACTGAACTCATCGCATTACAATATTTGAGTAGTTTTAACTAATCTATGCCTATCTCATCGTCCATTAGTGTAATGTGTCGCATTGTATTATGTGAACATAGCTAACTATGCTTGGTTTACGGCTCTGATTCTAAAAGTACGGACAGTAAAAATCAAACTTGCAAATCGGAAAGCAAACTCCTACATCTTACAAGCAACCCTTGTTTTATTCGATCAATTCATTGGAGTTATGTATGTATGTATATACAACAAAAGATGGGTTCATTCATGATCTACTTAATAAAAAATTATCCATTGATCTTGATATATTTTACTCAGGCAAATTAAAATTTGATAAATAAAAAATGTGTGGACTCTGTTAATAATTTTACTGATTGTGTCAAGTATTCATAGGCTTCCAATTGCGTTACCAATGAATACCACCAATGAATACCTGACTGTTTGATCTCTATATTATAACACCCAAGTTGGGTGTTCATTGGTAATAATATAAGTGATTTTAATCAATCTGTGTCTATCTCAAAAGTGACCCAACTATGACATTCTCTTTTGTACGTTTCTGTACTATTTATCCTCCAAAATGATTATATTTAGTTTTGATGTCAAGATCAACCACTCAAATTTTCTTTTTAATCATTTTCTTTGAAGAAAGCATGATGGTCCTTAGGTTGATGGAAGCATCTAATGAAGCCAGTTCATGCACATCTACAACGTGAAATAAATACATTATAAAATTGCTAATTATTATAATATATTATAATGCCACTGTCACGTTTTCATGTTCCCCTAATATATTCCATGCTTCATTGTACTTGTTCATTCAACAAAACCAAATCGATGGGGAGTTGCATCCATTTTTTCAACTGGGTCTGCCTTGTTTGATTCGATAATGGCAAGTTTTTATCCGACGGCTGATATTTATTCTTGTTCTTGATCATGGTGATGTGGGTTTGCTCAAAGAAAGTTGTTACTTTTGGAAAGAAAAGGTTTTTGACGGAAAAGGAGATGAGTTAGTAGGAGGGAACTGTTTCAAACGGTCTTCAGCCTAGCTTCAACTGCTCCAATTCAAATCTTGCTATTAAAGGTAACCTACTAAAGAATTTTTTACCGTTGCTTTTTCTAATTACGGTTGGATTTATATCTTCGAATTTTAGTTTGTTTGACTCTATGATTTTTCTTTCTAACATTGCTTTTTTATGAAACTTTGCTGCAAATTCAGTAAATTATTGAAAATTCAGATAACAGTGACATATGATAGACCTCTTTTGCCTTTTTCTGCCCTTTGTTAAAGATTTATCTTGCTTTTTCAGCTATAGATTCTACAATTTATGTTGATTCCTTTGTAGTTTCTGGTTCAAATTGCCATGATTTGTGAAATGATATCGAAATATTGAATTTTATTGCATGCCATTTACTTGATCATATGCAGGTTTGAGCATAAACCCCCACAAGTTCTAGAGTACTATGATGGACAACATATCGAATTCCGATGAGAATTATGGTCTGGGTTATCGTCCTTCACCTTCTTCAGTGGATCAAAATGATCAATCAGCCACAGAAACTGCTGGGTATTCGACGCTGAGTGGTGATTCTATTGCATTCTGCAGAACAAACTCGGAAACCTCTGCCTTCTCAGAGCCCACAGACGACAACAGCTGTCCTGAGACGCCCTCTCCTTCCGTGCTTGCTGGCTATGAAATCCCCTAATCAGGCTGTTCTTAGCAGACTTGGAATGAGGCGGCACAAGCATGTCTTGGATGCCCAGAATGCTGATCATGATGCTGTAGATATAGGTGAGTTTAGCATGATTTCTATTTCTTATGATGAATTACAAAAGCTTGCTTAATTGGAATGGAAGAACTTTTTCCAGAGCTTGAAATGATGAAGGAGAGATTTTCAAAGCTGTTGTTGGGTGAAGACATGTCTGGAAGTGGGAAAGGTGTCTGCACAGCAGTTACAATCTCTAATGCCATAACCAACCTCTATGGTATATTTTTCAGACTACAAAATGTTTTTGAGAAGTGTTTCTGCTCTGTTCGTCTTTCTATGATTCCATGTCATGATCATCTGTTTTATATTCTGCAGCTTCTATATTTGGCCAACATCTGAGATTGGAACCTCTTCATTTTGAGAAGAAGTTGATGTGGAAGAGAGAAATGGATTGCCTTCTCTCTGTATGTGATTACATTGTTGAATTTATCCCTGCATCACAAAATTTACAAGATGGGACACCTGTGGAGGTAAAAACTTCTTTTTCCAAAATTCATGAGTTTTGTTGTTTTTGTTAACCCTTAGGGGTAGTGGAGTGGGAGTTTTGGGAGGTCTTTAGGTCAAACCTTCGTGCTACCCACCAGTGACAAAAAGTCTCCCGAAAACCTGGTGGGGGAAGAGAGTTTACCCTTAAATGAATATTGGCTTGGGGTTCTCTTCATTACCCCAAAAATGAGGAATTTTGTTATCTTTGCCTCTTTTAACATGATCATCGCTATCGCTACGGCTGTAAAATGAACCACGCTACTCGAGCTTAACTCTGATCGACTCACAAGATAAATAAGTCAAGCTTAAACATATTTTAAAACTCATTAATTTATTGAGTTCGCCTCAAAATCGGTTCGATAAGCTAATAAGTAGTCTAATATACTAATACTCTATAAAATATCAAGCTACTCGTAATCGACTCGATTAGAGGCTCATTCAAGATGGCTCTTGAAATCGGTTTGATAAGCCAATAAGGAATCTAATATACTAATACTATATAAAATATCAAGCTACTCGTGATCGGCTCAATTAGAGGCTCATCAAGATGGCTCCAAAAATAACAAGCCAAAACTTGAACAACCCACTAGTCAACTCATCTGCAGCCCTAATCATCGCAATTATTTTCAGGTGATGACAAGCGGACCAAGATCAGATATTTACATCAACCTTCCAGCATTGAGAAAACTTGATGCAATGCTTCTAGTAGGACAATCTCTACATCCTAAAAGTCATATTCTTTTCTTGAATAGATTGACTCTGTCTAACTCAGGACTGTGGCTAAGAAGGGAATGAATTTTCTTGCACAGGAAATGTTGGATAGCTTTCAAGAAACAGAATTTTGGTATGTAGAACATGGGAGCATGTCTGGAAATTCAACGCGTAACGGATCATTTAGGAGGATTGTGCAGCCTCATCGTAAGGAGGAGAAGTGGTGGTTGCCGGTTCCATGTGTTCCTCCCGGTGGCCTCTCTGAGAAGTCAAGGAAACACTTGCGACACAAACGTGACTGTGCTCATCAAATTCACAAAGCTGCAATGGCCATTAATAGTAGTATTCTTGCTGAGATAGAAATCCCAGACTCATACATGGCATCACTTCCTAAGGTCAGTTCTCCATGCTAATCCATTAGTTCCACAAGAATTTTCTGAGTTTTCTTCTCCACAAAGAACTAGTTGCATTAATCTTTCTATATATGTATATTGAAACACTAGAACGATTTGAGAACTATTCAACAATGAAAATAATTTGGATAAGAAATCAAGGAATATTAGGAACTTACAAAAAAAAAAAAAATGGTGAGAATAACATTTGAATGATATGGTATAGTTCAAAATGAAGTCAAGTTTAAATTTTTTTTTGTCTCAGTTAGTAGTTTAAAAATTCGTGTTATGAAAATCAGAAGGAAATGTGACGAACACGTCGATATCCAAAAATAGGAAATAATCAACCAAACAAGAGAACAAATTCTCTAAATTCGAATATCTGAATATTATTAATAAAATTTGTATGAAGGTCTATCGCATCATATTTATAGAAATAAGAAACCACAACTTTGACTATGAAACCACAACTCCTATGTTAATCCTAATAAGGCTAGTAAAATAGAAAAATTCATATAAAATTAAAATTGGAGTTTTTTTTTCCAATTGAGCCCATAATTGGAAACTAGATAGTAAAAGAAACGGATAGAAACAAACGCCAACTCAATCTGAAATTGTTACGAAAAGTAATTGAAGAAATACGGTGATTAAGAACATCTAATTGAGGGCCTAAATGCGTGAATTTGGCCCATGGCGTGATTTGAATCTGTTGGCCATCCTACATTAAAATATGGTGGTTTTGGGTATGGGTATGACCGGCTTTAAAACGCTTTTCAAAGTTGCTTTCAACCAGTTTCACGAGGGAATTTGGGTTCAATTTGGGCTTCTTCCCTCCCATTATCGCATCAATTCTTCCACCACTTCTTTTACATCAAAATGTCCTTGTGAAAATGCCCAAAACAATTTATGAAGTTTTCACAACATTCATGATAAACAGGAAAAATCAGAACTAGTTCTGCTTACCCAGTTACACACGCTTAATGAATCAACCACTTAGCTTTGTGGCTTCCAAGAACATCCAGAGCATTTTTGTTATGAGGATCATAGATATCCCAATTCTAATTTTAGTTTCTAAGGCATAAAATTTTTATGTTTTCAGAGCGGAAAAGCATGTCTTGGAGATTCAATTTACAGATACATGTGTACCACAGACAAATTTTCCCCTGATCACCTTCTTGACTGCCTGAATATAAGTTCAGAGCGTGAAGCACTTGAGCTTGCAGACAGGGTTGAAGCTTCAATGTATACATGGAGACGTAAAGCATGCATGAGCCATTCAAAATCATCATGGAACATGGTAAAGGATCTCATGTCTGACACTGACCGTAGTGACAAAAATCATGTCTTGGCTGAAAGAGCAGAGAGTTTGTTGTTTTGTTTGAAGCAGAGGTACCCTGAACTTTCACAGACAAGCTTGGACACTTGCAAGATCCAATACAATAGAGTAAGTGCATATCTATCCCTCTCCATTCATTCATATGCAACAATAATGAATTACAACACTTTGACACAGCACAAAACATGAAAGTAATTGAGCATGTCGGATTCCTTTTTGTGTTGAAACAATCACAAGGATTACTCACTCAAACAAGAGAACAAAACTGTGTATTATTGATAAAAACTGAATAATTAAAGTCTATTACACCATATTTATAAGCATAAGAAACTACTAATTCAAATAAGAAAATACTAATTTCTATACTAGTGCTAATAGAATTAGGAAACTAGAGAAATTTGGGAAAAAATAAAATTGTGGTTTTTTTGCAATTGATAGAAAACTAGATAGGAAAAGAAGAAGATAATCACAAACGGCATCTCGTCCTGACTTTCCTAGGTAGCGTAATTAATAATCTAAAACTTTTCATAAATAGTAAAAACAGCGAGTTAAAGGCCTAAACATAAGAATTTGGCCAAAAAGCAGTTTCGGCCATGGCTGTAAGGTGATTGTTTGGTCTGTCTCGTCATTTTGGGTCAAAAGTAGAGGTGGGGTAATGAGCCCCTAAAAATGGACCAGAGGAAATTGTGTATACTAGTACGTTGACTTGGATTGAAACTTGTGACGTTTTCATTGTTCCAAGAAATCATCAATCACTTGTTCTACATCACGCTTTGTCATGGTGATTTTGCTGAAATTAAACAGCTTGAATCCATGAATGGTAATACGAAAAGGACTCAATGAAAATGTTACTTCTTGCAGGACTGTGGGGCAAGCAATCCTGGAGAGCTACTCAAGAGTGCTGGAAGGTTTGGCATTCAACATTGTTGCTTGGATTGAAGATGTACTATTTGTAGATAAATCCACAAAGAGCCAAGATCAGTAGAAACTGTGAACAAAGTTCCAAGTTTTACACAGCATATCTCAATCCACTCTCTTTCAAGATGGTAAGAATTCCAATGGATTTTCTGCAACTGAGGAACTTCATCACATGGAACAGAATCCCATTTCAAAATCCTAAGAATTTTTTGCACAGGTTGGAGCCAAATTGTCCAATGTAATAAGACAATCATTGCCCAGTTAACTAGTATCCTAATTTTGATTTCTTAGACAGAACCTGTCATAACTCCTGTTTAATTCCTGAGAATTTAGTTTCAAACAATGTTTAGATACTTGCAACCATATCATTCTTGCAGTAAGCACTAAAACTAAGCTATGGAATCCTACGATAGTTTCATAACTGTTATTAGGGAAGAGGAAAGCTAGCCATAGTCTTTCTGGAGTCGGGAGAAGAAATTCCATGTGGCTTTAAGCTCATGTAACTTCTATTACAAGCTAATTAGATACAATAACGCATCATGTAATTTAATATAAGTTAATAGATAAAATTTTCATATGTTTAATTGGCTTATTACTTTAAATAATTGTGTCGAACTGAAAATCAATTTTCAATGCTGATAATTGCATGTCTTCCTTCAAAATTTGCACCCTTCAATTATTCCTATTAATAAGTTCTTTCTTGAAACTTATTATTCATGATGAATAAAGTTTGTAAACTTTCTTCTTTTTTTCCCTAAGAAAAAATCCAATATTTTATTTTATTTTTTTGTTATTTTTCCTTAATTAAAAATTAAAAAATTCCCAAGTTTTTTCTTTTTCTCGACCCAAAGGGAAAATCAAACATCATACTATCCCATTCTACTTCTTAGCCTGTTGACCACATACATAATTAAAACTGAATGTTAAAACTTCTTTTTGTTCGAATTGATAGCTCACTTTTTAATTCATCTTCTAGTGTTTGTTAAATAACATGAGAGACGTGGAAAAGTAATAGAACTTTGTTCCTACCTGCTCTCTCTCTGTCTGTTTGTCTTGTTCTTATATTCTCTCTTAGAAAATAAAAAAATAAAATAAAATTAAAACTAAACTTCTCCTCTGATTAAAAAATGAGCCATGAAACACACACACACACACACACATATATATATATATATATATATATATATATATATACCGTAGAAGAAGAAATTTCAAAACATAATTTCCATGGAAACAAACAAAAAATGAAAAACAAAAATAAATCTAAATCTAAACCAAGTGTTTTAAGCATGAAATATAAAGAAAACAACAACAGACTAATTCAAAAATATCTGATAAGCTCAAATCATTGCAACACGCAACAATTAATATATGGATTACCAGTTCCAGTTAACACTAAACTTAAAATTAAGGGAGAAAAAAACACCATCATTTTGTTTATTTCATACATCAGTCAACGAACCACTCCTAAGCCTTAAAGGTGTTAATGGTTTTTTAGAAGAAGAAGGGGACTTGAATGCTTCAACCACTGACTTGCATTTGGTTTGGTCCCCTTTGTTTAGCTCCAAGCACCTCTTCAGGGCTTCATCAACAGTTTCAGTGCCCACAGACTCTATCTTCTCTGTGTTGCCACCACTGCCGCCAGCGCCAGCGCCACCACCGCCACTCTTTCTCTTCTCATCATCCATCGTTAATTCACGACCCAGAAAACCCAAGGAATCAGAAAGCTCTCTTCTCTGCTACACCTGTAAAAGAAAGATTTCACAATTACAGAGACATCAAAGAGAGAGAATTGTTAAGAACATAGACATTTTCAGATCTTGTAATAATTCATGAACTTATCTAACTTTACATAAGTCATATATATATATAGAAATTATATATACATACATATATATATATATGCAGTGGTTGCAAAGTTGAAGGTCCTACTTTCACAGAATAAGGGAAGAGTGACGGTACAAGGGCATGCTTAAAAACTGAGAGACGCTGGCCACCGTTGATCTTTGGCTGCCTGCTTTGATCTTATCGGGCTTACTTCAGAAGTGGGACCCACATCAGGGTTGGATCGGAAGTGTGATCAGGCTGATTGCTTGATTTTGTCGGCTCAGAGTTTATCGTAACAGCGTCAACATCAATCAAACGATACTGGGGGTGGCCGGCTTATGAACAGGTAATTGCAACGCATATGAAGAAACTACTTTTGTCCTTTTTCACTTTGGCAGTAGCAGTTACCTTGAATTGAATCACAGGCTGTTACGATTAGTTTATAATTATTCTCATTAGATTATTTAAATTTTTTTAATAGAAAAATCAACTCTTTTTTGTCTCAATTTTCTCATATTTTAAGTACTTTCTAACAACAATTGTGAACATAAGTAACTTTAACAAGCAATTTTTATGTTACAATAAAATAATTTTATCGTTACGTCAAAATTTATTCTTCATTATAAAAATAAAAATAAATTATCATGATAATATAAAAAGTTTGATCCGATGAATCAAACCATTCAAATTATACCACACGCCCATCTACCTAAAAATCTCTTAATATTCGAGAGTAAAGTACTAATATAAGTGAAAATTTTTTACATAAACCAAGTTAAATAGACCTAATTTCACGAACCGACTAATCATATTTTGACATGTATATAAAAAATTACTTTTGTGTTTGTTAAAAGCCAAACAATCTGTCCAAATATACAAGAATTTCTCAATACAAGTGTGACGCAATAGGCAGCTATATGTACTCTAATGTCATATATTTCTCATAGCTTTTTCATGATGGTTGCTTAAATGTCAAAAAAACATTTTGCTCTGTTGTTTTGCCATTAAAGCTGTCAGTTTTGATTCTTGCTAACAGTTGCTTTTTGCTTATCAGGAAGGTGTAAAAGCAATGGCATCAAACTGAAGCAACACTTGAAGCCCTCTCTAAGTATGGAAGTATTCACTGATACAGTTCCAATACACACTTCAATTAGTACAGCCACACATAATAGAATAATACTTCTCATCCTTAAAAACTAAGTTCCCAAGTGAGACAGCTCTGCTCTAATTTTCCCTCTAAACAAACAGCACAAGTTTTTTTTGTTGTTCATTCCAAAAGATTGCAAGAGTGTTGCAATGTCCAGTAGCAGATTGGTGTACATTATTACAACAAAATGAGCTAAGCCCATCACCAAGAATAAAGAAACTAATTACAATTGCAATGTTATTGTTTCTGAACATTAATAAAGAACATCCCACGAGAATTTTCACAAATGACAATTTTTCGAAAAATATATCAAACACTATACTGTAAAGTACACAACCTAATGACCAACTGGTACAAATCCCCCACCCAATCATAATCAACAATTTTGTGGGCTTTGCCCCACTGGTTTAGCAAACCTGATTAACATGCATAAACCACAATGATTTACATGTGTGCACGAGAACATAAAAATGATATATATGTACATGCACCCACCAACATTGCATTTATGGAGATTAACAAAAAAATTAACACGCAATTCTAGGCATATCTTATTTCTTCAATATTCATACCAACAAAAATTCCAAACAAATAAGAAAATTGATAAAATCACAGCATGCCAGCATCCAAGCAGATGCAAATGCAACCACAATGAACTACATGTGTGCAAGAGAGGATTAAACCTGCTGAGATATTTGTGCTTTCTTTAGTGGGAGCTGGGGGTAACATGATATTGATGAGAATTAAACATCTACATATCACTCTTGAGACAATTGCTCAGCTCAATTGGTAAGATTAGCATGAAATGGCTAATATCATTCTTGAGATATTTTACTCAAGCTCAATGAAAGTAAAACAATTCTCTCTATATATACAACAAACCTCCAAACTGCGCTAGATAGGTGCAGTCCAATAACAGGGGTGATATGGGTCAGTAGTCGAAGAGGCCCCCGAGACCTAGATGGATGGGCAGCTGGAGAAAATCATCTTTGCATTTCCCTCCCCAACCCCTCTTTTCCCCCAGACCCCAAAGAATGTTCCCCGCCAACAGCTCCCCCCTTCGCCACCTAATGGAGGAAGGGCAAAGCACCAAAGGTGCAGGAGGCAAATATCATTATCACCTCCAGAGGCATGGGGTGGGGGTTTGATCACTCTGGATCAAATCAAGAATGAGGTTAATTCATGATCAGCTGCCATCGTCCACAGCACCAATATAAGTGAGGTCTGTCCGTCTCACCCTCGCAGCTCCCTTAAGCCAGCTGGATGCCCTTAGATTAGCCTGGTCGCTGCTGCCAATTACAGCAGTATTACTTAAAGAGGGGCCTGACCCTGCTCCATCCTCCAAGAGAATCCACGGATCAATCTCCATAGCAAGGTCCTGCTGTATGGGCAACAGTTTGGTCTTCCCCACTGCATTAGTGGCAGTTCGTGCTAAAGAAACTGGATTCCTCTGGGGCAGGTTTGAATTTCCAGGATGTAAGCCAGAAATCAAGATGCTGGGTTGAAGAGAAGCAAGGGCAGCAGATGAGACAGATGGCGGCTGGCATGAGATGGACCACCGGATGGAAGGCAAAAGAATTGGCATGGCAGCTTGGATACGCCACCGAATTTTATCTGGCAGTTGCATGCGGTTCAGGTCATTCTGCATCCATTAACAACAAGACATGCAGAGCCACAATTTAATTATTCCTCAACAAAAGGCAATTGATCAATAAAATTAAGAAGTTCAAGGTCCACGTGTATACACAGAATAAAAAAAATGGAAAGGTTAACCAGAAAATGTTATTTGTGCATGCTCGTGCTGAAGCTACATTCCATATAATATGTTCCTTCTGAACCAAGTACTGCCCTTTTGTTTATTTAAGCATAATGTCAGGAATGGCCCCATAAATTCTAAGAAGCTTAACATTGATGAAGTGGTGAACCTCCAAAAAAAATTCTGATTTATTCCTTAGTACTTTCGCTCCCTAAATCATGACTTCCACTCTACCATGCACCACATACCCCCAAACTGCAATGGAGTTTGACAACCCACGTCAAGGGCCTTCGTTCTCTCCTACTGACCCATACTTGCATGGAATCTCAAATGAGCTTATTTTGGCAAGGTAGCATTCAAATAATCAAAAGTTATCCCCGCCACTTGTATAAATCAACACACTTAGGATTTAAAAGTTGTACTTATTTTATTGAATTTGTTCATCAAATGATGTCCCAAATAAGCCTACAAATTCACATATTCAAGCACTAACATAATCAACTGTTCAATTTCCATGGCATGCCTAGCTGCCTTCCAATTCCTCTCCTCTGCAATTGGGCTCCATTTGGTTTGTGGATTTAACGAGGGAAAAGAAAATACAATAAAAAGAAAATCCTTTTTCCCTTGGATACACGGAAAATGGAGGAAAAAATGTGTTGTGAAGTAAGAGACAAATATTTCATTTTCATTTCTTTTTCTTTTTCTTTTTCCTTACTCTTGATCATTATTGAGAAACTTCACTTTCTAATCTCACTTAAGCATGAGAGAAAATAAGGAGATAATTTTCCCTTTTCTTTTATTTTTCCCTTTTCCTTTCCCTCCCTAAATCAAAAAACTAAACAGAACCTTAGATTTACTTGCACATTTCCTTCACACAGAAATATTTATAAGATGACTGGTTAAATAATTCATCTAATCAGAATTGGGTATTTTTGACGTCATATTAAGTTAATAAAACCTGTTAACAAATCCACTTGCTTCCAGGCTACCAATACAAGGGAGTTTGCCCCTAGTCTTTTTGCTAGATTGTCAATTAAAACCGAAAGTAAATAAAGATCAAACCTGAAGACTCTCTGCCACCTCGCGATCAAACACAGAAAAGTCCTTGCTACATTCCAGCGGTTGACTTGGAGCCTGGCTTTGACTTCAGCCAACTTGGCCGGCAGCTGCTCAACAATCCATGCAGCACCAACAATAAGCGATCAAATAGACTTTCACCAGATAGATTTACAGAAGCAGCAGCAGGGGATTCCATCGATGACCCAGCCTGCCTCTTTAACAAAGAACTCAATGTTGGATAAAAGGACTGATTTGCATCCTCATGCACAACCCTATTGCCAAGGAGACGGAGTATAACTGAGGCAAGCATGTGCCTCATGTTACGGCCTGATGGCTCCCTGACACATTCAATTTGCAAAAATGAAACTATATTAGTAACAAATAACAATAGGTTACAATCAACTTAATGAATTCTGATGCCAGTAACAGCAACCCCACATTGTTAATAGATGAAACAAGATGAAAAAAAAATGGAAGAAAGAAAAAACCAAAGCAGTATGAGTGAGGTCTCTGTGAATGAAATATGGTGGAAAGCATTTGTCAGTGCAACATACTTTCAGGCAACCCGTACAGTTTTAACACGCAAGCTGCCTCCTGAACTTAATATATTGCAATAATGGAAGTTTGAAAATCTGAATGCATAATTACCCATCTGAATAGATGATAGGAAGCAATCTTAGGAGGAACTGCAATCGCAATGACATGGAAGCCCGCAGTCCCACAGGGGTTGGTGGCACAGTATCAGCAGTTCCAGTCGATCGCCTGGCTAATCCAGGACTGCCACCTCTCATACCTTTGCGATTATTGCCTTTATTTCCAGGACCTTCAATTCCAGAAGTAACTGTTCCAGCCTGCTTACCTGCCCCACGAGTAACTGCATTTATTTGTTGCTCAATGTTATTCATCTGCTTGATCAAATCACTTGCAAAAGTATTGCGTGAGTCATCAGAGCTTTGATCAATGCAAGGAAGAACTAAATCAATCAAAGCTCTCTCAGTTACATTCTGCTGATTGACAATGAAGGCCTCAGCATCCAACACTTGAGTTGATCCTCTTCCATATTTCTTAAGGTCACTTCCTTCTTCAACTACCTCTCCTTCTTCAAGAGAGGTGGCTTCAAATTTCCGTTTGTCTCCCTTGTTTGTTGCAATATCAAAACTAGAATGACACCAACCCCATGGCTTCCAAAACCGGACCTTAGTTGACAGACCTTTACTCTCAGCAATATTAATAAGTCGTTGCCTAATGGATTTCCTTCCCAAAAGCACATCATGGCCTCCAAGGAACCATTTGGCTTGCATCAACATTGAATCCTCAAGTGACCTCCCAAACAAATGGACCACCTCTGAAAAAATGGAAGCAGCATCAGGTCTGACCAGTAGCCTTGTGAGGATGATTGCAACAAAGTTGTTCTCGTTTTCAGAAGCAGCAGCTTTATCTGGATTTGAGAGAGAGCGTATAGCCTCCGCTAAGGAGGTATCAGGGGCCTCTAATTTTTCAATCAGGGCCTGCTCATTGAGGAGAAGTCTTAGCTCAATCCACTGCCAATGAAATTTTGCAGGTTGCAGGGTGTCTAAAACATGTACAAGCTTATCTAGAAGCTTTGTCTTATTTTCTGCATAACAAACCATTGACTCACCACGACCAGAGACCCGATTCCCATCATCCTGTGTTAACATTGAGTGTGGCATTTTACAATCAATGATGGCATTTAAAAAAAGCCTTGCCCGGAGGGGAATAAAGGCCATGGCCTTCAGACGCATGTCAGGACCATTCAATTCTAACATGGATGCAAACTCAGAATCACTGGCATCTGCGACTATGAGATCGTAGAGACCACAAGAGTCTCCCAGACACACATCACGAAAAGGCAGGTGCTTTATGGCATCACCTATGGCCAACATTAAGGATTGATACAATTGGTGGATGTCTTCACGGCTTACAATGCTAGTATTAAGAATGAATGGCTTCCATATGAGAAATGCAAATATGGAATAGGCAGGCGGAAAGACCATGCTGAGAGGGAGTGTTTCGCTGCATTCTCAATAGAGCCACTATAGATGCTTCTCCCAGAAGCTCCATAATTAATCCTTCAGAAACAGATCTGCAGTTCCCAACAAGCACCCTAAACCAATGCACAGAGACCTCAACCAGGCTGTCCACCTTAGAAGCCCCAATTGATCGTGCATTCCCATTTGAGTTGGATCTCGTACTCCTTACAAACTGTATAACATCTAATCCCTCCTTTAATCTGAAAAGAGTTACCATTCTCTCCAAGCTAGCAACTCCATGAAGAATTGCCCCGACAACAAGTGCAGAAACAGCAGCTGTAGTTTTCACAGCCCTTCCAAGAACACCTTTCGTAGAATTGTTTAAAATTTCATTGGAATCATGGGCTTCAGGTGACATTTGAAACTGACTGCGAGGAGCCTTTCCAGAAGCAAAAAGCCAGAGCAAGGGCAGAAGAAGCTTCTGTTGCAAGAGCAATCTCAAAGACACGGCTTTGACGCTCTCCAAGTGCTTCCTTAAGTAGGCATAGGCAAGATATATGAATGCGTAAAATGCGCCGAACAAAATTCAATGAACTAGTGGTGGTTGGAAAATTTGGATGATTGCCACTAACTGTTAAATCAGGCATTTTTGCTATAACTGGCCCAATGCTATTAACAATAGCAGAAACAGCAGATGACACCAAAGAGGGGTCCCCTTCTTGAGCAGCACCACCAGTTTGCCTAATGCAGTCCATCAGTCCTATTACTATTGGTTGAGCTATCTGATACCCGTCATCCCATTTTTCCAAAGCAGGACCTTTTACCGAACCTGCCGCAAGCTTTCTCTCTTTACCAAAGAAAATTTGAAAAGCTTCGTTAACATGTCTTTGCACTATATCTCTCATGTTCAAAGCCACTCTCGATACTCGGACACCACTTATTTTTTGACGCAAAAAATCATCAAGATCTTCAACTCCAGCTGGAACTCCAAGAGGAAACCCAGACTCTCCATCCGGAGATCTTCCAGATTCAAGTTCAGAAATAAGTCTTTTATCATATGTTGCCTTGAAGTTCTTCTCCCATTCAACAACGCTAGCCACATTGCCATATTTTTTCAACAGGTAACGAGCATAAACTAATGCTGCTGAACCAGAGACCCTTCCATTAGAGGCCATAATTGCAGCAGCACGATGAATTGTGGCAGACAAAGTTTCAGGAATAAGATCAGTTGCAACAAGTATGTTTTCATACCTGAACCAAACAACAAAGTCACCAAAATATAATGAGCTAAAATTGCAATTGCTTCATCAGATATTGTCCCAAGAATCTACACAGATGCAATCCAGGCCACGGACAAAGAATGTAAACTAAAAAAAATGTACATGAGAAGAACAATATTCACAATAAACTACAGTTTGTTCAACTGATTGAACGCGATCATTTTATAATCACTTGACAATTATTTAACTGAATCATAATCAGGTTTTAGGCTTATGATTTGTAAAAATAGAAGCTTAAGAATTAAAAATCTGAAAAGATAGATTTTTTTTGTTGTGTTAAACAAATATGATTTGTCACCAAATCATCAAGTCACAATTAAATTTAAAAAAAAAAAACATCTCCATAAGAAATCAACTCAGATTCAGTTATCTAAAACAAATGTAACCTAAATATGTTTTGCATTACAATTGTTATTAAGACAAAAAGGTTGAAACAAAATAATAAAGAGACAAAGAAAAAACTTTGTGTTCCTTATTTTATTTATTTCTTTGGTTCAAGGGGATTGGGAAACACCCAAGACATTGAAAGAACTAGGGGCATTGTATACAGAGTTTAGCATTCGTTGATTATCAAAATATGCACCGAGAGTCCAAAACAACAAAGAAGGTAAGTTACAAGAAAAATCCAGCAAAGTAATATAAATAAAATGGACATTAAGAGTTGCAGTACTCAATCAAATATACAACAATAAATATTTATTCAAATAAGTTGCACCTATTGCCACAGTAGTATTAGAAATTAACAAAGCAATGTACAACTCTGAAAGCAGCTCCACCGCAAAATAGTCAAAAGCTGCTTGGCAATATTGGTTGTAAACCAAATGACAAGGTGGTCGATACTATATAAAGAAGCAAACACACCCTTTTATTCTTTTCTTCAGTATAAATACAAGGTGCTTTCTATATACAAGCACCAATAAATTCAGTGGCCAAAAACTATGAATATAGCTAAAATATTTATTTATCAAAAAAAATTAATATAGATAAAATAATTAAGAGCTCACCTCCGGATAGATGACAAAAGAAATGCCTCCCCTACTTCACACACTTGACTCCCCACATTTCTTGGCTGCATGATAATGGTCCTCCCACCATGGATTGTAGTATTGCGGCTACTGAGAACCTTTGGCAACAACCAAATGAGAAATCTGGATGCTGAAACTAAATCATTAGAAATATCCATCAAATACAATATAACAGATAACTCATCTTCTCCAAGCTTCCACCGTACAAAGCTCTTGTCATCAACAGCAGGAAAAGGCCTGCTGTACTGGCCAACCTTGGCAGCACTCTTTTCAGTCTCTCCAACAAGATGCCTGACTAGAGTTATCAACCAAACCATAATAACCCTCTTCTCTACAAACTGAAGCTGCTTTAAAATTTTCCCAATTGAAACAATATCTCTACAATGGGTTGTCCTCGTACCATCCACCAACTTCGGAGTTTCTCCTTCAAAACCAGTTCTGTGGTGAGGGCAACTTATCCTACTATCACAAATGTGGCTGGTGGAGGCTCCCTGGCTGCCATCAGTCCTAGCAGCCGCCAACTGAGCTAGACTGTGTGTTTTACGCACATTCTTTTGCCTTCCCCTCGAGCCCTGCTTGGCTGGCTTAAGAGGTGTATCAGCTCTGAAAGACTCCAAGGATCTAGGCTCCTTCCTCACCCACCAGGTTTCTTCATTATCCGATGGATTTGGTGAATGCCCTTGAAGGTATGAGCTCCTCTCCTCACTTAATTTGTGTCTCTTAACCCTTTTACATTCTTCACACCCAGGTGTTCCTTCTCCCAGATCTATGTTGTTGCTAGTTGACCCCACAGGCCTCTTAACACTCCCTTGAGATTCATCAAGTCCAGCATCTGAGGATGCAGAAGAGTTTGGGAGCTGCAACAATAATAAAATAGAAGCCTTTAGCTCTTCAAGGTCAGTAACTCCATAGACATTTTTACCGGACAATGGACTGGATGCTGACTGAAGAGTTTTCCACTGATCGACAGAAGTGAGGGCCGGTTCTCCCCCACCAGAGGTTGGATGATGATGCTTTTGTTTCTTAGATGAACTATTTCCACTGCATGGATTTTTATGATCAACAAGCCCATGAAGTACAAGGCGGCGTTCATTTGAGTAAACATGCATGGCCTCTGTAAGTACTGGCACTTCAGCAATTTGTGCTTCTTCCAAAGCATCGCGAATATAAGGCCCAGGCAACTGCTTCAGGATTTTATAGTGTCTCCTTCGTCTGTCCAGGTCAATCGGAGGTCCATTCTTATCCATAATTCCACTAACAAGCAGCTGTCTCACATATGCCTGAGGGTAAAAAATGCCAGACCGTGTGAGTTCAATAATGAGTAGTTGAAGGCGCTTGAAACCTTCTCCATTTTGTGCTTCATGTTGATCAATCCAACACACTAAAATATCGTGTAAAGGACCTGGGCTTTGAAAAATATCTGTCAAATCTTTTCTTCTTCCATCAACACTTTCTGAATTATTTTTTAATTCATTAACATTACCCACATAAGTCCTGCCAGAGTAGTTACTCAGGTGAGCAGGACCTTTTGCAACACTACCTACTCCAGGACCACTCTCATTCTTGCACCTAAGTGAATTTTGCATGTCTCTTATCCTCAGCTTTAAAAGACGAATTGCAATGTATATTTGAGAAAAATCCTTTCTGCCAGTGAACTTCAGGCCATGAGGAGGGGCAGTCCGAAAATCCCTGAAGTCACACGTTGCCCATTCACAGAGGAAAAAAACAGAGCAGATAAATGACAAGCTCACTGTCCCAATCCACTTCAATGATGATCTTAAGCAAGGACTAACTTCTGCTGTCCAACCTTCATCAACAGCTCCACCAGAAAGATCTTCAAAAAGAACTCTATATGCCTCTCTCACATCTCCCTGTATAAGAGCCTTATCCAATTCCTGCACAGCTTTAGCCACATTGCGACCTGGATAACCGGGTCTGGCGGCCATTGCAAGATTGTCTGCATGTTTCTGAATCGATGAAACAACACGACCAATGGACAAGGACTGATACCGAGCTTCAAGCCCTTTGTCTCCAAGACCAAAACTAACTTCCAATGAACCAGTTTTTATCTTCCCAGCATCCTCAGCTACTTTTGAAAAGAAACTCCCATCACTTACCACCTGAGATAAAACACAGTGTGGCAAAGGAAAACAATCCAAAGCAACAAAGGTATCAGGGACAGCCAGTATTAAATACTGAAGCATCTCAACCAGAGCAGAGTTAGTGTATGCCCTCCGGGAATTATCTACAAGATCTGAACCACCTGTGGAAGGTTCCTGGATAAAACGAACAGCTACTTCCACAATAGTGCGTAAATAGGTCTGAGATAAGACAACAGTTTCTATAACGCCATATATGATAGGCAATAGCAACTGCAAAGTCCCAAACAATTCTTTTTCCTGAAAAATAATAACTATCGTATTCAAACCCAAAGTATTAACAGAGAACAAATTTAAATAGAAAATAACTAATCTTCATTTATTTCAACTGCAAGCACACAATTCATCAATTATCTTCAAGGAAAAGGGCTTAGCAAATGACTTAAAAAAGGTACCTGTAGTTGATTGAGAACCCAATCAATGATGAGAGAAGGAAGTAGCAGCCCTTCTGCATGGTGCCAGTTGTAAAATCCTCACCACATACCACCATTTAAAATGTAGAGAAGGCTCCAGACCATCAAGAAGTGCTGATGCTGGATTGCTCTTGTGCGGTATCGACCCAGCATAGACCATTTGTGGTGAACGATCCCTGATGTGTGCATTAGAATGAGAAGTATTTTTTGAGACAAATTCATCCAAGAGGTCCTGCAAGTATTCAATAACATCTTTTGTCCACTGCTCTGTGCGAGATAGCTGAGTTTTGTCCAGTGCCCCTGAAGATATAGTAGCAGACCCAGGCCGAAACTGCAGGAAAAAACCATAATCTGCTACCTTCCAATATTAAGAACAAGCAAGTACAGTTGAGGACAGTAACCTAACATTGATACCAGTCGTCAAAGAATCTGTACCTGATTAAGATAAGTTACTTTGATAAACCATGTTGCTCTCAGCAGTGGAACATTATTCCTGATAAGAACTTCGAAAAGGGATTTCTTCCTGTAACCATGAGGAATGTGATCGGCCAAAGAACACAATCGCTTATGGGGTTGACATAAACCCTGGAAAGAAGAAGTCTAGAATTTATCCAGTCATCAAGATGAAACTTCATGATTTAGAATTGGTTGGAAACTTAATCATAATAAGCTATACACAAACCAGAGCAGAAAATGTCTAATAATTGCAAATGATTGCTATATACGACCAAAAAATAGGGGGGGAAAGGACATTGTAGCATGGTCATCAAATTGGATGCAGTATTCAAAATTTTATTATGCAGATGCACAAAGTGATCGAAATAATAATTTCTGACAAGGTGAAGGTAAAGCAACCTAGAGATGGAATAATTCAATGTCCAAAAGGGCTCAATTCAGACCATGTTCATTTTTACCTTGCACCATAAAAACACTCAGCTCAACCAGCCAAACAAAGTGGTTTAGCTGGATCTGGTCAAAGTTTTCCACCCCTAACTTGAACCCTTGGAAAGACTTAGATGAAGCAGAAAGGAAGACCAACAAGAACAAAATCAGAAGAGAAGAAAGGAACTTAACTGCAACATGCAAGGATCTAAGATTGCATTCCATCCTCCAATTGTGGGTAATATAAACCTCCCGACATGCATCCAGGGTGACAGTAGTCAATAATTAAGTAAAAGCCATTACCCAGTGTTGGTCCCACTTATGGCAGGGTGATGGAAGAGGTAAACTGGAGACAGATCTAACCTTTGGCATTATTTTTGGTGGCTGCTCTGAAGCTCAAGCTTGCATTTGATGCTTGAAAGTTTAAGCATTTTATCATAATAAGTAAACTTCTAGACTTCTAGTACAATACGTAACTCAAACACAAAAGAAAGAATAACCAGAGTTATCGCGGGTAGAAGAGGGAGAGAGATACATCATATATGAGCTTGGGAGCGCAAGTATATTGTAATCATTGGTGACTTAATTCACTAGAGAGATTTTGGCTCTATAATGAAGTCAAAGAGTTGGTTACACAAGTATTGGGGATATTGGGCTTTTAAAAGTTCTATTGCCTTCCTGGTCAATCTTTTTCTATCTACATATTTAGCATTGATATCTGTCTCTATCTATTTCATAAGGAAATAATCAATTTTCCTAAAAGCGTGCTCTCCAATACCAATTGGGTTTAGTTATGGACGATCACAACTCCTCCTCTTTGTGCTCTCTCAATGATAGCTAAAATCACAGGGCTTAAGGCATCCGGGGCTGCATTTTATGGAAATCATTTCTCTAGTAATTGTGCCAATATGAAATGAGAGCAGCCCTTCAAATATAGGATTGAGGCCTTGGAAGTTGCCCAAATGCATATTGCTACTATGGTTTTTCTTTCCTCATTGTGTGGAGCTCCCCTCAGAGGTGTTCCTCTGATAGTTTATCAAGTTTGGCCTCCAATATATTCTAATATCTCCATACCCACAAAAATTATCGCCTCAAAAGTGAAGTCATTTGAAGCAATTCAGGGATAAGTACAACATTTCAGCTCAAAAACAAGTACCTAAAAGGGACAGATAAATGGGTTATGGGTGAGCACAAACTTTTCTGCTGTTCCTTTCCCCCCACTTCTTTTAACAACCAAATCATGAAAAAAATTCAAACCTTTTCTCCCTTTCTTTCCCTTCCTTCTCCTCTCTATTTTCCTTTTTTCTTTATAAGCTTCCTCTGTATAATCTCATTTCTACTTTTAAAACAGAAGCAAAATGGTGTATTATTAGTGTTTATGTTATTATCCTTTTACTTGCTCTATTGGTTTTTTTTTGGAAGATAATAAAAAAATTAACCTTTAAAATATAATTTTTTCTTCCTGATATGTTAATCACACACTTCATTAATTGGAAATGTAAATTCCGTGATGCATCTAGCAATCCTATTGCATCCATGCTATGTATGATACAAGATGCGACATGTACACTAGGCAACTACTAGGCACAAGGGCTATCACAAAGACAATTGCCTTGGCTCAACTATATTTGGCTATTAAAGGATATTTCTTACATTATTTTTACAATTAATAAAATGTACCTGATTATCTAAAAAGAAAAAATGATTAAAAATGTTAATCAATTCTTTATAGCACATTTATGAAGTTCTTACCGAAAAGTAGAAGACTGACCTCAATCCATTTCTTCCGGATGTCTTCCCCACATTGCCTTTGTTCGGGGAAGAGACCCGGCTTCGTCAACAGTGTGCCAGAAAGAGGCACTCCATAAACTTGACCTGCCTGTTACATCAAGAATATATTTCCAGCTTCAATTCCCATTGTGAAATTTCAGAAAATTAGAATATCGATCAAAAAAATTTCAGAAATTAGAATCATATGGATGCGCAAAAGGTAGACGCAATTAAATGTACATTGGTTTAACATAGAGCTATACAGGCAGGAAAAAGTACGAGAAAATATTCAAATTTACAACTGATGCATAGAAGTTCCACAAACATCAGATCCCTGACTGAGAAAGGAAAAATGCCTCACCTTACGCTTTTGAGCACGAGATTCATTGATGGCCCTGTGACATTTTCTAATGGACTGCAAAAGGGAAATTTAATATCATTTATATAAATGACACTAACTTAAATCAGAAAGAAATAAGACTTGAATAAAGCTGCAAAGTTTTTCATTAACAACTAAGAGGTGGCCATCACAGCTTCATATTTTAAGAGATTTACCTCTTTGCACTTGAGGGTAACAGACTTAGTAAAGGATTGAGCCTGAGATAATGAGATCTCTCTAGCCTCCTGAAACTCAGCAAATGAGATCCAGTAAGATTATTACAACTGACAGAGGTAACACAAAGGTCGTTGTGGATATCAATAATGTGTATTAAACATTAAACATGAATACACAATTATTGTTACATGGACATATCAAAATTTGTTGTACCAATAGCTAAGATTATCAACTCTAAAATCTTCATTGCTAAATTAACAGTTTTATGGAACAGCCCTTCAGGCAAGATTGAACAAATTTTTAAATGTCAGTTTAAAGTCAACCAACACTTGCAACGAAGCTAATATAAAATGTTAAAACATCATTTCAACCACAAGCATGCACTTAAATAATCTTCAATAGCATAAAATAAAATGGAAAGGTATACTTGGGCAGAGGTCAGAATAATTTTATATAAAATATGTCCATTTTTTAAAAGTTATATGAAATAAGTCAAGAGACCCACACTAGAATTGTTTTAGATATTGGTGTCATCACATGGAACAAATCAAAAATTTTAAACTTCCAATTCAGGTAGAAGAAAAAAAAAATGGTGAGGAACTAGAAGGAATGGATTTTAATGTGCTAGAGGCTGCAGTGCCCATAAGAGAGTTGCAATGAGCATATTTTCTATTCGAATTGGGTTTCTAGCATAGAAGAGATCTCATGCTAAAATATCAGTTCCCAAAATAAAATTCCCAAAAGAATTTGAAAACTACAATAAAATTAGGCTTCTTCTAACTGATGCATGACCTGGGAACAAAATTTAATAATTTTGGTTAATTGGATATCCTGCACTACAATAGCTCCAACAAGATGTGCAATTATATAGTGTTATCAATTCATAAGGGCAAATATGTTTTCACCACACGCACGATTCCTACTGAGAGAGGGAGAGAGGGAAAGAGGTCATTGGTACGCATAATTGCATTTTGAAGAACAATGTCATGGTTGGTAGCCCAAATTATGCCTTGTAATCTGTACTTATTCCTTGTTTTTCAATAGGTAATACCGTAATACGCACGCACCCATGTCCCAACCGGAACTTGAAGCCTAAAACACTTGCTTTGGTAGTGGCAGGAGATACTGTTCAAGCTATGTGTCCATCAATATGTTCAAGATTTTCCATTGCCACCTGATCTTGTACCCATGCAGGCCAGCAATCATAAACTAACCAAGAAGATGCACAATGTCAACCTTGAATGAGCATGGCTGACAATCTACAATAAACCATTCTATTATTTCCATAAATCTTGGTTGTAATGAAGACAGCACAAAATCAACACCCCTAATCTGGGAATTCATATTAGCCGCATCAATAGTCATCACTAACCATACAAATCAAATCCCAACCTAAGAAGCACAAACCCAAACATGGGACACAAATACGACACAACATGAACACGTGGACACGACATTTCTCAAAAAAGTAGGATACAGATACATCAAGAACACGCTTTATCCCCATCACAACTCTTCAAAGCCCCCCTGAGCTCCCCATCTGTAAAGGGTTGTTCCAGCAACTGAGCCTCCACCCTATCCAGCTGCCCAAACTACTGATTTTCCAATTTTGGTCTCCTCCCAGTACAACTTTTTATAGAACTCCGAGATCCCAGCCCGCATCTCTTGATCCTCACTAAGATTCTGGTTGCTCACCTTAACACTACTGATGCTGTTCCTCCTTCAGTTATAGTTTGCCATTTGGTGAAAAAAAGGGGTGTTAAAGTCCCCCTCTTTCAGCCACACAATTCTGAACTTTTGTCTCCAAGAAATTTCTTCGGCCTTCAACAAGAACCCCAACTCCCCTTTAAGGCCCTCCCTACACCCACCCACTATCTTCCTCTGTCAGTACCCCTTCCAGTTCCTTCATATCAATATCAAGGATATTCTGCAAGATTCTATCCCTCTTGACCTGAACATTACCAAAAAAATCCCTATTCCACTTCTTTAGATCCTCCTCCAACATTTTTAACTTCCTGTCCAAAATGAAACTGGGAGTTCCTCTACAATAGCAACCCTGCCACCAATTAGCCACCATCTCCTTGAAACCCTCAGACTTCAACCACGTGTTTTTGAATCTAAAGGGAGTTCTTCCCCACCTTATACCTTCACAGTCCAACAGCAAAGGCACATGATCCAATACAGGTTTAGGAAGAATGGGTTCAGAAGTGTCAGGAAATTTCTCCTCCCAACCCATCGAGATCAAGAATCTGTCGATCTTAGGCATGGCTTCGCCGCTTTCTCCTCTGGACCACGTGAACCTACCTCCTTAGGTATGTCAAGCAGATTCTGGGAATTAATAAACCCTGAAAAGTCTCTCATACCTCCAGAGAGTATGCTGTGACCTCGCTTCTTGTGAGGGAAACGCACCACATTGAAGTCACCTCCAATGCAACACTTATCAAGCCCTTGCTATAATCCTCGGTTCTTCCCATAACAATCTTCTCTCTGTGTCTGCCAATGGACCATACACACCTGAGAACTTCCACTGAAACTGATAGTGAAGAGGCAGGATAGAGAAAATTTCTCTTCCCAACAATCAGAACAGGCTACACACCTTGAATCCCAAATTATCAAAATTCCACCAGCAGTCCCCCGAGCATCCTTAGCCTTCCAATTGACATACCTGGAGCCCCACAGACTTCCCACGTACTTGACAAGCTTTTGGATTTTTGGGGAATCTCAGGTTTTGAATTTTTTGTAGCCGGTCCAGTTTCTCTATATAGAATGGGGTGCCTTTCTTGGGCCCCTTTGTGATTAATACAAAGGAATTATTATTATCAATCAAAAAAATTTGAACTTTTTTATATATATATTTTTGGGTAAGTGGCCTTTGGGGTTTGAGTTGAGCTGGGGACCTTGGGGATATTACCCAAGTCTCTTCCCAACTCATCCAACCCCAAGGGTCTATTTTATATATTTTTTATATTATCATATAATAAAAATCTAGCATTATTTCAAACAAAATTGGCATAAAAACACACAAATCACAACAATATTATTAAGATATCAAAATAACAAAAACGTTAAATTAGAATTCAAGAACTTCAAATTTTCTAGTTTGTAAAAATTATCTTATGAACTTGTGGATTTTATTTCCTTTTCATGCATAATTAATCATATATTATTTGAGTTGGGTGATGCCAGCTACGATAAAGGAGCTTTTCTTGGGATGGAGGGTTAAAGGGGTATGGAGGAATTTCAATATAATTGGGAATATGACTCATCTTTGCATTATTTGGAGCATTTGGAGAGGATAGAAGGATTTTTGAAAGGATAGAATTAACTCCATAGTCCATGATGCTTAAAAAATCATGCTCTCAAATTGTTTTTTTTTTGGGTGTAAAGACGCTAGGCCTATGTTTTTAGGTAGTCATATGAACTTTTTGGGGGAATTTAGGCTTTAATTTTGTAGTCATTCCCTTTTTTTGCAAATGGATTTGCCCCCCTCGGGTGCCATTTATTTAACTATACATTTACTGATCAAAAAATATATATTATTAATGTTAATAATAAATATATTTATGACGTCACGGTTCGATTCCAGTTAACCCAACCAGTAACTGTTACCTGATCTTTTTTCTGGCCTGGGTTTCAAAAAATGGTTTTTAAAGGTGTCTCTTCAAGAAAGCCTTTAAACCCAAAAAAAAAAAAAAAAAATCCAAAGGCGTCTCTTCAAAAGACGCCTCTAGAAGTGTCTTTTGACAAGGCGGCCTTTTCGCTCAAAATGTAAAGTCCTAATCAGTAATAGATTCTTGAACGCTTAAAACTTATTCAACAAAGAGGGTGCCTTTCAAAAGACACATTTCCAAACAACATAAGTATGGAAAATAAGTACAAAATTGTGTGGGAGTGGGAAATTTGTTAAAAATCGCGTGGGTCTTAATAAAAACTCTTGTAATTGTAGTCCCAAATCGGGGAGATGAACTAAAATGCTAGAGTTAAGTGTTTATAAAAGCACTCTTCTTAATGGAATTCGATTTCTAGCTCTCAACTCACTGCCTTAAGACAAGGAATTGATAGTAAAAGAACCGGTTCCGACAAAAACAAAGAACTAATAATCGACTTGCAGAGAAAGTTTTTGTTGGTGTCAACTAAGAAAATCGAAGACGAAAGCTTCATTTTTTAAATAGTAATAAGTATATATATACCCAGACACACAAAGTGCAAAAGAAGAGGAGAAAATGAGAAGAAAAAAAATCCAAAAGAAAAACAGCGAGAAAAAATTCAGAAAACGTGTACCCTAATGCATCTGTAACGTGTTCGAAATTCAGAAAAATAGCAACAAAAAAATGGACACTCTTTTCTGGCGTGTCCGACGCATGTTCGACATGTGCCTGAGCGTGTCTGTATCCTAAATGTGTCCGACGTTGACATGTTTGTCAAAATAGAATGCCCATGCTTTATAGATCCCAACAACTCAAATCGTATAGCACGAGCACTACAAAATGAAGGGTGACTCATCATCTAAGTAAACTTGTGCTTATACCATCAAGCACAGTATCAATTCAACCCAAATCTCAAAACATAAGAGAAGTAGGAATTCCTCAAAGAAGGGAGACCAAACCCATAACAAAACCGGGGTGCTTCTTCCCAAAATAGGTTAGATATTCCCGTATCAATTTTCTCTCTTTCTTCTTATTCCTAGTACAATGTTGATATGAAAAAGAGGAAGCAAAGGACAAAAAGATAAGGACAAGGAACTCTTTATGAAGGCAACAAGAAAAGCAATCCACAAAGGACTTCTCTATTTACTTCCCTTCAATCCATATAGTATACCTCTTTCTTTTACTCGTGCTTTCTTCCTCAAAAGTAAACTCCTCTATTCCACCTAATTCCCTTTTCTCTTTAACAATATTCATATAATAGCTAAAAAACCAAACAAACAAAAGTATAGGAGCATGGGACACACCACATACAAAATCAGTTTCTAATAAGATTGGTTGTGAACATACACCCAATTAAAGTTCGAGAACCCACAATAACAAAAGATACATTAAGCTTTTATAAAGGATGCTCCTATCAAAACATTATACGACAATGCTCAAGGCGATGCATGAGATTGTCAAAGAATTGATGACATGGATAAATAGTTATAACAGAAAACGGAAAAGAAACAGCATGGTAAGCTACAGTTATAATGGTAAGTTCAGACGCATCAAACCACGGTTACGGTGACAATGTCAACTATTACAGCAGTAGGCTTAGGCAAAAATGTATTCAAAAAGAATAAACAGAGGTATATTTATGTTACTGATAATAAATTTCAGCACGCAGACAATATAAAGTGACCGGGAGGCCACTAGATATGCAATACAAAACCAACTTATCAAAAAACGTTAATACAGAAAATAACAAAATATATTTGCAGTTGGTTCCAAAAGTGCACCTCAAGTCCCTCAACAGTCTCCCTGTATCCAGATTGCACATATTCCCTGGTAAGAGTCTCTTCGGGGCAATTTGGAGTCTGTGGGTGAAAGTCAGGTGGCCCAAGTCTGAGAAGAGAGTAGTGACAAAGCTCAAGGCGAGACAATAATCATAAAGATAATAACAACAATAACCAGCAACATAAAATGATCAAAGTTAAAAGCATGGAAGCAGAAAATCAGAAACTTCTAAAAACTTTCTGATAGATTTTTCTAATACAAAGATTCAGAACATAGAGAGAGCAAAAGGAAAACTAGCATTTTACTAACTAACGCAATAAAAAATTGGATTATTTAATTGCAGAAATTACCTGGAATTCAAAGTTTCTTTATCACACCTCAACTTGTAAGGTGTTAACTGTGATGGCCTCCTGCAAAATCAAAGTATAACTAACCAATTTATAGACACAGAAATTAACCAATTCATCTTAAGAATTTGAGCATACATTTTTAGAGACAACAATGTAAAACATCAAGATACAGAACCATCAATAACAATCTAATATAGGCAAAATTAGGATCCAAAAGGGAAGAAGTAAATTCTGCATAATCTCCACTCCAAGCAGTTTTTTTATCTTCCGAGATGATTAAACATTATATGTGACTTCCAAAATATATGAAAATGCACAAAAATATGATTTCCCTGGACTGTGAAGACATCATGTTCCTTTTTGGTTACATAGACAAGCAGTAACACACAGGAAAATAATAAATATTTTGCATATGTTAAAGAATGATAAAAAAATTTCCATACAACCACTTGTGATAATTCAGTTAATCATGAATGATAAAATATCTTCCGGTGAATGGCAATGTCAGAAGAAAAAAAAATTGCATTGATATCCAAACACCCTATCATCATTATTCAATTAATAAGCAATTTGGAGATACCTCAGCATGTGAATCACCAAAAATGGTGAGAAATTTCAAAGTTGACCCTGACTGATGAAATAATCACATCTGATATTCACTTCTCCAAGGAAACTGGAAAAAGGCTATCTGGGTTTGATGTTGCTTGACCCAGACCGTAGGTAGGCTCAAGAAAGTTCCTTTTTTCAGATCAGTAAGAAATTTCTAAAATATATCAGCAACGCATGAACATTGCTTCCGAAAATTTGTTGAAATCCAGATCTGAAGTCGTATCTGACCAACCACTTTGTCAAGAGGGCATTTGCATATTAAAGCTATCTTTGGCACTAGACATCAAGTTAGTAGGGCTGCGACTCGAGCGAGCTAACCCGAACCCAACCCAAGACCAACCTGAATTTTGACAGGCTTGGGCTGAAAAAATTTTAAATCGGGACGGGCCTGAACAGAAAATTTGAAGCCCGATCCTAATTCAGGCCAATCTTGGCTGGAGTTTCAACAACCCAATACAGCCCGAGCCCGACATTCCGTTGTTAATTGCTTTACCATAAGTTGCAGTATATAAACTAATATAAGTCATATTCAACTTCCGATGTGGGACGGAGGTATTGTATTGAAACTGAATACTTCAATACATCAATGGTTCCACAGCGTGTGAATTTTCCAAGGGGGTTGTTTTATTTGGATTTGAAACGTTTTCTTTGATTTTCTAGTCATTGGACTTTTCTCCTAGAATATGCCAAATCTGAATTTAGTGGTGATATTATCTGTAGCTTTGTTCCACCTTCAAAACCTAAAACTGATCAAAAATATTCAAAATGAGATGAGTTCCAAAAGCCCACATGTTCAAAAGTTTGTCTCAGACAGGCAAAGTGGCGGATTCATCGAGCGACAAAGACAAATGAGATACAATCAAATTTTGTCTGTACCTCTGCTCCACAGATTAATATATATACATACACATACATATATATATATATAGAGAGAGAGAGAGAGAACTCTCTCTCACCTACAGAGATAAAGTTGCATTGGTTGAGAGCATCCGTTTAGATCACACCTTTTGTCCCAGCGACGGAGTTCCGAACGGAGTTTACTCTCTCTCACCCATATAGACTTTTGTCTCTACAAAGATCACGACTTTACCGAATATGTTTAGATCACTAAACAAAGTTCCGAACGCCTCAGTAGTCTTTCCAATTTCGTGGAGACCGTGGGCATGAAACAAAGCATAACCAGACCCTACTTCATAGAGCAGATACAACACCATTACAGACTGTATAACAGAGACTATATGTCTGTGACAGAGCATAGCCATTGCAGAAAATTTGAGTTTATTGGGTGATTGCTAGCCACTAGATCTGTGTTTCGTGAATGGCTTTTTAATCCCCTTCGCCAATATTTCTTGAAAATTTGAGTTTATTTACAATCTTTGTGGGCTGCTGCAAGGTGAGGCTCAGAGATGGTTGTTGTTGTAAGCCTGAAATAAGGAACGAGGTTGTCCCACATCGAAAAAGAACCCAACGGTTTGGGTTCTCTTATGCTATAAAAATCCCTCAATGTGTTGTCAATTTTATTGGTATATGTAAAATATTGTTAATGACTACTGTAACAGCTGTCAAAATATAAGGCTTCGTTTGTTTACGTTTTCAAACACAGATTTTTAATTTCAAAACGAGAGATACGCGTTTGGCAAGCTATTCTTTTTAATTTTTTATTATTTAGATTATTATATCCAAATGTATTTTCACAATTTTTAAAAAATTAATTACAAAATTTTCAGAAATATTTTTTAAAAAATTATATTTGAATCACTATCCAAGCGCAGCCTAAGTTGTTTTAAAAAAATTAATGAAAAAGTTAAAACTTCGCATAATTCATGGGGTATCGGGTAACCCAAGTAAGCCCGAATATAAGTTTTGGTTGAGATGGGGTTGGGTCTTTGGGGTTTAAGGTCAGGCTTGGGACGGGCCTTGACAATTCCTCTTAGAGCTCAAACTGGGCCTGGGCAAGCTTCAAGCCCGACCCGGCCGACTTGCACCCGTACAATTTAGCATGAATTAAGAGTTCATGTGTATGTGATGGTAATAGTAATTACAACAACGCATGAGGAAAAATAATCGTGTCTGTAAGTAGAGATGTCCATTTGTGGAAACATGTCAAGAGAAATAGAGGGAGAGGGGGAGTGAGAATGAGAGATTTTGGAACTGCATAAATGACAGCTCCAGTTACACATTTACCTTGAATTCGGGGAGAAGTTAGCCGGCAGTGAAGAAGAATCAGCTCGGGATGTATCCCTAGCTGAAGCCCCACCAACTGAACTGTTATTAACAGCACTAGTGCAGCTGGCAGCATGATACCTTTGCATTTCTCCCAAATATCACCTGCATGCTGCCTCAACCATTGAACCACTACAAGAAGCCATGCAAGTCGAACTGCATTAAAAGAAGGTACCCAGATTACTAACAAAAAATGATTAGTCAAAGTTGAATCATGACAACAGGCACTATTAACTCAATTAAAGTGGCCAACTAACCAAAAAGCAATATCAAAAATCCAATTATCAGCAGGCTCAGACAGATATAATCTATGACCTCAGTGTAGGACTCATTTGTCTATCCCACTAGTTTCTTAGCTAAATAGCATGAGATTGAGTGCTGAAAACTTAAATGTCTTTTATGATATGCCTACATTATGACCTGCCATGACAAATGTGGGAAGTTAAAAAGGGAACTCAGTATATAAGGGCAGAGCGACAGATATAGCGCATAAGATAGAAATTAAAATGTACAACAAATATGGGTTATAGTGTAATCCCAAGTACTTGAGGTTGACCACATAGATCCATAATCCTTTAGCATATCCAAAGAAAACAAACCACTAGTTTTGAGTCACTGATATCTGAATCCTTTAGCATGCATTCTAAAGCAAAACTTTGATCCATAAAGGAACATAAATTATTAACTGAGAATCGCTGAAGTATAAATTCGCATATATATGCATGGAAACAAAACACAGAAGCATAATTCAAAAGTTCTCATAGTTCTAAACAATGGACGTTTTTAATATGTATGAGGATGCAAAATTTTGGAAACCCCAAGAAGCAGGACCCAGTTTTGGATCTATTTTTAATTAAAAGTACAAACAGATCTACTAAAATAAATATTAAGGCCCTGAAAAAAAATGGCCCAAAAGTTTGCAGTAGTTAATGTATGAAAAATTTTAACTCCCAGTGTTCATCCCATTGAATGAATCAATGTAATCCAACAACAAATACTTTAAAACATTTTCCCCATCAAACCAATCCTTCCAAGTAGCTGAAATAAGTTCAACACAAGCTAAAACCTCGATACCAATTCAAACAGATGAAATAAAAAGATACTTTACAGTAGCTCCCTTCTACTTGAAGACCCATCACTCCAATCCATCCTAAATTTTGCGAAGAGTGGCCAAGGCAATACCATTTAATTGATCATATTTTTGGGATCCCTGTAACAAGCATCATAGAACTAAGTCCTTTCCTACTAAGCAAACCCACCCAAGAAACTCAAATCAGTTCGTCGCCAATTCAAACCTCATCACCGGTAATAATATATAAAAAAAAAAAAAAAACAGATAGTAGTAATAAAAACTAGTGATTAACCAAAATGAACCGATACTATAAACTAACAAAATCACGTCAAAGTTTGAACGTTATTGACCAATGGAAGGTTCTAATTATGCTGAATCCAAGTAACACTACAATATACAGGCACACATGAATCGTCTAATCTTGTACAAATAAGTACACCAATTTAAAGCATAAATAGTATATACAAATGAAACCAAGCATACCTCACGCATCAAAAACTTAGTGAAGATTGATTCGGTTGAAACAATGAGTTCTGATACTGTGTTATTCGAGGGCATACGAGTTCCGAGAGGTTCAGTATATGACTTTTCTAGCTGGAAGTAAAACTAGGGTTTGGAAAAATTAGCAAACGAAGTGCGAACTTTGATGGAAAATGAGAGAGTGGTTGAAATTGGAATAGAAATGCCACACCTTCGGAGGATTAAAGAGAGAACGAATAAATAGAAGGAAAAAAATGTCAGACAGAGGAAGGGCAAAAGGCCTCCCAGGAGCTTTGACTCTTGATCTTTTTCCTGTTGATGACGATGATGCCGGTGTTGCCTCCAGTGCTCAAAAAAATAAAAAATAAGCGGTCTAATTCATTATTTCTTATTCTTTTATGGCCCTTTTCCAAAATTATCCTTGTATATTGAATTAATTAAATGACCTTACCTTGATGGAAGAGTAACTTCATTGGAATTTAAAATTAAAATATTTTTTCCTTCTTTTTTTGGGTTGGTCACACTTCGAAATGTCGTTAACAAGATGCATTAATCGAGATTTTATCTGAATAATGTGAGTATCTCTTTTTAATTTTTGTGTAATTAATGAAGATTCAATCAATTTTAAATAATTTTTTTCTTCTATTTAAATAATGTTAGGCTAGTTCAAATAACTTTAAGTATTATTTTTTCCTCCTATACTTAAAAAACAAAGTATAAAGTATAATTATTGAATAATGTTAGGCGTATTAATTATTTTATCAAAATTTTTTATCAATACAAGTTGGTATTGATATATTAATTTTATATCATATCATGATTTTACATGCATTAATACATCACTAACAACTCGTTTTAATAAAGACTTTTGATAAAAAAAATTTAAACTTAGCATTGCTGGTAATTACAATACCTATTTCTCCTACACTCTTGATTTATTATTTTCAATTATATAAATTTACTTTAAAAAATACGTATATGTTGACTCGTGTATTAGGTTTGAACCTATCTTAACCTTGAAGGCAACAAAAAAATTAATTTTTTTCAATGGTTTGATTGGTTTTCATGTATAAATGTATAGTCATAAATATTAATAGCATTATCTACATTTATTAAATCTTATATTAGTTTGCAAGCTATTTCGAATATAAGAAAGAAAAATAAGTTTATAATTTAAAGTATTATTTTCTACAAACATTATTAATAGTTTGCCTAAAGTCCGATATCGCTCTACTTTATTATTTCAATTGTCTCTACTTAAAAAAAAAGATTGGAACCCGTCACTAATATCCCATTCTAATTAATATATATATATATATATATCATATTTTACAACAAACTATAAATAAAATAACATTGCAGTTCATAAAAAGCATATAGTTTTTACCACCAAGATATAGTCAAACGGTAAAAAGTTGACGATAAATTCAAACATCTCGAATCTAAATTTTTTATATCTTAATTCTGAGCAAGTAGAGTTTAAACGGTACGTCTGATTATATATAAATTGATCTAGATCAACCCGTAAAAAAAAGCATATAATTTTAAATATTTTGTACTCGATTCTATATTGCGGCTTCACCATATGAAATTTCAATATATATTACTATTTTTTTTTTTGGCGAAAACCAACTACATGTATTTATGATGTAATGATGTCATTTATTAATTATATAACATTTTACGTTTTTCTTTTTACTTCCCTGGTCAATATATTTTATATTTATAGCCAACAAAACTCGATTACACTGTCTTTCTTATGTTACTAAGGTTATATAACATGTATTTCTCATATTTATTTAAATAATGACAAAAACTTTCATTTATGTTTTATTTATGTATCATATATTCTACGATAAGAGAATTCACGTCAAAAAAATCCTCTTGAATATGTACTCTTCCATCACTCGATGTTTTCTCAATGTTAAAAAGTTAATTACGATCTAGTTACATATTTGTAGAGAAACTATTTAGCAATCAACAACTTATTTTCAAAATTAAAGTAGCGAATTTTAATATATATATATATATATATATATATATATTACTGGGCATAATAAACTTACACCCCTTTTTTTGTTTACAAATTTTGGAGAAAAAAGGAAAAAGAAAATAGACCATGACTTACAATAAAGAAATAATATAAGAAGAAAAAAAAGTGATTATTTTCATTGTTTGGATGTTTAGAAGAAAAAATAAAATAAAGTCATTATCCATTATTTAAATAGTCAGTAAAAAAGAATAAGAAATTAAATATATAACAAGTATTTGACAATCATATCTTCTTTTTTTTATTATAGAAATTTACTTTAAACTCGTGCATTTAAATATATTTGGTATTTTAAATTTTCATTAAATATTTTTCTCTCAAATTTTGAAGAGATTGAATAAGTAAACGTCTCTGACCCATCATCTTTAAATTAGCATATTTTCAAGTTTAAAGTTATTCGTCTAATTTTTTATTTTTTTTTTTTTTTACATTTTTACTCTAATCATCATAATTTTCGAGATCATTAATCATTCACTAAATTCTTATGTTATGAAACAAAATTAAAAAAACTTAAAGCCAGACAAATCACAGCAAGATAAATAACACATAAGTTACATTGTCTGACAAATTGTCTATATTAATGGACGACGACGATCAAGCTATTGTATAATAAAGATATTACAATAACAAAAACACCTACAAACTTAAAAGTCCCTCCATACCCAGAAAAACAACTTACAAAACGATTTCTCTTGTAATAATTAAACTATAAAACAATAACTTTTATATGAGAGGTTAATTAATTTGGACGGAAACCAATTATCTACTTGCCACAGAGAGGTTATTAGAATTGCCCAAAAAAATAAAATTAGATCAATTTTTTTTATCGTTAATTTTATGGCAATGATGAAAAATTCACATATTACTCATTTTTTTACTTTCGGGTTGCAATAATGTCATCGATGATCTAAGTGAATTAATGACAACGTATTATTATTTTACTTAAAAATAAAAAAGCACATATTAATACTTGTATTGTGGAATATCCAACCCATCATGTTGGAAATTAGATTAATTTTAGCATAAATAATGCATAACTAGTGAATTGAATTAATCTTTAAAATTTTTTTCTCTCAATCTCCACCTTTTAAGATTGTCAATGAAGTAATGTCTTCGTATAAAAAGACTGAACTCCTTTAGATTCTTATTTTAAAATTTCTTGCCAACATTCCGTTCGTCTCAATTCTCAACACTCTTTCCATTGGTCAGTTTTGTGAAAATCATCCTGTACAAAAACTGTAAAAAAGGCAATGTTGCTAAAATCAGATCGGATTCAATCGGTTCAAGAAATGGTCTGATTCAGCTCGCTAAATGGTATCAGAGTCAGGTTGGACGAGTCGTCTAACATGTCGAGTGTCAAGGCTGCTATGGTCCAGAGAGTGTGTTGAAATATCCCACATCGCCCGTATCAAGTTCATCTGTGTCGTCTATAAAGCTTAAGTTCTCCTCTTCTTTAACACCTGAATTTTAAAAAATTGAATTGGCTGAGAAGCATATTATTCATATTATCAGTATGCTGCTTTTACTAAAATTGTTGTTTTTTTGTCATTGTAGAATTACTTAGGTTTAACTGTTTAAGTTAGCCAAAATAAATCCAAATTCAGATTTTTTAATATATTTTTCATATTATTTATAATTAATATATTTGTTAAACCCGTGACCCGGTCTCATTTTCCCGTTCAGAACGGTCTGGGTTTCTATATCTTCACACTTTTTTCAGTTATCAATGTTTAGCTGTCGAGGCAACCCTAATTCTATCACTCTCCCACTCACCGTAGAAGACTCTTAAAAACCAATAATCCCATCCACGGTGGTGCGTCACCAACGTCAGTGGGTTGTTCTTCGTCAAATCCTGGTCGTACCGCCGTCACTCCACACACGGAACCCATGATCATTTAAGCATGAAAAAACACTGAGAAGCCCCTCACTGGCTGCAAAACAGGCCCAAATGGGTCAGCGTTGGAATCAAATTAATCCTAATTGAAAGGGAAATCAACCAAAAATTCAGGGCTTTACACACAAAAACAACCACAGTCCACTTTGGTTACCGATAACACAACCTTCTGGAGGTAACTTTTTTTGTTTCCTCATCCCTCTCTATCATATATATTGAACATATATACGTGTTTGCGTGTGTGTTTATATATACACATATATGTGTCGTGTGTATCCACATATACACGTATGGCAAAGTTTTATGTTGGCTTTAACTGTAGGACTTGCAGACTAAACGTTTGATAAATTGTATCTGTGAAAGGTGGCCTTATAACTGATACGTTGAACTTTAAACTATTGAAATTCTTAAATAGGAATTGAATTTGGTTTTTATCAAATCTACAAATTAGTGTTTTTTATTCTATGTTTCGAGTTTCATGTATTTGTTTCTAAAAACTTATTGTTAGTGAAAGTAGCAGCGCATTTGGTAATTTCAGTCTAAACCTGCGTGAAATATTAAAAAATTAGATAAAACGTGATTGATGTTGTCAGGATTATCATTCTTGATGCAAGTTTGCTTTACTTGTTTATATAAATTACTTTGTCTTTTAGGTTTTTTCTTCCTTTTCTTTTCACTCCCCTACATGGGTTATAAATGTTTTAAGTCTATGAGTTTGACTATGACTTCACCATATGTTTAGGTTGGCAAAGAAGTTGCAATGAGTAAGGAGGAATCGACTCGAAAAATTTCTCTTCCTAAAATTGTGAAGTTAGATAGAGCATTCAAACTGGTAAATATCTATGTATTTTCCTTTATGCTATGAAAAGTAAGTATTTCATTTACAGACAACGTGTGTTGGGAATGCGTGTGTATATTGGTTTTATTCTTTTATGTAAATATCTTATTGTGAAAATGTTGAATGCGTGACTGATGTTGGATTTCTAGCATCCCGTGAAATTGTTCTGGAGTGTCCAGTAAAGGGCATTGTTATTATCTTGTTTAGAATCGGTAAAAATATTTTATGTTTACTTGCTCTTTATGTGTGAACTAAAATGGCTCACATGTATTATTAGGAAACCATGATATATATGGACTGGGTGATTTTAGTGGTCCATTTTTATATTTTATTGTTGTAAAAATTTATATGCAAAAATAGGTGAGTACAAGAGTTATAAGTAGTGTGGAACGTTTAGAATATAGGACACAATATTCTAGTTTCCAGCATATAAAAACCTTTGAATTATTTTGTGTGAAACAAAATTATTATTTATTTTTTGCGGGGGCTCGAAATAGGTTGTTAGAGCTATTTTTTTAGTTGACACATATATACTTAGCATTACATTGGTAGGAGAATATGGTGATTTATTTAAATGACCAAATTTCAGTGTAATTTTTGCTCTGTTTTATCATGTATGAATACATGACTATTATGCTGTTGAAGGGAATGCCTACCTGAATATTTTTTAGTTTTTAGTTTTTTAACTGTTGAGTTTATTTGGGCCATTGAGTAGGCAGTTTCATGCAGCATGAATAGATCATAAATGATACATCTTAATAAATGATCTTCTAAGCTCCAAGGATTGAAGAGATTGAATTTAGAAGGTTTTACTTATTTCATGACAATGGAAACTTCTAAACAATTAAATCCTTGGGAAATGATGAGTTTTTACAACTGTGCATATTATGTTATTCTTTGACATTTATGATGCTTACTTCGGAGGTCTATAGACATCAAGTAAATTTGCAGAGCTTGCTGTGTCAGGGTGATGGAGGCATTTGCATTGTGCTCAACTTTTAGGTTATTTGATCAATTTTTTGGCTTCACATTCCATTTGGATTTTAACATCTAAAAGAATTGGGATTTGGAAGAAATTAGACTATTGGAAGGAATATTGTTTATTTTGGGTCTGGATTGTATTGACTTGAATTACAAAAGAAAGTTCTCTTATAATATGAGTTTTCTTAATTTTGTTGGATTGCTACCCAGCTTTTGGGGAAGGAACATCTTAGGTAGAGCAGTTACTGAGTACTTGGTATTCCTTAAATGCATCGAAGAATCTCATTTCTGCTTATAAATAATAAATGTAGTGTCCAGGCAGATTTCCTTGGTTGATTGAAGAAGCGTATTCTCTGTTAGGTCCAATGTGAACTTATTTTATTGTTTAATATTTAGTCCTTTCTATAGTCAGTAAGAGTGAGCATTAATTTATGATGGATCATAGGGTCTATCATGTCTCAAGAGTCCCAAGTTTGAGCAAAAAAATTAATCAAGAAATTGATAAGTTTGTCCATTGGAGTGGCAGCTATTCATATTCCCAAAATTAAGGGTGCAAACTGGCCAATTGGGGGTGGATTTGTGCTCAACATGAGTAATATTCAGATTGGAGGCCTGGACAACACTCTTTAGATGGATTGGGCCATATGCTCAATGGGACCACATTAGTCTCCATTATCTGCTTCTTGCTTGAATTTGTCTTGAGATGCTCAAGTGCCAAAATTAGGACAAGGAATGAGTGCATATATCAGATTGCTAACTTTCAGAGATTTACAAATCAGGTCAATATAGCTTTTAGGCATGTGCATACTTGTATCATGTATGTATGTTAGCACGAAGATGTGTTTTTATTGTTTATTTGTGTTAGCATGAAGATATCCAAATATGCAAAAGCTTGACTTAACAAAAAGTAGATAATGACTGCATGCCACTTTAGTTAATTTCATTCATGGAACATACCTTATGTAATTATTGTTTTCATCTCTCAAATCCATGGTACTAGAAGGGGCAGATTGGAGACAAAACTAACTTGGGCATTACTTGCCCAAAGTGGCTACTCTCATGTTTGAGCCTGCATTATGTTCTCCATGACAAATGCTAAATCATAGATCTGAACTACTGTTTCTTAAAATGGGTGCTACCATATGGCTTTGAGATAAAGGCCAAGAAGGGAAGATTAACAATAACAATTGGTTTCTTTATACCATTGAAGAGATCTTTGGTGTTGATGAGTGATAGATTCTTCAACAATGAGACAATATTTTGTGTAAGAATGCTTTATGAACTGCTGGGGATATTGAGTGTGATTGACACTAATAGTTTTGATGTCCTAATAATTTAATGACGGACTATTTATCCAAGCAGGGGTGTTTCTAACAGATATATGCCCTATATTTTCCATGTTTTAGAACCACCAATCACTACTTGTTTAATATGCATTGGATAATGTTAGAACACTTGTAGAGGTTTCCTCGTATGGAAAATCAAAATATTTTTGAAGTGAGGGGGAAGACTTTTGTAACTTATTACTTTTTTTCCAATTGTGAAATTGATGATTGTAATGAAAATACATATCATGGATGAAATTTCCAAAAGAAAAGGCTCTAAAGGGTTAGTATTTTTAAGATCCTGCTCTACCTCCATTTCTACTTAAACCTTCATCATGGACTTCCTTCAGTTTCTTTCTCTCTGTTGCATTAAAATAAAAAATTGAAATGCAAATGATCTATGCCAGACCTGGGATTTTTCCCCCCCCCTTTTTTTTCTTCTTCTTTTGGTGGGTAGGGATGGTCTAAGTTATTTGCTAACAAGAAGCAGGGCTGCAGGGGATTTAGTTCCTGGTGGAATTGGTTGTATACTCTAGGTCCATGTTGGAAACATGAATTTTGTACTCTCATGTCTTGCAAATTCTTCTACGATACAGAAGCAGAACTTGACGCTGTTGAGCGTGAACTTTCTATCTGTACTCACTGTAGTTTGGACTTTTGCTTGTTTAGTACTGGAGATTAAAAAATATATAGTTTTCTTCCCTTTTTTGCTGAGAATTCAAAAACATAGTCGGTACCTTGAAAATTTGAGGTATTTTATTTGGGCTTGTAGCTAACTTGAGTTTGGATTTAGGATGTAAGTATATTATTAGCGACTGTAACAGTATTATTGCTGACAGTTGGCCAACACGGTGGTTCTGAGGGTTGATTGCTGTTTGTTTCAATACAGTCTATCAACTTTATGTGGAGACTATAGTTGCTGTACAGCTATTAATCTGGTTTTAGTTGCTATTTGAATCTGGTTTTGTATATTGAGAGATAAAAAGGTAGAGTTGAGGTTTTCATTCTGATGATTTATTGAGATTCTGTTATGCCTAACTGGCCCTAGCTTACCAACGCTTATTTGACTGAAATTAATTTTTTTTAAGTGGAGATTTCTGGGCTTTATTTTTTTTGATAAGTAAGATGTATATAAAGAAGCTCGAGAAGGGCTAAGGGCAAAAACCCAATTACAAAGGTCTTAAAGACTCCAAAAAGTCAACAAAAGACGTAACATCTACAGGAAAAGTCTCTTTGACCTAAAAAAATAATAAACGCAAAAAGGCGTCTTTAAGGTAGGGAATAGAAAGCTCCCGATCCTCAAAGACACGATTGTTTCTTTCTTTCCATAGGCACCATAAAAGGCAAATGGGGGCCAATCTCCAGATTCTTTTTATATCTTTGGGAAGGATGCACCCTTCCCATGCTAACAACAGATCTTTGACGGAAGCTGGCATGACCCCATGAGACTCCAAAAAGGGAAAGAACTAGGTTCCAATAGCGCCAGGGGACATGGCAATGCATGAGAACGCGATCCACTCTTTCTTCTTTATTCATACAAAAGTAGCATCTATTAGCCATCAGGAAACCTCTCTTCATCATGTTCTCCGCGGTTGAAATGGCCCTCCAAGAAGCTTCCCAAGCGAAGAAAGAGGCTCTAGGGGGGCTTTGGAATGCCAAGTGAGCTCCCAAGGAAAGATAGAGCTTCCGGCAGGAAACAAACTCTTATAGAAAGAACTCACAGAAAAGGAAGTCTTATCCGGAATCCAAAGCCTCTTATCTTCACGCCCTTCCAGTGCCCGAAAATTGTTGATTTGGCTAAGAAAAGAGGCCACCTCCTCAAGCTCCCAATCGAGGAAATCTCTTCTAAAAGAAGGAGCCCAAACAAGAGTATTCCCGATGCTCATCACGTACTCACGAACCCACGCCGCCTTGTTTGTAGCCAAACTGTAAAGCCTAGGGAATTTCATCTTCAGAGACGTAGCCCCACACCACACATCATCCCAGAATTTCACCCGGTCACCCTTACCAATGACAAACCTACATCTGTCCTTGAAAGGTCTCCAATCTCTTCTGATGTAATCCCATAGCCCACAACCCATCGGCCCATCAACGCTACCCGAACACCAGCCGCCATTCTCACTCCCATACTTAGACACAATAATCTTCTTCCAAAGATCCTTGTCACTATCGCCAAACTTCCATAACCAGTTACCTAAAAGGGCTGTATTGAAAATTCTCAAATCCTTCACCCCTAAGCCCCCTAGAGAATGGGGCTTCTTGATTTTGTCCCACGCCACCAGGTGAATTTTCCTACAATCGCCCTCATGGCCTCAAAGAAAGTCCCTTTGAATCTTCTCCAATCTTCTACACACTGACTTCGGAATCTGGAAAAGAGACATGAAATATGTAGGAAGATTGGCTAACGAACTTTTAATAAGAGTGAGCCTGCCTCCTTTAGAAAGGTGTTGGCCTTTCCAGCCAGCAAGCTTGCTATGAAACCTCTCAACCACCGGATCCCAAACCCCAATGGATCTCGCATTGGCTCCCAAAGGAAGACCTAAATAAGAAGAGGGGAAAGCATCCCACTTTGCAGCCCAAGGTGCTAGCCAGAAGATCCAGCCCCTGAATAGCCCCAACCGGAAAGATGCAACTCTTAGCCAGATTGATTCTTAGACCCGACACAGCTTCAAAACACACGAGAATGCAACGGATAAAGCGAAGCTGGCGGACTGTGGGGTCGCAAAAAATGATGGTATCATCTGCAAATAAAAGATGGGAGACGACAGTGCTGTTTCCCCTTCTTGCCCCCCCTTGGAAGCCTTTGATAAGGCCAATCTCCTCGGCCCGGCTCATGAAGCGGCTCAAAGCCTCCATAGCGATCACGAAGAGAAAGGGAGATAGTGGATCCCCCTGTCTCAATCCTCTAGACGAACGAAAGAAGCCTGCGGGGGATCCGTTGACAAGGACCGAAAAAGAAACTGTGGAAATGCACAACTGAATCCACTTCCTCCACTTGATCCCAAAACCCATCTTAGCCAACATATCCATCAAGAAACCCCAATTAACATGATCAAAGGCCTTCTCAATATCCAGCTTGCAGACCAACCCTTTCTTTTTCTGCTTGAGTCTAGAGTCAATACATTCATTAGCTATAAGAGCCGCTTCAAGAATCTGTCTCCCTTCCACAAAAGCGTTTTGGGAAGGAGAAATGATACTACCCATAACTTTCTTTAGCCTTAAGGAAAGAACCTTAGCGATTAGCTTATAAACACTGCTTACCAGACTAATGGGGCGAAAGTCTTTAATGCAAGCTGCACCCTCCTTCTTTGGGATGAGAGCGATGAAAGAAGCATTGAGGCTTCGTTCAAAGCCCCCCTCCTTATGGAAACTCCCAAACACTGCCATCACATCCGCTTTTAGAACAGTTCAGCATTTTTTGAAAAAAGCCAAAGAAAACCCGTCTGGCCCTGGGGCCTTATCCCCATTTCACATTTCCAAGGCTTTCAGCACTTCATCCTCCAAGAAAGGAGACTCCAGGCTAGAGGCTTCTTCACCGTTCAAGCTCTTCAAGCAAATATCCTCCACTCCAGGACGCCAACTCCGCGGCTCTGAGTAGAGAGTAGAAAAGAAATCGACAATTCCTCTTCTAATTGTCTCTTCCTCTGTGAGCACACAATTGTCAACGACAATTTCTGGGCTTTATAAATTGGCTGTTAAGTGAAACAGACGTAACTATGCTTTCTTGTCTCGGAAATTCTGAAAATGAGAGACAAGGGACATGCATGCAGTGTTGATGATATCTTGTCTGGGCATACCTAAGGGTCTAGCTAGTCTATTTCCTCAAGTCAGGTGGTTAGGTGTCTATGCTTTACTACGTGGGGGTCTTTCTTTGTTTTTGAGTACAAGCCTAGCTAATGATGTTTATGTGCAACATCCAATGTTAAGGAATTATGGTAGTGACTTCAAAATGTGAGTGAAATCTAAATTTATTTATTAAAAAAAAAAACTGAATAATTTAAATTATGAATAACTTTCTACTGGTATAAAAAAACTTTCTATTTAGTTTTACTGGGGAAAAACAAAGTGGAAACAATTTTGGCCATTTATTTATTATTTTGATTTTGACTTTTATCATCAGTCTTTAGTCAAGGTGAAAAGGGTTGGGGGATTAACTTGGTTCTGGTTGGTTTGTTTAGCCAAGACACTAAAATGAACTTCAGTCAAGTTATGATTGGATTGTTATGACTTTGCTGTCACTTTACTATTATTTTATTTATTTGGCAAGAAAGACAGTAAGATACACATCCGCTTTGTCCGATTTGGAACTTGAACCTTCAACCTCCTCTTTGGGAGGTGGATGAGATACCACTCAAGCTTAAGCTTGGTGGTCCTGTCACTTTACTATTATGCTCGTAGTTCTTCTTTTCCTAGTTATTTTAGAGGTGTCATAGATGCCTTGACTGCACTTTTATTAACTGCCATTTGGCTGTGCTAATGAACTTTAAAGTTTGTTTTGTTTAACTATATACTGCTCTTCTTGTGCAGGCTGAACAATGGGTTAATGGTATGACTAAATGCAATGAAGATGAATTAAATGAAGTAGAATTAGAGGGTCGACCTGCTAGGTCAGTATATCTGTTCCTCCATGGCCAAACTCTGTGTAATAGTGAGCAAATTATATAATTTTTTCATACATGTCTATAGGCTCGGATTAGGTGCAACAGCTCCACGCCTGCCCAAAGCTGGAGCTTCAAATGACCCTGTGGAAAGGAAATTGCTTACTAAATTGGATGTTGGGAAAAGGAAAGCTGCAAAAAGAACAGAAGAATCCATCCCATCTACAAGAGATGGATATGATGATAAAGACGACAGCGAGGAGGATTTAGATAGCAGAACCAATGCATTTGCCAAGAAGAGAGCAGTAGTACCTTTCACCTCATCCTTACCGGCAAAGAAGAAGAAAAAGTAATCTGTCCCCTGTTAAAAGTGAAATCTTGTACAACTTCCTAATTCTCATTGCCTTCTCTCTCTCTCTCTCTCTCTCTCTCTCTCTCTCTCTCTCTCTCTATATATATATATATATATATATATATAGATGAGGTCCTCAGATGCAACAGGGTGTTAACAACCGCGATAGCTTTTAATCTTCTATTTTGATATTTTGAACCATTTGATATTGCCAAACTTGCATATCTTGCTTCCATGGCAGTTTGTAAGCATCTCATTGACTTCATGTGAAAAACTATTAACATGCCAAAACATCTTATTAACTTCCAACACTATATTAATAGCAATGGTCACAAATAAGATTTTAGATGTCCTTTTCTCTACGTTGCTTTTCATCACAATTCCTGGTGAACGAGATGGTGCTTATAGACAGTGAAATGGCTTCAAGTTATGGGACCCCAGTCTAAAGTTGAGATGTTTCTGGGCCTTTGAATATTGTAAAACTAAAACAATGGTTTAGAAATTTACCATAAATCCATGAAGTTTTGTTGGACTTGCTTGATATACTATTAAACAATTTAGATAATATATTATTTATTTTTAACAAAAAAGAAAACATCTTTTAGAACCAACTGGAGCTAATCCAGGTGGCCATTTCATGTCTTTTCTCAAGGGTTCAAGCCCCACTCCCCCCTTAGCATTTATTTTCTCCAAATCATGAGCTGGGCTGGGTAACTTAGGTTGTCTTCCTGGGTCCAAATATTTCTGCTGCTGTTCAGTTGCTTTGTAATGATTATAATAATGAATTACCCCATTGCTTCTATTAAAAAAAACCCAGCTAAAAAGAAAAAAGGATCCATCCAATTCTCCACTCAGGATATTATTTTAGTTCATGACAATCCAATGAATCCTGCAATGTATGGCCTTGAGCAGAAGTTAGAACACAGAAAAAGTTATAAGATGACAAAAAGTAATGAATTAATGTTGAAAAGGCAAATGTTAGAAGAGGCAACCAATGGCTCACTGAATGGATGCTGGTAAATGTAAACTTCTTAGAAAAAAATTTAGAGCTTTGTTGCACCACACTAGAAGAATATAATATTGCCACCTGCAGGAAGCTTTTGAAGCTCAAGAAAACCCAAGGAATTGGAAATTTTTGAACATCCATCCAGGATTACAACAAAGACTGTATAAGTCAAGTGCATACAATACTCATGTAAGCAATCTTTCATTTATTTCTTTGCTTTATAACTGACTAGTCACAACTCACAATATCCGTACATTTGTAAATACACTAGAAAGAACAATGGGAAAACAAATACAGATAACAGAAAGACAAAAAATGCTGTCATAAAATAAAATAAATATATATATATATATATATGTGAAGAAAAGAAAAAGATTCAAGCAAATCGATACAGCATACATTCAACACACCAAAACTCTACAAATTCACAGTGATGGGAACAACTCCAATGTCATTGATTAAATCCACTGAACCAGAACAGACTTGTCAAGATCTTGCCATGGAAAGTCAAAATTTTTTGTTACTTACATTGAAACTGGATGTATTTGATCCCTTTCTATGCAGTGAGGATCCCTTATTTTATAGCTTCCGGCAAGGAGAGTATCTGAGCTAGTATTAAATGAACCAGAAAACTATATCATATCGGTATGATTTTGGTAGAAAATGTTAGAAAAAGTTGTATTGAATTGCCGGTGGAACGCTTCTGAGCGAGAGCCAAAAGAAGCCTAACCTAACTTCCTGAGATGTTATCAGCTCATCTTCCAGCTATGCAGCAAATGATTTTATTTTGCTTCCCTCTTGAATCAAGGTGGGCCACTTCTTGAGAAGAATGGAATAAAGTTGGTTGCATTTTACAAATGGATGCTAATCTCACTTTCCTTTAAATCTGCTGGAAGCGCAGAAAATTCACTTTCCAGATGTTCATTTACCAAGCTCAAAATGGTGTCTTCCATCAAATCTTCAAGTATATCTTCTCCCATCTCAAAAGCAATATTTTCAGCATCAAGTCGAAGGTCCATCCATTTTCCAGTTTTTTCCATGTCTTTTCTGACAATCTGGTCCAAAGTACGAGGTGGTGGCTGCTGGAGAAGATGCCATTCAACTCCTTCCCAGACCTCACGGATGAGATTCTTCCCCTTTGGGACTGGCCGAATGTTCTGTTTTACAAACGATACCCAAGGGGAGTAACCAAAATAGTGCTCACAAACCTCCTTGAGAACTTCATTCGTACAATCAAAGAGGAGTTGTTGGTCATGACAAGATCGGTTGGAAAACAACTCTACTTCATCAAACAATGATGGATCAAGAAGTTGTTCTGAAGAGAGCCACCTCAAGAGAAATTCATCCCAGTTCAAGCCAGAACCTAGCAGCACTGCTTCTACATATTCAAACGAGGATTCCTCATCCTCCAGACAAGTTCTTACACACATTCCTTGATCTATAGCAGAAAAGACCTGTTCTTCCAAATGGATTTGTAGTGGCTGCATTCGTGATTCAACTGTAGATTTTTTTGAACGGTTGAACTTTAGAACATAAGCAAGGTGATATATAAAGAAACAGATATTGGATGCAAGGTCATTTTAGTCTTCGAATGCAAGCAGTACCAGGTAGGGATTTGGTGCTTGCAGGGCTGATGTCTTCTTCCGTGAATAATGGCTCAAGAACAGATATGGGACTGGGCCGCTCTGGTCTTTCTGGATCTCCAACTTTCTTGATGATTGAAGAGCTTGATGGGGAAGTTAACAGGAGAAGACAGTGATTGATCCCCTTCAAATGAGTCCTGGAGAAAGAACAAGAAATGAGATGCAATATAATGCAATAAAACACAAGGTACATTAACAACAAAACACAAAGCACGTACAGCAATAGATAAAGTGCCTCTTAAGGGATGTTGTGGTTCTGTCTAAAACATGTTAGTCTAACAGTGCCTTCTCATCAAGTGGTTCTGACAAGCGTATATGCAACATGTAAATCACCCTTCAGCTTTAATAGAAGGTTCACTACTTCTATACATACATGCAAAAGTTGGTTCATTTCAAGAAGCATTTGATCACTTAATTAGGGAGGAGAAAAGGTTACAAACTACTAATCATTTATGCCACACAAACAGCAGTAAACAACAAGAGTTTACCAATTTCAAGCACTGGGCATATTTCTCTTCATCACAAACTTCAGCAGAATCACCATGCTGGTCATCTTTATTTGAAGAGCCTTCAGCTGAAACCTCCAAGGCTTTGCTCTTTTCTGGAAATACAGTAACACTTGTTTCCACAATTTCTGCATCAGCTGCACAAATTTCATGAACTGATTTATCAGTATTGAGTGCACAGATAGAATAGAATGCTTCTCATTTAAGTTGGAGAATGGCAAAAACAGTACCTTCAGAACTCATCTCATCTCTCGTACAACACGAGGTTTCTTCCACTGCATTAGCATGATTAAGCTCATCTGAACCATTGTGATTTGAGTTGAGATCTTGTTCTTTATCATCAGGGTTGTCATTTGTAATGCACGATTGACTCTCTAAGCTTTGCCTTGATGGACCTAATGGGCTGGCATGGTTTTCTTGAATGAGTTGCCACAGTGTTCTCATTGACCATGTGAAAATTGTTAGAAGGATGCAATCTCATCTGTGCAGTTACAAAACTATGCTCATTGTCCCTTCCAGGACTGCAAATTGGAGAAAAGTTAAACTCAGGAAGAGATAGAATCCCCCCCAGGGTTTTTGGTAACTGTCTGCTGGAAAAATCCTCAATTTCATCCCCATTGCTCAACATCTCCGAGAGATGCTTCTTGGCCTCAACGTAGATGTTAGATACCCTTTGCTCAGGATATCCTACAATTTCATTTCCCATACTTGTTTCAGCGTCTTCTGGCTTGTCAAACTTGTCTCCCCTCCTGATGCCTATGGATGGTCTGGCAAATCTTTCGTTATAGAAATGGTTTCTATTTGGAGAACCCCATACGCCAGTTTCACAAGCAACCCCTTTGTCACCATTTCCTGATTTTTGATGCTCATAAGGAAATCTGTGGGTAATTGCATTGGAAATGATCCCATTCCGCTCCTTTCCCATGGCATGTTTGAACTTCCTTTTAATTTCAGTAAAAGAAAACTGGGAAGCAATTCTCTCACTTTTCCCATTATCCTCCAAACTGTAGTGAGATTGCAATGATGAGCTAAGGTTACTTTCAGTTTGGGAATTTTGCATGCCTACTGGTCCAGGCTTCAAGATGACAATTGTATTTGAATGTTGACAATTTTCGTTTCCCTTTAATGGGTTTCTTTCCTGAGACTTGCTCTTTCTCCTGAAGAAGTTGTGCTGTTTACGGTGGACAAGCTCAGATGGTCTTGAGTTACTTAGCTCCTCATCGAACGAGTTGGATCTCGTCACTGACTTAGGAATTTTGTTCTTTCTCTATCTTAGCATCCTCCAAGTCCTGAATGTGCTTCACCAACATTGAGTTTGGATCCTTCAGGAGTTTTAAAAACAATTCCTTATTTGAACTTAATGTGTGAAGCACATCCATCAATTCTTTAGACTGATGGATTTTCCCATCTTTTGTGAGATTCTTCCCAGTGGTAGACTTCTGATTTACAAACACCTTAATTGCCTCCCTTAATTTTTCTTCAAAAATAGAATATGCCTGGTTCGGCTGTACGTCAAGGTCTTCATGCAAGTCACGCTTCCCACAACTAGAACTTTTCTGATGGATCTCGCGGTAGAGCTCTTCCACTATTACCTCCAGATCAGTATTATTTGAAGTTTTCTGCTCTGAAACTTCATGACAAGAGTTTTGAGGTCCCAAGTTTTCGGCAACATTCAGATCAAAGGCATGCATATCACGCAACCTCTTGCTAGTTTTGTTCGTTGGCTTACGGCTCTTTTTCACAGGTCCTTCATGTCCTGAATCAGATTCTCTTGTTTCTACTTCAGCACTACTCATCTGCTTCTTTGGATCCTGTTCACCGAGCATCTCTTCTTCCATGAGTTCCTTTACACTTGTCTTACCAGCATTATCTTCCATTGTTTCGCTTTCTTCATCATCCTGAAACATTTTGAAGTTAATCAATTTCCAAATATATAATCATTAGTTGAAGGCCTACAATTTACCAATGTGGGAAATCATCTCCTCCCCTACCCCACATCCCCAAGAGAGAAGGAAAAAAAGCAGCATTATTATTCTAATTCCTAAGAAAGCATTTCATTTGATTGCATATAGAAGTTGTCAAAACGTACAGAAATGCCTTGACTCTTCTCATCTAAATTTGTCAACTTGTTCGGTTTAGACCTAGAATATCCAGCACCTGCTAGAAAGTGGAAAAAATTCAACAATTAATTACAAAAGGTGGAAAACAGAGTTAACAAAGAACCTGAAAGAACTGTTTTATGAACTATGTTATGGTTTTCAAAACCTAGACAGGTGTTTTTTTTTTCTTCGGGAGGGCCTATAGTTGTGGGTAAACAAAGGCATTTTTGGAATTAAATAACCACTTGTGAATAAGCTGTCCTCAATTTCCTATTACAGCACCACTAAAAATTCAGAATGAAAATACAATTTAAAAACTGACATTTTCAACAATAACACATTGTATTACAAAAACATTACCCCAAATACAGTAGTTTCTACTTTCTAGTTTAAGGAGTTTTCAAAACAGAATACCACTTAAAATTTCAGATATATTAGAACTTTTCCATGGTTTTGTTTGATATCGAACAGATTCTTACCAACAGCTTGTCTGATCGCACGCCTCCTATCTGAAAGCAGCTTGCGAGTTGATTGACCATTGCGAAAATCAAAAATACTAATCAAACCCCACATGCAGCCCGCCTGATCTTTTTCATATCGCACAGTGCGTCTTTGTGATCTCTTTGCCATAATGAATGGGTGAATTCCTTTGATGTTAGAATATTCTGTTCATCCAGATTTCCTTACTGACATGCCACGTTAAGCCTGAAGAACGAGAAAATGGAAATAAAAATCAAATGATATGAAAAGGTGGGTTCAGCCCCCCCAACCCTTCCCAGGGAGGGAACCACCAAAAAATATTAATCAGAAATTTAAAACTGGATAATCCAGACAGAATGTTATATAAACCTTGTTGCCCAGTATGTACAAAATGAAAATTTAAAGATATTTAAACCACAAGAGAAGCAACATAAGTTGTTAGACACTGAAGACAGAATCCTCCAACCCCTGGAAACTGAAAAAACCCCCATGCTTTTAGTCTTTGCTCTTCACCGAGTTTGCAAAGAAATGGTAATACAGTCCCGAAGCCAATTTATACAATGGAAGAAACATGCAAAGAATAATAATCAAAATTCAGGAAAAAAATGAAAATTGAAGAAAAAAAACTTAAAAGTAACAGGCTAACAGCAAAAGATCTTGCTGCATTGGAATTTTTAAACATGAAAATGCTGAATATAGATTATTTTTAAACAATTGAGAGCTACTGATAAATAATATACTGAGGACTTCCAAATTTTTATTACAATTCTAAGGAGACACCAGTTAGGATAAGATAAACAAAATTTTTATCGCATCGATTAACAAGATCTGCTTGGAATTTTCCTAGTGATCATAGTGCATTGCAACATTCTGAAAATAGGTGTTTTAATTGATACAACTTCTGGTCCAGCAATGTCACATTGATGGTTACTTTCACATTTACGATTCAAAGGTTAAATTGGTTGATGTTGACGTGAATTATTCACACACACACACACACCAAAAACAGACCAAAAAACAAATTGGAGAATATGCAAAAGAAATGCATAACTACAAAATTATGCACCATAAAAATTGATGACAATGAAATGGAAGGAAGGAGAAAATACCTGAAAATTAGAGTCTTTAAAGTTGATAGATCAATAAGAACAAATATGCTGCCAGATATTATTACTGAAAGAAGAGCAACAAATTCCGATTTCAAACCCTCAAGCTTTCCACCAGAGTAAAGCTCAAGGAACTAATGCTTTCTTTAGCTGGCAGGGAATCAAAGTTTCCCCCTTTTCTTTTCATCCATAAGCCTTAACCAGTGCCTTGCAATTTGCATTTTCAGGACAAGCAGAAACTTTCGGTAATGGCAGTCTGATCACGAAAAGAGCAATTATGACAAATATAACCACTTACTTCTGAGATTATGACAGGATCACAGCTCAATAATTCGCCAATCGAGCCTCAATCAACAAAATTAACCAAAAGTCAACTTAGATTAAGGATATGAACAAAATCTCAGAAGACATTCAATTTTGCCCTCAAAACTGCAAATTCAACCCAAAACCTCACTCTTTCAACCCACTTTCATAGACCTTTTTTTGTTCCCCCTTTGATAAGTTACCCACTTTCATAGACTCTTACGGCAAACCAACAGACAAGTCTACTTTCTGCCATTACAGACTGAGAATTCTCCTTCAGTTTCAAACTCCAACAGTTTGTATCACCAAATACACGTGATGTCATTCCAATTACCACCAATTTTCATATATCTACTATTTTTTGAAGCTCCATGGTTCAACTTTTAGAAAGACCCAGATCAATTCTCTGCAAATTCCAAGGAGAACTTCATCAAAACTAAAGCTTTTGCTTTGTGAGTATCTTCACCAAGCAGAAAGAAGGAGAGACCCAAATGATTGAAACCCCAAAAATTTAATACTTTTGAAATACCCAAATCAACATTATGAAAATTCCAAGCATGTCATCACACACCAACTTTGACAAAATTGAAAATGTTTTCTTAGCAGGTATCTAAAAAACGCAAGCTTTTAATCACAAGACTGAAAAACCCTAATCAATCTTGTGAAATTCTAAGCATCCCACCACACACAAGAAAAGAAAATTATCTTACTAAACCTGAAACATTGTAACTTTGTGGGTATCTTCGCCGACCAAAAAGAGAGAAACCCAGATGGCTCAAACACCGACCCACGTATTATAGTGGAGGAATTTGGCGTGGGGCAGCCATTAAAGACCAAGGAAAGTGAAAAAAACAGAGGAGAGAGAAGATAGTGACGAAGAAGAAGATGAAAAATAAAGGTTGGAAAGTGAAAGTGTGAGAGAGCTTTACAATGCTGGCTAGTAGAGATTGGAATAGAAGAATAATACGAGACAGTTGGGTAAGGATTGTAGGGCCCATCATGTAGAAATCTTTCCATTGAAGAAACGTTTGGGAGTGTTCCATTTTCTGCTCCGCAGTTCCACGTTCCACCATCATCAGTATCACCACCCCAACAACTGTCTCTCTCCCCAAACAGCACTCTTGTTACTTGCCGACAAAATACAGGCGTTGAAATTGGACTAAATATAGCTTTTTAGGGGGTTGGACGGTGAAGATAGGCGTAGAATTGTAAATAAATAGTAGATAGAGACCAGGATTGAAAATTTGAACAACCGGGGAAATTTGTTTAAGTGACTTTTAAATTAAGAATAATTATACTGAACTTCAAATTTTACATAAATTTTTTATGTAAATTTTAAAATTATATTGACATCACTTCTTAAAAAAAATATGAATAATATTTATACTAATTTTTATTATGATAATTAATAATTATAGTAACTTTTTGTAATAACTGAAAATATAAAAAAAATTAATATAATATACAAATGTATGATAGTCATGAAAAAAATTAAGTAAAATTTTAATAATAAATTTTGTATCAAAGGAGGAAGATAAGTATAATTTTTAAAGAATCACTCAACAATCAAACAACCTTGTGAAATTACCTTAATTTGATAATATGTATGTATAGATGAGTACATATTTGTTAACAAAGAGTGTATCTTTGTCTTTTTCTAATTAACAAATTTCTTAATACATAATTTTGTAAAAATTGATGATGTAATATTTTTTGAAAATCACAAAAGATGGATGATTTTTTGTCTAAAAATTAAAGTTAATCTCAAAATAAAGTATGATTGTAATGATGGCAACTAAATTGAAGGTCCCTTTGTTGATGTGGATGGAGAAGAAAATCATGAAATGAAGACAAATTATTTGTACAGGAATCAAAATTAAAGATTCGGCCTCCAATTTTCTCTGCCACCCATGTTACCAAATTATCTTTAAGGTCATTTTTAACCCATGTGACTGAAAAATATATCAAAATTTAATTTAAAATTTGAGTAAAAGTTGATTTGAAGTTTCATGTTCTCTGATGATTTCACTTAAGTTAAGGTACATTTATAAATTTAAATCCATGAACAGTAAGAAATAAATTTGAATTTTAGTTTGAAAAAAAAAATAAATTTAATATGAGTTCGAGATTAGAATTAAATTTTTTTTTTTTTTATAATTTCTAATTTAAATTTAAATTTAAGTACGCACCAAAAATACCCGAAGTTTGTATTCAAAAAGGTTGCCTCTCTTGAGTTAGAGGCAAGGGAGAAGGAAAAACTTGTGTTGGGAAGGTGCCTTCTTGGTGAGCCTTTCTTTTCAGTAATTAGATTTGTAGAAAGCAATGGGCTAAAGGAAGAATCATGACACTTTGACACACTCACATCACTTGAACAAATTGTTGCGTTTGTCAAGTGGGAAAAAAGTTCATTTGTTTCTATAAATTTGAAAAGGAAAGTAACAAGGTGATGGAAAACCTGAACTGAATTAGAGCATTCAACTTCAAGATTCATTATAAACATAGTTTTCAAGAGTCTTTGCATGCATAAATGCTCGTACAAAGCAAAATTAAAATGCATACAAATATTTAAGAAAAAAAAAACTTCTAATACTCACTATATAATCAACATTCGAACTTTATATTATGATTATTATATTTTTTCTTGAATTAAATAATTACGCGAGTTTCTCAATTATGAATTTTCTAAAAAATTTAATCCTCACAAGAGCTCACAAATACAGACTAATTGTGATGTGATGCCACTCAGGTTGCAGCCATTTTTACCCTTAATCTTAATGACTAATATTTTGTGATTTTCACTCTATTAATTCTTTAGATTGTGCATAAAACCATAAACATGCTATGCTAATCTCTCGGTAGCATAATTTAAGGGAGAAAGAATAATTCAAGGGAAGCAAGTCGATCTATTTGAAATGAAAATATCTATCTCTCACGTAAACACGATTTTGATTTGAGTTACAATATTATAAAAATTAAATAAATTATACTAATATCTTTGAAAGTTTTTGACATCTTTGAAGTTTTTTATAATTATAATGACTTATCTTATTTTACTTGACAAATTATAAATAATTACTCTTGAGTTAATTTTTTTTCTTCAAAATAACAAAATGACATTTTTCCTGTTTTTTCTTTTTTTACATTTTTCAGTTTTGGCTTTTTTTTTTTCATTTTCAAATAAATATTAATTAAAAACTTAAATATATTTTTATATAAAATAAATTTTTTAAAAAAATAATCAAAATTGAAAAAAAAATGACAAATTTATTATATAAAAAAATTGATTCAAATAATTTGTCAATAAAAATAAGAATAATTAATTGTTAAAAGTTTTAAAAAATTAATGTAATTTAACTCTCTCTCTCTCTATATATATATATATTCGAGGGAGAGGGAGATGCAGATGCAGTTATGCCATGTTGGTGGTATGGTGCATGTCAGATGTATAGTTTAGTTGGTCTAAAGCAGTCGGGCGCACCCTAATTACCAACTCCAGTGGTGATTCGTTGTCTAATCAGAAGGCCCATAAGAGACAAGAACTTGCCCCCAATTCAAGTTTATCTAATTAATTAATTATAAAGATAAATATATGGAATGAGGATGATAATATAATATAAATTTGAGATAAGCATATATATTAATGTTCTAGGAATCCGCTGGGAGTAATCGATATTGTTCTTGTTTTAAGCTAACTACAGCTCCGTGCCACCAAAATAGGGACCACTGATACAATGTGTCCTTAATTTCACATATTGGTTTCAACTTAATAGGACAGTGATGGGGATTGAGATGGCTTGTCATGTCCTTCACTGTCTCATCTTTGTAATTATATATATATATATTTACACACACACATACAGAGAGAGAGAGAGAGAGTATGCCTTCCCTCCAAGAAAAGCTTGAGTCAAGTCTCACTGTGAACATTGATTTTTATCTGATCATGTATTGGAATGTTTTTCCAATACTTGTACTTGTTAAATTGTGTAGTTTTGTAATATGCGAATACCTTATTTTTTTCATCTAAGGATGAAAGTACATGTAAGTTGGACCGGATTACAATGCTTTCAAATTTTTAAATTTTTTTATACATATAAAATTTTATTCTTTTTCCAATTAATTCATCTTAAAATTTGGATTCAATTCAATCCTTATTATTTTTTTCATTTCTTACTTAAAACTTTGGCCTTAACTCAAAATTCCTACTAAAATCTTCTCCAATTTTTTTAGTCCCCTCTAATTTTTTTCTTCTTCTGGTATTGTCATCCTTCCATCAAAAAAAAAAATATATATATATATATATATATAGAGAGAGAGAGAGAGAGAGAGAGAGAAATTTTGCATGCAAGTATTGAGTTCAGCTTTCCCCTTGCTTGTCCCAGAAGAGATTGATCAATATAATTAGGGGGAGGGTTGGTGAAATAGAATAAACACAGGACCACAATTTCAATCATTTCCAACCAACTTTATATATCTACTTAACTATGGGGGGCAATGGGTGCCATTAACTATTCACCCCACCCTTGTCTCCAACGCAACAATATTCAATAGAATCCACACCAAATTTTTATTAACCACCTTTGAGAACCGCGATGTTTGGTTAAATGGCTCAATTTGAGACCAAACTTTGTAACCATAATGGTCCAGTTGGTGCAACTTAAGCTCTCCAATCCCTCTGCATGTCATCATCCACTTAAATAAAGATCTAACCTTAACTTTGGCACATAGTTTGCTGTGATTTGACTATTAAACAGTATGGCATTAAACTAATATTAATGCAGTTTGGTAGTTATCATGTAAGGGTCACATAAGTGTTATGTTTCGGACCAAAATGTATCATTTGTATGAACTAATATTAAAAAAAAATCAAAATATCAATTCTTTTGCGGTTTAGAGTTAAGACTGTAAATAAGCTGAAACAAGTATTGGGTTATTCAAACTTGACTTGTTTAGATATTTGTTAAATTATGATCAAGCTTCACTAGTTTATTTTTTGAATCAATCTTGAATGAGCTTCTAATTAAGTCAATTGTGAGCCGAACTCGAATAACTTAATTTCTTATGTAAATAATAGATTACTTATTAGTTTATCAAGTTAAGTTCAATGAATTAACAAATTTTAAAATATGTTCAATTTTTTTTTATTTATCTCATGAGCCGATTTCAAATAAATCTCTAATCAAATTATTTATGAACTAAACTCGAATAATTTGATTCGACTTATAACCCTATTTATACTGTTGATTTGGGATCAGATGACTTATAATTTATCTAGAAAAAATAAATTTTGTGCGACACTCATTTAGAACAAGAATAACTCAAATTTAAATATTACACATAAAAATTTGAGGAGGAATTGTTTTGGTATTACTATTGCACCAAAAAAATAAAAATTTGGAGGATGGATTTAGTTTTTATTTATTATTTCCTAACACTAATTTTTTTTAATGACATGCTAGTTTTATTTAAGTATAAATTATCATATAACTTGTGATGACAACAAACCCAACTTAGCAACCTATGTGTTGCAGCTTAACTTTTCTTGACTATTGATGGTGCGGGAGCTAATTTCACTAAGAGAAGGGTTTTGAATATTCCCATTTCAACAACTGTCCTTAGGCATTGGATGCTCCAACTTTTGGACATACATGCCTTGAAAGGACTCCCAAAGCCAATTCCCAATCCAAGAAAAAAGAGAGTAAAAGAGCTCTATAAGTTACATCACACTCATTAAAGTAATGCAGATTATGTAGTGTAATCCACTTCAATACATATGCATTATCATACCTCGGAAAAATTGTTAGGAAGTGGAGTTATGACTCATTCCGTAGTATCATAATGGGTTTCCTACCATATGTTAACAGACATTGTCCCATAATAAGTACGTCCATTACATTAACATCTTATAATATTGTTAAGAGACGAATATTAATAAAAAATATTAATTTATTATTTTACTTTTAAAAATAGTTGCACTAACCTCTTCTCCTCTCTTGTAATATTTGATAATTATAGAGATGTATCTTATAATCTTTATAAAAATAAGAAATACTAATATAAAATATAAGAATATTTTAGTTGTATAAAAAAATTTAATTAAAAACTTAATGCCGCTAATAATAAATTTAGTACAAAGAGATAATTTAAATATTATCAATATAATAGAAGAGGGATTAATATAATTTTAAAAAATATATAAAAAATCCTGTAATTGCCCGTAAACATGAAAAGATCAATGTAAAATATAAATATATTTTAATCGTATAAAAAAAATTGATTGAAACCTTAACATCATTAATGATAAATTTTGTACAGAAAAAAAATTTGTATATTATGAGCAAAAGAAAAAGTTTTAAAAAATAAAAATAAAAAATCTTGTAATTAAGAAGGAACTTCGAAATTACAGCGAAAATACATCATCTCATTCTTGATCAAGTGGGGTCCCCATTATGGAACCAACCGCACGAATTGATCATTGCAAAGAGAATAAAATTAGATTGAGGAATAAGACTAGGGGATTTGCTTGATGCTTATCCGTGGCACTATATAATTGCAAAATGAGTTTGTTAATCATTGAAAATACAGACCTCCCTTGTGTCTTAATATTCTCAACCAGGACATGATCATTAGTGATTTGAGAGGAATAAACAAAAGCATAATTTAATATAAGCCAAATTTAACCCATGCGATCATTGGCTAAAGGGATGGAAATTATTAAGATTAATGATTAAATTATCTTAATTGGATTTGGAAATTAAATTAAAAAATTTAGTGATGATATCGCCTTTGTAAGGACAAAGGACAATTGTGGAATGGTTGTAAAAGTAATAAGTTAGTGCAGAGGGGTCCCCAAATTCTTTAAAACCATTCCTTGCTTTAGTTTCTCAGATAATAATTATTCTAAGATGACAATCATTCAATGAACAAGAAAAAAAATTTATTAAATTGGGGTTGGGTGGGAGGTGTCGGCCGTGCCGAGGTCAAGCGTGAATTGAACCCACTGGTAATGTGATTAGTTCTGTAATATTTATTTTACTGACTCTTCCCAATTAATCCGAAAATCACTTACAGTGAAAAATAAGCCCAAGGCTTGGGCCCATTGACCCAAAATTGACAAGGGCATGTAGTACCAGCCCATGGGCTTTTAACCGCCCAACTACAGAACTCAATTCAACAAAACTAAAGGTGTCAAACAGGCCAGCATGACCTATTTCAAGGAGGCCCATCAGTGCCTACGGACAGTGACATGCTAGCCTGCTTCAGTAATTATGTCGCACTGTGCCGTACCGTACCGTACCTAATTCAAATTAAGCCAAAAATTCTTTAGAGAGCAAAGGAAGCCCAAGGCCTGGGCCCATTGACCCAAAATTGAACAAGAGCACGTAGTTGCAGCCAATGGGCTTTTAAGAGCCCAGTTATAAAACTCAATCGAACAAAACAAGAGGTGTTAAGCGAGTCGGTCCAATCCAACATGGTCCATTTTAAGGAGGCTTTAGTGCCTATAGGCTGTGCCGTTCTAACCCACTGTTGGAGTTGTGTCGGGTCGTGTTGTGCTTAACTTGATTAATCCCAAGCTCCACACAACCTACTGGCACGGGCTTGAATCGCATTGTGCCTGACTTGCTGATTGCAATTAAGCATGACACCTTTCAAAAACTAAACACAACTCAACTTAACAAAGTTTTATACTAATTATTTACGATCGGCTACATAAATCTTATCTTGTTATTTTTCTCATGCTGTTAATTTTAAGATTCATGTTCATTTAAGTTTTGACAATATTTTACGTTGAATGTCAATTACCTAACACAACCCTTTTAAGGACCGGCCGTGTAATAATATGACACCCTCCAATACAATAATATGAAGAAAAAAGGAAACTTTAAATTTACGAATTGCAGTTGAGCACGACAAAAAAAAACGTACCAGAACTGATCAAACCCTTGACATAAGAATGCTGCAATCGGGAACCACAATCTGGCAGCGAGTTCCAGCAAGACTCCCATTGGAACACCTTTAATGGTTCATTCCATGAAGTGAGAGATCTGGGCTGTGCAATCTGCACAACTAGCGAAAGGCACATGGAGTGGAGATGTTCTTGTTCAACTCCACATCATCTGAGTAGCAAATTTATCACTCAGAATGAAATGAGAATAAAGGACTTAATGCTAGAAAATTTATCACATCATCTAAGTAGCATTTTATATATCCCAATTATCGGTAACAAAAATTATGAAATCCAAAGGTAAAACGCTCAAACAGTTCTATTCAATTTTATTCCCAAGTAATGCTAATGGAAAATCAGTGAATTTTTCTAATTTAAGTGAATTAATATCAGCTGTCCTAAGTACCATCTTCTGGCAGTTGATCTTCATCATCTACACCGGCATTAGAAATGAAGAGTTTCAGACTCTACTGCCATAAGTTGTCTCGCAGAACAAACATTCGAAATGGTTGAAAACCAGAACAAACTCTTACGTTTCCATTTAAAACAATATTCATTAGAACAAAAACAAACTCAAATTTCTTCAACAATCAATATTCAATATGAGTTCTATGGTAAAAGAAGAAGAAAAAAACGGTCCTTATCACTTAGTATCACCAATTCTACTCAGATTACTTTTCATTATTTAGAAAGAAGCTTTTCAAATTCAGATCTAAAGTCGCTTAATCATCAATAACTTAAACGCCGGGGGGAGATAGAACCTGATCATTCGTCACGATCTCCTCCAACGAGTTCTGCGAGAACTGAGAAAATATTCCACGCTGAGACGAAACTACCTGCGAAAATGACTGCTGCGATGGCTGTGATCGAAGCAGAGACGTTTGGCTTTTGCCAAAAACCGAAGACTCTGGTCCAGTCGGTACAGTGTTTGATCTCCTATCAGATCATCATAATAACAATCGACACAAGTTCAATTGTTACCCGAATAATCATAATATATATACATATCAAAAAATAAATAATTATATATGCGTATGTTTATATAATTTGAAGATGAATTTTGATGGAATTGAACCTTGCTTGAGGGGGAAGAACTGAAATGGAGCTGAGATCGCAGGCTTTGTTGATATTCAACTTCATTTAATCTAATTAATGGTTGAGATCTGAACTGAATTGCCGCTGACTGAAACCCTAAGGGATCAATGTAGATATTGGTATGCGAATGGAAATTAACTGAATTGATCTATCGAACTGTTTGAGTCTCCAAATTTAAAATTGTTTTCGAAGTGTTTGATTTTCGCCGCTTCGCTCCATGAGTGCAGCAGAGAGTGGGTGTGTCAAGTGTGCATCTCTCGTGAGCCTTTCTATGAAATTTGTATGTGGAAAGAAGCGGGAGCCGAAGGGGGTGCATTTGAGCCTGATTCATGGTAACAAATGGGCCGACAATTTTGGCCCAATAAGATGATCTCTCTCGTGGACGCAGTCTTGGCCGAATAGATGGTCATTCTCTTACAAATAGGATGTCAATTCGTGTTATCGTATCGTATTCAAGTTGTGTTAAGACTTACATATTCAAAAATATATGTGAACCCAATCCCAACATTATTAACTAATCGTGTCAAGTTTCAAAATCCAAACCCAACTCATTTATTAAACAGGTTACACATGTCGACACACTTAATCTATTTATTTTATTTTTTTTATTTTTTAAATAAAAAACTTTTCCTATCTTTTAATATGTATAGATAATTTTCTAGTTTAGTAACTTTAAATATGAGTCAAATCAAAATAGAAATATCTTTTATGAATAAAAAATCTCAAAATCTTAATAAATATTTGATGTGAGATGAATTATTTTAACTCATAATATATTTTATAATTAAACGTGTTAAGTCGTGTTAAACGGGTTAACACTAGTAAAACCCAAATCCGACCTGTTTATTAATTGTGTTATACGCATCAACCCGTTTATGACCCAAACCCGTTAACTTCGTGTCATGTTCAAGTCGTGTTGTCGGGTCGTGTTAAAAATTGACACCTTTACCCACAAATAGTCTTTTTTTTTCCAAGTACAATACTTAGTTTCAAATTAGATAAAAAAAAATATTTTTATCTAAATACATGTATTTTTTTTTTAATTTTTAGTCAAAACTTACATAATATTCATATAATTATATACGTAGCATTATTATTTTTTTATTAGCAAAGAAAAAGGTGCATTAGAGATGTAATCAAGAAAGTAAAAACCATACAGCTCAATTACAACAATAAAAGCTAAAATGTAAAAAGTAGCTTTGCTTACAAGTTTTATCTCAATTAAGTTGACGGCAATTAGAAAGTCAATCATATATTAACATACATGATATATTAAAATTGTAATATATATATATATATATATCTAGGTAAAAGAAGATTCTTTCAACCTAATTTAGAGCCACTTTTTTTTATTTTAATGATTTTAAATCCCAACTAATTCTCATTCCCTTTTTTTTGCAAATTTGAATCCTACTCTTCTTTTTAAGAATAGGCACATAAAATTATTATATCACTCACCTCTCTCCAAATATTTCGAATAATTTTAGAAATTTTAAAATTCAAAAGGAATATCACATCACATGGTATGAATTTGGTGTTTGTAATTCATACTTTTACATTATTCAAACGCGTTAAATGTACATGTAAATCACGTCGCAACTCTTCAACAAATCTAATATAATTTTATTGATACGACAAATGTCCGTTATTTTCTCTATCTTTTCCTTTTTTCTTCTCCAAAGCTAAGGTTTTCAAAGTGGTATAAAGACAAAATATTTAAGAATTAATTAGTGAAAGGTGAGGCTCAAAATACTTTAATTCTAAAAATTCTTTAGTTTTTAAATTATATGATTTTAAGTCCAATAATAATAAGGTAACACTATTATTTCATTTTCAATAACAAAATTACCTCACTTTCCTATTTACAAAAGCAAGAAGCTTCTTTCCAATTCAGGCTTCTTTTTATCAAATCTGTGACCAACTTGTCATATTATTACTTTTTGTTTCTAAAATTTTAAAATTAAATAACTTACAATATATAAGTTTATTTTTTTTATAAAAATTATATATTTAGACTCTAAAAATTGAGATATATCAAACAAGATCAATATTGCATGCGAAATTCTGTACAAGAAAATCATATTTTCTTAAGACGTTGTCAAGAAATTGTTGAAGGGTTGGTGTGTCTAAAAAAAAAACTCAAGCCATGTAAACAAAATTTAAAAAATGTTTCAAGTATAGTGATTTTTTTTATTTAAAATTTTATGTTAGCATAGCAATACATATTCTGTATTGTAACATTAATTTATTGTGATAAAAATATAAAAGAGAATAATATAATCATTCTAATTGGCATAAAACAAATCTCCGAAGATTTAAACGGTTATTGTCATTTAGCACCATTTCTAGATGAACAATGACATTTACGCGTTAAGCATTTAATGTTTTTTGACCATATACGTAAGCTCCAAAATTCTTAGTCACATATTTACACACACATATATATATATATCTGACACAAATATCATGAATTTTTGATTAATATTGAAATTTAGTAAATAATGTGGCCACCTTGAAACTCATCACATTGTCACTTAGTGGGTATACGGATATATATATATATATATATATCAGTAATGTAACTTTAATTTATTGTGATAAAAAGATAAAAGGAAATAATATAATCATTATAGAAAACTTTAATTCTAAGTACTGTGAAAGAATTTTCTTATGAAATTTACATAAAGAAAAAATATTTAAGAAGAACTTTGTTCTAAACCATACAATACACTCTTAAATCAATTTAGTTTAGTTTAGTTTTTCTTTCCTAAAATAATTTCTTATGTATTTGGATTAAAAGACTAATCAGATTTTTGAATTCAAGACCTATTGAATAAGACAAACTTTAGTTTGAATGGGCAGACTTGAGTTGGAACAGTCATATTCTGTTCGTTTCTAATTGGCATAAAAACCCATCTCCCAAGATTTAAATGGTTATTGTCATTTAGCACCATTTCTAGATGAACAATGGCATTTACGCGTTAAGCATTTGTAATGTTTTTTAGCCATATACGTAAGCTCCAAAATTCTTAGTCACATATACAGGTGTTAATTTTTAACACAACACGATAACATGATTCGAACATGATATAAAGTTAACGAGTTTGAGTTTAACATAAATGAGTTTAAGTCATAAACGAGTTGACACGTATAACACAATTAATAAACATGTCGTGATTAGATTTTATTAGTGTCAATTCGTTTAACACGACTTAACACGTTTAATTATAAAATATATTATGAGTTAAAGTAATTCGTCTCACATCAAATATTTATCAGGTTTTGAGATTTTTTATTTATAAAAGAGGTTTCTAATTTGATTTGGCTCATATTCAAAGTTACTAAACTTAAAAATTATTTATATATATTAAAAGATAGGTAAATTTTTGTTTATTTAAAAAATAAAAATTTAAAATAAACGGGTTAAATGGGTTGACACGTGTAACTAGTTTAATAAATGGGTTGGGTTTGAGTTTTGAAACTTGACACGATTAGTTAATAGTGTCGAGTTAGAGTTGACACATATTTGCGAATATATATGCCTTGACACGACCCGAACACAACACGATAACACGAATTGACACCTCTAATCACATATTTACACACACATATATGTATATATATATATATATGACACAAATATCATGAAATTTTGATTAACATTGAAATTTAGTAAATAATGTAGCCACCTTGGAACTCATCATATTGTCACTTAGTGGGTATTCGGGTTTACTTTTTTTAATAATATTAAAATTTTATTAAAAGTATTTATCTTCTTAAATTGATAGTGTTGTATTAATCAAATATCACATTATACAAAATTTATTTTATTACCATACAACTAATTGTAAAATGTATTCTAAAATTCCCTTAACAAAACTCACAAACATATCAAGGTTTATAACATGAATTCACTCACAAAATTATGAAAATTCTCTCTAAAAATTATACAATATGTGCTCTTTTGAATGTAAAAGTCCTTCAAATAATCATTACAACACTGTATATATCACCTAGGTCCAACCCTACAGAAATTTAGAATAAAAGACCAATCAGATTTTTGAATTCAAGACTTATTGGATAGGACATGCTCTAGTTTGAATGGGTAGACTTGCATTGGATCCAATCCTATTCTGTATTTTATAATTCGTTTCTAATAGACATAAAAACAAATTAAGATCTTAAGAGTCAGTTTTTAAACACAATTAAACACTGAAAAGTATTTAGGGTACATGTAATACAAATTACAAGAATTTATGAAAATCATATACTCATTTTACATATACAATACATGTTCACACGTGCACGTGCACGCGTGTTTATAAATTTTTTGACAGAGTGAATCTAAAGTTTTCATATTATTATAAAAATTATTTTATCTTAAAAAAATACCAATCTGTAATTGAGTCCGATCATTTCAAATTTTCACAGAATGAGTTGATTAATAATAAAATTCAACTTATCGTATTCATCTAAGACAAACTTTTGAATGAATTGTCAATCTAATATTTAAAAAATAAATTTTATATAAATATAAGTACAATTTTTTTTCGAGCATTTAACTCAATTATTAGACCCAAAGAAAAAAAAATGTATGATACTTCTAGAGTTAATTGATTAATTTTAATTTGTAGATTGATTTTGGCAGTCATTATGTTGTTAACTACTCTTCTTATAACAAAATAATTAGAAATCAAGGCCCTTAGGGTTACCACTAGGACATGTAAAAGCAAAGCCATTTGAATTTTTTTTTTTTTTTAAAAAAAAATAATCGTTTGACGTGACATTTTTAAAAACTGTTTTAAAGTTCTTTTCTTTTTAAATAAATTTTGCAATTTTCTTTTAAAAAAGCCACACCCATTAGAATATGAAAACCGATCCAAATATATATTTTAAATTTTTATTTTTTTCATAAAAATATAGACAAACAAAAACGTATCCAAACAAACCACTAAATCATGCAATTCAATTTTTTATAATAGACTACAGATGGTAGCTCTAATATCACTATTGTAAGTAATATTAAGAGAAGATGCATATACGATAACAAATAAAAATACACGGATCTTACATCTAGTCATACAGTTTAAGCCTTCAACACGATTCATTGTTCACGTCATCTAATCTTGAATCATTACTGAACATTCGGCACGATCTTTACACAATTTTGATATGGTGAAAGATAAGAATTTACTGCTTACTCTATGAATACTTATAACATGATGAAAGTCACATAATTATTGTTGATATATATATATATATATATATATATATGATCTTTGTCCTTAAATAAACACACCTTATCAACTTTCTTCTATCAAGAAAGTTAGTTACTTAAATTGCACATGATAATCACTTAGGTAAACATGATAATGAATAGTTCAGTACAACCTAATTATTCATAATTTTGACACATAAAATATATAAATTAAAAAATTGATGTAACATGTGGGTCATTTTACCTCTCCTAATGAAGATACACGAACATGGATATCCTCGTTGCTTTGAAGACTTGGTCACTTTCATGAGATTTGTATTTGGACTGACTTTAATGAAAACTTTTGGAGAAAGAAATTCTTGAAATGATATGGAAAATTAAACTTTTGATTAAAGGGCTACTGTAATACTCCGACCCGAGTTAGGCGGGACCGAATCGAGTAAACCGGTACCCAACCCGATAAACCTGGGCCATAGCATCAAAACCCATGGCATCAAAACCCGAACTATAATAAATTTAAAAAAAAATAATAATAATAATAATAAATAATCTTAAAAAAAAAATGAAAACAAAATATATAATAATAATAATAATAAATTTTTTTTAAATATATATAACTATATATATATATATATCAGAAAGTGGGTGTGTGTAATGGAGTGTGCCACACTCAAGGTGGCATGGGGGGAGACGGAGTGTGTAAGTGGGTTGTGTGTGGCAGTGAACTTCAGGGCATGGAGGGAGTAGGCAAATCTGATTTAGAAAGAGAGAGAGAGAGAGAGAGAGAGGAAGTGAGATATATACATATATACATTGAACTACTTTTGAGAAAAGAGAAAATCAAAAGAAGAGAGGTTGAAGCTAAAGGACTCTGGGGTATTCAGAAGTAGAAAACAGAAAGAAAGAAGGAGAAACAAGAAGAAAGAGGTAAGAAAATTTACTGTAAATTCAAATAATTCATTTCTGGGTTTTTCATAAATTTGCTTAAAGTTTAGAACAAATTACATGATTAAATTCTATGAAGAAAATGGAACATGTAGGAAGAAACCGCATGAAAAATGGTTGAGAAATGAAGAGGATATTCGGGTTTATCGGAAAGTTGATATTTAAGAAATTAGAGATTTGAAGGTGTTTTTGATATTTAAAATGCTATCTAAATGTTTTAAAACATATTTTAGAATGATTAGAAATGATTTTTGGCTTCAAAATCATGAAAAAAATGAAGAAAAAAGGAAGAGGAAACATAGCAGTCCGGTCACCGTTGCCGGAGAAAGTGACCGGAGTTGCTGAATTTTTGGCCGGATTTTCGTGCAGGAAGATGAGGGAAAGAGGTCAGCTATGGGCTGGGCCTGGGCTGGGCGCAGTGATGGACTGCTGTTTGGGCTGCACTGTTGGGCTGCTTGGGTTTTCTTTTAAAAAAGAAACTGATTTGGGTTTTTTAGAAAAATTGGGTTGAGGAAGCATGAGGCTGCTGAGTATTGAACTCAGGAGCTCGGGGCAATAAGGGGGCAAGCCAACCACTGTGCCATGCCAACCACATGTGCACATATATAGAAATAATATATACTTAATATGTAATTAATTAATTAAATTAGTTATTTATTAAAATAGTTTCGGATGTCCAAATTGGACAAGTAATTAGTGTTTTCTTTACGTAAGAGACGTTCTGAACCCAATAGTGGGGTCCGTTTCATGAGACGAAACTCCAAAAAAAAAATAAGACACATTAGAGTATAAATTACCAAATTGCCCTTAGTGTCCCTAAAACCAAATAGAAGTCAGAGAGGGTCTAAATTGACTTTCTTCGACATTCCGGAATCAATGGTGAGGTCCGTATGTTGAAATAAGGTACGAAAAAATATGACACGTAAATATGTAAGGCAATAGAATTAAACTTTTAAACTTAAAGAAGCGACCCAAAAAAAATGTAATTAAAATAGGAAAGAGATTAAATGACAATTAAATCGAGTGACATTATAGAATGTAACCGAAATTTGGAATGTGATTTTAGGGAATTTCAAATGAGGGATTTGGAGTTAAGCTTTTGGAATTCAGGTGAGTATTTCATACCATATTGAGGTAGACAATTTCAGCATAGATATAAATATTAAACTCTTTTATGATTTATCGAACTATACTGTATACGTTTTGAATGATCTATTGACAACTATATTGTCGTCTTTGACTTCAGAAAATGTGTTCGAAAGATACTCAAATATTTTACGATATTCTTACAAATGTTCGAACTGTTTGAACTAAATGTCAAATAAAGAACCTTGATTTAAAATAATTGAACTGCTATTGATGATTATCGATTTTGGATATGATTTGGATATAATTTTGATGCTTTGAATAGAACACTCTTCTATGATTAGGTCACTATCGAATAGGTTGTGATTTATCGAACCTATCCCACAGGGTATATTGTGGTGAGCCGGTGTTGATACGGCATATCGAACTAGCTAGCCCATCGATCTCAGTCAGCGAGGTTCTAATTTGCTGACCATAGAAGTGGAATATATGATTTGAATATGAATATTGAAAATCGAACCATGAAATTTGAATTATTGAACTATGAATTTAAGATATTGAAATATTATTTATTGAACTATGAATTTGGATTATTGAACCATGAATCTGAATTATTGAACTATGAATTGGGTTATTGAACCATGAATCTGAATCATTGAACTATGAATTTGAGATATTGAACTATTATTTATCGTACTATGAATTTGGGCTATTGAACTATGAATCTAAATTATTGAACTATGAATTTGGGAATTGAACCATGATATTGAACTGTGATTTTGATTTATTGAACTATGTTATTGATTATCGATTTATGATTTTCGTTATATTGAGATTTATTGGAAGTAAATTTGATACCGTTATCTTATATTATAAATTAAGATGACATATGATATCTGATCATAGACATTTATATATTGAATTATATAGTAGTTTTGAAGCCCCTGGTATGTTATGGAATGCTTACGAGCTGTGATACTCACGAGCTGTTGAGCTCATAGGATATTTTTATCCTATTTCAGGTGATGATATCGGACAGGAAATAGCAGGTTCAGTCAAACTAGTTGGAAGCTTGTAAAGCTATGGAACCTTTTTGTGATAGGATTTTGCTAGTCATGATGTAGATACTTTTGGAAACTTTGGACTGTATATTGAATATGACATTAGCAGGCTTTGGAAAAATTACATCATGTACTTTTGTAATTGCTATGGAATGTAGAAATAGATGACTGATGTTGACTTGTGCATTGATTAGCGTTTCCGCAATAGAAAAAGAAACAAAAAATTATTCTGCTGCGTTTGATTAAAGGTAATTATGATTATTGGCAAAAAGGCCTCGGTGGCCGATCACGAACCCTCGATCCTCATGGACCGGATTTGGGGTCGTGACAGCCACCCTACTGGAAAATCACTTTTTTATTTATTTTGGTTTTTTTATAAAATTAAATATAATCATTTAATTTAAGTTTTTGTCTTTTCTAGATTAAATATTTTCACAATTTACCTTTATCTTAACTTTAATTTGGCTTCTAAATAAGATTTTTATCAACTTTCTTGATTTTTTTTTGTATTGTTTGAAATTTTTTTAATTATTTTTTTCTTTAATTGGACCTCTTATTTAATTTATAAGTTCATTCGTATCAATATTTATTATTATAAAAAATATTATCTATTAATATTAATTTTTATATATTTTTTTTAATTTCTAAATTTACGATAGAACATCAAATGAAAATTTTTCACCCCAACTTAAATTTTTGGCCTCCTCCCTGAATTAAAATGAAGTTGTTTAAGTTTTTATAATGAAGGCCTCAGTGAATGAAGAAAGTATAAGAATAAATGGTAAAATACACGAAGATTTTTCCTTCTAGATTTAGTTTATATTTTTATACAACTTTTTTTTTTTTTTTATAACGCGGAACCCTCCTAAGGATCTAGTCTAATAACAATCAGGACCTTCAACCGAAGGCTACCCCTAAAAGGTAAACTCCGGATGCACCAAACTGTTTATAAGCCTTGTGCATCAAGTAAATCACGGACTTGTTGCAGTTAAGGGAAGTCGAATCCACACCGGTGTACTTTTACGCCTCCCAAAACTCTTATCCTTATCAGATGAGCTACCCCCGGATGGGCATTTACAACTTAAGAAACTCATGTGGTTGGCCTTCTTTCTGTGTCGTAGTCTATAACTTTAATTGGCTTCAATTGAAAGTCATATCCACCGACCACCGTTCACCAAGTACCCAATGGATTTGTTCCTTTTATTATAATGAATATTAAATAAAAATAATTAGTTGAGGAAAAACATTATGTCAACCTCAACCAGTATTATTATTTGTTGTGGTAATCTTATATTATCACATAAAAAAAGATTAATCATTGGATGTAACGTAGGTTTGGAATTAAGGTATTGATGTCCATCTTCTCCAACCGCGTTAGACCTAGTCAATATATATCCAAAACAGTTGGTTTTCATCTTGTTAATTAGTTGGGCATTAATTTTACAATAGCCGAGCCGAGCCAAGTTGAGTCATGTCGAGTCGAGTAATGAGTTATTAAAATTTGACTTATTAACATAAACGAATTTTAAATTATATTCAAACTCGACTTGGTAATTTTTCGAATTGATTTCGAATGAATCTCTAATCGATTAATCGAGCCGATCTAAAGTTGAGATTCGACTAGCTAGTTTAATTTTTTATATAGTATTTAATTATTTACTAATTTATCGAGTTGAGTTTAATAAATTAACAAGACTCAAATATGTTTAACTTTGACTTATTTATTACAAGAATTAATATAGAACGAGTTTTTAACTAAATTGATCACGAACCGGAGTCGAATACTTTTTTTGGTTTTACAATCCTAATTTTGAGCTCGTATGAAAAACTGATAAATACTCTAATATTCTAACCTAATTCAATAAAAAACTTTAATATTATATTGATAATTAAGGTATTCAAACTCAACTTGCGATCAATTAATTCGATTAAAAACTGGTTTGAAATTGACTTGAACCATATGCAAATTAAACTTTGACATAATTCAAAATTCATTAATTTTAACAAGTTAAATTTGAATAATCAATTACTCAAGTTGGTTAGACTTATTTACAGCTATGTTTCTAATCAACATAATTACGAATCATGAAGGTGTGTGACAAACCCTATTTTCTTAGTCTATGGTTTACTAAACTATGTGGTTCAGAAAAATGCATACTCAACATCCATGATATCATCTCTTGTCTGTAACATTACCTTTGACAACTGATGCGTTTGGTTTAGGAAGTTAAGATATTTAATTAACTAGTGATTAATAAGTGTGACAAACCCTATTTTCTTAGTCTATGGTTTACAAAACTGTGTGGTTTAGAAAAATGCATACTCAACATCCATGATATCATCCCTTGTCTGTAACATAACCTTTGACAGCTGATGCGTTTGGTTTAGGAAGTTAAGATATTTAATTAACTAGTGATTAATATTGAAAAGAAGTGATTCGAGGGCCCGGCTCAAATTCATTTAATTGGGTGATTTTTTATTTTATAGAAGTCAACAATAAATGCAGAGACTCTAGAAATGCTTCATCCCTCAAATTAGTTTCAAGCTAGCTTGCGTAATCAACCCACACAAATACTCAAAACACACACGCACACACACATATATATATATATATATACATACACAAAACATATAATAAATATATATAAAAAGTGATAATAATAATTATTTAGAACTCAACTCAATAAATTATTATATCTATAATTTGGAGTCAGTTACATAAATTATATCTTTTTATTTTTTAAGAGATTAAATTTAAAATTCACATTCATAAAATTTTTGACTAAATTTTACTCTAACTATTGATTATTTAATGTGATTCTTTTTCTTTGTGCGTATATGGAGAGGGACTTTCACACCAATTAAGATGTTTTGAAGTTTTATTTTTTTTTTTGGTAAACAAGATATCCTGCTTAGTTTGGGAATATCATACTAAATTTCTATTACCTCTACAAGTCTTTCGAAACAAGACTTTTGTTTTTATACAATAAGTGGCCCTAAGTTTCTACTATTAGGAAGTGTCGAACCCGAGAACTCGAAAATAATCCTCTTTCTAGCAGCTAATTCTCACTCGACTTAAGGGATTTGATTAAGAATAGCAATAGGGCGGGTTTGGTATGGGGTGACCATTTCCTAATTCTCCGCCCCCGATCCCGTCCCGCTCCTTTTAAAAGTTTACCCCGACCCCAGCCCTGTTCCCGTTAATATTCCCCAACTTTACCCCATCCAGTCCCGAACCCCGATATATATATTAAGAAAGTTAAAAAAAAATTTTGATAAGTAAATTAATTTTTTTTTTCCAAAATAACTAATATAAAAAAATATATATGTTTGTGATATGAAAAACTTTTAAAACTAATTTTATATAATGTTGTTTATTAATAAATATAATGCATATAAGAATAAATAAATAAAAATTTAATATATAAATAGAGCAGGGTAATAATTTCTCAAACCCGTCCCGAATCTAACAAAATTTTAAAAATCACACTCCAACTCTATTTATAAGCACTCCATACCTATCTTATTAAAAGCGAAGCGAGAAAGATTCTCGACATGGAACAAATTGTCAAGAGAAGACTTTCAGATCGTTCAATTGTATATGATATATATTAATCAATTACTTCTTCTATTATATAATATGTATGCATGTATGTATGTATGTATGTATGTATGTATGTATGTATATAAGGATTCAAGTCCTGATTACAGGTGGTTCACTCGAATCCTAATTAAATAAATATGACAGATAATATTCGATAGAATCTTGGAATTAATCAAAAGTATAAGGATTCAAGTCCTGATTATAGGCAATTCACTCGGAAACCTAATTAAATAAATTTGACAGATAATATTCGATAGAATCTTGGAATTAATCAAAAGTCAAAGTAAGAAGACATTCTTCTTGGAGAAAAACATCCTACATTTTCTACTACGTGTGCTAGATTACCTTTGGATTTTGAGTGGTTGGTGTTCTGTCAATGTAATAAATTTAAAACCTATCTTAGCCACATCTATTTGTGAATAGTTTAGCAAGCAGTTGTAGAGAAGAGAGACTATGGTTGAAAGCTGAAGCTTAATACTTGGACCAGCTCATTCCACTCTGATTAATACTTAATACTTGAGTGGTTGGTGTTCTGTCAATGTAATAAATTTAAAACCTATCTTAGCCACATCTATTTGTGAATAGTTTAGCAAGCAGTTGTAGAGAAGAGAGACTATGGTTGAAAGCTGAAGCTTAATACTTGGACCAGCTCATTCCACTCCGATTAATACTTAATTGGTAATCAACAAATGTCATTTTTGGGCAAGGTTTATGTTATCTTTTGACAAGGGTTTTAAAATAAGTTGAGCTATTTAATTTCGGTTTTGTAATCAATCCGGTTAAAGATTCGTTCAAAATTGGTTCGTAAAATAAATAAGTTAAACTTAAATATATTTCAAGACTCGTTAATTTATTAAGTTCGGCTCAAATTCTGTTCGTTCAGTTAAAAATAGTCTAATTTTATATAAAAAAATCAAACTATTCAAACTTGGGTCACGATTAGTCCAATTAGAAACTCATTTAAAATCGATTTGAAAAATTAACAAATCGAGTTTGAATATAATTTGAAACTCGTTTCTTTTAACGAGCCAAGTTTGAATAACTCACTGCTTGACTCGGCTCGATTAATTTACATCCTTATTTTTTATAAGCCTCCCAAAAAAAAAGAAATAAAAAAAAAAAAACATTTTTAGGAAATATCAATGCATCTATCAATTAATTTTATAAACATTTCAATATGTAAATGTTGAATTTTAGTGTCATTACCTTGAGAACCCTTTGCCAAGGCTTAAAAAGAACGAAAAAATATAATTGAATAAGAATGTTGAATATTTTTTTATATAATTTAATATTTAACATATTATAAAAATAAAAAATATATAATTTGATATAAAATATATAAAATTAATATATATTATATTTAATCAAGTTTGTTAATAGGTCTCATTTGTTTAATTTATATTTAATTCATTTTACAAAAATAATTATGAAAATCAGATCGAATCAAATTTTTTATACCATTCTAAATAAATGAATCAAAACTCAAACAAGGAAATATACAAGATTGCGGGTCTTGTGGGCAGGGACGATTATTACAGTTGCCTACCTTCCTTAATAAATGAATCAAAACCCATACAACGATATATACCAGATCGCAGGTCTTATGGGCAATGGCGTTATTACAATTGTCTACCATCCTTAATAAATGAATCAAAATCCATACAATGAAATATACAAGGTTGAGGGCCTTGTGGACAGTGGCTTACAGTTACCTACTATCCTTAATAAATGAACCAAAATTCATATAACAAAATATACAAAGTCGCAGGCTTTATAAACAATGACGATTATTACAGTTGACTCCGTGAAATGTGACGCCGCCGGTTGAAACTAGAAGTGAAGATGACGATGATGGAAACGATGCCAGGTGGATGTTCAGGAAATTTAATTTCAGAAATTGATCGAGCGTTGTATGTAGTAGACAAAGGGTAAGACGACGATTTCAGACGGAGTATCCAACGTGGGTACCAGGATATTCCTTGTACCAGGCCCGCCGACGCGTTCCTTCGTGAAAATTCTGGATGAGAGCTACGAAGATGCCTGCACCCTCAGTCCCCCTACATAGGGCTCCACTTTCTAAATCATACCTTCACGAGATTTTACAATTTATCTTGATTTATTTTTATGAACAATATTCGACTTAAAAATTCGAAATGAAGTAACACATATACAATTATTTAAATATCATTTCATTATATAATTTTGACTAATTTTTTTTTTTAAATGCACATATAAAAATATATATCTGAGTTGAAGGAAATTTTTTTATCTAATTTTAAACTAAGTATTTAAAAATTTTAAAATCGATAGAATTAAATTTATACTTACAAGGGTTGAATTTTATTCTTTCTTTGGAAAATAAATAACTATTGATTGTTACACACTCGACATTTTTTATTTGAACAATGTTATATATTTTTAATTTACATAATTGAGAAGTGATTTTAAAAATCACATCGCACTAGATTAAAAAATATTACATGAGATCACCTCATATTTTATTATTGGGATTATAATTAATCCACATAGTATTTTTCTTTTTATTTAGGTAGTTGAAAGTAATTAAAATTAAAAAATTGGCTATAAATCAAGGATAAAATTATTTATTGTGACTGAAAATTGTAAAAATTATATATTTACTCTCTAAGGTAAAACTATGTTAAGAGTGATGAAAATTTTGTCAATTTGAATAAATATGTCTACATGATATGAGATTCGAATTCTAATTTATTATATAAAAAAAAGAGTTTTAACTATTTTATCTCAATGTATTTTTATCGAGAAATACTGAAAATGATAGATTTTTTTTTTAAATTTAGGACATCTTTATATTATTATATAATTTCTATAGTTTTACATTTTTTGTTAGCTGAATAAATTTCGACATTTTCAAAATTTATTTATGATTAAAAAAATTGATTTGTTTCCATGAGGTGCATTTTTCAGAGAAATCCAACTGTTGAAAATGCAAGCGTTGGGACCCACTTAAAATTTTCCCCAAACCGGTCGGAACATGAGAAAGCATATGAGGGCGCCACCACCTTAGTAAACTCCTTTTTTTTATTTTACTTTATTTTCAAAATTATATTGAAGCCTATTGGTGCAGGCCCGTTCTAAGAAGCTTCGGCTTGAAGCAATGGAAGCAGCCAGTGAGAGTAAAATTCTAGAGAGAGAAGAGAGGGAAGGAGATACTAGAGAGAGAGGTGGTGGACCATGGAACTGAGCCCGGATAACTTCACATTTTTCTTTAAAATATGTATCGCAGTCAATAGTGTAGTATAATAAAATCTATATAGCTCAAGACAAGGAACCTCTTTTCAGGTAATCATACCTACAGAGACTTTTCGGAAACTTTTCGTTTTTTCCTTGCATCAATTTCAATCTTTTGATCGAAATTGATGCGAAAATTTGAATGATTGCTAGTATCTCCAATTCGAATCTTCAAAAAGTTAGGGGTCTAATCGAAAAAGAAGAAGAATAGTGAGCGAGAGATTTAAGTGTTTTCACGTAAATTGTTGATTCCTAGTGGGTTTTATCGAAATCTCATTTGGAGAGAGAGTTTTAAGTATTTTCACGTAAATTGTTGATTCCTAGTGGGTTTTATCGAAATCTCATTTGGAGAGAGAGTCTTAAGTTTTCAGAGAAGTTGGGGGGAGGCATAGAAAAGAGAGAGAGAGAGAGAGAGAGAGAGAGAGAGAGAGAGAGAGAGAGTTGTGATTGATCAGGGGCAGGAATTGATGATTTTTCATGGCTGTGGTGAGTCCTATGCCTGCGATTCCGCAACAGATCAATCCAATAAGATATCCTGATATTGGAACCTCTGGAATGATGGCCAATAGAGATGAAATTGTCGAGGAACCACCACCGAGAGTGATTGAAGATCAGATATATGTTGCGGTGGGAAAAGAGCTGAAAGAGAGCAAATTGACTCTGTCATGGGCATTGCATAACTCAGGAGGAAAGAAGATATGCATCCTTTATGTTCACCAACTGGCACAGATGATCCCCTTGAGTAAATTTCTTGCCAGACGACCTCTGTATATGTTGCTGAAAATTTTGATGAATATTTCTTTTCTGTTATCATGATGTTATTTTATATAATTGAACAATAACTGCTTGGTAATCTATTAGAATTATATTCTTTGACTCAAATTTGTTGAACCTATGCTTCAAATTTTATATAGTTTTATCACTTGATGACTGGCTAGGCGAAATATAGTTGTCATTAATTATGAAAATTTAAGATCTTGCCAAATTTTTTGTCTTTTTTCCCCAATGTTTTGATTTTGCTGCTATGTTGTCTACTGTTATTCTTTTTATGTCTATGTAATATTATTTTGTTTTGTACTATTATGTAAAGGCAAGTGCAGTTTATGCCGTATCAATTATTTTTCTTAAAATTTCAATATAAATGTAAACTTAGCATGTATCAACCGAATGTATAGTTTTCATTCCATTATTATATGAGAATTGTTGATTTTAGATGGCCTGCTAACTGCCTATTTCAGAGACTATCCTATTTTCCCAGTTTTTGAATCTACACATTCTCGAATTACCCAACATAAGAGAATATACCACTTAGTGATTCCAAGGAAAAAATGCTAGACAGTGTCAAATCTTGATTTTCAGCTCCTTTTAAGGCAATAATTGTGTCACCTGTGAGGGAATAGACTAGGTTACCCTGAGAATTGATTACCAAATGCTAGTACCATGTTTATAATTGCTTATACACACGCGCACACATATATAATAGTTCCCTTTAATCTTTTTTTACTTCCATGTGATGGGTGTCATGCCAGTGTGGTGGACATGTGGCGCAAGTAACATGGTGAATCTTGAGGGGAGACTGAACCGTAAGGAGAGCAGAGTTGTGCCCTACATCGGTCCTCCAAGGGAAGTCACTGGGCCTTGTGGGCAATGCAACGAAAACCTTGCATAATTGGGGGGACCGGGGGAGGGGGAGGGGGGGTGGGATTGTGATACCCATCTCCCATATCGCTGGGCCAAGAAAAATTTGATTGGCTTAAAAGAATACCACAAACCTTGCTACTAATAACTTGGCTTAAATGTTTTGAGTCATGTGGTGATGCACTTTCTTTAGGTTATTTGGTCATTAGGCTTGGGGAATTACAGTCATTTTCCTCAATCTTCTAAAAATGAATAAAATTATTTAAATGCTCCTACCCCATTAATCCAGGGTGCTGGGAGGGTTGGATTGGGTGCAAGGTGGATATTTATCATTAGAAACAAAAATGAATTTTTAGGAGTAAGAAATAAAAATTCATTTGTTTATGAAAATAAATATCCACTCTACAATTATGTAGCAAGAAAGATGCTATATGTCTGATAATTAATAATTATGTAATCACCCACAATAGTTGTCCTTTTTTATACTTATTAAGGAAACAAAAAGAAAGAAAGAAGAAAAAGTTACTCTTTTTTTTCCCTATAGTTCTTTACTCAAATATTATCTTTTATATCTTAACAAATAATTAATGGGCAGAATTTATTTTGCTTAATATTTAAAATTCCAATCTGTGATGCTTCCAATTGTATTCAATAAAAACTATTGTCACATTGCAACTATCAGCATCTCTTTAGTAATATGCACCACCAGCCTCAGCCTCAGCCTCATCCTCATCCTCATCTTCATATTGTTGCCCAGACAGTCTCCATCATGCGGCCACGGGCCACCACCACCACCACTGCATATTCACATTGCGCATCCAGTTTTTTATACTATTCATTTGTTTAGAGATAGTAGTTTCCATTCTTTACTATACACATGCATGCGTATGCATATATATAATTTTTTTCTTTTTATTTTGCAGTGGGTACAAAATTTTCAATAAGCCAATTGGAAGAACATCAAGTCCATGCATATCGAGAAATTGAGAGACAAAATATGCACAAGCTTCTAGCTGAGTATAGTAGAATTTGTGACCAAGCAGGAGTATGATTTCCTCTTTTGTTTGTCCAGTACAAATAATTGTTTTTGAGTTCTATGGTTTCTGTAAAACTTGATAGCATATAGGAGAAGAAGTGGGTCTAAATTTTGTCAAAAGTTAGAAGTAAAATTGTCTGAGATTTTATTTTTGGTTAATTCGTAAAAAAGATTATAAAGCTGAAGTTCAGTATGAACCATTTCTGACGGTTATCCATGTTAGGTTATGAAATTGCAAGTTTCTATCTGTAAATAGCTCCAAGCTACTAATATTCAGTGAATGGTTATAAAATCTAGGACTTCCTTTTGAGATAATAAATCAGTGCAGTCTCTAACCTTTATTTTGTACTTCAGCATTCATGACTCTTTTTTTAACAAGAATTCTGATGAGTGCATTCATGAAATTTTTTTAGGTGCAAGTAGAGATAATAAATGCTGAAATGGATTCTATTGAGAAGGGGATTTTGCAACTCATATCCCAGTGCGGGATCAAGATGCTTGTTATGGGAGCAGCAGCAGACAAGCATTATTCAAAGTAAAAACCGCATAAAGACAATTTAAATTTACTTGATCTTCACCATCTTCATTATAAATAGTTTTATGTACATCTCATGTTCGAGATATTAGCCCTGAAGACTGCTTTGGATCCTTTCCATATTGAAAGTTTATGTTTATGAAAAATAGTTGAGGGGGTCATTGGGTCCTCACTCCTTACATTACAAGCTGTGTCCTACATAGAAGAGAATGAATCTTTTTATAGAAGGATAAAAAAAGGGTCCAGATTTCCTGCAGGAATGACTTGGAAGATCAAGTCAATGCAATATTTTTTAGGAAGAATTAGAATTGATGATTAAAAATTCATTCAAATAGGAATTTGAAGGTTCATTATTTTAGTTTAGAATGTCAGTTTATTTAAATTTATCTTAGATGCAGAGAAGTTCACATAGAACAGAAGAATTGAGTGACAGAGAAAGTGGTTTCTGGTCTGAAAGGATATTATCACCAAGCAGTTTTATATGCCCCTTTGTTCCATCCTTGGGTATGCTTCACCAAAGGGGTGGTGGTTGATTGATTTATCTGATTAATGAGTTGATCCATTTCATTTGGAGACAGATACCCTTTTTTCCCTAGAGAATAAGGTGTTATTAATCCACTTCCTGCCAGTCAATAATATCAATCACAAACTTGGTCAGCTGTTGTTCTGTACAGACCATTATTCTGCAAAAAATAATGGTTGGTACTTAATATATTGTTGAAAGGAAATTGGTAACAGAACTTGATCAGTGGCTAACTAGATGAAAACTTGTATAATATTTATATGCCAAGATTGCTTACCCTATTGACTTAACATTTCAGGAAAATGTTGGAGCCCAAGTCTAAGAAAGCCATCTATGTGCGCCTAAATGCACCTGTTTTCTGTCACATCTGGTTTATCTGCAAAGGGCACCTCATCCACACAAGGTATGCTTGATATTTTTGTTGTTACATGTTGTAATTTTAATAACAGTCTAAAAAAATAAAGGCAGTGCACTAGGCACAAAGCTGCCTCACTCGGCAAGGGTCTGAGAGTTGGATGGTAGTCAGCCTTACCTAAGTCTGATTCCTAGGATTCAAACTTGCACCACTGCTGGGCGGATAAGACCTTGCCGTCATGCCAAGCGACAACCTCTAATTTTAATGAGGATCTACAAATGGGAAATTATTTGAGGGATGAGAAGATGTTTTTCCTTGATGGAGAAGCTTCTAGGCCTTATTAACAATTGTGTCAGTATGGACCATCTGCTTATGGTCACAATTTCTCAGTCAATTATAACAGGAAAACTTCTGACTGCTACTATCTTTTTCCTTGTCACTAGCTTTATTATTTTTTGGACTCTCTTGGTTGTGACTATCATGATCACTAATGCAAGTAACATATCTAAATAGGAAAGGTAAATCTCAAGGAGTTAATGTCAAGGTCACATCTCTGTCATTGCAAGTGAGTCCAAACACTGAAACTGGACAATCTAGTTCCTTGAGATCACAATCTGTTGCAGAGAGGCCAAATGATCGACCAAAGCTCACCAGTTCAGGTCCAGACTATCGCAGAGTACGATCCGACACTCGTGGGATGACAGTCTCCGCATTTCCCTCTCCAGATGGCACTGGAGGGGTGCCTCCCCACAGTAGGGTAAATGTAGAAGGGCACTTCAACGAATGGGATGGAATATCGAGGAGAAGTCCTTCCCTGGGTTCACGTTATTTGTCATGCTCTTCTAGTGAAGTGATAGATGATTCAGCTTTGATCTCACTTGTGGGAACTCAGTGCAGTGAGAATCAGTTAGAGTTACATGGACTGCATCATTCCAAGGAGGATCATCAGCATTCCTCTCCTCCCAGTGTACTAGTATGTATAACACTATATGTATGCAGCATGCATTTATATGTCATGGAGCATGTGTACTTATCAACAAAAAATAAATAAATTCATGGAGCATGTGCACTAGTTGAATTTGTATGCTAGGATCTTGAGATCAAAAGAATCATTTTATCTGTCTCTCCAGCATTATAAATGAGTTGATTCACTCAAGCCTTTTAAATTCAAATTGTTTGGTTAATCCCTGAGTGGTTCATGAACTTTAGCAGGAAGGAAGCATGAATGCGGAACTCTATGATCAGATTGATCAAGCCATTGTGGAGGCGGAAAATTCCAGGCGAGAAGCATTTGAAGAGTCAATCAGGCGTAGAAAAGCTGAAAAAGATGCCATTGAGGCTATTCGTAGAGTAAATTTTCAGTCATTATCGCTCATTACTTTATGACTCTGAATTTGTGTCAGATGTAGAGTACATTATGAATATTAGCTGTTCTTTACTTCCCATAGATGTTCTGGAAGAAATGTGATGTATGCCTCTTACACGTTAGAATGGTTAGCAGTGCATACTCACTGTACTCAATCCTCACATCAGCTGACCACCTTTTGGATGGGAAGATGGACTGGATCTAAGTGCACAACTTAGGAAGCTCTTTCCTGGTCAAGCTTTCTCTATGGCCTTTTATTTTCAATTGAGGCTCTAATCCTGTTACTTATGTGCTTTTCCATCCAAGAGGTGGAGCATTTTTTTTCACGTTCTTGTTTAACATCTGTTGAGCCACAAGTGGATAGTCATCACCCCAATTGCAATAAATCTGTAATATGTGTGACTTCAAAACAGAATTTGAAAAGCATGATGCTCTTGTGCAAATTGCTGATCACTGCTGCCAATTTTCAGGCTAAAGCATCAGAAATTTTATGTGCTGAGGAATTGAGACAAAGGAAAGAAATTGAGGAAGCACTAGCAAGTGGAAAAGAAGAACTTGAAAAGATGAAGCAGCAACTAGATGAAGTCATGGAAGAACTCCGGATTGCAGAGGAACAAAAATCATCTCTGGAGAGCAAAATTGCAAATTCTGACCAAATGGTACACGAGTTGGAACAGAAGATGTTTTCTGCTGTTGAACTGTTGAAAAATTACAAGAAAGAACGAGATGAGTTGCAGGTAGAGCGAGACAATGCACTCGGACTAGCTGAGGAGCTGAGGAAAAAACAAGCAGAGGAGGCCTCAAGCTTGCACATGCCTCGGTTCTTGTCTGAGTTCTCTTTCTCAGAAATAGAAGAAGCAACTTGCAATTTTGACCCAACCTTGAAGATTGGGGAAGGGGGTTATGGAAGTATATACAGAGGTCAGCTTCGTCACACTCAAGTGGCTATAAAGATGCTGCACCCACATAGCTTGCAAGGCCCCTCTGAATTTCAACAGGAGGTAAGATGGTCTGACCATTATTCTCAATTGATATAGGCTAAATCATTAATCTAATCCATAAATTTATAGAGCTGAAGAATTCTAGTTATCATCTGAGCAGGAGATAAAAAAATCTTATTAATGAGCATTTTGTCGTCTGCAGAAATAATATAGTTTATTTGTTGTATGCCAGAATTGCAGCAGTATAATTTTTTCTTGTGGTGCATTTATTAAATGGACTTTTATTATTTTATGATTTGGTTCAATAAGTCAATTAGGCAGATGTGAACTTTGTTGTGGTGGTGAGCCCTTTATTTGCTCCACTTCAATTGGATCACAAGCCAACGGATCCAAATTCTAAGTTTGATGGTCTGTTGTCTGAAATAATGGTATTACTTAAAAGGGTTAGCCCAGTGCATGAGACTCCCGCTATTGCAGGGTTTGGGGAGGGTTAGATGTACAAAGCCTTACTCATGCGAGCGGGAGGCTGTTTTCGCGACTCTAACCCTTGACCTTTACGTCACAATGGAGCAACCTTACCGTTGCTCCAAGGTCCGCCCTCTAAATAATGGTATTGCTTCTCACACAGAATTGTAGATGTCTCTTTAAATATGCTCGTGTCTTTGTCATTCAATGTTTTAGCGAGCATTTGCCTACCTTAACTTATTATCCTAATGTACAGTTACCAATACGGTCTTCTAAAGCATAATTCGTTTTTTTAAACCCTGATTGCACTGGGTAGCCAAACCATTTGATCTGGGAACCAAACAATAAAATGGTCCATTAACAGCCCAAAAATGCCTCTTTAAAAAAACCATTGTTTTTAAGAGAACCATTTAAACCACTGGTTTAACCGTCAACCTATAAAAACCCTTCCCGGTTTGATTGAACATGGCAGTTTGATGACACAAAAATATTTTAGGGCATGATATCAGTACCAAACGGATATCTCTGCCTCTCTGCATCTGATTGTTGTGATTTGCAACAACTTTCTGGTATGGTGACTAGCAACCTTCGTATCAGTTTCTCTGTCTCTCTCTCTCTCTTGGGGGGGGGGGGGGGGAGGGGGCTGGTGTATGTCTTTTTTCATGTCTCTCTCTCTCTCTATATATATATTCTTCTTTTATTACTTTTTTCCTTGATCTTAGTCTCTCCTCTGTAATGTTTTTTTCCCTTCTTTTCTCCTGCTTAAGAAATTTCACGTTGCATACTTCAAAATTGTGATGACAACTTCTTTAATTGGAATTTTGAAATGGCCAGTATGCAGTTAATTATGTATTTGAACTTTTTTGTGATGTTAACAGTTAGTCAATCCTAAACTTTCCTACTGTCTTGATAGACTTTTGGAGTTTTAACTTATTATAATGCTGAAGTGATATGGTTTTGGTGTACCCCAGTCTGTGAATTGTTTACATGGAGACTTCCGTTTTTTCTTTTTCCTTTTTTTTCCTTTTTGAAATGGGAACTAAGTCTTCATAGTTGAAAATCAGTAGCATGTAAATTTACTTTGAATTTTAGTGCTTTAGTTAATTTTAAGTTGCGTATTTATCTTTTATGGTTCAATGAACTGCTAATTTATGGTTGTATATGTTGCCGTGATGTTATGTTATTCTAATAATTTTTCAAATTTTATAGGGAAGTGATAGGAAAATATTAGAGATTTCTGGATTTTTTTTATTGTGTTTCTTTTTTACTTCATTTTTTTAATGATTTTGGCTGCTATTATTATCAATTGATAATGTATTTATGTTTTAATTATGATACCATGGTTCAATTCTTGTTGACCCGATGGTTGAACTATTGTCCCTTAACCACCAATCCATTTTTTTGTTTATTCAACACTTTGGGTTTAACAGTTTAAGGTTGGGTTTAACTAGGTTGATGTTTTAAGTAAGTTGAGGCATCCAAACCTCGTCACTCTCGTTGGAGCCTGCCCAGAAGCGTGGGCTCTCATTTATGAGTATCTCCCTAATGGAAGCCTTGAAGATCGGCTCAACTGCAGGGACAACACTCCCCCACTATCATGGCAAACTCGCATAAGGATCACTGCAGAATTGTGTTCTGTTCTCATCTTCCTTCATTCATGTAACCCGCATAGCGTAGTGCATGGTGATTTGAAACCTGCTAATATTCTCCTTGATGCCAACTATGTGAGTAAACTCAGTGACTTTGGAATATGTCGTATACTCTCTCATGATGAATCTTCGAGCAACAGCACAACACTGTGTTGCAGAACTAACCCAAAGGGCACTTTTGTGTACATGGATCCTGAATTCCTCTCAACAGGAGAGCTTACTTCAAAGTCAGACATCTACTCGTTTGGAATAATACTATTACGGTTATTGACAGGGAGACCAGCCTTGGGGGTTACAAAGGAAGTGCAATATGCTTTAGATAAAGGAACTTTGAAAGACCTGTTGGATCCTACAGCTGGGGACTGGCCATTTGTGCAAGCCAAACAGTTGGCTCACTTGGCAATGAGGTGCTGTGAGATGAACCGTAGGAGCCGGCCAGACCTTGCTTCAGAGGTGTGGAGAGTGCTTGAACCAATGAGAGTTTCATGTGGAGTTTCATCATTTCGTTTGGGTTCTGAAGAGCATTGCCAGATTCCAGCCTACTTTGTTTGTCCCATTTTTCAGGTAATTTCATTGCTTCTTTATTTAAGCTTTAACATCCTCCATTAGGAATGTGCATAACTTCCCCCAACTATTTGGAACTTTCTTAACATCACAATTTCTGACTGTAGGTTGGCCAGTTTAATTGCTAACATAATTATACAACAAATTCCTGGAATTGAAGATCATATTTGGTAGCATTAAATTCACGCCTTGTGCTTGGAATTGAAGATCATATTATTCAAATATTAAACTAGTTATTATTGAATTACTAGCTCTTCCATGAACCCTTCGCCCCATCCACACGCAGTCGCACACCCATGTACATAACTGGCACAAAAATTAGCTAAATAGTAGGATGTTATATAATTCCCTAATTTATTTTACTTTCTCCCCGGGGTCTAATATTTCTGTTACTAGTCGTGCCACAATCCTGTTCTTATTGTCATTTGGTAAATTGTTTTCCTTTTGTTGGCTTAAACTTGCAGGAAATCTTGCAAGATCCCCATGTTGCAGCTGACGGTTTTACATATGAAGCAGAGGCATTGCGAGGATGGCTAGATAGTGGCCATGATACGTCACCCATGACGAATCTCAAGCTGGCACACTGCAATCTTGTCCCCAACCACACACTCCGTTCTGCGATTCAGGAATGGCTGCAACAGCCATGAAATAGGTTTTAGTTTCATTTCAGTTTTTAACGTTGTCTAGACTCTCCTATCATTCCCCTTTTGTTTCTTTATTGGATGTTGACTTGGTATCAGCATGATATTCTTATCCCATTGTATAGATGACACTATAGATATATTTGTTCTACCTAGTTACTTATTTATTTTATATATATATATATATATATATATATATATGTTGGCCACAAGACAGATTTATGATGTTTGATTACAGAAATTAAGCAAATACAAGCAACAGAAAGAGTTTTTTTTTTTACTTGGTTTGTAGATTTTTCATGTAAATAAGACGAGAATAAATTGTTTATGGTTATGGAAAAAAGGGAGCGATTCTGAAAGTTGTTTATAGGATTTGAAGTTATTCTTGTGAGAATTATAGCTTTGGTCCGCATGAGACATTGTAGAAATTGTCAAAGTTAGCCAACATCTTTGACATTCCAAACTTAGTAATGGTTAGGTTTTAATGCTAAACATTTTTTTATTTTATTTCAAAAATTTTAAATTTCAAATGATGTGACAATACAACATTAGTATAATGATTATTATTCTATTTTGGAATTCGAAATTTGGAATGTCAGAGTATTATTGTTTTATCTTATTCAAATATTGAACATTTTTAATCTTTCTAATAATTTTTAATAGGAGTTCATTCGTTGTTCTATTAATGATGTAATTCAAGAATTATCATCAGTGTGGTTTGAGGATCTTCCTTCTTTCATTGTAGTACTTCTCGACTTAGATGATACTACTCATCTTTTTAGTAATATTTCATTTTTTAAAAAAAAAAAAAATTTCTTTTTAGACCCTTCTCTCTCTCTCTCTCTCTTTTTTTTTAAAAAAATTAGGGGGAGTATGATTATATACATAGAAAGTAGTAATATGTTCCCATTGGATAGTTGGATAAAGGTTTAAATTCAAATTATATTTTGATTGATGGCAATAAGAATGAAAGTCTTACCTCACTTTTCCGTTAAATTTCATCCCTACCATGCATGTATTTCAACGACATGATCTTTGTCTTTTTGGATTTTGACGTCTTTTGACCATTGGCTGTTGTGGGATTGAAATATAAATTTGGGATCTCGAAATGATGTCATGACATAAACCCAAACTCTAATAAAAGCATGAACAACTATTTTGTCATATGAGAAAAAGAAATGTTAAAAAAATGTAAATCACAAGATTTTTTTTTTAAATTTTTAAAATAACATTAACTTTCTTTGCTTTTACCAACAAATTATATATACATCTTTTTTTTTTTTGGTAAATGACTAAAGTGTACCTTTTATTAAAATCCTTTTTTTATTGTATTTTTTCAATTTTGAACTTTTTTTCCAACTTTTTTTTAAATAATTATTTTATTTTATATAAAATAAACTTAAAATAAATAACTTACATTTTTTTAGTGAAAGAAAATTTTAATTAATATTTATTTGAAAATGAAAAAAAGTTAGAAAAATTGGTCAAATTAAAAAATAAATAAATGACAGGAGTAGGAAAAAAATTTGGCCTGGATGGAAGAAATTTGTATTTTATCAAAAGCATTGCACCCGAATTAGAATCTGTGGGCATCTTATGCAGAGCTGTAAAGCAAAAACCAAATATAGCCATTACAAAGCTGATGACAACACTGTTTGTCTTACACCACAAGCTAAAAAGACATTTAGACATCAAACAAAAAGCATGAGAGAGATGGGTTCCTTCATCTAAGAGAGGGACCGGGAGATAAAGAGAAAATAATAATAATTAAAAAAATTACTAAAATGATTTTAGTGATGGGTGTAATGTACTTGGCTATCTCGTTATATTAATCTTTATTCTATCAAACTTGATTAGTTAAAATTGTTTTTGGGTTTGATGAGGATGGATGATGGCATTCCAAGTTGGAGGCCATTTGAGGAGTGGGTTATTGGTAGGGTCCACAAGAGAGGTCTCCTCCATCACACCCAAGTGGCTATACAGATGCTCCGTAGTCCAATCTTGTATCTTGAAAGGTCCCTTGGAATTTCAAGAGGAGGTAAGATGATTTTCAAGAATAGTTCTTGTTTTATGTCATATTGTCATGTATACATCATATAATTTATAATTGTTTGGATCATAACAGATATGTTAAAATATTAGTAGAAAACTACATTGACATGTAAATTACTAAATAATACATCTCGTGTTATATATATTTATTTTTATATAAGTCATGTTTAGAAGGTTGAATAAGAGGGTTAAATAAGATAAATGTTATCGTATTTCATGTTTGATATTTTCAATTAGATTAGATATTTATATCATATGAACCATTTATATCCTATCCAGGTGAGATATTACTTATACTAAGAAGTGATAGTATTTGAGTTATTCAATCTCATTGAAATAAAAATAAAATGCCATATTATAATAAAATTACAATACCGCAGTGTAGAAAAATGAAAACGTTGAAGAGTCAACTTAAAAAATAAAAAATTTTAATTTTTCAATTTTTTTAAAAAAATATGTTCTAGATGTTTAATATATTTTTTATATCAATGAATACACTATTATATATATATATATGCATATATATATATAATCATTGATTTAGATAGTTCTTAACAATACGGATTATGATTTTTTCTTGAATCGTTCCGAAAGTGAGAGACTGTTATATTATAAATGATATTTGTACAATTATATTCTAAAATATTGTGATTATGATTATTAGAATTTTTAATAAAATTTTAATTTCGGATACCTTGTGTACATGTATTTGAAAACATAAATGACTTTCAAAAAAATAATTTTTAAAAACCTTAAGAAAAATAATACATAAGAAAATAAAAAATATTTATATCGGAACTTTATATTTGGTAGGCATCCAAACACAAGATTAAGATATAATAACATATTTAAGCCTTTTATCATAATCAATTTCAAATACTAAATTAGAATATTTAATAATTTACAGAATTTTATATTATATCTAGTCAAACTATATCACAACCAATCCCTCTTCTTATCCGATCATCCAAATAAAATTAATAAGTTTAATTATTAATCTATGCGCATCATACATTCACAAGACCAATGGTGCCATTATTTATAATCCAAGCAGGAATTGAAAATCCAGTGGTAAGTAATGAGTGATGTTATATATTTCAAAAAAAAATCAAAAACATTTTTTTTAAAATGTCATAATAATATTATACCGAATGTATATCACATCATCAAATGATAAACAACGAGGACAAATGTGTCAATTCATTTGAAAAACTATTTTTGATAGAAGTTTTTAATAAGTACAGTTTTATTATAATGTAATTAGTTAGTGGGAAGGATTCAAAAGAATTAGGCAAAATTGTTGTCATGATTTACTGTGCACTTGGAAAGGCTACGTCATTTTCCCACTACGGTTGATTTTGTACCTGCAACAGGAGCGGCCTAACTCAAGTTCCTCAACTTCTTTATAGGTCCTTTTTCACATGCTTATATGCTAAACTTGTATGCCTAATTCAATTCGGACGGTGTTAGGCACGAGTCCATCCAAATGAAAAACTATTCAACGAAATTATTATTTTATATTTTTATTTAACATAGTGTAATTATTTTTCATAAATTTTATTTTATTTTTTTAAATTTTATATTTTAATGAATTTGAAAAAATGACTGAATCTGGAAGAATCTCACCACATTATTATATCATTTTTTTGAAATTTTTGATAACTGAAGTTCAATTCGTTGCTTGTTGCTTTCGAGCTGGGGGGAGACGTCTAATCCTTTTGTCGTCGCAAAACTGGTTAATTGCAAACTCAAAGACGCTTGGTTCGGAAAGGCACATAAGTTTGAACACCAATGGCATACTACGTAGGTAGCTGTGCAAGCTAGGCACCGGTCGATCTTCAAAACGATTTTTTATGAATTAAAAAAGTGATTGATTATGCGAGAGAGTCTTGTCATACTAAATAACTTTTCGTACAACACGTCAATTAATTGAATAATGCAGATAGGGTCCACATAAAAGAAAACCCACACGTGTGATTCCACTAATAAATGTGATTTGGCAATTGGCAATTGGCATGTGGCATGACCCACCGTGTAGCGCACTCGAAGCCTTACGCATGCGAGGGACCATGAACATGAAGGCCCTGTCTCTCTCTCTCTCTCTCTCTCTCTCTCTCTCTCTATTAGTGTTTTCCACCCAGAGAGCAGTGTGTTAATTTGTAAATAGACATTGACGGGAGCACCGAAGGGTTGCCTTGCCTAGGCCCTAGGCCTAATCGGAATTGGATTCGGCGGCATCGTCAGCCGTCAGGGATGATACGAAAGAGATACTGGACTGGATCATTGGATTCTTCGGCTTTCTTGGGGATACAACGAGCAACAATAGTCAGTTATGGGCTGTATTTTCATCGGTTTGCAAACAGAGAACGATCAGGCGAGCGAAATTCAAATTACACCCATCACAACGTTCTGTAACAGAATTATTGTTGAAGATCGCAACGGGACCTCCATTCCTTTTGCTCTCTCACTCATCACAGGCTGGATTGACCGTTTTCTTATGGTGCAAATATTGTAATTAATAATATTTTACTTTTTGAGAGAAATGAATAATACTGTATCGTTATACCAGTTTGATTTGTCCCATTGATTTATATAATGATATGACTATCTTTTTATAAGTACATTTCATGTTAAGTAATTATTTATTTATGTATTATAATTTTAATATAATTATATATATAAAATCATATCATGTAATTATATTATATAATTATTTAATTTTAATTAAAAATAAATAACATTAGAATTATATATATATTTATTATATATATGTGATCGACAGTTACGTGAATACTGTAAGGTTCTTTTTATCGTTATGGAGCAAGTATTTATTGTAATTAATAATAATTTCATATTTCTTATTTAAATTAAAAAAAAAAAAGATATGATAACAAAAATTTTGGGATGTAAAATTGGTGCAGGGTTATAGGAATTTCGTTAAAAAAGAGGTCGTCGTTGACAGAAGAAGTGTTGGACAACCAATATACTCCTGACACGTTGCGAAGATCACGTGGAATTGCGTCCGTATGATCAGGATAACACGTAATTAATATCAGCCGTCTAATCTGTACGGCAAATACGGAATAAAAGTAAAAAAACTGGTTCAGACAGTAGAGGGTAAACCCATTAAAGAAAGGTGAATGTCAGCCCACGCGCTTTCCCTTTTCCAATACCAACAACTATCCCAATGATACCCAAACATTCCGTACTTTTGAACTAACAGCCCTCGCCAATCGCCGCCCCTACTTTTTCATGATTGAAACCAAAATCCTAATTATATTTAAGGGCCCATTAAACACGTAAAACATGAATCTTCTTAAAAAGGAATATTCTTCCTAAGATTCCCGTCTCGTAGAGTAAGCAAAAGTGTTTTAACTATTTTTTATTTTAAGTTAAATTATTTGAAATTTTTGATAATTATATTAATTTTTTTTAATTTTCTAAAATTACAATAATTTATTTTATTTTTATTTATAAATTATAAATATTTCTTTCAATCAATTTATATATATATATTTCAATTTTGACAAGTTTTTCTAACCTTTTTTTATATAATTAAGATTTCAATCAATATTTATTTGAAAATAAAAAAAAAAGGTTAAAAAATTTGGTTATAATTGAAAAAAAAATAACATGAAAAAGATAGTTTTATCATTTTTAAAAAAAAGACTGAAAAAATATTTGTAATTTTTTAAGTAAATCATGAAAAATTAGTATAATTTATCCTAATTTTTAATGTTAGTAATCTGATTCTTACTTCAGACTCGTTTGGTGAAGTAGGTGAGAGTCAAAATCACAAATAATATTAATATTTGCTTGATTGTCAAAATCACAGGTACAGTTCATAATTTTTATTTCCCCTGCTTTATCAACTACCCTCTAATTTTCTTACCAAAAGGTGTTTATGCCATAATATAAATACACATAGTTTTATAGTTCAGAAATATTATTCATGTCAAAAGGTTATATTAAAAGTAGTTTATCAAATAATGTGGAAGTATGTTATTAAATACATATCACAATATGAAATGATGTATATTTAAATTTTCAATGCTAGTTTATTTGATAAATAGAGATTTAATAAGAATATTATTACTCTTGATAATTTAATGTGTTGTAATTAATGTTGTCGTATCATTTGTATTTTTAATAGTAAAATTATATTTAATTTTTTATAATTTTACTTTTAAGAAAACATTAAAGAAGAATGGCATTGCTCTTTTAATAACAATCAAATGCTGAGATGGTAAAATCAAGCTAATTTCTAATATATTATATATTACGTGAATTCCATATTATAAATGAGTAATGCTATATTGTAAAAAAGAAAATTCATTTAAAAAAAAAAAACATTTTCAAATGAGATGGTGCGATGGTTTGGCAAAGTATACATTTATGTTTAGATGTATGGTTTCACCGTCTGTTTAACTATTTTTACGTTTTAAATAAATTTTTGACCGTCTGTTTAACTATTTTTACGTTTTAAATAAATTTTTGAAATAAATGAGTGTTCGTTTAAATTTTTTGAAATACTTGTTTAAACATTTTTAAAATCAAAATTAACGTTTTGAAAATACATTAATAAATAATTTTTTCAAAACGTCATTTTTTATAAGGCCCGTTTCCACTACTCATACAAACAAGCACGTAAAGTCGTTGCATTATATGTTACCATTTCATGTAGATTTCTCAAAATACTTGTTTGAACATTTTCAAAATCAAAAGAGACGTTTTAAAAAAATATTAATAAATAACTATTCCAAAACGTCATTTTTCACGATGCCCGTTTTCACTACTGATACAAACAAGCACATAAAACCGTTGCATCGTATGTTATCAACTTGTTTTCAATTAAATCTATTGGAAAAAAAAAGAAGAAAAACTCAATTTTAAGAATTTATATTTTATTTTTTAATCAGCTATTTTAATACATGATCTGTACAGAATAGAACATTTATTTAGTAATCCTTGGACCTTGGCTTTAATCATTAAATAAAAATTATCCATATATATCGGTATACTTTTTTATATGGACAATCTTTACCTAATAGCTAAAATCATAGTCCAAAGGGCCATTAAAATATATAAATATATATATATATATATCATTTGAGATAAAAATATTGTAAATATATCTCAACTAACCGAGAATTTGAGACTACCTACTGCTCGGCATTATTCGGATGATATTTAAAACAACTAACCGAGAATTTGAGAGTACGTATAAATGGATATACGTACCACTTCGGAGCGTGAAGACACGCGAAACCGCGGGTGGTGCATAAAAGTCATAGGTGGAAAGTTGAAAACCAGATCAACGGTTATAACACGGCATTTTTCTCATGACGACAAGTGAGAAAAAAGAATACATTGGGTGATATTGATATATATCTCCTCCACCATTTCCTCTGCTTTGGTCTCTCTGTTTTACTTTTGTTTCAGACACTGAAGAGAACGAAACCCTAATTTACCCTCTCATTTGATCTATAGAGAGAGAAACTTTTCAGGCGTTTAATGGAATTGAAATCATCTCTGTTTTTTGTGTTTGTTATTTTTACTGTTTTGTGTTCTTCGCCGGCTTCCTATGCCGGCGACATAGTCCACCAAGACGATATTGCCCCGAAGAGGCCTGGCTGCATGAACAACTTCGTTTTGGTAAAACTCTAATCTTATTTCCATCTATTTCTTTCATTTCTCAACCAGGTATACACAAATATGTATGTATACGTAGTATTTTTCCCGAGTTTACATTATCTAGCTGGTAGAGGATTATGGTGGTGGAAGAAACTTGAAAGTACGTTATAATTTTTCAGTTCATTTCGTTTGGCTTTGGATTTATGGACTTGGTAGAAGTTGGTGGTGTTAATTTTACATCATTTATATGTTTAATTTACTTTTTTTGGGTTTTACAGGATTTGGGTTTGCTTTAATTATTACTACTTTTTCTTGGGTTTAATCTGTTTGTTTGCGCAAAATTCTGTTTTAATTTTTATCCTTTTGGTTCAGCAATTGATTTGATTATTTATCTCATTTCCCATACTATATTTTCTTTTCCCCAAAAGATTGATTGGATGATTTTATGAGTTGTCTTCATTTATACTCTATAATTTGTGTTTTTTTTTGGAAATTTTATTTTTAAATATTGTTGTAGGGTTTGATATAATGGATGGTAGTGTTCCCCATATTCTCTAATTTTGATGGAGGCTTTGAGGGTTTTTTTAGAAGTAACAATAATTGGGGTAGAAAAGTTGTTTGTTATGTTCAAATTGAATTCTTATTCCTTGCATAATGCCATTGCTGCTTATATTAATATATCCTAGAGGGGTGAACAAGATATATGACACATTTTTCGAGATGTCTGTAGTTTATGTGATTTATATAAAATGACACGTTAATGAATCAATTAATCACATTCTACAAACCTTGAGGTTCGGCTCACAAATTCAAGAGATGATAAGATTCAAACTCAGTCCTTTTTAGCATGGTTCAGCTCATTGCCTGTGTCCACTCCTCAAGCATCCTACCTTGAGGTTTTCCAATCCACTATCGATCTCTTTGCTAGGTGGAGAACTTACAATTACACAGAAGAATCCATGATACTTGTAAAGGATACCACACCCTTTACACTATCTTCTAGTTAGGTGAAGACGAACCTTTCCAAGAGATCCTATGGAACTCACAAAGGGATAAAACACTGTTTACAACCTCTCTTTTGATGAGATTGGATAACTCCAACAAATGACTCCACAATGAATCCGATTTACGCAATGCAAGCTTACACTAGAATGAAGTCAATGATTGATAGAGACTAATTCAATTAATTTCTCTAGTGGGCCTTCAATGATATTGATTTATAGGGAATGAATGACAATGAATGCTCTTTGATTCTTTTTACATAAATGATCTAAGGATGTTTCAATTCATATCCAATCAGTACTCAAAAGAGATCAGTATTTATGGTCTATATGAAATCTAGTCGGTGTGATGCATTTAATAGGCGACTAGAGCTGTTGGAGCTAGCTGTTGCGTTTGTCTGATTCGCATCATCAGTCAATTGAAATTTATGTTCAGTCCGCTACTCGGTTAAGTTCAATTGCACTAGTTGACTGTATATTTAGAATATGCCGACTGTTCTTGATAGAAGATAAATGTCATTTAAATTTCAGAACATTTAGTTGACTGTCCAATCTTTTTGAATTTTTTTTTTTAAATGTAAGATATTTAGCCTACCCTATTTATTTATTTTTTTTCTTTTGGCACAACCATATTTTTGAGAATTGAAAGGAATTTCAGATTGGGAAGATTTTTCCGTAAAATTTTCCCCTATTTGAAGAAAAAAATAACCCCCCCCCCCCCCCCCCCCCCAAAAAAAAAAAAAAAATTTCCTCAAAAAATTTTAGCACCCCTATTTTTTTCCTTTGGCTCTGCTCTTGCTTGGCAGAACGAGAAAGCTCAATTTTGTTTAGCCAGATTGGTCGACTAATATTTAACTTCAGTTGACTGATTCTAGCATAATCAATATTTTGATTCAATGTTTGGGTTTTGGTCAACTGATGTTATTTACTAGTCGACTGCTTTGGGCAGTGTCCTTACAGGCTTATTCAATGTAAGTTTCAATAAATTGCTTTCACAAAGTGGTTGACGAATGCTTCTAGCAAGCATCAATCTCAGTTTTTCATAACGATAGAACCCAATTGGATTTTCACTTAGTTAGCCTTTATATATCTTTTCAAGGTCATATAAGTTTTAAATGATGTAATAACTCATTTTAATATGCTTTAGAACTCATGTCAATTCTTAAGGACTTAGTTCATGGTATTGATCAATTTTAAGGTCATGAGTCCTAGGTGTTGGGCCATATGAATCCTAAGAATTTGAGCTAGCAAATCAATTATAAGCTCATTGTACAAGTATACCTGTTCACTCACACACCTCAATGACTCTTTAGATTCCAATCTTTACGATAGTTTTCATCTTTGATCTTGGAATCCATTTCTTCATGATGAAGTCTTTTAGTGATACGTGATTTCATTTTTTTTCCTTGCTCATTGATATGATTGACCCTTGCCTTTCTTTTCTCGTTGACGTGTTTGGCCTATCATTCTTTTTCTCCTTGTTGTGAATGTCCCTTGGTTTAAAATTTCTCACTTTGACATAAAACCATTAGTACAAACTCATCAAGACTTTGTTATCATTAAAATTACTTTTATATCCTTAGATTCAAACCTTGAGGCTATCGAGTGTTATTGTTAATTTTTCCTCGTTTTAGTTTTAGTTTTTTTAAAATAATTATTTTGGATAATTTGTGAGGGTGTGGAGCTTTTAAAGCTAATAATTTGCACCAATTCGGAGAAAAATTACATTTTTGTTTGCCTGTGGGTGTGACATAAGCTATGCACGAATTAGGAAGTAATGCAAGACAGATGCATGTATTATGCAATAAAATGCACTGTAGCTTTGTTTTGGCATTTTATATAAAAGCGAATTTTTTCTTGCGTGGCAATCAATTGCTTTCAAATGTTTTCTTATTAAATTGTACACTTGGAACCACTTCCTCCAAGGTTTTCACATAATAGATATCCTTTGTTATTTTTTCCCCGTCACTCCTTAATGCAGTTTCTGGTTGAAGTTTTTATCCGCTTCGATTTGACAGGTAAAAGTCCCAACTTATGTTGATGATCAAGAATACGATGAGTTTGTTGGTGTTGGTGCTCGATTTGGCCCCACCCTAGAGTCAAAGGAGAAGCATGCCAACCAAAGTACACTTACCCTTGCAGATCCTCCTGATTGTTGTAGTATACCCAAAAATAAGGTTTTCTTTTTTTCCATCTTTCTACATAAATTGCTCAATTTCTACTCATAGATGCATGTCATTCACACTTGAAGAATGCATTCTTTTGATTCAATGCTTTGAGACCTGTTAATTTATATCATGTTTCTTGCATTTTGGTAGCTGACAGGTGAGGTCATCCTGGTACACCGTGGTAACTGCAGTTTCACAGTCAAGGCAAATTTTGCAGAAGCTGCTGGTGCTTCAGCAATTCTCATCATAAATAATCGTACAGGTATTTTAATTTTTACTTCTCAATTTTCTTGATGATTATTTTAAATGATGCTGTGTCCTGAAATGGTCAAAGGATAATTATTGACGTGGATGAAGATTTTAGACAGTCATAATGATTTTAGATAACCTTTTATTACTATTTAGAAACTGGTCCCTGCTGATGCTCAAAATCTAACTTTTGTAAGCCTCCCATGAGATCTCTGAAAGTTGAAGGAAATCTTTTGTGGGAAAATATTTTAGTTACCATTTACGAGTATGAATGAGAAAGGGAGAACAATTTGGAAAAGATTACGGAGGCAGCAGTTACCCTCCGATTAGTTAGTCCATTTATAATAACTTAAAAACACAAATTTTTATTCCTACAGAATGCACTGGCTCAAAAATCTATATGGGTTGGGCCCCCTATTATGTAGCCCTAAAAAAAAAATATCAGGCTGATAAATATCCATTATTCTAATGGCTACCCATAATGATAATAAGGATCAGTGAAAATCAATCTTCTTTAGCCATGTTTTATATGTTACTTGGACTACTGGTTTTTGTTCTGCAGAACTTTTCAAGATGGTTTGTGAAGCCAATGAGACTGATTTAGACATACGCATACCTGCTGTTATGCTCCCACAAGATGCTGGTGCAAGCTTGGAACAGAAATTACAGAACAAGTCTATTGGTAAGCCTTATTCTGTATGGTCCCAAAAATAATTGAAAAGACCGCCAAATAGTAAATATGTGTCTCCATTGCTTTCAATGACCTTACTTAGTAATGCCTATTCTTGGATGGGTTTACTTTCTTTGAACAGTTACTTACACTGTGCCCTTTCATCAGTTACTGTGCAGCTATACTCTCCACAACGCCCACTGGTTGACATAGCTGAAGTGTTTTTATGGCTTATGGCTGTTGGTACTATCTTATGTGCATCATATTGGTCTGCATGGAGTGCCAGAGAAGCAGCTATTGAGCAGGACAAGCTCTTAAAGGTCATCCGTCTTATGCCTATTCACAGATATTGCCCTAGCTTTGAGAAGGGTTCTTCTCATTTGCGGGACAGGTATACTTGTGCTATAGATCGATTCGTTCATTTGATATATAGAATGATGTTGTTCTTGTAGGATGCTTCAGATGAATTTGTAAGTACGGAGGTCACTGGTTCTAGTGGTGTGGTGGACATCAATACAACATCAGCAATTCTCTTTGTTGTGATTGCGTCATGTTTCTTGGTTATGCTTTACAAGCTTATGTCACTTTGGTTCATTGAGGTTCTTGTGGTTCTATTTTGCATTGGTGGGGTAGAGGTGCGTCCATCCTTCTATTGCAAGTCTCCTTGTTATACATATTTACATCAACAAATATTAGGCATTTGTTAAAAAATATATACCTAAATGTGTAATTAAGTGTAGGTAAACCGGTATTATAACATATGGTTACCAAATTATATACTGAATTTTAGAATAAATCCTAATAATTGCAAAATGAGGGCTAGTTCCCCTTTTTCTAACAGTTTTTGCCTTTTCCCCTCACTGATTTGCACATCAGTTTTAATATACCCAAAGTTCTTGCAAAATTTTGTTGTTGCAACTCACAACTGGCTGTCTAATTTTATATTCATCCACTAAACTATCCATTGTCCTGCATACTAGCTTAACAAGAAGATTTCTTTTTCTAGTCTTTCTTTTGCCATTTTAGATACATCTATTTTTATTTATTTTTTTGATAAGAATTTTTTTATAAAATCTACGAGAGTACAAACTTGGCTATCCAAGTTTTTTACGAGGACATTTCTATTTTTTGGCCTTTCTTTTTGCTATGTTAGACACTTCTTGCAATCTTGAGAATCCAACCCATATCTAAGCCTGCAATTGAAATTTATTTCTTTCTTTCTTTCTTAATGTGAGAGTTTGCTATACAATGTTTGGCCATTGCCTAACGGTAAAGTTTTTTGGGACAAAACATGGTATTGGAGCCTTGAATTTGTGAAGTTTTGGGTTCAACTCTCCTATTTGCGTTTGTTCCCTCATTGTCAATCTATTTGCACTTTGTGTTGTCTACCAGTTTACCTCTCCACATGAGAGATCACGTGTGAAGGAAGTATGAGAGTTTGATATATAATGTTTGATCCATTACCTAATAGCTTGAGCTTTTCAGATAAGTGGTTGTAAAACTTCCATTTTCTTTTCCCCACTAATAAAAAAACTTTCCTTTTCTTTTCCCCATGTGTGTTCGTGCATGTGGGCACATGTGGAGGTCACCATGCTAGTTGCAGATTTGAAGTTGAACACCAGCACCCATGGAATGTCCATGTTCCTAGGATGGACCCATAGTTTTGTATTTATATGTGTGTGTGTGTGTGTCTGTGTGTGTGTGTGTTTCACGGGCAAAAGTGCAATGCTAGACACTAGGACTTTGAAATACTAGAGCCACAATGTTCACTATTCTCCTAAAAATATTTGGAAAGGTGAAGAAATATATGAAGGTTTGTATCTATAATCGAAAGTTTTTAATCCTAAGAATCTATTTCTGAGTGTATAGATAACGCATAAACAAGTAAGATAATATAGTAAAAGTGAGATTTGCAAGAACTTCTACAATTATTATTAAATTTTCTTTTCAAATGTTCAATAGGAACACACTTATGTCAACTTCAAGTGTACTGATCCCAAAAAAAAATGTCAACTTCAAATGTTAAACGAAACCTTGAAAGAATTTTAAAGCCACAAATAGGTTATCCATATAATTTCTAAATATCAAATTTTTTGGCATTACCTTTTATACTCGATCTATTACTGGTTTTGAAAGATACATCAAGTATATAGTGGATCTCCAAATGATGATTGAACTCATGTATAGCTTTCATTTTGAGGAATGAACCTCAAAAGGCTTGTGCCTAAAATTGTTCACCTTTTGAACTTCACTTAAAGTTAGACCAAGGGCCTAAACCTCAGGATTTTAAAGAAATAAATCATATGAACATGATAGCATGCTTAAGTACAGCCTTAGGATCACGGCATGAATTGTTGAACTTAGTCTATCTCAATTTTTCTTCAATTAGTTTGGATTGAAGATAATCGTTGTAGTCTTCTCCTTCTTGCAGGGTCTGCAAACTTGTTTGGTGGCTTTGTTATCAAGGTATGTGTATTCTTGATGTTTCTTAAAGCACTTTTGTTGTCATTTTCCTCTGTGGTGTTACTGATAAAAATTTTTTACAAATTTTCCTCTGTTAAATGGGAAAGTGTCTCTTTTGAGAAAGAAAAAGAGAACAGCTAAATTATGGTTCATCAGTACATTCAAGGGAATGAGTTTACATCACAGAATTGTGATCACACTTTTTTTCATAAATGCATCCTGTTTGTTTGTGGCAATACTCTTAACTTTTGACTTCCCTGTCTTACCACTTCATCTTTCACTTTGAAGAAAATTTTATATTTCTTCTCGAAGGTGATCAATTTTAAGTGCAATTGAAGTGATTCAAGGCATTCTATGAATGTATGAGGGTTTGGTGTCAAGGGCCAACCTTCAAGATGATGAAACTCATCACATGTCAACATTTTGACAGTCTCTTTGCTAGGCCCGTGGACCCATAACCAAGTGTACTTGTTGATTGTGATTCCTTCAGTATGAAAATCATAAATAAAAGTACCTATAAAAAAAAATCATAAATGTAATTGGGATAATGTTTTGTTGAGTTGAGTATAAAAAAATCATAAATAAAAGCATGACAAAGATTTGAGCAAATATGGATTTGGCTACCTTGCATGGTCCTAGTAAACATCTGCATCCGAATTTTATGCATTTTTAATTAAAATTTAAAGGAACAATTTGGGGCGAATTACAACTATTACAATTGACAATTCTTGCATCTTATATTGTATTTCCCATCAAGTGTTTGGCAGGTTTAAATTTGGATTTTCTTTGTGTTAAGACATGGATTGGATCTTCCATAGATTACTGAACTGTAATACGAGTGTCACATGCAGACACCAGTAATATAACTATTAAAAGAAATGTGCTATTATAGTATTATGTCTGCATTATTATATATTCATTATGTTGAAGTTGTTAGTTGGTGATTTGTTTGTGAATATGTTTTGCTTTTATAAGTCTGGACTAACAATTAAACAAATATAGTTTCAGATGGTTTAAACATGCTGGAGAAGCGTTTGTTAAAGTACCCTTCTTTGGAGCTGTATCACATCTGACACTGGCTGTTTCCCCATTCTGCATAGCATTTGCTGTTGTTTGGGCAGATCGCCGCCGTGACTCATTTGCTTGGATAGGGCAAGATATCCTTGTAAGAATAAATTTCTGTTGTTTTCTTTGGTATCTTTTTTTTTTCTCCTCTTATTGATGGTTTTTTTCATGCTTATTGAAGTTCCAAATTTTTTTATTTTTTGGTTAGTATGATCCATTGTAGGTGCCAAAAATGGCGGTGCAACCCATGTAAACTCGAGGTATAATATAAAACTATATAGAAATTCAAAGACAAAACTCATCGTACCGAAGAACTCTACAAAAGAATCAAGCAAAATAACGAGTCCTGTTACAACAAAAAAGACGGGGCTCTTGTTCCTTCAAGATGAATCTATTCCTCATTCTCCAAACACACCACATGATGCAAAGAGGGGGCCCGCATTACATATCTCCATGCCCCTTCTACACCTGCATCTCCCCGTTCCAGCTAACATTCGAGTAATGTCCTAAAACAAATCACGCAACAAAGCAACTAATGCTAACTCCCAATTTTGGAAATATCTTTAAATCTCAACTCCAAATCACACCGTTTTATTAGAAAAAAGTAAACCCTAACCCTGTGGAGAAACCCCTAAACCAAATATAGCATGTAAAATTCTAATTCCAGTGCCATTGCCCTCAAGAAAGTTTGCATACTTGGAGAAATCCCTCCAACTTTTCATGATACTCTTCCATAGGCCCATTCCATGAGAAATCCCCACTTCTCTCAACTTCCAGCCATCCAAAGAGCTCCTATACTTTAGCTTCACCACTCTATAAAGAGCTTCCCTTTTTAAAGCAAATCTCTAGAACCCATGTACCAAGCAAAGCCTAATTAAATACAAAAGTTCTCTTCATGCACAATCCTTTTTCTCTCTTAAGGGGCACACACCCACTTCTAGTCCACCAAATATAACTCCTCATTTTCCTCGTCAAGCTTTTCTCACAAGAAGTCCCTCTGCATCTTTTCAAGTCCTCTTCACAATTGAAACTAGAATGGTAACTAAAGACATGAATAGGTGAAGAGGCTTGACAATGTATTTTTTATTAGTGCTAATCTACCCCTTTTTGAATGTTTTTTGTGCTCCCATCCCTCAAGCCTTCACTACAATCTTTTAACAACTGCATACAACATTGTTGTTACCTTAAAGGAAGACCCCAAGGGGAGGCATAAAAAGGAAGTGTAGAGGGAACCAACTCTACAACTCGCTTAGTTGCCAACTCTGCCATATTGCCAGCCTCTCCAACTAGAATAAGCTTTGATTTGGACAAGCTGGCCTGAATTCCTCAAACAGCCTAAAAAACAGAAGAGCATGTCTCAACTGCTCCTCAATTGCCCCACAAAAAATTATGACAAGAGAGATATCAACATATGCACCCCTTCCTCGTACATTGCCACAATACCCTTCACCAAACCTCTTTTAATCACCCTCTTTAGTATCTTGCTCAATGCATACACAAAGGAGAGAGCCCTCAAGCCCTTATTGCATGCAATGTCTTGGCATCTCCCTACTTGGGAAATGTTCAATATAATGATAATATTCAATAAAAAATTATCCTTTTCTTTAAACTTAGTGCAATGTAGGCAACATAGTTGTCAAAATGTGTACTATAACACATTTTTTTTTCGAAAATATTGTATCATGTATCGTAAGATATGCATGGATAATTTGCAAAAGAAGGGATTCCAACTGGCCAATAGGTGTTGCTTGTGCAAGAAGCAAGAGGAGACGGTTAACCACCTCCCCATTCACTACTCTTTGGCGAGAGATTGTTGGTGTTTGATGTTTGCTATTTTTGGGTATGCATGGGTGATGGTGGCGTCGATGAAGGCCCTCCTAATGGCTTGGTCAGGGTGCAGGATTCGGAGGGATGGCAAGAAGGTGTGGCTAATGGTGCCTATTTGTCTAACGTGGAGCATTTGGAAAGAAAGGAACATCATGTTTTTGAAGGGGATGAGCGGTCCCTTGAAAGACAGTTTTTCGGGTTTATTATTTTTGTGGGCCAAAGAGACTTTTCCTATAAATGCTATTTCCATAGTTGATTTTTTGGAGTCCTTGAGACCTTTGTATAAATAGTAATAGGTTGTTATTTTGGGTTGCCCCCCCTTGGGCACCTTTAATACAAATACACGTTATTTATAAAAAAAAATGTGTTTAAAATGATTTTTTCTCTTGATAAGTTAGTGTTTAAAATGATATAATTCAACTCAATTATAAAAAAAAAAAAAATCAACTTAAATTCGACACAATACAAGAATCAAAATTTATAAATAGTACAAGTTACAAACCAAAATTTAATAATCCAAGTTTACATCATAGTTTATCAATATCAAAATTTAAGGACAAAATTCAAAATAATTTATTTTTATACTCCATCCCATTTTCATCTCAATCTCCAATTTCAATGACATTGATGTCAACATTATCATCATATGCCAGCAATTCTTTGCTTTCTTTTTCTTTTTCAACTTTTTGTATGTCTTCGTTTATCATCCTCGTCCTTATCTTCTAAAAGTACTTGTTTTTTTTTTTTTTGTTTAAGAAAATAACTTTAGGTGTTACAAAGAGACAATATAAAGCCAAAAAAAAACAAAAAAGGAGATCATTTTCATATACATAACAAAACAACAAAAAAGAGGCCGAAATGATGTTGTAAGCCTTTTCGCACGTATCATACATATTGTGTATCGTGCGATACGGTGCAAAAAGATATAATTACAAGATACATATCATTTTATGCCCATATTGAAACGTATTGTAAGATACTATCAACCATGATAGGAAAATTGCCCAAAGTACAATACTTTTGCAAGGAGAAAAATTGTTCATATATGATTGAGATCCAAGAATTGACATTCCGAGCATTACACAATACAAAAAGATACAATTACAAGATACATATCGTTTTATACCTATATCAAAACGTATCATAACATACTAACAACCATGATATGAAAATTGCTTAAAGTACAATACTTTTGCAAGGAGAAAAATTGTTCATATATGACCGAGATCCGAGAATTGACATTCCAAGCACCACATGTTTTCAATATTGTAGCAAATCAATTGGATCATTAGTACTTAAATCAAAGTTGGAGAGACGAGGAGAGAGTGAAGCATTAACATTATATATATATATATATATATATATATATTCCATGAGATTTGGTAATATTTGTTTTGAGAAACCTGTTAAGAAAGATTTTGTTTGATGTCTTTTCCATGATTTAACATATTATTGAGAACGCTCTTGCCTCGCCCCGGAGCAGGGAAAAATAGGTTTTCTTTTCTTTGTTAAGATGGGAAATGATGGTTGTTTCTTTATTTGAATCAGTAGTGCTATATAATTCAGGCCACACCTTTTAGTCCAACAAAGCTTCAATGACTCCAAAAAAGTGGGCATAAGCCTCGTACCAGGCTGCTAGGGATCTTCTTTCTTGATATAATAATTACTTTGCCTTCTTCTATGTGTTTATATAAGCACAATCTAGCTGGTAGACTATCCTCTGTTCTGTTAAAAAGCTTGGTTGGTTTTTCCATTCATCTGGAAAAAGATAGACTCCTCAAAAAAAATTCTCTGGAAAATATAGATGTGTCAGAGTTTTGTCAGATCTGGAAGCTCTGTACCACGTAGGATCACAACATTGACCTCCTGCTAATATTGATCACTAAATGAAACCTTGATGGCCTTTTTGAATACTGGAGTTATTGTCCTGTGACCCACTTTTTTATTTTTTTTTCATATTGAGTGACATAAAAAATTTCACATTGTATATTTATAAAAAATGTCTTCTACTCTGGACATGCCTCTCCTCGTACTACTGTAGGCCGCCCATATATTCATGATAGCACAATTATTTCTCCATAGTTGGGTAGACACTGATTATGATGCAGGTGCTTAGTTGGAATTTTCTTCTTCTATATTAATTTTGGACATTTGTAAAGGGGTGGGGAGAGCCTCACTAACTACATTTTTTTCTCTCTTCAATCAGGGTATTGCATTGATAATAACAGTTCTCCAGATTATACGTGTACCTAATCTCAAGGTGATTTTTCAAACCCATTTTTCCTTTGCTGATCTGGAAGTATATTATGCTAGCTTTTGCATGGGCTGTCTTAGATTGCTAAGAATGTTTGTGGTAGTTCACTTTTTGGAAATTTTTTGGCTATAGTTGCTATCCTTAGAATTTGGAAATGCTTATAACTGCTCTTTTTTTTTTTTTTTTTTTTTAAGCTGGCTTTGCTCGGAACTATATTCTGTAATCCCCCCCCCCCGCCTCGCCCAAAACAAAAAAAAATGTTTGTTGTTTACATGGTTTAATGTGTTGTTATGGACAATTGCATATTTTGTCTCAAATATGGTTGCAGGCTTGCAGCTAATGAAATGTCACTTGGGAATTTAGAGTTGCAAGGAAGTTTTGAAGAACAGTATACCCAGTACTAATTGCACAATTTTTTTCTCTTACACGAATCTCTTGCAGATATTGTCTTCAATGCATGATTGTGGCATCTCCCCTATTTTTGTAATTGTGGGTTCGTCCCCTCGGGCGCCTTGTATATAAATGGAAATACCTTTATTGATAAAAAAAATTGTCTTCACTACATGGTAGCAAAATGAAAATTAGGCAAGTACGTGTTCTTTTCCATTCTACTTGAATTTTCGAACCTACATTGTGTTATTTTCATAGATTTAGGTTATATGGATTCTATAAATAGATTGTGACATAGATTGAAAATGATAAAATATATACGTTAACCAGGTGTTTACATAGCTACAATGATAAAAAAAAAAAAAAGGCCATATGGAGATCAATTGGGGAATATGGAACATCAATTCCCATGGAAGGCCATATGGAGATCGAGTTTTTTTTTTTGCATGGACTGCAGCTTGGGGGAGGATCATCATGATGGATAATTTGCGGAGAGGCTAAATTTTGGTGAACATGTGCCCCTTGTGTAAATGTCAAGAGGGGTCGGACCGTCGGTAAACTATCTTCTTATCCCTTGTTCCAGTCTCTTGGCAATTGGGATCCTTATTCTCGGATTGTTTGGAGTTTCTTGGGTAATGCCACGAACCACGATTGATGTGCTCAAGGTTGAAGGGGGGGAACTCCTAATAGGAGGATGAAGAGTGCTTGGCTTATGCCTCCTCTTTGCATTTGATGGAGCATTTGGCGAGAGAGGAACAATAAGGGTTTTGAAGGGATTGAATCCCCTTTATGGATTGTCAAAGCGAAAGTGTTGACGGTTGAGCATCCTCTTTTTTTGGTTGTCAAAGGTCTTTGTCTTGTTCATGGATAGTTTTATGTCCTTTTCGCACTCTTATGTATGTAGACCCCTAGAGTATTGTATATATATTTTTGTCATTGGGGGCAATCTCTTGATACTTTGTTAATGTCGGGGAATCTATTAAAATATTTACCCTTCATCTATAAAAAAAAGTTCATTCATTTCGAGGTGGGGGAGGGCCTGTGAGTGAGATTTTAGGGAGGATCCTTTGAATAGTAGATTTCCTCTATTATATAGATTGGCTCTTAGTAAGGAGGTCGTAGTATCTAATTGTGCTGCCTTTGTGGGAGGAGATTTGGTGTGAAGCCCGAGATTTCGCAGGAATTTCTATGATTGGGAATTGGGGGAGGGGTGGACTTGTTAGGTCTTTTGAGTCGATTTAAGATTAGCAAAGAGAGGAAAGATGGGATAGTTTGGATAGTGAATATTCCCAAAACATTCCCTGTTCTTTCTTACTATAAGGTTATGGAGGATGGTAACGAGGTATCTTTTCCATGGAAGCTAATTTGGAAGTTTGAGGTTTCCACAAAGGTTTTTTTTTTTTGTTGCTTGGTTGGCATCTTGGGATTCCATCTTGACTATGGATAATCTTCGGCGCAGAGGTTTCCAGTTAGTTAGCCGTTGTTGCTGGTGCAAGAATGAAGAGGAGATGGTTGACCCTTGTCTTATTCATTGTAGTTTGGCTAGGGATGGTTGGTGTTTGATTTTGTCCTTGTTTGGTTGTAGTTGGGTGATGCGAGCTTCTATTCAGGAGGTGTTTTTAAGCTAGAGAAGTTACCGCGTGAGGAAGGAGGTTAGGAGTGCTTGGAGTATGGCCCTTTTTTGCTTAGTTTGGTGCTTATGGAAGGAGAATATATGAGTGGCAAGAGCATCTATTTTTTACACTTATTAAACTTTTGGGTCAAAGAGGAAAATCCAATGCACTTGGATTCTTTTGTACATTTTTTGGGGGATTTTAGGCTGTAATTATTATTACCAGATCCCTATTTTGTAATTATGGATCCCCACCCCCATGGTGCTTTATATACATATATATACACGTATATTTACTGATCAAAAATAAAGAAAAAGGCAGAAGATACAATATGATCTATTGCCAATAGTACATCAAATTTCTTTCTTCTTGAAACTCAATCCTTGAAAGACTTCAAATTTTGCTGTCAATCCTTTTGGTCTTGTTTGAAAGAGAGAAACAAGAAAGAATAAAAAAAGATGTCTTGCATGGTATTATGGAACATATTTGTATTTGAAGCATCAGGTCTGGGGTTCGACTCCCACTAGAGTGTTATCAACTTCTTTGGGGGGCCACGCTCGCGGGCACAAGTCCGAGGTTAGCCGACCTGCCTGAGGGGGCGCTTGGCATGGTCTCGGAATTAGTCGGTACAATTGTGTCGGACATCTGCTTATCAAGAAATGAAACATATTTGTATTTCTGTATCCTTGTAGTGCTTTTGTATACATAAATAGGAAATGATGCTGATTTCTGTAGAGACTAGAGTTTTTTCTTTAGTTGTAAGCGTCTTCTTTTTTTTCTTTCTATTTCCCCACTCTTTATTTTAGGTTTTTTTTTTTTGTAGGATTGTTTCTTAGCCTTTTGGTTGTATAGCTCTCTCTCTCTCTCTCTCTCTCCCCTTCCTGTACCTTCAATAACAAAAAGAAAGATATCTAATGAATTTAACAAAGCTTAGTTCCTACAAGGTTGATCACATAGAAAAAAAACAAGGATTTATATGCCCAATCCTTAGACTCATCTAACTTGTCAATAAGAGAAAAAAAATGTCTAAAATGTAAGATACGCAAATGAAATAATCATAGTGCGTAATTTTTTTTATACAACTACATATGGAAGCTCTTTAGTGGTGAAGAGGTATTTTTTTCCTCAAGTTTGTGTTTGTTTGTGGAGAATTTTGAGGAAAATGGAAAAGAAATTCCAGAAGAATATTTTCTTAGACAAGTAAAGACTATACATTAGAGCCATCATAAGGGGCACAACCCATATACACATGAAGAACAAATGAGCAAGCACCCTAAGATCTGTTAAAAATTAACGATCTATGCAACTTTGATAAAAAACATTAGAGACAGAGAGAGAGAAAGAAACGACACACAGAATTTACATGGTTCGACAATATGCCTACGTCCACGGAGCGAGCGACTAAGTTCTTCACTATTTAGAAAATAGGGTTGCAATATATTTATATTGCCTCACAGTTAAAACCCTATAACCTGATACATTGAAAAATTCTTCAATATACCCTTACTTACCGCCAGTTCTGCCCAAAAGGCCTATATACTAGTTTCACATATTATGGAAATATGAGTCGCTATCTCTAACAATCTCCACCTTGGCGGGTATTCAACGCTTTAGGAGTTGTCAACAAGTTTTTGGTTCATAAATATGGCCTATGAGTAAGACAAGTGTTTTCATTGATTTTTCATTTGTTACAAGAGCTTTAGATTCAATCCTGAAAGTGATAATATTGCTGCTGATTTAAATGCATTTAACATGATTTTCCATTTTTCTTGATGTGATCAGGTTGGAACTGTTCTTCTCAGTTGTGCATTCCTATATGACATCTTTTGGGTGTTTGTTTCTAAATGGTGGTTCCATGAGAGTGTAATGATTGTGGTGAGTAGTTATCTGAAGGCTTTTAACTCATCGGTATGCTACATAAAGGGCTCTTATCCAGTTCTCATGACTTATGTAGGTCAAAATTGCTTGTGTTCTCCATACAGGTAGCTCGTGGGGATAAGAGTGGGGAAGATGGCATCCCAATGCTACTGAAAATCCCACGGATGTTTGATCCTTGGGGTGGCTACAGCATTATTGGATTTGGTGACATTATCTTACCAGGATTGCTAGTCGCATTTTCGCTAAGGTTTGAATACAGAACCACGTATAAGTAGAAGTTGCATTGTGTTGCTTGATGTTTTTTTGACATGTGTCCTCAGTTTTTTAAACTCACGCCTACCCCCTTCTTTCTCTTCACCCTGATCTTCTTAAGAAGCACCTGCTACAGGCAATAAAAAGCCATCCACATTCTAAGCTATAATACCTGGGACCATTATATTTTATCCTAACTGGTGCATATATATTCCAGAGATGTGCTTTTCTTCTTCCTAAGTCCTTTCTTTTTTAAGTTCTAAATTTTTTAAGTTCCATGATATCAAAACCTTGCTATTTTTGATGTGTTAAAACTCGGTAAAGGACAGATGTGATCACTGTTCTTGCAAGTAAATTGCTAGAAGCCATATTAATTTTTGGGTCCTTGCAGGTATGATTGGCTGTCAAATAAGAGTCTTCGAGCTGGATACTTTTTGTGGGCAATGATTGCTTATGGCTTAGGTATGAAAAAATTGCTACATACAAAAATGATCTAGCATACATGTTGAACATTACTTGCAGAAATCTAGACGATGGATGATGGATGATTGAATGTGCCTGTTTGTCATTGCTCTTCTTTTCCTTTCCTCTGCCCCTGCCCCCCTTTTTATTTGGCGGAAGAAGTGTGTGAATGCATATTCTTAAAAATGATGCAACTTGCAATGAAGTTAATTTCAAATAAAAGAATATGATTCTTTAGGTTTGGACTTTGTACTCAAAATGGAAAAATGATTACCAAGGGAAAGAGAGGAGAACTATTGGGTGGTAATTTGATAGTTTACTTTCGGTTTAGTTCACCTATTTTCCATACAATGAAGCTACAAATATTACTTTATAATGTGGTTGTGTGGAGTAGAAAAATCATGTATCCAGAATAATAAAAAGATTAATATGTCTTCTCACGTGTCATCTCTTATTTTGGTGATTGTGTTTCTGTTCTCATGACTGTAAGCTAGTTTTCATATGATTCCTTCAAATTTTGCACTGCAGGTCTCCTCATCACATACGTGGCTCTGAACTTGATGGACGGACATGGCCAACCAGCTCTGCTTTACATTGTACCTTTCACACTAGGTGAGTTACAAGAGCATTACAAAGGCACGTTCCCACAAACACACACAGCTATGAGCAGGCAAGCAAATTTATATATCTTTGGATTCTTAAGAACGAAGTAGCTTGATCTTAAGACACTTAACCTTGTGTGAATAAAATTGGTGTGAATAGAATCAAAATTGGAAGGAAGAGGAGTTCGCATGGATTAACTTTTTATTTTCATTGTCAATTTGCCTGGTAATATGGCAAGAGATCCGCTGATCTAGAGCTTGGATTGCTGAGGGATTCAGAGTTTTTTATGCATGAAGGCTTTTTATAGGGAGTGTTACAGTTACCATCTGAGTTATAAAAAAAAAATTGAAGAATAAAATAGATTTCCACATGTCAAGTGTAGCTTTAGGGAAGAAAATTTCGAGTTCGTAATTTAAATCAGTCAAAGATCCTTATATTCTCGCAATTTTTTTGAATAGCGCACCCTTTCAAGAGGAATGATTATTAGTTAACTCCATTCTGGAATGCCACCGAAATGCGATTTCGTGGTTGAAGGGCTATTTTTTGGTTACATGCTGTAGACTGTAGTAGTGCATGTCACAACCACTTTGATCCCTTTACTGAAGTTACTTTGGCATATACCCACAAAGAACCCGACATTGAAGCTACTTGTATATATGTTATTTCCACTTTTTTGAATCATTGGTGTCAATGCAGGTACCTTTTTGACATTGGGAAAGAAGAGAGGTGATCTGAAGCACCTGTGGACAAGAGGAGAACCAGAGAGGCCTTGCCCACACATCCAACTCCAATCCTCCCAATAAAATATAGAACCAACATAGACTTTCAATTGTAATTGAAAAGCAGCACTACCCCCCCTTTAGAATACAATGACTAGGAATGCTTTTCCTGTATGAGCAGAAATTAAATATGTACCATAATAGCTTTAGTACAATACTTTTTCTTTTTGTGTTTACCAGGAACTCTGAGCAGCTTAGTCAAGGTAGGTGTATTTATGAACAGGAATTGACGATGTGGATTTTTATACCACGGGAGGGTTATGTGCACACGCGTCTGTCTAATCACAAAGATTTTTCCCTTTTTCTATTGGAATATTTTGCTAAACAATGTGGATCGTGTGTTGTAAATTGTTGCCCAATAGAGCCGTCATGGGTCATGATCCAAATTAAACAGGATGATAAGATCGCGATCTCTAGGCCGATCTAGATGATCCAATAGTTTGGACCTCTGTTTTGTTTTCTACTGGGCCTTTTCAAAGTTGGGGCTTCTTACCCATCTCGAGAACGAAGTCTCCGCCCATCTTTTATGCCACCTCGACCCGATGGAGGCGGAGCAGTTGGAAGTATCGCATCACTTGAACAGAATAACATGAAATAATTTTAAATATTTTACATTTTATTTGAAAATGAGACTATTCCCACAAATCTTCCTACAAATTTCAAAATAATTACAACTCAAATATAAATATTAAAATGAATATACAATAAAATAAAGAAAGATTTAAAAATATAATAATTACATTCACAAATTAAAGAAAGCAACACTCATAAAAGATAAAATGCAAAAAAAAAAAACGATAAAACATCTTAATAAGTCCCGTCTTTTATTTGGAAAGATGGACGGATAAGATAAGTTTGTGTTAATATTTAAAAGCATTATCCAACATTTTATAAATTAGTATATACTAATTTGTAGATTGTGTATGTATGCTACAAACATGTGTCATATTTAATTCAACTGGTTAAGAAAAAGACACATACACATATGGCTTTAATATAATATGACATAATGTTTGAGTTGCTATTTTGGAACGACCACGTGGCTGTGCTTACAAGGAAGATGAAATATATATATATATATATATATATTTTCCAGTTCCATGATATCATGTATGCTTGCCTGGCCGGTTGATTTAAAGTGGGTGTTGGCTGAAATTTGAAGTTTGGGACTTAATGATGTGTTCAAATTTTCATGTCAATATGATTGGTACGGGGCCAAGGTAGCATGTGCCTATACAACACATGACTCAGAAGCTATGAGTTGTCATGATTGCTAAGTGAGAGAAAAAAAAATTATAATATTAGGTAAAAATATTTTTTAAAATAAATAATTATTCTATGTTATATGATTCAATACTGTTAACGATTTAAGTTAAAATTACTGTATAAAAAATATATTGATATGCATATATAATTTTTATTTTAATTGTTAAAAGGGATCAATAATTCAAAAATTATTGAATATTTTTTAAAAATAAAGAAGATTTTGAGTTACATGGTCCTTATCTTGTTAATTTTTTTATTTTGTATAAATTTGATTTATGAAGTCAATTATACTTAATTATGTAAAGAAATTGTTTGATTTTAAAAAGATAAAAAATAATTTTTATTTGATTAATAAATTATGATTGATTTGATTTATTAAAAGTCAATTAATAAACTTAATCCATATAATTTGTCAATTAATTTTTTAATTATGTCAATTATTTAATATAATTTTAAAAAATATTAACATCGATAATAAATATTTATATTCATAATTTAATTAATACATATATATTATATAAATCAAATTACATATATTAACACCCACCATTCGTACTAACATTTCTCAACTTTGATAAATACAATAAAAGTTAAGATAATTTGCTTTTTTAAAAGAATATTATTAAATCAAGACTGTAATGACATAATTGCACTCTCTTTAGCCTTTAACTCGTATAAAGCACTAGGAGTTAAAAAAGTTTTCTTCAGAAAACCTTAATGTTGTGAAGGGCAAAAGCGTCAGCAGAGTAGGTATGAAAAATTGGAACAGCTCTAAAAGGCGCGGCTTTTGATGAAAAACATATGGCCGTTGGCACCTAAAAAGCGTGATAGTCAGTAACGGATTCATTGCTACAGTCCAAACTTTTGATCCTTTTTAGGCTGTCACTTTCTTAACGGCCCAATTACCGACAACGTCTCTCCACCACATCTTTTCATTTTCCTCCTTGCTAGTTGACGGAGTCCATTATCCTAAAAGTCCATTATATTTTGATTCTGAATAAATTGTATTTCTCATTCTTAAATTTTATTTTATTCTTTATTATTTTAATTTTATCTATTTTATTCTTTAATTTTTAATATTTTTATATTTATAAAAATATAGAATACATGCAATGTAATATTATCATTATAATAAATAAATTTATTCTTAATAAAAAAAAGGACTACCTATCTTAAATACTAATATGATGTTATAAATGTTAATGTTGTTAATTAAGCTTTTAATTATTATTTGAGTTCTTTTACCATCTAGTGGTCTCAGCAATGCTTATTTTAAAACCTTCTCTCGAATTCTTTAATCTTGATTAGGTGAAAGTTAGAATAATTAATCAAAGTGGAATGATATTAATAATGAATTAAAAGCTTAAAAGTTAGAAAAAATAGATAAAGGTTTCTGAAGAAAAAGTAAATTCGCGGACCACAACTTGTCTCCATCCTTTTGCCCTTTCCAGAAACATCTCCATGTCATCTCACCTAAACCCATCATTAATTTTCTTTAATCATCAACTCAAACTTTACAGTCTACAAGGAGCAAAGAGTAATTTTCTAACCTTAATTGAAGGGTCTCTATGATAAATGAGAAAGTTGAAGGGTGTCAATGATATACGAGAAAACATCAGATGAGGTTCCTTTATAAATATATCACTCTTATTCTCTGAGCATCCACATCACAGAGCTCACTACTGTTTTCTTGTTTTCTTGAAGTTTCCTGAGTCTAGAGAGTGAGTTTTAGAGAGAGAAAAAGAGAGAATGGAGGGGAAAGAGGAAGATGTTAAGCTTGGAGCCAACAAGTTTTCGGAGAGGCAGCCTCTGGGGACCTCAGCACAGACAAAGGACTACAAGGAGACACCACCAGCTCCATTGTTTGAGCCTGGCGAGCTCCAATCATGGTCCTTCTGGAGAGCTGGGATTGCAGAATTCATGGCCACTTTTCTCTTCCTTTACATCACTATTTTGACTGTGATGGGTGTGGTGAAATCTCCCAGCAAGTGTGCCACCGTAGGCATTCAAGGAATTGCTTGGGCTTTTGGGGGCATGATCTTTGCCCTCGTTTACTGCACTGCTGGTATCTCAGGTATCACACACCCTCTCTCTCTCTCTATATATATATGTATATGTATGTACAATATAATATAATACAAACACAGGCAGATGCACAAATTTCTTTGGGTTGAACTTTGAGTATAGGTCTGATTCTTTGTTTTCATGGTGTATTGTTATCTGGATGGATCTACTTAATGATAAACTTTTGTTCTAGTTTTCATGGTGTTGTTTAGTTGAGGTCTGATTCTTTAGTTGCATTTTCTCAGCAACCAAACAGATCTTTTGATCTCAAACATTTCCTGCGCTGATTTTCTCATGTTTATGGGTTTTGGTCAGGTGGACACATAAACCCTGCTGTAACATTTGGTCTATTTCTAGCAAGGAAACTGTCCCTGACCAGGGCAATCTTCTATATAGTGATGCAATGCCTTGGTGCAATCTGTGGTGCTGGTGTAGTCAAGGGCTTTCAGAAATCTCAGTACGAGGTCCTGGGTGGTGGAGCTAACGTTGTGAACCCTGGCTACACCAAGGGTGATGGTCTTGGTGCTGAGATTGTTGGTACTTTTGTTCTTGTCTACACTGTCTTCTCTGCAACTGATGCCAAGAGAAATGCAAGAGACTCCCATGTCCCTGTGAGTATTTTTCCCTTCCACTGTCCCTTTTTTTTTTTTTTTTTTTGGGGGGGGGGGGGGGGGTTGTCTCGCAAAGTCTGTTTATCATTTATACTGGTTATACGCCTCTCCAGTGGTTACTCAAAAGAAAATTTAAATTTGAGTCAAAATATACTAAAAATACAAAATAAAATTCATACCAAATTCGTAACTTACTGATCATAGACTGAAATTTATAATTATAACTTAATTTGAGTATGATCATTGGAGAGCATGAAACTCAAAACCAGTTTGTACTCAAATTTTAAGTTAAATTTGGGTAAAATTTTGAGTCTATGTATTAGTGTTGAGTTAGAAATGTTGATTCAAGCTTTTTGTTTTCGTTTTTCTTTTCTATTTTTTATTTTTAAGTGTATATTTTTCCTCTTAGATAGAGTGGCCTTGGTTCATGAATCAGAGCAATGGCAATGGTGGTTTTGCCATCTGGGTTGTACGGGATGATAGGTGGGAGGAGGCCAGAAGTTTACTCTAGAGGGGGCAAAACTTTGTTCTTAATGTTTCATCATAAGCTTAAAAATTAAATTATAAAAACTTTGTCAAGTAATTAGATTCATTAATATATAGGAGTTTACAAAGTACACGAGAAGTCCAGCAACAACAAAAAAAGGAACCCTCAAAAACTATAAGCTATACAAAAAGATCTTAGAAAAAAAAGTTGTATACAATATTCAAAAGTTGTATACAATATCTAAAAAAAATTAAGTAGAATTTTAATTAAAAAAATTCAGGGGGCCTTAATTGGCCTCGTCTATGATGATAGGACTAGGAAGTGCGCTGTTGATTGTTGTGAGATTGGTGCTTTTGAAAGTAATAATGAGCCAATGGTGGTTGATTTGTTTTGAAATGAAAGTGAGAAGTGATGAGCTAGGTTATTTGGTAAAGAATTTTGGACAATATCTTTATTTATTAGGAAAAAAGTTGTGTACAAGATTCAAAATTGTGAAAAAGTTTAAACTAAGAGGGGGAAAAGAGATATACATTAAAGGGATATATCTAAAAAAAATTAAAAAAAGATTAGTAAAACTTTAATTTAAATTTTAAATAATTGAGGGGCCTTAACTGGCATCGTCTATGATGCTAGGAAGCTTGTATTGATTGTTGTGAGAATGTTACTTTTGAAATTAATAATGAAACAATGGTGGTTGATTTGTTTTGCACTAATGATAGACTTTCCTACACATTTTTCTTACAAAATTTTCTTATACTCATAAAGTGTGAGACCGGGGTGATGAGTGGATCCCACACTTTGTGAGTGTAGGGAAAATTTTGTAGGAAAAATGTGTAGGAAAATGTATCAATGCTCTTTTTGTTGAAATGAAAAGGAGAAGTGATGAGCTGTGTGATTTGGTAAAGAATTTTGGACAATAGACCATTGCTTGTACCTCAGTGTTTGTGACATTGCGGAAGTACTTGCACCTTGGCTGGTCACCTTGCTACTTAATTTCAAAATAGAATGATTATCAAGGCTTCGTTCTTTCAAGATTTAGCATGAGCTATTGTTTCAATTTTCAGCACATACTGAATGTTGAATGGTAGAGACCTACCACCAATTATGATGGAACAATCTATTAGAGTAGATTTATCCTTTTAATATGCAATGTAGTTTTGTCATACTATTGAGTATGGTCCATTGCTCTCTTCAGAAAATAGTTATTTTCATAATAACTCAAATTTGAGTATTTATATTAAAAAATGCAAGTCTAAATTTCTCTTTAAAGTCATATTGCTTTATTTAAGAAATGGAGGCTTTTATTGTATCTGTGCTCTACTTCTAGTCCCTAGCTAGATGTAATTTACACAATGACTGTTTTGATGGAAGACATTACTGCCCGGTTGAAGTTCAGAGGGTTTCCTTCCGAACTTCATATTTTGTCTTTTTTCTAAGGTCAGACATAAATTATGCTTTTGGATTTTAATCCATAGCAATGAAATTGATTACCTCTACTACCTCTACTTTTTTTTTTTTTTTAAAGGAAGCTATGGGGGTATTACAATAAATGAGTTACAATAAATTAATCAACTAAACACTCTAAACATATTACAATCAAGAACCAACCAACATTGCTGCCCAGTTGAAGTTCAGAGGGTTTCCTTTCAAACTTCATATTTTGTCCTTTTTCTAAGGTCTGACATAAATTATGCTTTTGGATTTTAATCCATAGTAATGAAATTGATTACCTCTACTTTTTTTTAAAGGAAGCTATGGGGTATTACAATATATGAGTTAAAATAAATTAATTAACTGACTTAACATATTATAACCAAGAACCAACCAACATAATCAACCCTACACAGAGCCAGCCCAGCCCATGGCCGGATGAAAATAATGCTCACATCTCCCCTAATGGGAGAATGAGACTTGAACTCATGACCTCCTCTTCGGGGGGGGAGCATGAGTGGCCATCTGGGCTAGCCTCAGCTGGGGAACTCTTCTATCCCACTTTACTGCGATGCTGTTATTATGAATAAGATGTTAGTGGCCATCTGGGCTAGCCTCAGCTGGGTTCTACCACCTTTACTTATGATGTTATTATGATAAGAGTTAAAAAAATGATTTTGGACCATTTGATTTGTTGATTGACAAAATAAATCTATTTAAGAGAGAAACTACACTGTCCGAAGGGCTTCAATAATCAAATAGAGAACAATTTGATTTCATCCTATGCTTTTCCCTATGGGTAGTAATTTCTTTTAAAACGATGTTTTAAGAATGAATCAAATAGTGTGAAATTATTTTTGTGTTGATTATTATTTAGTCTCATGATGGGTCGCACACTAGTCACACTATTAATGATTATTTTTTGGGTGCTCCTACATATATTTAGCTCATAGGCTAGTGTTGTAGCTTACCCCCACCCTATAATGTGTTAGCTCGTTGGCCATGATTGTGTGTTGACCTTGACCCGGTGACTTACAGTTGGGATTCATTGCATAGATCTGCTATAAGTTTACTTCTTTGGTTACTTCTTGTATTTATATTCACCCTTGTTGCACTGAAGTTGTTTTCAGGCAAATATACGAGTGAGAACAGATATTGGGTGACCTTTAATTTCTTCAATTGTATAGTATGAAGTTTTTCATTATGAGATATCTTCTATAAAGTTTTAAAGGATATATGTAGTTTTCTTGGATATATATAGATGTAGATAATATTTGTGTTTGACAATGTAGAAATGCCAACTTTATTTGGTGAAACTAGACAGTTAGAGAAGAAATTAAGTGAGCCAGCCTTGAGTGTGCGCGCCTTGGGCACAAGAAGACCGTGCTCTGGAAATTATTAGGAATTTTGATATGTCTGAATTCTGAAGGAAAAAGTTTTCATGGTCATTTTGCTTCTATCTGCCATATATAGAAAGTACTATGTTTTTCATCGCAAGGAAATCTTTCCAAGGAAGTTTCTCGAGTTGGAAGCAACATCAATTTCAATGTAGTCTGTGTGGTTTGGGAGATGCGATTAAATATCATAATCTCTAGGCTTGTTATTAACATTTTTTGTTTGTATGCAGATTTTGGCACCTCTCCCAATTGGGTTTGCAGTGTTTTTGGTTCACTTGGCAACCATCCCTATCACAGGAACTGGCATCAACCCTGCCCGGAGTCTAGGAGCTGCCATTATCTACAACAGAGATCATGCCTGGGATGACCACGTGAGTTTTCGTTGCTATAATCACGTAAAACTATCTTCTATACAATATTATGTTTTGCATGCATATATATATATATGTTGACGTTGCGTACCATCTGTTTTTAACTTAACAGTGGATTTTCTGGGTTGGACCCTTCATTGGAGCCGCACTAGCTGCACTGTACCACCAGATAGTCATCAGGGCCATCCCATTCAAGAGCAGATCCTAAGAGATCATTCTACTTTCTAGATTTTTGTTCATTCTTGTTTATTTTATAGTCTCTGTTTGTATCCCTTTTTCTTCTCCATGTTGACGAGGTTGGAATGGAATTTCGGTGTTGGTTGTGTATAAGTAACTGGGTTGTACCGAGTATATTCAGCTTTATGTATGATTGTTCTTTTGCTGCTACACATTTTCTTCTACCTCCCAGTCTCTAAATGCCGGACTGCTTTGGATTGTGAAATTTCTTTCGTGCATTTCTTCGATGGATTATTGGGCGTAGTCTCTGTGCTCGCTTGACAATCCCAATTTAGCACAAAGATGCAATTTCGGTGTGGTCTGGACCTAATTATTGGTCTCAATCTTATAAATCTAAAGTAGCTAGGCTTAACTTGCTGCTGTCATCTTCCCCAGTTTCAGGAGATTTGGCTGACCCAATGGGTGGTAGAGGTCAGAAATTTTCTTTCTTTGTAGTCGGAGCTTGGAACTAACTGCAAAATCAGTATCGATCAACGTTCACAAAGTTTGAACTTAAGTTCAGGTGGGCTGTTTGAGATAATCGTAATGAGCTTAATGTGTGAATGTCGGAGAATGGTAGATCATATCGAGAGGCCTAAGTAACAGTTTGATTTGTGGTGAATTTGGGATTACGTTTTTAATGGATTATCTTCGGAGAATTTCAGGTTAACAAAGGTGGTGTTTTTGGGAGAAGGGCCAAAGTGATCTCCGTTATAATGCATTCCTGAGGACATAGTTGTTGAGGTGTCTCAAAAATAATAGGACAATGCAAGGAGGTACGATAACAAGGCCTCGGGATCGATCCACACGTATCGTAATGCACTTTGAGCAAACATGGGAACCAGCACGAGATGGGCCGGTGTATCTACCTAAACAAAAGGTCGTCCATGTGGTAGCTCTAATTTCCCTCATTTAGTGACTCCTGATTTAAAATCTATGTCCTCTGTCAAGGTTGGTGTACAGCGCCCACCTACTCAAATATACAGTCCACTACTCCTCAGCATCTATATGCCCTGTTCGTGATAAGGACCAAATTGGTTCGCCATGAAAGAAAAAAAAAATTCACATCGGTTATTGTTAAATTATTAATTACTTTTTATGGAGCGGCATACGGACAAAATAGGATAAACGGAACGAGATTTAAAAATTTTTATAATAAAATTTATGATATTATGTTAAATTATTAATTATTTTAATATTTTAAATTAATAAAAAATAACTTAACAATATATACTAAGTTATTTTAATAATTATAATCCGATGTAACCAATCATGATATAGAATTATACATCAACTTATCATCAAATGGAGAATTATTAAAAAGAGATTGTATACTCATTAACCATTTCATGATGAAACGAAGATTTTTTAATTTATAAAAAAATATTATATATCTCTTATGTGTATTACAAATTGTATGTCAAATATAACATGATCTCATATAATATTTTTATCTCTCGTATAAATTAAAAGCTAACACGTTGTAATAACTATAAATTAACAAATCAGATTTGATAACGTCATAACATAGCTATATCACTCTATTCCAATATTTTTTCCTTCTGATTTTGATTAAGACAACCATAGTGTTGACCAGGACCCTTTTGTCATCTACCTTAATCAATTCTTACCCACAAAATACAGCTACTAATTAAAATGGTTGCTTGTTTTGTGAAAAATTAAATAAAATTAACTCGGTAAGACATTGAAAGGCATTTTAGTCATTTCGTGAAATAAGCCCCAGGATTCCCAACCGTAATTACCATTCAAGGCTAATTCCGTCATTTACACTTAGCTCCCGACATTTAAAACCCGAACCCCCCCTCCCTCCTGTACATACGACGAGAAATAGATACACCGTCCGGTTTGCAGAGACAGCGAAGAGTGAGAGAGAGTTCATCGGCTGCACGTGCCAAACATGTCGCCGCTGAAGCCAACCACCTCCACCACCACCAGAACAAAGTTCCCGTCAATTACATCTTGTGACGTCTCTTCCATCAATCATCACTCGATCGCCGCCGACCTCGACGGCACACTGCTCATCTCCCGCTCCTCCTTTCCCTACTTCATGCTTGTATCCATAGAGGCTGGAAGCCTCCTCCGCGGCCTTGTTCTGCTCCTTTCCTTCCCTCTCATCGCGATCGCGTACATATTCAGTATCGGAAGCCCTCGCAATCCAGATGCTCATTTTCATCTCCTTCTCCGGCCTGAAGATTCGCGACATCGAGCTCGCCTCGCGTGCGGTGCTCACCAGGTTTTATGCCGCAGACGTGAGGTCGGAGAGTTGGGAGGTGTTTCGACAAATGTAAGAGAAGGTGGTTGTGACGGCGAATCCGATAGTGATGGTTGAGCCTTTCGTCAAAGAGTACTTGGGAGGGCACAAGGTGTTGGGGACTGAGATTGAGGTTAATCCGAAGACGAATAGAGCCACCGGCTTTGTGAAGAAGCCAGGGGTATTAGTGGGAAAATGGAAAAAACTGGCGATTTTGAAGGAGTTTGGATACGAGTTGCCTGATATCGGTATTGGAGATCGTGAATCGGACCACGATTTCATGTCGAGTTGCAAGGTTTGTTCTTCTTCCTTTTGTTAATTTTTCTGATAGTAAATGAGTTGTCTAAAATTAAACTTTTGCTTAATTTGTTAGTTGCTGTGAAGACGCATAGGAAAAGGAAAGAAACTGAGATTTTTAGCTTGATTTAGGTCACTCTTTTTTTCTCTCCACTTTCTGTATACTTATAATGATGTTTCTTTATTTTTTTCCCTTATTTTTCTTGGTAACCAAACAGGGATCAGCACTTAGGATACTGCAATATTGACTAATTCATTTTGTTATATTTGGTGAAATTAAACTTAATTTTTGGTTAAGGACTGGGACATCACCCTGTATTATACAAAATGTATCCATATAGGTGTGTGTCTATATATATACATATATATTGACAATTCTTTCTACTTTATTTTGCACAGAATTCATATTATTTTCCAAATATCATTCTTAATGAAGTTCGTGTAAATTAAAAATCATATTTAAAAAGCCCACATTCAATATGTGTAGCGATTTAAGAATAAGAAAAAGAAAAAGACAAAAAAAAAAAAGAAAAGATTATTGTTTGAAAATATAACGAGTAGTGTGGCTCACTCTAATCAGATGGTTGCGTGAGGCTCACTTGTGTTCACAAAACCATGTGCAGAATCAGTTTTGGTCTTCTTTATTAATCACTTTAATGCATTTACTACTAGCTAACAACCCAAACCTCTTTTTAGAAACCATTTTCAATTGTCAAACTTGAGAAATTAAGTGAGTAGTTGAAGTAAAAATCTAGTGAACATAGCATTATTGAGGGAAATAATTGATCGATAGTTCCTTCACGTGGGCCATAATGGCCATTGCATTTACCACCCAACTGTGACATAGCCAAAAAAAAAAAAAACCCAAGTGGTCCAAGTTTATACTTTCGCATGTGTCACCATTAGTGCATATGTTGGCTTTCCTAATTAATTTGTAGAAGTTATTCTATTACAATGATTTTTTTTTTTTAATGTATCGGTCAAGAATATCTTGAGTCTCCTTTTTGTGAGTGTCATGCTCATCTTTTAAGCATTAATTCGGTATGATTGGCGTAAAAAACTCGAACACAGATGTTAAGATTTTATCTTCAATATTTTTATCATTCGATAGAAAAAGAACTTAAACGATTTTATTCTTAATGTCTTTACCACTTGCCCACACTTCCGGATGGTACTATGATTTTACTATTATTTAATTAATTCAACTTAACACAATTTTATCCTAATTATTATGGATCACTTACATAAATTATGTATTTGTCATTTTATTTTATTTAAGACTATTTTCATAATTAAATTACACGTTATCATTTTATCCTCTTGATATAAATTATGTCATTTTTTACTAATAGCATTTATTAGTCTTCGTTTTATATAATGATACCAACTTGATAAAAAAAATTCGTATTTTATTTCTTAGAAGTTTTACTCTTATGATCTCAATATATTCAATTTTTAATTTAATTTTTTCTTCCTAAGGCAAATCCCAGTTAAGTATTTCAAAAATATTTAAATTATAATAGAAGTGACATGGCTACAATGGGGCTGTTGAATAAATCTCTGGAAGTTTGGATTAAATGTGTGATATTAAATTGTAAGTAGATATCTTCTATAAACTTACCAGTAATTGGGTAATGTTTTGCGTGCAGCGTGTATCATATTCCTACTTCTATTTTCAATTTTATCTTTATGGCGGTGCTGCTAACCTATGCTCAACAGGAGGGTTACATGGTGCTTCCTAGCAAATCAGCAACTCCAGTACCGCCAGATCGCCTCAAGAGTCGAATCATCTTCCATGATGGCCGTCTCGTCCAGGCGACCAACACCACTAAACGCTCTGATCACCTACATCTGGCTTCCATTTGGATTCGCCCTCTCTCTGATCCGCGTCTACTTCAATCTCCCCCTCCCCCGAACGCATCGTACAGGTACACCTACCCTATGCTTGGCATCAACCTCGTGATCCACGGCACTCCGCCTCCACCGCCATCCCCCTGGCCTACCCTGGCAAACTTTACGTATGCAATCACCGTACAGCCCTTGATCCAATTGTGATCGCCATTGCGCTCGGACGCAAAGTATCGTGTGTGACATACAGCGTAAGTCGCCTATCGAGGTTTCTATCGCCAATCCCAGCCGTTGCTTTGACCCGAGATCGCGAGGCAGATGCGGCCCGAATCAAATCGCTACTCCAAAAAGGTGATCTAGTTGTATGCCCGGAGGGGACCACGTGTCGCGAGCCATACTTGCTGCGATTCAGTGCTTTGTTCGCAGAATTAAGCGATAGAATCGTCCCCGTGGCAATGAACCTGAAGCAAAATATGTTCCATGGTACCACAGTTCGTGGGGTCAAATTCTGGGACCCATATTTCTATTTCATGAATCCGAGGCCCACATACGAGGTTACATTCCTGGATCGATTGCCTGATGAGATGACGTGTAAGGCAGGTGGAAAATCATCAATCGAGGTAGCCAATCATCTGCAGAAAGCATTGGGTAGGGTTTTAGGGTTTGAGTGCACTCAATTGACTAGGAAAGATAAATATATTTTGTTAGGAGGGAATGATGGGAAGGTGGAGTCAATGTACTCCAAGATGTAGAGATGGTTGATCGCATACGAAATCATAAGCCAAAATTTCTTTCACGATTATTTTATACAAACATATATTAAATTTGAACTAAGAATTTGGTGCATAATATATCAAAATATAATTGTAAAATCTAAGAAATTTGAAAAGTGAGAGGAAGTGTAGTTTACTTTTGTCATCATAATTTTGAGCTGAATTTTATTCTTGAAAAGTGAGAGACTAATATGCATTTATAAAATAATAATAATTATACAATACATTTTTTATTGATAAAAAATTAATCCACTGATATAATCTTTTCAAGTATTAAAAGATAAGAAACAAGACTACTACTTAACAAAGATCATAGGAATTATGTCTGCTAATAACTATTATTACATGTTTTACCATTTAAACGTGTTATTGAGAAAAATAAAAATAAAATTTAATAAGAAGAATATTACTATAAAACATACAAAATTATTCGATAAAATTGTCACACCACATAACTATACCATGTGGTGTGGCATTATTATATAAATTTTTTAAATTTTTCTCGATTTATAAAAAACTTGTACATTATACATAATATCATTGTATAATAATTTGATGTGATATTTTATTAAATAATTTTGACAATATCTCATATCACATAAGATGATTAAAAATATTGAATTAACTTAAGAAATAACTTGAAATCAAAATTTTAATTTTAATACTTTTTTACCTGAATCATACTCCCAAATGATTGGGATGTTATTTGAGCAGTGATTATGTTGCCTCTCACGGGCAAGCGTGAATTCGATTACCTCTCATGTGTTTAAAAGAAAATTAACAAATTAAAAACGTTACATTCGAAGATGTCCGTTGGCCACGTGTCAATGAGATTATGCCGCGCACTATTTTGATTTTTGTCCAAATGGGGAGAAATTTCTGAGGCCGATATTATTTCCTGATTGCAACATTTGCGATTCAGAAAGTGCTCCAGCTTCCCTATTTGCATACTTCAATTCCCCATTATACCCATACCTTATCCACGATTTCCCAACTTTCTGAGCTAAAATAACTGTAAATTTGTGAAGCATGTAAGGGCTCACCTGGAACCTAACACATAAAACCAACGTGTCAGCCTCTCAACGACACTGAGATTTTTCTCGTTTTTAAAAGCAGAAAAAATAGGTGAAATTCGTATGAAGAACAGCCCCTGATTATCCTCTTAGAGAGAAACCAGTGCGAGCGAGACAGAGAGCTGAAATGGTCTAATAGCTTCAAGCTTCAGTTCTTAGATATTCAGTCTCTCCTACAATCGCCGGTAAAAAAATGGCAATTGGCGCGGTTGTTTCAAACCGGCACTTCAGTTCTTTTATCGGTTCAGGTATCGGTTTGATTTCCTATTTTTACATATATCTAGATAGATGTATGTTTGTATCTGTGTATGTATATATGTTTTGATGTATATATTTTCATACTTTTCCTTCTGGTCTGAGACTCTTAAGTTACTTCTGTATTTTGTGAATTTTTGTTCCCTTACCAGATAATCGCATGCATGTATTGTTTTTTGTGTAGATTGAATGGCTGATGCTGTTTACGCCTTGATTGTTTTGAATTTACTGTTTCATGTGCTTCTTTTTTTTCCCTATTGGAATCTCCTTAGAAGTGGAAGAAGTTGCTTCGTGAAATTGAGCTCACAATTTTTGGCTGCATACTTCTGACTCTTTCTTTTATTAGTTAATTCTTAAAGTAGAAACTAGTTTTTATTTATTTTGTTGAAGTGGATTAGTATCGCAGCTAATGAATATCCTAAAATTTCTCCAAATCTGATAAGATTTATTGTTGCATGCAAATTCTTTATGTCAGTTTAAGCGGATAGAAGATTGCATTAGAATATTCACATTTATCTTTCTAATCAGCTGCAAGGCTGGACCTACATCTGGTTTGTTGCACTTTAAAGATATCTCTTAGATGCTGCCGTTTTCATGCATATGAAATCCTGTAAAAAAACACCGTCTTCCTTTTCGTGCATCTTTGGATTCGTTCATACTGAACCTGAACATCTGATGTTTGCTGGACATTTAAAAATTTGCATTCGGATTTAACCGCCTACTCAAACTGTGCCAGAACTTGGACTAAAATATTTCTGCTATGTTTAATTCAGAAATTTTCAGAAAACAGAATCCGTTTTATTACTTCATTGTTCACTCAACTGAAAACTCAGTTCAATTATTTGGTCACTTGATTGACATTCAGCCAAATAAACAAATATGGATTGTCAGAATTCAGCCAAATAATTTAAAAATATCATAATTAATTTATTATTTGGACACTTGGTTGAAATTCAGCCAAATAAAAAAACATGGATTGTCAGAATTCGTCCAAATAATTAGAAATTATTAGAATTTATTTTAAAATTATTTCTGAACTGAGACTGTGGATTTATATATGGACATGCTAAATTACCTTGTGAGTCTCAAGCTGCTTGTATTTTGTGAAACAATGCCAGAACAAGCTGTAGTGTTCACTTGCACGAGCTCAGTTGTGTGCAAGCAAACTATGCAGAGAATTAGACTGGGAAACTATGCTTTTCTAGGAAAAAACTGGAATATGATTATTTGAGGTATACAAAATTTGTGACGATGAGTGATGACCATAAGATTTGAAAATTGGGTGTAATTTTCTCTTTATGCAGATTTGCATAAATCATTTAATTATTCTGGATGTTGGTGAAGTTTATCGCATGATTTATGCATTCAGTCTATTTAATGTTTGAAAATTTACAACCCTCTTAGAATTTTAAATAGGTTTACTTAAAATTTTCCTTTGATAACTTTGTTGTATTGGCAGGAAAAGTTTATCGAACAGAACAAGCTACAGAACATCAACTAGGACAGCATTCGGGTTTTGCTGCTGCACAGTATGTGCATGGAAACATGTTCTACAAAAAGTTCTGCATTCTAAGGGAAAACTGTTCTTTATCTAGATACTCATATTGTTTGTCTCTTCGTGCTACTTTTCCTTCAAATGTTAAAAATCCGAGACCAATATCAGCATCCCATGATGAAGGGGAGCGTCCTCTTTCAATGTCTCAGCAACTTAATGAAAATTTTCAGAGAATTAATCCCAGGCGAAAAACCAGAGGAATATGTAAATGCTGTCATTGTTCAATTCCCTCTCACAGCAGTTGGGTTCAACCTAGAAAGCTGGATAAACTTGGGATTATTGACAGGCAATGCCAGCAGTCAAAGCATGTTAAGTTAAATAGGATCCGTGCTGACTATAAATCTGAGGAGTATGACATAACTGGAACAAATGTGGACTCATTTGTGTCATCAGAGGGGCCAGGTGAAGTTTTAGCAGAAGGGGTGCTACAAATGAAACCTTGGTGGAATCAGTTTCCAAAACGCTGGGTGATTGTGCTGCTTTGTTTTGCTGCTTTTCTATTATGCAACATGGACCGAGTAAGTTATTTTCTGGTCGTATTTCTCATATTTATATATTATATGCTTTGACTGTTAATTGTGACAATGAGGGTTCAAATTTGAGAGTCCTAAAGGTTAGGTTTGTTTCTCGTTTATCCTTTCCAACACCCTGCATAAGCGGGATCAATACTGGATAACGGCTTTATTTATATGAAAGCATGATTTCCAAATTTAATATGTGTATTTCCCTTCCAGTCTTACCTTTTATTATGAATTGTTCTTGTCCAAGTAATTGCCAGGTGCCTCTACAACTTTAGGCAATTCAAGATTAAGAATGAATTGTATTTTTATATGCTGACTAATCTAAAATTTCATTTTAGGTGAACATGAGTATTGCAATACTTCCAATGTCACAGGAGTTTAACTGGAACAGTGCAACTGTTGGTCTAATTCAGTCTTCATTTTTCTGGGGATATCTGCTCACTCAGGTTTGACTCAAATACTGAACATATTCTGGCATAGTGCCAAATGTCTTGAGACAATTGCTCGTACAAGCCTATATCAGTATTGAGTACTGTATATGGTTCTAAGGGATGTAATATTGCCTACTTGACTCAGAACTGGCACTTGTCTTGGTCTTTAGTATCATTCATAAATTTTTCTGAACATAATACTTGAACATCTTAAAATTTTAATGCATATATCTCACATGTGCATCAAGCATTCTGACAATGTCAATTCTTTCTTTAATTTATCACCTATTGTGGCTCGTTCTTGATCTTTTCAACTGTGGTAATTTAAAATCCTGTATATAAGGTTTACCAGTCTCAGCCAGTGTTCTAAATTATATTCCACTGTTGCTGATTGAAAATATGATGTGTAGATCCACTATCATCTTGCCCTTGGTGAGCTATTGTCCTTGCTATGTGATTTCTATGCACATTCTTATATTGAGGGATAGAAATTTTATTGGTTTGGCCTATTGATGCATTTCTTAGTTTAAAGGTCAATATTTACTTCTTGTTAGCCTCTTTTATTAACAGGATTTATTTATTTTTTTCTGGAAAATAGATTGTTGGGGGTATATGGGCAGATAAAATTGGTGGGAAACTAGTGTTGGGTTTTGGAGTTGTCTGGTGGTCCATTGCAACCGTTTTGACACCTATTGCTGCCAGGCTCGGGCTTCCTTTCCTTCTTATCATGCGTGCCTTTATGGGGATTGGTGAGGTTGGTCTCTTCTCATGCTATTTTCTGGTTCTTTTATGGATTACTGGACTAGATAAATATAGATGTCAACACCATTTGATGTTTGAAGTTTTTGATTGGATTGAGAAATAATTATTGCACTTATTTGCTATAAGCTAACTTTGTGAGTATCTTTCTAACATATTTGACAGTTTTGAGAAATGAATTGATCCACACACACTAATGGAAATGCCACTTGAATTAATTAGATCATGATAGATATTTTTTCAACTATATTTGAATGATATATAGAAGCTTTTTTAATCTTTTAACTATATTGTTGGCTTCCTGCCTTTTAGAGACAGGATTCTTATTGCTTAAAAGTGGTATATTTTCTTATCAGGGTGTCGCCATGCCAGCTATGAATAATTTACTTTCTAAGTGGATTCCTGTGTCAGAGAGAAGCAGATCACTTGCACTAGTATATAGTGGCATGTATCTTGGTTCTGTTACAGGGTTGGCTTTCTCCCCCATGTTAATCCACAACTTTGGTTGGCCTTCTGTATTCTTCTCATTTGGCTCCCTCGGAAGTATCTGGTTGGCGCTATGGCTGAGTAAAGTAAGTGTTTAATCCTCTTACCTACATTTGTATTTCCCAGAAAAAGGATATTTTTTCAATAACTTGTATGTTTAGCATTCTAAACTATCGATTCCCCTGGGCTTGCTAGATTTGCTTAGGTTTTGCTGTTGCATTTTTCTTGCTTCATGGAGGATTAGATACATTCTAAAATATAAAGGTTCTAGCCTTGGACATAGTTGACAATGCAAAGCTGTTCAGATTCTTTTCATGACTTTATTTATATATAGAATTTCTATTCAAGAGGATGAACTCATCACTGTGCATGGTTTATTAGCATTGTTTAAGCCACATCATGAAAGAATCTCCCAAGATCATCCCCCCCTCCTTTTCTTTCTCCATATATGTAATGAGTCAATCTGAGTTGCACTCCAAATGTCATATCATGGAAATTTCATGAGGAAGTTCTAACTTTTACTTCTCCCAGGCATATAGCTCACCTAAGGAAGATCCAGATCTTAGTGCAGAGGAAAAAAGGTTTATCTTGAGCAGCAGCATCTCAAAAGAACCTGTAACTGTTATTCCTTGGAAGCTAATTTTATCAAAGGCACCTGTTTGGGCTCTCATTATATCCCACTTCTGCCATAATTGGGGAACTTTTATTCTCCTGACGTGGATGCCTACCTACTATAATCAGGTCTGTCAGATATTTTGGTGTGTCTGTGTATGTGTGTGTGTGTTTCTTATGTTTGATAGTCTGGATATGCCAGTGATATACTCACAAAAGTTTTGTATGTTCCTTTTTTTCTACCATCAACCAAGGGCAGGGAGCATGAGTGAGCTAGGCTGGGCTCTAGCCCTCCCCAAATTTTAAGAAATATTTTTTATACATGTAAAATTTTGACATTCTTTAAATTAGCCTATCCCAAAATTTTGACCCAATCTAATTTTTACCCATTATTTCTCACATTTCTTAACCAAAATCTTAGTCCACGCCTAAAAATTTTGGGCCAATTCAATCATCACCCATCATTTCTCTTATTTTCACTCCAAAATTTTGAAGCAACTCAAAATTTTGACTAAAAATTTTTTCAAAAATTTTCTAGCCCTCGTCTAATTTTTTTCTGGTTCTGCCCTTGCCACCAACATCATATACATGTAAAAGGTTCATCCATGTGTTGACATTGAATTTTAATTCAACCTCCCAGGGAAATGTGAACATCAGATGTGAAAATTATACAAAACCTATAGAAGAACTTTATCAATATTAGCTCTCAGCAGATTTGCAAGTTTTCTTGGACTCTAGGACTTACATGAACTTAGAGTAATACTTCTATAATATTGTTTTACTCACTGCCTAATAATGCATTGTAGTCTGCTAGATGGTGAACTATCCCTGCATGGCTCCTTTTCAATTCTTCTCGTCCAACTCTATTAAAAGCAATCACACACCACGAATTCAGTTGAGACCTGCACCAACACACAGTGGGTGATCAGTTTTGAGAGAGCTGAATGAGAATTGGAACACAGAAGAGGAGCCAAACTGCATTGTTCGCTGACAATCAGTCAGATCTTAGATGATTGTTCAACTTGCACAAATCCAACCTGGAGCAACAGGAATTACTTAATTCAAACTTCCCTATTCCTCAATTTGATCTTGCATTAATATTGTCCAGACTTATAATCTTTTTTCTTCAAACTAATCTGGAAATCATATTTACTCTTCCACTTGAACTTTGCCCTTCACGATTGCCCTCAACTTCTGAGCTTCATCAGTGAACTTTCGATGTGAAATTTTGTCAGTTAAAAATCAATTCTCTATAGTCTACACAATCTTTTACTGCTAAACTCAAAAACCATGTAAATTTCTGGGTTACTGTACTCAAAAGTTGCTATTGAATAAGAATTACTGATCAGGGGCCTTGTTAGTTACCATTTCTACTATGTAGCTTTCACATGTGCTTAAAAAACAGCAATTTGTACAAGCTCCATGATTCTTTTCTTCTTCTTTTTTCAAAACAAGTTAATGAAAATTTTCAGCATGCAAGTGAACTATTACGTATGCAAAATATAAGATGACAAAATATGTTGGCAGGTAAGCTGTCACTGGATGCAAATTAATGATTGAGACATTTGCCATGAGCCATGGTTAGAGTTAAAAGCTAAACTGGAAAATAAACTTGGGCATTTTTTCTTGTTCTTTTGGTTGTTTTCTCAGGTGTTGAAGTTCAACCTCACTGAGTCTGGACTTTTCTGTGTATTGCCATGGTTGACCATGGCTCTGTTTGCAAATATAGGAGGCTGGATTGCCGACACACTTGTGAGCAAAGGTCTCTCCATAACGACAGTTCGCAAGGCAAGGATTATTACTGCTATTTTACGTCCATGCATATAGAGTGGAATTTTTTTTAAAATGGTGCAATTGTCTGCACTTTTTCTAAGTAAAATTATAAACAGGGAGTAACCATCTTGTTTGATTGTTTAAAGCTTAAACATATAGTATAGATATAACTAATACTTTGAGCTTTCCACTTTTTTATGATAGCTCTTCTTTAAACCTTTCAATATTGCAGATAATGCAATCAATTGGGTTTTTGGGTCCTGCCTTCTTTCTTACACAGCTAAGCCATGTTAGAACACCTGCTATGGCAGTGCTATGCATGGCGTGCAGTCAGGTTTGAGCTAATTTAACAACATTTTTATCAACCCTTGAATTGTGCTTTAATCTCTTGAATACATGTGTATGCTTTCTTATGAAGATTCAGGGACTATTTTAAAATTGTCTCTCTTCAAAGTGAAATGTTATTCAATTAGCTGTTACACAACTCGGAAAAAAGACAACTTCTGCAGTTAAAGAACTTCCTGCGGAAAGGAAAAGGAGTGGCTAATGACAAGAGACAACCAAATTTAATATATTTAGACTTCCATCGTCGACCATTCTGCCACCTTCTATACATATAGCAACAGGCCTCAGTTTTCTTACTAATTATAGCAGACAGTGTGCGGGTTGCAGAGTCTCAGCAAACACATTAATAATGAGTTTGGGGTAGTCATGCAGTAAGCATATATGATCGATGAAAATCAATTCAGAGTCTTTCAAACACTAGGAATATCCAGCTCCACAGAATTTCTATTACCCAAGTTTTATATATTGCCAATTTTGCTGATCAAATTCTTCGCATAATTTTTTAGCAGAACTAAAATAATACAAGATGATGTTCTTCCGCATGGAAAAGCCCACAAGTTACCGAAATGAAAAGTAGAGCAGTAAAGTCTGGAAATTCGGGACCATAATTCCCAGATATTATCATTTGCATGAAGAACATTCACCGGCCCCAGCCCCGTATAGTTGAGACGGGGCTCTGTTGATCCTATTTAAGGAATGTTGCAGTAATGCTAGAATGTGTAGATAAGACACTTTTATTTGTGCTCTCTGGTTAACATGCATTCTTGCGAGGTACCTTCGTATCATTTATGGCATAATTATAGAAATTAATAAATTGATCGCACATGACCCTCATGATTAGAAGCCTAAAACTTCTATAAGATCACAGGAATGCAATTATCTTTTAAATAGTGGGGAGATACAGAAGAAAATAAAAAGTTATCCCCTGCTGGAACCTGTATTAAGACCTTCTATTTAATTCAAGTCTTTTGAGTATAACTAATATGTGTACTAGATTACTGGTGAAATGACAGGAATACATCTTACACATTCATTCTCAAATGCAAGTAATGTGTAAAACTGTAAATGGAGTTGGTATTTGGGAAATTACAATAATTTAGATGCAAGATATTCCCTTCTCAGAAATCAACTTCTCTGTTTAATCGAAACTTTGTAACACAATTGTTAGAAATAATAGTTCACATATATATTATTGTGCAAGTCTAGTAGAATTAGGATTTCATGGTTTATTTCCTTTGTTAATACTTTCCATGTACAACCTCATAACCCTCCTATATAAGGAGCTCTCTTAATTAGTTTCAGTAATACAATGTAGTCCTTTGGGTTTTCCCTTCTCTCTTTCTTCTCTATTTCTTGTCTCTTTTATGTTATTCTACCAAATCCAACATAAATTATATGCAATCGTTTCTTGACAGGGATCTGATGCATTCTCGCAGTCTGGGCTCTATTCCAATCACCAAGACATCGGGCCGCGCTATGCTGTGAGTTATCTCTATCTTTTATATTTTATCCTATGCAATATCTTACAGTTTTAGTGAATACCATGAAACTAATTGCTGCTCCTTGCAAGTTAAAAGTATAAACATAAGCTTTTGTTCCCGATGATTCCTTAAAAATGTTACTTTACAAAATATGGAACAAATGAGAAAGGTTAATTTGAGTGAAAAAGAAGTGGAAAACTAGAGGAGGAGAGGAGAATTGAAAAATCAAACACGAATAGGTTATATCATAATTTATTGTTTGTCGTGATTTGGGGATAGAAAAATTTTCAATGATTTTTTTGGGGGACTACTTACTTAATTATATCATAACTTACACAACATATGAAGCTCAATTGTAACAGGTCATCTTTTCTTTGCATGTCTTTAGAAGAAAATTTTACAGAAACCTTCTGAAACTTAAAAGATACTCAGAACTGTCATCATTTTCAATCACAGGGAGTATTGTTGGGACTATCTAACACAGCCGGAGTGCTTGCTGGTGTCTTTGGTACAGCTGCAACTGGATACATACTCCAAAAAGGTACAACATCCAGGCCTCCAACTTCATTCTTGTATGGTTTAATTTATTTATTTTCCAGTGTTTTGGTTGTTAATTATTTACTCCTCAAATTATATTTTTGCAGGTTCTTGGGATGATGTGTTTAAGGTGGCTGTGGCATTGTACATTATCGGCACCCTAGTCTGGAACTTATTTTCAACTGGAGAGAAAATTTTAGACTAAAATAATCAAAGAATGGGAGGAGAGATGCAGCCTCCATAACTAAAGAGATCAAACAATGAAGAGATGGGAAGGAATATCAGAATTCAGAAACCAAATATATTTGGAAGGGTAAAAATCAGTTGAACAAACATTGCTAAGATGCCTTGGACTGCTTATTCCCGACAATTTTGTGGGATTAGCTCAAAAAATCTTCATACAGGTTACCGTCCTCCTCCACTTTCACTTTATTCACCCCTTGCTTAATTTAGATTACTTTTTGGATAATTTTCCCATACAGAGCTTAAAGCATATGTAATTCGTCAAAAAGGAAATAACATATCAATCTGAAAGTCGCAATATTTCAATATTGTTTTTCAGCTATCAGCTTCTTGGCATCTTTGGTGCTGCTTTAATTTTGTAGCTGTTTTAACATGAAATGGTGTGCTCCCTGGCCTAATTGTGCTTCAGATTTGAATGATTTTGGCCTTTTGGAGCTTTCCTTAGGCTTGAGGTGTTCTGATAGATCTGATAACGCTTGAATTGGCCATCAAAAGGAGTTCATCCATTATGTGAACAACTCTGGTCGTCTTTGTAGGAAATTCAAATGTGAGGGCTAGTATGCGTAAAAAGGGCAATCCATAACACTAGATTTCCAAAATGGGCCACATGCTCCGAAAAGTGAGGACAACTGAGGGTTAAGCAAGAATTTTGAAATCCATTTTAACAATTTTAAGCATGTTATGGAATTTGTAGCACAGGTAACACGTCGTGGATGAGGCCCAAGCAATGGCTTCAATCTGGTAGAAGTTGCAGCAGAGCTCATGGAGCTAACCACAAGAATCACACAGTTGAGACTTCGTCCCAAATTTCATCAGGAAAACAGTCCACGACCAAAATAATAGCAGCATTACAATAAACAAACATTAAAATGTAATTCTGTAGCTTTGTCATGAGAAAAATAGGAGAATCACACACTTACAAACAACCTATTGCCTCTCTCTCTCTCTCTCTCAAATTTTTCGTCATCATCTCAACGCTCTGTTGAAGAGCTGCCCCTGATAAAAGATCCCCGCCGATTGCCACCAACAATCACATCTTTGATTCGGGATATGGGACCCAGCATCCTGCCCATCTTCTGTCAACAACATGGTCAGATAAGAGAATCAAAATTACTGAGCAGTGAGATAAAAGAGAAGCAAGCAGGGCAACAAATACAGACCTGTTTGGTTTATCTCTAAAATCAAACGGTTTCATTTATCTTTCATAGTATTACAATGATTACGCAGTATTTTACAGTAGAAAATTGTTATCTTGTGTGCAGCCATTACAAGAAGAAAGCTCACTATATCTTTTTCTAACCTAATCAATTAGGTTTTCTTGAAACGACCAAATTCCAACTTCATTTCAGACATGACCATCATTTTCTTGAATACATTCATCCATGATGACAACTTTTTTACTTTTAAGTACCACATAAAAGTAATTGAAACCATTCAATTCAAGAAGTCAACTAAACATATCGTAACAAAACTTTATAGAGTCTAAACAACCAAAATAACTTTTTTTCTTGTGGTCGGTACAAAAAAAATAACATTATCACTGTCACCTATATGAAGCAATGCAACACTCGATTAAACTAAACTAACAGAATCAAGTTCTTAACAGTAACCCCAAAAAAAAAAAAAAATTTGCTGCAGTGCAGACTTCATTGGATTATTTACCTGTCAGAAATTCAATTTGTAGGTAATAATCATACTCCTGGTAGAAAAAGTTCCACAAACTTGGGCATTAAAAAAAATTCTTCAAATTTTTCATTAAAATTTATTTCATAATTAATCAAAGATGATTGTAATTTCGTTTGTGGTGATTAAGTGATAACGGATGTGTCTTTTATTTTTTTTTAATATTAAATCATTTGGACTTGAACAATTTTTTTTCATTCGTAATCATTTGGTCTTACACTAATAAAGCCATAAATATTGTTAAAATTTCTCAACTTAATATTTGTCCTACATGCATTGATGTTTCCGCTAATATGTATATATAAATTGTATTTATGAGTTAAAGTGGTTTCTTTACTAAACTAAGTATATCTTCATTGGATATAAACAAAAGGCAAAGCATGAATTTAAAATAGGTGAAACGGTTAATATGTTTTTGTCAATTCAAAAGTTAGGAAAAATCTCTCTTTTCTATTATATGGTAAGTAAAATTGACTAGAAGGAGCCATGCTGCTTCTATGTTACAGAACATAAGAAAAAGGGTACACCAGCCTGAACTAATCTCTGATTTAGGCCAAACCAGAATCATTCTACTGAACCAGCAACATCTTCTTCCCATTGTAAAAAACAAGAGTAATCAGTATTTAAGAAAGTTTTGTTGAGATTCACTTCAAGGATGCCCCCCCAAAATGCCTCAAGGCATTTCAAAGCATAAACTTCAAACTCAAATGAGTTCAAGAGTAACATTTTGAATACTTCTTTGTCTTGAAAAACATTTCTATAACTATGGGAAATCAAAAATATATATAAACATTGACTTTGTAAAGATTGACACAAAAGAATGATGAAAAGCTAACCCTCGATTGACAATAAAATATAATCAATAATAATGTTCAAACCACTTTCATTTAAATCTTAACATGTTATTTAAAAAGTGACTTTTACATAAATGAGTTATGCTTTCCTATGATTTCAATATAATACTGAATTTACACCCACCCCCCACCCCCCCTAATAAGCACAAGAGGGGAGGGATGGGGGAAAAAAAGTATTATGCCGTGAGTTTTTTGGATGTAAAATACTGTTAAATTAATATTTATAAAAGAAAAAATATTCAAAATATCTAACTTTCCCTACAAATTTTGAAATTATAACAGTGACCACATTTTCAAAATCTAAAAAAAAATCTTTTTTTAAACTAATAACTAAATATTTATTTCAATTTTCTTAAAAAAAATTAAGTACCAAAAAGTTTACTCATCAATGCCTTGATGTTTATGCTTCACCTTGTAAAGGTTTTAAGTGTCACCTTACACTTCCTCCCTTTCAAAACATTGCCACTAACCTACAACTCCTTTTGTGCTATTAGTTTTCCAAAATTTATATTCATTAGATATTTTCCTTGTATATGAATCTATTTCTTAAAAATAAAAAATAGAACTTACAATAATTTATATTTATAACAAGTGATTTGATCAGTTGACCCAGTGGTTGAAACGATGAACCGTGAAATAGTGTCACGGACTCTTTGTCCCTCATCAAATAGGCACTCGCTCGTCCTGTGGCTTATATAAAGCAAATACAGTACCTCCACCTAACCAACTAATCTTTTAGGTAAGAAACCCGCCCCCTGACACTAGTATCATAGCAAATCAACCCTTATCCGATGTTACGCCAAGTACTAGACTAGAAGGTGTCCACCCACTTGTAGGGTGGACGGTAGGTAGGATGGTTCAACAGTGAAAATGGCATCACATGTTTGGAGGGCGAGAGAATATCACGGACTCTCTGTCCCACATTGGATGGGCAATGGGGTGTCTTATGTCTTATTAAGCGAGTATGGTACTTCCAACTAACAAGCTAGTCTTTTGGGTTGGAGACCCAGTCCGTGATAACTAATACCCTCATTAGGTTGACGTTTACTCCAATTTTGATAACTATGACTAACCCAGATTTGATAATCCACGTCTTTGATATGGATTAAACCAATCTAATCCAATAATGATCAGATCCAATCAATAAATATAAATCCAACACACATTATGTTATGAAAAATGGTTTCTCCAACAGCATTTTTCAAATGGTGTCTTTCTGTTGTGAATAATGAGTTGTAAATGGATTTAAAAGTTCACATTTTTCTAGGTTATTGATCCGATAGTGTTCTGCCCGATTATAAACAAATTGTAAATGACCAATGGTCCTGCTCTCTCCTCTGTGTGTGTGTGTATGTCAATTTCAAGCAAGTTTGTCGTTACCATATCATGTCGGATTATCGAATCCAATAATTCACAATATCATATTCAGATTAAAATATGATTAATCCATTGGAATAACGGATTGAATCAGTTTCGATGTTTTGCTTATCGGATTGGAAGAGTATTACTTATAGTCATAGTTATCAGAACAGAACCAAACCGAACCGGGCATTAAACCGGTTCCCCGGTTCGGTCCGATTAATTTACCGTTTTTGCTAGAGAACCGAAAAAAATCGGTTGAACCGGCCGGTTTTCAAAAAAAACCGATTCAACCACCTTTTTTGTATTTTTATCACCTAACTTTTTTTTTCCCACAAAACCTCTTATATTTGATGATCAAATTATGAAATTTAGAAGAAAAGAAGATATTGTTGCACCTATTTTAGTTGGATATAAAAATATATATAACTTATATATTAAGATAATCTCAATAATTATGTTTATATTTTCTTATTTATTACTAGATAATAAAAATATATATTTTTCTTGTTATTTTTAAAAATTTTAATATATTTTAATATATTAATTATAAAAACAGTTGAACCGATTGAACCACCGGTTGAACCGTGAACCAACCCCTTTACCGGTTCATTGTGCGGTCCAATTCTGATAACTACTCTTATATTTGATGATCAAATTATGAAATTTGGAAGAAAAGAAGATATTGTTACATGTATTTTAGTTGGATATACAAATATATATAACTTACATATTAAGATAATCTCAATAATTATACTTATATTTTCTTATTTATCACTAGATAATAAAAATATATTTTTTCTTGTTATTTTTTAAATTTTTAATAATTTATATATATTTTTAATATATTAATTATAAAAACCGTTGAACCGATTGAACCACCGGTTGAACCGTGAACCGGCCCTTTCACCGGTTCATTATCCGTTCCGATTCTGATAACTATGCTTATAGTTCAGTTCAAGTCCAATCTGTTCTTAGGCCTAAGTGCAAAGTCATGGCCCTCTAAACCGAACAAGAAGACAATCTGTATGAATTCCTATCTTAGTTTGATGAGACAGCAGTACTTTAAATATCCTTTGGAAGGCTGCATCCCTAAGTCGTCCGAATAAATTGCTCCACAAGTTGCTCCACAAGTCCATTGTACTGTTCACCACTGACATATAAAACCAAAAAGAGATATGGCAACACAGACATCCTAGAGTCAAACTTATTTGAACCAAAAAGAGATATGGCAACACAGACATCCTAGAGTCAAACTTCTTTGGGTCTTGAATCCAAATCAATTTCTTTCTAATCATTCCAACTTCAGTTTTTAATCCTTTTTTTAATAGGTAAATGACCCTTGAGGTGGGAGTTGAACCTAGGACCTTGGGGATATATTATAATCGTGGTTTTTTAATCCCTGCCGCAGAGCATGCTAGGTTGACCACTACTCCCATGAGGTGAGTGCATACCCCCACTACACTCACCGGGTAAAGCGGGCCTTTTTTAGACCTTAGGGTGGCCTCAAAGGGTATTTGCGCTCAGCAGGAATTGAACCTTAGACTTGTGCGGGTAAGGCTATTACCCAAGCCTCTTCCAACTCATCCAACCCCAAGGGGTTTCAGTTCTTAATCCTCATTAGGAAACTGAAGAACAATGCTGGCATAGAAAAATCTAACCTCTACAGTTCACAGAATAAGATTGTATCCACATCTAAGTGTCCCTTTCAATGCTCATGGTCATTGTGAAAGCCAATTAAACATCCCACTGTGTATTAGCTAAGAAAGAAAGAGCACATCTATATAGAGCTTCTTTAATTTCCTTAATAACACTAAGGTTAAAATCCAGCTTCCATGCTTGGGCAAATCTATATAAATATTACGGGTTTTTAGAGGCTGAACAACAAACATAGGCCAGAAGCTGTGAACAATCTCACCTTTTGAACAGCTAGATTAACCACAATAAATCTTTCTGGACCTGAAGATGTTGTAAACAAGATGCAATTTAAAAATTCCAACTGCTCGTCCAAAAAAGGTCTGCTTGTTTGTAAATTGTCTGCTTTATTATATAGAAGCATATATGAAGATATAGATCACTCGACGTTTAGAAAACCTATTGAAATGGTTTCTTTTTAATCTAAAGAAAAACAATTTAAAACATAGAAGTAAATAGAAATTTATGTTTGCTGTCTATGAAATTTGGATTAATTAATTAAATAAGAAACTTCTCCCATCAGTGAGACCCCTATAGAAGTAGTTTAAATTAGAAACTTCATGCTTCTGAGATCAATTTTCTCTAAAAATAATTTGACTTACACCTACAGGCTATGTAATAAGAATGTGAAGTGTTTTTCCTCTATAATTTGTGAAGATAACAGTTCATATCCTACTTCTAACAGACTACATAGGAACTTCAGGAAGCTACAGGTGTGCTCTACTGTTATCATCCACCTAAACCACCAATGACTCATCCACAGTTTCTCAACCTCCTTCCACTTGAAATTCTACTCATGACGATTTTGCATGATGAAATATAGACATGACCATCGCTGTTCTGCTTCCCTTCTAATTAACAAATTTGTGTATCTCGCATCACGAAAGGCCATGCACCATGGTGTGTAATGTGATCATTTCAGGAACAAGAGCAATATAACATCTATTCACCTCTGCTCTATATAAACTGAATAGCACCACAGGGACAAGGTCCATCTTTCCTAAACCACTACACCAGGCTACAGCAAGCTAACAAGAATGGTAAAAAAAATATAGAAATTCCCATCTCTAGGTTTCATTGCTCAACAGAAGAGAGACTCTGTTACTCAACTTGCAGTCTCTTGTGAGAATAAATGAATAACTTTAAAATTGTTGACTAACCATGTCGAGTCGACCCACTTATAATTAATATTCAATAAGTTAATTATCTCTAATAATTAAAAAAATTAAGGAACTAATTTTGTTCTATGGCGGATAATTAATAATTCAATTACCTAATGATTAATACTTTTTTCAGAAAATTTCATTTTTTTTATAAGTTTTTCAGAATAATTAATATTTTTCAATCTCCCATGTCTATTAATTATAAGAGAGTTGACTGTATAATATTTAAAAGAATCATATCAACAATGAGTAACAAATATTTTAAATCCATCCCTACTTATCAAAAAGAACAAATAATTTAAATTCATCCCCCTAGGCATCATCGACATCAGACACACAATTGCTATAACAAAACAGCAGCACAACCTACCAGTAATATCTTTTTAGATCGAAAGCAACAGACATACCTCGTCGTTGATGCTGAACTGCCACTTAAGTTGCAAAACCTGCCACCTTTCTTGCTGCCACCGCTGCCCAAGAATTACAAGGCCCATCACGGCTGCAGCAATAAAAATAGACCAAAATGCATTTGCCTCTTTGGCATGAGCAAACAAGGAAGCAGCTCGCCTCTTCCACCAAGCTTCACAAGGAAGGTCAGAGCCATCATATTTGTCTTCTGTTGTAGGCTTTGGCAACTGTGAGATGTCTGAATCTAATTCTCGATCAGAAGTTTCAATTGGTTCAGAAATCATGGTGTTCTTATCATATGCAGTTGATCCACCCATGGTTGTTTCACTCTGGAAAGAACTGAATTTAGCAGCACTGTATATACTCTGCTCTTTGTCTACCAAATTAAGCCCCTGCAGATCTGTGCCTTCTTCAAACTCTGTTTCACGAATGGATAACCTGTTACCCTTTTCATCAAAAAACTGAATTCCAGGAAACTCATCGGCCACAGTGAATTCTTTAACATCCCAGTTTTCTTCATTTTTTGAATCCGATATTCCTCCTTCCCCTGCACCCAGTTCAGAGACAACTTCTTCAACTACCTGTACATTATGGATCTCAGTATTTTCAGGCTCCAACTGCAAATTCTCATGTTGACTTGGAGGAAAAACAAAGTGACCAGACATAAACATTGCATGTGAAGTTTCCGCAGCTTCCTCCCCAGCCGTATTGCCCTTGGCACTATCATTCATTTCGACTTGTTTTGGTCCAGGAGCTGCAGCATATGCTGATGCCGTGAGCGACACAACTTCCCACTCATTTCCACGGGAGGTGGTTTCCTCCCCCTCCTCTTTATCTGCCATCCAAAAGATTTTAAAGTTCCCTAGAATTCACTTTCACCCAAGAAAAGAGAAGAAGAAACATTAGTTACATCAGAAAGATGGAGATTTAGACATACATATTAAATAAATTTGACTACAGTATGAAAGATGAATATTAATAATAATACCGACTCGTTAAATTCACAAACTGACTCACAAGAATATGCTGCAACATTTTCTAACTCTATAGATGATGACATTCACATACACATTCTGTGGCAGTTCTCTCTGTTTTGATCAAACTAATTTCCAGGAAACAATTTTTCGAAGAAAAAGAATCCAGGTGAAGGTATATCTTTCTTCTTCTTCTTCTTTTTTTTTTTTTTTTTTGGAGCTAACTCCTAGGCAAGAAAGGTTTCCCAAGCTTTGCTGGAAAATATCCATAAAGATAAATGAAGCCTGAGGGGTAAAGTAAATGTTGAGTCACGACCAAGACAAAATTCAGTGTTGAAATTATTTATAAAAAAAAAACTACTCAGATGACAGGACTTCACATGAATAAGCTTTCTAAAAAATAAACATATACTCGTGCATGCCATAATTTTTTTCCCTAACTGATCAATTCGAACAATACAAGTCAAACATGAGTACTATAAATTTTATAAAAAAATAATCAGATAACCTCATTATGGTTATCGATTAACAAAGAATAGAAAAGTAAATATAGGCTATATATATTTTACATTTTCAAGATCCTGAGACAACAAAAATCTCAGCAAAATAGAGCTTTAAAACAGATATGTGGTTGAGTGGAGTTGATTTTACACAATTCTCGAAAACCAAAACAGCAGCAGAAAAAAAAAATAGATTGACAACTTCATTTCCTTTGTTTTCTGTGTTTTCTCAGCAACCAAACAGAAAATATCAAACACAATCAAACAAGTCTTGCTCCTTCCAAACTAAACCAATAATTCTCTAGAATCATTCATGATTCAACAACTTCAAGTGCTTCAAACATGAAATTCCCAATTCAATCAAAATGATCAATCAATTCTCTAGAACTCACAACCACGGAAACCAATCATCCTTTTACAATACAAAAAACAAACACAATCATATACATACGCGTATACAAATACACATACATATATGCGTGTGAACGAACCTATCTATCAAAACAAACATGCATAGATCCAAACAACATCTCAATAACAAGACATAAACAAACCTATTAGATTAAACCAGTCGATGATTAAACACCGATCACAACAAAAATTAACGGATCAGATATTTGCAGCAAGCACAATTAAATGATCTATTAATTGATTAAGCACTTACAGAAGGGAGCGATGGAGATCGGAAACGATAACGAAGCACCGACGAGATTGACGAAAACTGCCTCGAGAAGTGAAACAGAATGGGAGTTATATAGTGAAATTTTGGGTAGAGATAAAGGTACCGGGATGACTGGTAAATTGCAGGGTCAGACGAGTCGGTTTTACCGGCTGTGGCAGGTTTAAGTGCGTCGTTTAGTGGATAATATCTGGAGTTCCGTACGGTGAGCGATCGTGGTCTCCGGTTGTAAAGCAAGTTTCTGTTACAGTTGCGTGAGGTGGAGAGAGAGGTATTTACTATTAACTGTTACGTTATTCAATGTTATTGGGCTCATCCTTCCCGGCTTGTAAATAATTTTAATGGTGAGATGATAGTCATAAATAATACATAAATTCTTTTTCAAACTTAATACTTATGATATGGCATGCTGATGATGACAAAGTTGTTAAAATGGCGAGTTCATAATTATAATTCAAATGCAATAAATGATAGAAGAAGAAAAAATTGAGCTCATGAGAAGTATGTAATAATACATAAATTATTTTTCAAACTTAATACTTATGATATGGCATGCTGGTGATGATGACAAAGTTGTTAAAATGGCGAGTTTATAATTATAATTCAAATGCAATAAATGATAGAAGAAGAAAAATTCGAGCTCATGATAAGTATGTTATAATCTGCTGCAATATTTAAAAATTCGTTATTTAATTATAATGTGTATTACATTTTATGTGTGCGTGTAATGTAAACATGAAGTACACACGTTAATTATATTGTAAGTTTTTAAATTCTAAGGTTGATCGTAATATTTTTTTATAAAAATAAATATTGTCGTAATTATTATTTTTACACTGTTCATTTTAGTTCGTAGTACTTTTTTAACTTATCATTTATGTAAAATTTGTCGGTCAAAATGATTACTTAATTTAAATAAAATTTGACGTTTGGAATAAAATTGAGTTTTTTTTTTTTTTATAAATTGATAAGGAAGTATCCTGATATAATTTACGCATATCAGACTAAGTCTCCTTCTTTATGACAGTCAGACCCATTTTTAAAATTTTAACTGCCAACGATCGACACATAATAGATTCGACTTTGAAATATTTAAATTTTATTCTCAATATTTTTAGAATAATAAAATTACTTCGATTTTACTACTTTTGATAATTGAGGATATTAGAATTGACAGAATTTGATAAGATAGGTAACTTTTGCATACCAAATTTGTTTTAAAAAAGCTGCTTGTATTGTTCAGTAAAATTTTTAGTTTTTTTTTTTTTTTTTACCATCTGACTTGCAAATCAAACACCCATAATTGTGATAACCAAATTTGAGTTTCGGTACGAGGATGGGATTGAAGGAAAAGAAGAAGTCTGTGTACCGCGTGGTCTACATATGGAAACTATTATTGGCCAAAAGGAAAGCTAATCATGATCATCACATCGTCAAGTCTAAGGCACAAAATTGTTATCTCAGGTCAAATATAGAACAGCCAAAAAGGATAAAATTAGGTTAACCTTCTTTGTGAAATTACATAATCTGTCATGTGTTTGATGTTTAATATTACACCCATTTTTTACATCAAAAATTAAAAAATATATAAATTTATTATTTTATTACTAAAAATAATTACATTATTTTTTCCTGTAATATCAAATAAGAATCTTTTATGTGACCTCTGAAAATATCAATATAATTTATAAAAATATTTTAATAATATTAAAAAATTAATTAAAACTCTTAATACTGTAAATATTAAATTTTATAAGAATAAAAAAATTATATATTATTAATATAATTAAAAAAATATTAGTATAATTTTTAAAAATATAAGAAAAATCATATAATTATTACCCTAATTATCCTTTAAAAGAAGAGAAAAGAGAAAAGGAATGTCAAATCAAAAACAAGGGGCACACATGGTTCTGACTGATCCAGTCCAATTCACAAACCAAAACCAAAACCAAAACCAAATGCCAAGAGGATACCCCACAAAGATGATGTACAAATTTCAGGTTGGACAGGAAAAATCAACCATCGGAATCATTTCATTTCATGAAGCTAAAGTAACCCGAATAATATAATTGCTAGAGGTGTGTCTCTAGATGGAGGCGTATGTCAATAATACCATCCTTGTTTTGCTTCTTTGTCCTGGGATATTTGACTGCTTGCTCATTCACCCTCGTCTTTTAGGTACGATGTCAATTGTGATTGTGATAGTGGGAGAGACAATCAAAGGGCCAGAATTAAGTAAACTCTTGAACAAAAATAAAATAATAAGGACAATAACTGTAACAGTGATGGCGCATATGGGAATATTACAACTCTTGTTAAATTATCCTATGAAACTTGAAAATAATGTGTTGAAAAAAAAGGCAAATAGTTGTAACTTTGTTTCCTTAAGAAATTTACGAAATAAAAATATTAAGATAAATTACTATTGATCTCTTCTAAATTTTTTATAATTACACTAATCTTTCTTGAACTTTTTGAAATTACACTGAATTTTTTCCGACAAACTATAAATACCTTCAATAGTCAATTTTTTATTTCAAAATGACAAAATTATCCCTTTCAAGCATTTTTTTTATTCTTTTTTTCATTTCAAATAAATATTTATTAAAACCTTAAATTTATTTTTATATAAAATGAAAATAAATCATTTATCATAAATTTATTTTTATTTTAAAAAAATCTTTAAAAAGTCAGAAAAAATTGATTCAAATTTAAAATAATGCAAAAAATAAAAACTTAAAGGATAGTTTTATCATTTTAAAATAAAAAATTGACTGAACGAAAAGTATTTATAATTTTTCAAGGTAAAATAGAAGATGTCAGTATAATTTAAAAAAAATGAATATAGTAATGCTAGGCTTACTTAAAAATTCTACCAAAAGTGTTTACCTTCATGATGTGATATCCAGCCAATACAACACTGCCAACTCATGAAGGTAAACACTTTTGGTAAAATTTTTAAGTAAGCCTAGCATTATTAAAACAAATACACTAGAAACATAGAGAAAGTTTTAGGAAAGTGGAACATAGTGAAGTGCTTAAACCAAGTAGTCTTTAACAAAGAAAGAACAAATGCTGCATGCAAGATTTACTTCTTCATTCATTTTTAATTTTTCTTTAACACCTTTATATATAGTTGCAAGAATTGTTCATGCTGTAGGAGGAACATACATAGAGCAATACGATGATCAAATTTGCATTGGCATGTACCGCATGGACAGAGTGGAATTAAGACAGATGCTTGAAGAAAACCTTACAACTGATAAAATCATAGGGATTATCAGTCAATGAGAAATTAGCAAATATAAAACTATAAGTCAAAAAATAACAATGAACACTCTAATAAGAGGCTACGCATGGCTGGATAAGCTGCACTTTACCATAACAGCAAGTTTTGGGGTTCATATAGTTAAAGGATTTCCAGGGAACTATAACTCATCTTTCTGATCCTCATCCTCCAGGGGACTAGTGTCATCTGATTTGTTTCTCTCTCTTTGGAGCTTCTCAACAACTTCTTCCAAAGGAGGATCTCCTGGTCTTCTAAAAACTTGATCTCCTATTTTAATCTCATACGCTTCTGGTTGGTTCAATACAAATTCTTTCAACTGGGAAGGGAAAAGATGGGATTAGAGTATGAGAACTTGGAAAACAGGATTAAAAATGTATCCACCTAATTTAACGCAGATGTTTAGCAACCTTAAAAAATATATAGAAATATAATCAACGAATGCATATTTTGTAGAAAAACTCAAATGCACACTGTTTCACAACTGAAATTAGAGGTGTGATACATAAGCTTATCAAAAGAATGAGAAGATGTGTTCACACTTGACACTTCACATCATTTTCTTCAAACGCATATCTTGGTTCGACAGAAGAAAAACATAATTAACTGATTGAAAATCACTGTCAGCATAACAGGAAAGGACTGTGAAAAGAAAACATCTGTGTTTGGTGTTTATAAATCATGTCATAAAAATGCCTAGTCTTGAGGCATGCAACTAATTCCTAAAAATTCAATTTTGATGAGCAGTTTCTTCGGTGGGACCTTGGGCAAATTTTAGTTGTCTAAGGATAAGATCTTCAGGTTTGGAGAAATGAAACATACCTCTGAATAGTCTTGGCCTTTTTCCATGGTGAACATGATTGTGCTCGGATCGACACCCATGAATCTTACCTCAATAGATCCTGTTCTCGAAAGTTTTGTCCATTTCATGGCAATCTCAGACACAATCTCCTGAAATTTTTGAACCATTACAATTCAATGTCATTGTTTCATTCCACGGAAAGAAAAGATTACCAAGGTAAATTTGATGCTTCACAAAGCGTGGAACATCATAGACTATTGCAGAGAAGAGAATATCATCACTTCAACAAGAATCTACTATATCTTCAGAATAGGCTTTGAAGCCAAGGTATGAATTCCCAAAATAACATAGCTTTCCTTCTAGAAGTTCATCATGTTCAAATTTCCAAATTGTCAGCCAAAAATTGAGCAGCATTGAATTTCTACATTTTTTATTCTTTGGTATGATTGTAGTTGTATTTACTCACATTTTTCTAACAGTATTTAAATACATACATAAAATCCGAAATTCCAAAATATAACTTCAATTTGACCAAGGAATTCTGTCAGTTCCAGAATATGATAACTATACGTGGAATACCCTAAAATATCCTCGAACTACGTATTTCCCTATTCACATTTCTATATTGTAGTACAGCGCCAAACGCCTAATTGAAGCTCAAGGAACTTGAAAACAAAGTCAAATTGCCACTTCATTTCAGCTTGAATCTCCAACAATTTTATATTTGAAAAATCCATTGGGGGGTGTTTTGTTACTCTAGCATCGATGTGGTCGATTTCTTTCCATGTTCTTTCTAGGCCTCATCCTTGACCATGTTGTTGAGCAGTTGAGATCGTCACTGATGTGAATCTGTCACTTTCCATTCTCGGTGAATTGGTCCATGTTATTGTGTTTAGAAAGGAATATAGTGAGGAGGAAAAGGGTGGGTAGGAGATAGATCTGCTTTACCATGTTTCCCTAAATGAAAATTGAAAGGTTTTGGTTAGTGACACCAAAGTGTGTATATATAGGTTTTGGGTGTGTGAAGTGTGAACAAACAATGGGACCATTTGCTGTGTTCAGAAAAGATTATGAGGAGAAGAAGGGTGGGTAAAAGAGAGATCTGTTTTATCATGTTTTTGTAAAAGATAATTGAAAGGCTTTGGTTGGTGACAGTTTCGGTGTATACATATGGGTTTTGTAGTATGTGAAGCATCTCAATGCACTAGTGGAGAACATTGGAATTGACAAATGTGAGATGCAAACTTTCTCTCTCTCCCCCAAAAAAAAAACCTACATTATAAGAAAACTTGTCGTGTGTAACAAAGACTTATAACATACCAATGGTGAAAAATGACATAGATCCACATTGAATGTAATGACAAGGGAAGAGGAAGACGAAAATTAAACACAACATGTGATAATAAAATATATGATAGCATATGGTTTAATTAAAAGATATGGCCTATAGAGAGTAAAACGACGAAACAAGATTTATGTAACTAACCTCAAATAATTAAAAGTTAGAACTAGGCTTTGTTGAGTAGAGTTGAATATATGAGCCTATCTATTGATTTGCCCCTCTTTGGGAAATATTATTGCCATGGATACCTCTTTTGGTACCACCAATTTTCATTTACAGGTGACTTTTGCAGGAGTTCATGAGTGAGTTTTATATTTATAGAAAAAATTACATTATAAAATATAACCTCTTCTATATCTCCTTCGATGCTAATTCATTACAATAAACAAAGGAAATTTAAGTGGTATCTTTTTTCTTTATGTGGCAATGGGTGGGTGCTAAAATTTTCTTTTGGGTTCGATGAAGTTAATAGAGATTTTCTATGTGATATTAAAACAAAGAAATGCAAGATAAGGAGATTGGCCATAGAGATCTGAGAGATGAACTTTATCCCGTTCTTTGAGAAATAACAATACAAAGAAAGCAGTGTCAGTCAGCCTGCTTTAAAGGGGTAGATATGCTCTAAGCATTATCTCTTAAACAACAAAACATAGGCTTGATGTGAATATAGGTGAACACAACAAATCCGCAAGGGAGAAAAAGTTGGTGTTTGCTAGAAGGGATTTTTTTAATGCCAATGCAGTGAAATGTGTACAATCAACTGCACCAAGGTTGAAGTTTCCAAATTGTATTTTTCTTAACGTTTTTTTTTACCAAAACTTAAGTTGCTTTGAAGCAATAAATGAACAATCAGAGGTGTAAGGAGATTGAGGAAATAAGTATAGCATAAAAAGAAGGCAACAATCTAGAAAAGATAAAGAAATTTGAAATAATCGTGTTTTTACCCATCATATGTTTTGATAGGGTTTAATAGTTATATGGATTAGGTGCAAGCTTAATGTTCTTTAGTTTTGCATGCCTTGGTGATATCATCATTGAGAATTGCTTGTGTTATATATGTATCATTAATTATTTATAATTACTTGAAAACAAGCTTTACATGTGCATTATTCTTTATAACTCATGTAAGTTGTTAATCTCCCATCCATGTACTTCCACACACCCACACCTATTCACAGCCACATGGACAAAAGTCCCACACTATGGCTTCTTTTTGTCTTCTCACATCCATGTTTGAATCAGCCTCATGTTTTTCCATATTATAGTCGTATGGGCCTCACATTCTTCAATGTCTTTGTCTCTACTCTCTTTGGTTTCTTGAGATATGGTGTAAAAGATTTATAGGAACTCTCTGTTTCAATGGGAGTCCAGTTTCCAAATTAACTTAATTAAAGCTAAGAAATTCTGTCAGATCGGCCTGTGGCAACTATTTTTTATTTTAATTCAACTAGGGAATTCTATGAGATCCAATTTACCGAACTGTAATTGACTAGCGATAATATTCAAACTATGAATTCCGAAATAATTAAATGATAAATGTAATGTAAATTCAGATTCGTATTCCAAATTTTTAATTAATTGTCAAAAGAAAATGAAATGGTCACAAAACGCGTAAGGTTTCTAATTGGATTAGTGATTGAGTGGGCAAATATGCAACAACATATCAATTTCCCCAAATTGCTTAAATAATTGCAACCCATGAGAATCAAATCAAAGAAGTCTGCTAAAATCAACAAACCCTACCTAATCAAGTTTCTAGAAAAAGAAACAAACCGAAATCACATTGCTATACCGGAGTGCGGCGAACGCCTAGTTGAAGCTTAACGAATCCATACGCAGGACCAGATTGCCGCTTCATCATTTCGGCCTGAATCTCGGACAACTCCATATTGGAGAAATCCAATGGCGGAGGATCGAACTCGGGTTTGGAGGGGGTCGATTTCTTGCCCCATTCTTTCCACACTTCGTCCTCCTCGTCGTCGACCACGTCGTCAAGGTCGTCGGTGATGTGAATCCGCCGCTTTCCACCCTCGGCGAATCGTACAGTTTTAGAGTGTTGAGCGAGGATTATGGCGAGGAGAAAAAGGAAGAGCAAGGAAGAGCTTTGTTTTATCATGGTTCTGGTTCTGGCTCTGGTTCTGTAAAATAGAGGTTTTGGACCGTCTTAGTCTGGATGCATGTAATGAATAGACGTCTGAAGCGGCTGAGCGCCCTGCCATCTTTGCAATTGGCATGTATTAATTATTAAGTGGTGTTGTAAACCAGGCGAGTCGAGTTGGTGTCAAATTAAATGCTTAAATTTTATTTATTAATTTTTTAAATTAATACAAAGTGGATTGTGTAATTTAAATTTTTTATATAAATAATATATTTATTAATTTATTCAGTCGAATTAATAAATATAAAAAAATATATTTAATTTTAATTTATTTATATCACAAGTTAATTTTAAATAAATCTTTAACCTGATCCAAAAAGTTTGGTAGTTTGTCATTGAGATTAGGAGTCTAACCAATATCAAAACCTAAGAAGTTTGGTAGGTCATTCATTGAGATGCCTGTTATTAAATAATTTTTTTTTTCCTTTTTCGAAGAAGGGATCGCAGTTGGGAGGTAGACAAGCAAGATCAATTTAATTAGCTTAAAAGGATGAGGCTCAAACTCTTAAAAGTAATTGATTTGAGAAAGTGAGTATATGTATAATTAGTTAGGCAAAAATAACTTTTATACAATCAAAATACATGAAATTCATATATATTTTACGAAAAGCGAATAACAGAACGATAAGTTATAGCAGTTTAAATTTGTAATCAAAATAGTGAAATTTGTCCTAAAAAAATGTTTATAATGATTTTTTTCTCAAAACATTTGTTGTAAACTGCATTCGGTCATTCAGATAACTATATCTCGAAGAAATATATAAAATGCACGTATGATTTGTGTAAATCGGATAACATAGTGCTAAGTTATACTTGTTTGAATTCGAAAACAGAAGAGGGAAATAGCAAAATTTGCCTTAAAAATAAAAAAGTGGGCCTTATAATAGTCTTTTTTTTCAAATCATTTGTCACAAACTGCCTTCGGTCATTCAGATGGTTAGATCTTAAAGAAATACATGAAATGCATGTATGATTCGCATAAGTTAAATAATAGAGCGTCATGTTATAACTGTTTGAATACGCATCAAAAACAACGAAATTTGCATCAAAAATAAAAATTTGAGGCTTGTAATGTTTTTTTTTTCTCAAAACATGCATCGAAAATTACTTTTTGCGGTCTCAGATGGCTAGATCTCGAAAAAATACATAAAATGCATATCTAATTTGCGAAAAACGAATAATAAAGCATCAAATTATGACAATTTAAATCCGCAACCCAAACAACAAAATTTGTCTCAAAAATGAAAAAAATAGGCCTTATGATGACATGGGGTTACATAAGAAGGGAATGGAGGATTTTCAAGGAAATGTGTGATTATGTTATCGGGAATAGAGGTCAAGTGAAATTTTTGGAGGACGTGTGGAATGGGGACGAATCGTTGAGAGTGAAATTTCTTATTTTATACAGTTTGGCTAGTAATAAGGCGGCTTGGGTGATCGAGTGCTTGGAGAGAGTTGGGAATATGCTTGTCTGGTCTCCTCGCTTTGGAATAAACTTCCTCGACTGGGAGTTAGAAGAGGTGGGTTCCTTCCTTAGTCACATTAGTAAGTTTTGAGTTATGGAATGGAGGGAGGATAAAAGGGTGTGGCTGTCAAATAAGAGATCTTTTTCTGTCAGCTCATTTTACAAGTGTTTGGCAGCCTCGGCAAACCCTCTATTCCCTTGAAAGATCATATGGCACTCAAAAGCCCCTCCTAAAGCTTCTTTCTTCGCCTGGGAAGCCTCTTGGAATGCCATCCTAATTGTGGATAATTTGAAGAAGAGAGACTTTCTTTTGGTTAGTAGGTGCTATTTTTGTCATAAGGAGGAGGAAATGGTGGATCATGTTCTCATTCACTATCCAGTCTCTTGAAGCTGTTGGAATCTTGTTTTTGCTTTGTTTGGTGTCTCTTGGGTTATGTCAGGTTCCGTCAAAGATCTTCTATTGGCTTAAACAGGGTGCAACCTCCCCAAAAAGATTAAGAGAATTTGGAGACTGGCCCCTATGTGCCTTTTGTGGTGTATTTGGATTGAAAGAAACAATCGTGTCTTCGAAAATGTGAAGCTCTCTACTCCTTTCTTTAAAGACACGTTTTTGAACTTATTTTTTTTTTGGGCCAAAGAGGTTTTACCTGTAAATGTCTCTTTTTTTGTTCATTTTTTGGAGTCGCTGAGACCGATGTAAAGCTTTATGGGGCTTTTGCCCATTATGCCCTTCTTGGGCTCCTTTTTTAATATACATCTTATTTCTTACTTATCCAAAAAAATATATATAACCCCTTCTATATCTCTTTCGATGCTAATTCATTAGAATAAAGAAAGGAAATTTAAGTGGTATTTTTTTCTTTATGTGGCAATGGGTGGGTGCTAAAACTTTCTTTTGGGTTCGATGAAGTTAATAGAGATTTTCTATGTGATATTAAAAGAAAGAAATGCAAGAATAGAAGATTCACCCTAGAGATCTGGGAGATGAACTTTATCCCGTACTTTGAGATATAACAATCCAAAATTTTTTAAAAAATGAAATTAAAAAAAAAAACCTTTATTTTTTTATCTCATAAGAAGGTTTATGGTTAGGGATGGCAATTTGTCTCGTCTAATTGGAGCCCCTGCTGTAATACCCCGACCCGAGTTAGGCGGGACCGAATCGAGTTAGCCGGTACCCGACCCGGTGAACCCGGGGCATGACATGTAAACCCGAACCATAAGCTAAAAAATATATATAATAATAATAATAATAATAAAATAATAAAAATAAATAATCTAAAAAAAAAATATGAAAACAAAAATAATAATAATAATAATAATAATTTTTTTTTAAATATATAACTATATATATATATATATCAGAAAGTGGGTGTGTGTGTGTGTTAGGTGTGTGTGGGTATGTGTGATGGAGTGTGCCACACTCAAGGTGGCATGGTGGGAGATGGAGTGTGTAAGTGGGTTGTGTGTGTGGCAGTGAATTTCAGGGCATGGAGGGGGGTAGACAGATCTGATTTAGAGAGAGAGAGAGATATACACATATATACATTGAACTACTTTGGAGAAAAGAGAAAATCAGAAGAAAAAAGAAAAGAAAAGAAAGAAATCAAAGGAGGAAGGAGAAGAAGAGATAGAAGAGGAACAGAAAGGGAGAGGAAGCAACCCACAAAGAGAAAATCAGAAAGTATAAGTAAGTGGGTCTCACTTTGTTTTTGATTTTATGAGCATGTTAATTGGTTTGAAGTATAGAGTTTTAAAAAGCATGAAAAGAGAATTAAATTGCAATTGGAATCAACAAAAATGGTCACGGAATTGAGTTAAAAAACCCTAGTTGCAGGTTACGGGTAGCAAGGATTATCTTTGATATTTTATGTGAGAAATATTATTTAAATGGCCTAGATATAATGCTATGAGGTGCAGAAAATGATTAGTAAAGAAAAGAAGGAAAAACAGTTGAGAACCAAGCATGAAATAATGGAAAATCAGTTCACCGGAGCCACGGGTTGGGTCAAATTCAGTGAGGATCTGGTGCTTTAAATTGAAAACAAATATTAGAAATGAGATCTACATTAAATTTAGATCAAGAAGGCGTTTAAAAAGCATTGAAAAATGACTGAAATCCAGGTGGCCGTCGCCGGAGAAGGCGACTGTTACCACCGGAACCCTACCGGAGTGATGGGGAAGGTGACCGGATAATCGTGGGGTATTTCGGGTTAAAACAAAACGGATCCGGGTTGGATCCGGGTCAGGGCCCAACCGAATGAAAACGGATACATCAAAACGGCACAGTTTAACTAAAGTTTCAAAGATTTTAAAAATCAAATTGGGAGTGTTTGGCAACATGATTAAGAAATTGAAATTGAAATTGGTTTGGGAATGGGAATATCCTATTCCGATTTTAAGGGATAGCCACTGTTTGGCTATCCATAGTGAGAATAGGGTTTCTGAAATTACAAATTGACCCAAGAATTTATGGAATTTACAATCTGACTCCCAATTGTTAAAAAAAATTGTGATTTGACCCCAGAATAAAATATTAATATATTTAATTAAATAAAAAATTATGAAAATGCCCCTAGTTCAAATAGAGGTCAAACGAAGTCCAAACGATGCAAATGAATAGTCAATTTTTATTATCTCGAACATTCTAAGATCAATGGTGGGGTCTATTTCACTATACGGGACCCCGAAAAATAAAATACACATAAAAGTGCAAAATGACCATTTTGCCCTTTTGGTACAAAAGTCCAAATGGAATTCCGCGAAAGCCTAAACCGACTTTCTTCGACGTTCCGGACTCAATGTTGAGGTCCGTAGTATGAAATAAGATACAAAAAAATATGACACGTAAATATGTAAGGTAATAGAATCAAACTTTAAAACTTAAAGAAGCTACCCAAGAAATGTAACTAAAATAGGAAAAAGAATTAATGATAATTAAATCAGAGTAATATTATGGAATGTGACCGGACTTTGAAATGTGATTTTAGGGAACTTCAAGGAAGGATTTTTGGAGTTAAGTCTTTAGAATTCAGGTGAGTATTTCATACCATATTGAGGTAGACATTTTCAGTATAAATATAAATATTGAACTCTTTTATGATATATCGACATATGAAATCGTTTTCCTTTATAGAATTTGTTTAACAGTTATATTGTATACGTTTTTGAATGACTTATTGACAACTATATTGTCTTCTTTGACTTAAAAAAATGTGTTTGTAAGATACTCAAACGTTATGTGATTTTCTCACAGTTGTTGAACTGTTTTATCTAAACATCAAATAAAGAACTTGATTTGAGTAATTGAACTGCTATTGATGATTATTGATTTTGGATACGATTTGGATATGATTTTGATGCTTTGAATAGAACACTCTTTTATGATTGGTCACTATCGGATAGGTTGTGATTTATCGAACCCTCCCACAGGGTATATTGTGGTGAGCCGGTGTTGATACGGCATATCGAACTAGGTAGCCCATCGATCTCAGTCAGTGAAGGTTAATTTGCTGACCATAGAAGTGGAATATATCATTTTGAATATAAATATTGAAAATCAAACCATGAATCTGAATTATTGAATTATGAATTATTGAAGCTATGAATTTGGGTTATTGAACCATGAATCTGAATTATTGAACTATGAATTTGGGTTATTGAACCATGAATCTGAATTATCGAACTATGAATTATTGAACTATGAATTTGGGAATTGAACCATGATATTGAACTGCTGATTTTGATTTATTGAATTATGTTATTGATTATCGATTTATGATTATCTTTGAATTGAGATATATTGGAACTGAATTTGATACCGTTATCTTGTACTATAATTAAGATAACATAGGATATATGATCATCGACATTTCAGTATTGAATTACATAGTAGTTTTGAAACCCTTGGTATGTTATGGAATGCTCACGAGCTGGGATACTCACGAGCTGTTGAGCTCATAGGATTTTTATCCTATTTCAGGTGATGACATTGGAAAAGGAATAGCAGGTTTAGTCAGACTAGATGGAAGCTTGTAAAGCTATGAACCTTTTTTGTGATAGGATTTTGCTAGTCATGATGTAGTTGCTTTTGGGAACTTTTGGACTGTATATCGAATATGACATCAGCAGGCTTTGAAAAAAATACATTATGTACTTTTTGTAATTACTATGGAATGTATAAATAGATGACAGATGTTGATTTGTGTAATGACGCTTCCGCAATAGAAAAAGAATTTTATTCCGCTGCATTTGATAGTATGGAAATCAGAAAAGCTTTGTGATCATTGGAAAAGGCCTCGGCGGCCGATCACGAAGCCGCTAATCCGCGTGGGCCGAGTTTCGGGTCGTGACACCCGCCCGACCCCACCCTGCCTTTAACAGAACAGGTATGAGATGTTCATAAATGGGGTCGGGACGAAGGTCGGGATATGGCTTTTAAAACTCCGTCAGGTTCGGAGGATGGTTACTCCGCCCCGTTTATATATTAAGTTTTTTTTTTTATATATATACTATATTTAACAAAAAATAACACTATATAAAATTAGTTTTGAAATTTTTTTATATCACACTCATATATTTTTTATATTAGTTATTTTGACAAAAAAATTAATATAATTATCAAAATAAAAATTTTAACTTAATTAAAAAATATATATATTAGAGTTTGAGACGTAATGAAGTGAAGTCGAGAAATATAAATAAAATCAGAGTTAGAATAAATGGGATCGGAGTTAAGATTGAGGTGAACCTCCAAATAAAAGGGGGCAAGGTTAGAAACAAAAAATAAAAATAGAATCCGAGTTAGAGAATGACCACCCAACTTCAAACTCGCCCGATTATCATTTTTACTTATTGTGTGCGTGTGTGTGTATATATATATAAAAGGATTTGATTTTTAATTTGTTTACCCATCGCAACGCATAAGTAGAACAATGGTGTCGCTATCATCCATTTCTTGCAGTAGTACTCCTCTGGCATCTAGTGGGTCCCACTCGGACTGTTGAGTTAACCCAACCGAAGTAAAGGATCTAGACCAGAGTTGTTGACTTGACGGCAACTAGATTAAAAAAACAAATAAAAAACAACAGAGGAGGGAATTTGAGTTAAATTTACAGATATAACCTAAAGGTGCATTGGCCAATCAAACAGTGAACCAATCCATTATTTTAAATTCTTTCCCAAGCACCGAGAAAAAATCCACGATTTTAAAGGTAGCCTCGTGTTAAGAAAAGAAAATGACTGTTTGAAAATAGGGTAAATCACATTAAATTTTTGTAAAATTTATGATAATTATATTAATTTTTTTTATTTTTAAAATGATACCGATTTTTTTTTTTATTTTACTTAAAAATATACAAATATTTTAATTCAATTATTTTTTTAAAAATAACTGTCTCTTTTATTTACTTATTTGTGTATTTTTCTAATTTTGAAATTTTTTTTTAATCTTTCTTTTAAAGATTTTTTAATCTTTTTTAAACAAACAAATTTAAAGTAAATAACTTATTTTTATTCTATACAAAGATAAATTTAAGTTTTTTTATCAATATTTATTTAAAAATGAAAAAAAGGTCAAAATGTACAAAATTGAAAAAAAAACATAAAAATAGTAGTTTTATCATTTTAAATAAAAAAATTCGACTAAAATGAGTTATCTGTATATTATCATGTAAAATAAAAGACGTGAGTGTAATTTAAAAAACTCATAAAAAATCAGTGTAATTATCTTAAATTTTAAGAAAGATCAATATAATTTATCTTTAAAAATATTATAAAAAATTAGACATCGGTGACATCTAAATTTCAAATATTTTACTTGTTCCATTGAGATTTGAGACACAGATTATAGACTTTTAAGTGATAATTTTCTGGGGAGCATTTATGAATTTCTATAACAACGTTTGATTTATGATGCTTATCAATGTTTATGCCATCTCTGCACACTCAGACATTAATCCCGTGACATTAAGTGCAAATTAGACCTATACTTGTAAACATATATCACAAGGCATATGTTTGGATAAGCAAAAATTAAAATATGTTTCAATATAGATCAAAAGTTAGACAAATTTTGTTTATTCCAAATGATTCGAAAGCTATGATTGTGACAATAATTATAAACATAGTTTTACAATCTATGCAATAAGAATCACATTAATAAAACGTTAAGAATGATTAATTATAACTAATAAATAATTTAAAATTTGAATTGTATTGGTTAAATCAACACAAAAGTCCTTCTATTATGATAAAAAAAAAAAATGAGTTACACGGTTAACTATACAATAAACTTCACTGAATGCAATAGGAGCGCACATATGCTATCTTTTTCCTGTTCTTAATTAATATCGTATTTTTTTTTGCACGAAAAATTATTTTACGAATTTGTCTCCTATGTATAATAATATTTATAAGCTTAATGTGATTTTTATTCCATAAATTAAATGTTCGGTTAGTTTTTCAAACGCAAATTTTGAATTTTAAAACGTGAGATACCCCTTTGACAAATTATTAATTTTAATTTTTTTAAATTTTTTATAATTTAGATTATCATATTCAAATATATTTTTACAAATTTTAATTTTTTTTTGCACGAAAAATTATTTTACGAATTTGTCTCCTATGTATAATAATATTTATAAGCTTAATGTGATTTTTATTCCATAAATTAAATGTTCGGTTAGTTTTTCAAACGCAAATTTTGAATTTTAAAACGTGAGATACCCCTTTGACAAATTATTAATTTTAATTTTTTTAAATTTTTTATAATTTAGATTATCATATTCAAATATATTTTTACAAATTTTAATTTTTTTTTGCACGAAAAATTATTTTACGAATTTGTCTCCTATGTATAATAATATTTATAAGCTTAATGTGATTTTTATTCCATAAATTAAATGTTCGGTTAGGTTTTCAAACGTAAATTTTGAATTTTAAAACGTAAGATACCCCTTTGACAAATTATTAATTTTAATTTTTTTAAATTTTTTATAATTTAGATTATCATATTCAAATATATTTTTACAAATTTTAAAAAATTAATTACAAAATTTTTTAAAATTATATCTGAATAGCTATTTAAACACACGATTTCAGAAGATGCTACATAAACATTGGCTTTATAAAATAATTTTTTCGTACACACATCCAATTTTTCTAGGATTTTCACAATCAGTGACTCTGTCGTAATTATCAAACAATCCAGGGGTAAGAGTCCAACCCTGCATCTAAGAGTTTGGCAGCACCTTTTTTCCTTATGACTTCTAACCACAGTTAACAAACCCCAACCTCAGGGTTAGCAAAAAGTGACTCCATAGAGAGAGAAAGTGAGAGAAAAATAATAAAATCGTAAAAAATAAAAACTAAAATCTTAGGGTTTTGACTGAAATACAAATTGTGTGAAATGCCCAAAGAGAGTTGAATCAGACGATTCCGGCAACTTCGGGTCTCCGGTCACAAGATCGATCTTTCATTGGTCCCACAATTTACTGCGAAAAAAAAAAAACCATCTTCTGTAAGCAGCAAAATTATCGCTTTTGAGAGAGAGAGAGAGAGAGAAATATATATAGTCAGTGAGTAGAAGGAGAGAGAAAGGGACATAGATGTTATTTGAGCGTTGGGATCGGAGTACAAAAGAGCTTTAAACGACAGCGGTTTAAAGAAAACGGCGTAAATTTTGGAGGTATTGGCTGATGTATTATTGATTTTTGTGTGCGTGTTTTTTTTTATTTGAATTTTCTTGTATGCAATCGGGGGGTGGGACCCAGCAGGGGCTTGGGGGAGCCGCCGGACATGGGCGGAGCCCAACCATGGGACCTTCATCTTCTTCGGCGTCGCCGTCGTCTTCATCCTCTGCCGTATCGACACCGCATTTAGGGTTTGATGCAATTCAGCAGCAGCAGCAGCAACAACAACAACAGCAACAGAGGCAGGTTAGTGTTTATATAAATGGTTTAATTTATCTCTGTTCCTTGAAATTGATACATGGGTTTCGGAATTGGAATTTTCCCCCCGAAATGTGTTGGACTGAATTGTTACACTAAGTCTCTAATGGAGTTGATCATATCGTTGATCAATTGATCACTAGTGTAATGCATTTTCTATTTATCAAATTTAGTTACTATTGGGGTTCAAGTAAGCATGTTCTGTTTTAGAAGAAAATGACAATTGAGGGTAACATTGAACTATAGGCTAACAGTTGGGGCATTGGCAGTTTGGGGTTTAATTTGCGTGTTTCTTTCTTTTATTTCCTTTTTCCTTTTTCCTTTTTCTTTGCTTTTGAAATTGATGACATGTTTACTTATATTTTTCTGATGGTTTGGACACTTGTGCTATTAATGGGGTTATATAGCACATTGTGATGTAAATATCAACTTAACTTTCAATTAATCAGTGTAGTTGCTCAATGACTCAAACTAGGCATATGTTTGTATAGAAGAGAAAGTTAACCGATAGTTTATTTAACTGCGAGCTGCTTATTAACTATAATTGGGTCTCAGCTCATGTTAACTCCTGTGACCGAACCTACTTGGCATCAGCTGCATGAATTGTTTTTTTCTTACGACTGGGGTCTCATCTTGTTTCCGTCATCTTCTTGCTTGTTACCGTTTGTCAGTTTTACTCTATATAGTTGTTCAGACTTGGAGTTGAAAAAATTGGAGAGGTGAGTGGTTATGAAATCAAGGGTGTTTCATGTTTGGGCTTGGAAACTTTACTCAGTTAATTGTTTATAGTAGAGTAGTTTTGGGTTGATTGTTGAAGGACCTGAAGTTTGATTGTGGTTGAACATGGTGCAGTGAGCTTCAGTCATATTCTGTTAACTTTAAAGAAATAGTGGGGCTTCCATCCAGCCAAATTGTGTCAAACTTGCTAGATTGTTTTGCAATTCTACTTGGTTATATTATAGTGCACTTTTCCGTTTTATACATATTTGTTTTGTTTTTTGAGTTGTAACTTTCAATTAATATTTTTTTCTTTATGTTTCACAGCTTGAATTCTGAACTGAACTTTCTATGTTATGTAGCTTTTTTTTTCTTTTTTTATTGAACTTGGCCTTTTAAGGGAAATTAATTTATTAAAGATGATTTAGGATACAAAACAAAGTATTGCTTCCAAAGGATCCCATGCAATCATTACTGGCACTTATGCACAGCGAGCCCTTTGAATGGTATCAGACCTGGCTTTATGTTTATGGTTCTGAGTTTAAACTCACTATGCTCTCTTTATTAATGTTTGCAGAAATCCAGCAGATATTATTAAAAAAATTTGATCCTTAAATATCATAATTTTTCAACGACATGATAGGTGTTTACTGGTTGGTTTGAGCTCTCATTTTCCTTCCATGCTTGATTTATTAAGCAATAAAATCTAAAACATAGTTATTTCTTGTGTACTAAATTCATTTAAGGGTGGACCTGATTTGTTCTTCTCATGTTTCGCCCCTCTGAATTGTTAAAGAACTCACTTGAGTCATTGTATGTGGATTGCTCTTGTATGCTAGTGATTTTGTTTATCGGAAGTGGGGGTATTATCAAGTATTGATCATGGTTCTAAGGTATGTGTTAGTTGGTCATCTTTCAGCTGAAATCAGACTTAACGATTTTGATACCTGCTTCAACTTCTAACCAATTCTTGTGTAATAGTAGATGTCTGCATTTGATATTACATTACTGTGTATTATTGATCATAAAAAATAAAATAACATTACTGTGTATTGTTTGGGATAAGGGGGAGGTTTCCTTTCAATCTTGTTGAACACATGTTACTAGGTGTTAAATGTTTTTGGGTTTTTTTTTTTTAATTTTATTTAGATAAGTATAATTCATTAAAAACACTAGAGAAAGGGGAGAATTAATACACGACAAGTAAGATTCTAAAACCCAGAAGTATAGAGATTTCTTCTTCTTTCATAAGTAAATATTCATTAAAAGGGCGGCCCTAAGTGAGATGAAGCCATATATAAAAGAATAACTCTTAAGTTGAGCTTCACAATTTCTCAAAAAATCTACAAAAGTATCTATACAAGAAGGAGAAGCATTAACTACCCAAAAGTGTAAATTTTTCAAAAGAACTCTTTTAGTCTAACTAGGGGGTTACTTCCCCTACAAAACTCTACTATTCATCTCATGTCAAAGGCACCAAAAAAGACACAATGACACTACATTCTAAGTATTCTTAACACTTCTCTTTACACGATAACCATGTCACCCATTAGGAAACTCTACCCCCGAATAAGACATCACCCAAGTACAACCAAAAGAGAAAACAAAAGGCACCAAAGCTACCTAGCAAAAGGGTAATGAAGGAAGAGATGGTTGATAGACTCCTCATCCATATAGCACATATAGTGAACCGTTGATGGACTCCTCATTTATATAGCACATATAGTAACGGTTCACCAATCTAAACCTCACTTCTAAATGTTGTCCATATAAAGAACTGCACCTTAGGAGACTACCAAGAAAAGACAGCCACGTTCGAGCGGGCTAATGTTCTCCAAATTGCCTTTTATGGAAAGTTCGTTTCACCACTTCTAATCAACCCCATGTAGAATGACTGAACTGAGAATTTATCCCCGGGCTTCACCCACCATCTCAAGGAATCAAATCTCTCTGTAACTGGATTGGTAAAGTAGCTTCCACAAACTCTTACCCCCCAATTTCCAATCTTGAAAATCCTTCCTAAATTTTGGGGAGCAAACAATCCCCCCCTCACCAAAAGCCACCACATCCGCCACACAAGCATCACAATTTGTAGAGAGCTGAAAAAGGTGAGAAAACCTATCCTTCAAAGCCGAATCACCAGACCAATGTTCCCCATAATTTAACTTTTATGCCCTTCCCCACCTCAAAAGAAATGAGATGAAAGAAATCATATTTACATAAACCCACCCCATAAGGAACCACCACCTCCTTTGACATCTAACCCCCATCCTCATTCCTGAACTTGGCTTCTAAGACCCTTCTCCACCCAGCGTTAGGCTAGCAAACATATCTCCGTATAAACTTTCCTAGTAAAGCCTTGTTGAAAGTCCTTAATTCCCAACTCTTCTTCAATGGCAACTTTACTTTCTCCCATCCAGCTAAGTGCATATTCTTTTCCTCATCTTTCCCTTCCCACAATAAATCTCCTTGCAGTTTTTCCAACCCCTTCGTAACGGAAACCTCTCTATTACTGGGCCCCATATCCCTTTTGCCTTAGAGGAAGCAAGTATAGTATTTTCAGCAACCTATCTTTAAAACTATAAAAGGAAGGTTCCTTTCCTTAAAAAAATCCTGCTATTTTTTTTCTTCCAAATATACCAAAAAATACAAGGAGGAATTTATCTCCACTCTTTCCTAACACTACCAAATACACAAACTCCTTGCCACATTTTCACCAAGTCCACAACCAACCAGTTATCATCCAAGAACAACCAAATAAAGAGAGAAGAAGGTTCCATACATCCCTGGCTAAAGGGCAATGAATAAACAAGTGATGGATAATTTCTTCCCCCTCTTGGCACACAAAGCATCTGTTAGCCAAATAGAAGCCTCTTTTTTGGGGGTTTTATGTGAAATGATAACACTTACATCAATTAAGTTTTAATTTTTTCTTGGGTATTGTTCATGCAGTCATTACAACAACAACTACTAAGGAAATCTGAAGGAAATGAAGCCATTCTAGCCTACCAAGCTGGTGGCATCCGTGGAGTACTTGGAGGGGGAAATTATGGTTCATCTTCCAGCCCCATGCAGCTGCCTCAACAGTCAAGGAAGTTCATTGATTTGGCCCAACAACATGGTTCTCCCCACATTAGAGAGGAGGGCCAATATAGGAGTCAAGGCATTGAGCAACAGGTGCTGAATCCTGCCCATCAAGCTTATCTCCAATATGCTTTCCAGGCAGCTCAACAGAAATCGGTTCTGGGGATGCAATCTCAACAACAAGCAAAAATGGGAATGGTGGGGCCTCCATCTGGGAAGGATCAAGATACACGGATGGGAAATCTTAAAATGCAGGAGCTCATATCTATCCCAGCAGCTAACCAGTCCCAGGCATCATCATCAAAGAAATCATCTGAACATATTACTCGTAGTGAGAAGATGACAGAGCAAGGACAACAGCCAGTCTCTGATCAGAGGAGTGGTCCAAAGCCTTCAGTCCAGCCAACATCAATTGGCCAACTAATGCAAGCAAATATGGTAAGGCCTATGCAGGCACCACAGGCTCCACAGGCTCCACAAAGCATCCAAAACACAGCAAACAACCAGCTCACAATGGCTGCACAGATGCAGGCAATGAAGACTTTGGCACTTGAGCGTAATATTGATCTGTCACTCCCTGCAAATGCCAATTTGATGGCGCAGCTTATTCCATTCATGCAGTCTAAGATGCTTGCACAACAAAAGGCAAATGAAAGCAATATGGCTGCACAGTCCTCACCCGTCCCAATGCCAAAGCAACAGGTTGCTTCTCCTCAGGTTGCAAGTGAGAGTTCTCCCCATTGTAATTCTTCGAGTGATGTGTCTGGGCAATCTGGCCCTGCCAAAGCTAGGCAGACAGTTCCACCTGGCTCTTTTGGTACAACTTCAAATGCTTCTATAGTTAACAACTCTAACAACATCCCAGTGCAACAGTTCTCTGTTCATGGCAGAGAGAATCAGGTGCTTCCAAGACAGCCAATTATGATTGGTAATGGAATGCCCTCTGTGCATCCCTCGCACACACCTGTGAACTTGAACCAGGGTGTTGATCATTCGTTGCATGCAAAAAACACAATGATTGGTCCAGAAACTTGGCAAATGCAGTATGCCAGGCAGTTGAACCGAGCTTCTCCACAATCCACAGCTTCATCTAATGATGGGGGCTTGGGAAATCCCTTATCATCTCAGGGTGCACCAGTGCCTCCGATGCAACAACAACATTTGGGGTTTACTAAACAGCAACTGCATGTTCTTAAAGCACAAATACTAGCATTTAGGCGTCTGAAGGTAGGCAATTTTTTTTTAAACGCACATGTATTTTGGTTGCTTTGCATTACTTGTTTTATGTCTCAACAAGCTCTTTTGACTTACTGCAAAATACTGATGGTGTGTTGCTATTTACTTCCCTTTTCTGCTTCTACAGAAAGGAGATGGAACACTTCCACAAGAGCTACTTCAGGCTATTGGTCCACCACCCCTTGAAACACAGCTTCAGCAGGTGTTCCTTCCTGGTGGAACAGTTAATCAGGATAGACCTGCTGGGAAAAGTTTAGAAGACCATGGAAGACATTTGGAGTCCAGTGAGAAGGATCCTCATACTGTGGCATCATCTAATGGACTGAAGAATTCAAAAGAGGAAGCTTTTGCAGGAGATGAGAAAGCAACTGTGTCAACAGTTCATATGCAAGGTACAACAGCTTTGATGAAGGAACCTGCCCCTGCCCCGGTGGTCCCTGCTGGGAAGGAAGAGCAGCAAACTACTGTATTTTCTGTTAAATCAGAACAGGAAGTTGAGCGTGGTATTCAGAGAACACCTGTTAGAAGTTATTTTTCAGTAGATAAGGGAAAGGCGATTTCACCACAGGTTGATGCATCTGATACAATGCAAGTTAAGAAGCCTGCACAAGCAAGCAATGCACCTCAGCCCAAAGATGTTGGTTCTACTAGAAAGTATCATGGACCGCTGTTTGATTTCCCCTTTTTCACTCGGAAACATGACAACTTTGGGTCTGCAATGATGGTGAACAACAATAATAATTTGACATTGGCATATGATGTGAATGATCTGCTTTTTGAGGAAGGCATGGAAGTGCTTGACAAGAAAAGGACACAAAATTTAAAGAAGATTGGTGGTTTACATGCAGTTAACTTAGAGAGGAAAAGGATTAGGCCAGATCTTGTTTTGCGATTGCAAATTGAAGAAAGGAAACTTCGACTTTTGGATCTTCAGACGCGCTTAAGGGATGAAGTTGATCAACAGCAACAGGAGATAATGGCAATGCCTGACAGGCCGTATCGGAAGTTTGTTCGACTATGCGAACGTCAACGCATGGAGCTCAACCGGCAAGTGCAGGCCTCGCAAAAAGCAATGAGAGATAAACAACTAAAATCAATTTTGCTGTGGCGTAAGAAGCTTCTTGAGGCTCATTGGGCCATCCGTGATGCCCGCACTGCCCGCAACAGGGGAGTTGCCAAATATCACGAGAGACTGTTGAGGGAGTTTTCAAAGAGAAAGGATGATGATCGTAATAAAAGGATGGAGGCATTGAAGAATAATGATGTTGAGAGGTACAGGGAAATGTTACTGGAGCAGCAGACTAGCATTCCTGGTGATGCAGCAGAGAGATATGCTGTTCTCTCATCATTTTTAACACAGACAGAAGAGTATCTTCATAAACTGGGAAGCAAAATAACAGCGGCAAAGAATCAGCAGGAGGTTGAGGAGGCAGTGAATGCTGCCGCGGCTGCTGCACGAGCTGAGGTATGCACTCTCTCTCTCTCTCTTACTGTTTTTTTTTTTTTAAATTCTCTTTTTACATATGATTTATCATCTTTATCAAGTTGATTGCAAACAATATATTCCCTTTGCATTTGGTTTCTTACATGTTGTCATGTCATTTATATTTCTGTTTGTTGGCAAAAGGGTCTCTCTGAAGGAGAAGTAAGAGCACTAGCAGCTTGTGCTGGAGAAGAAGTGATGATAAGAAATCGTTTCTCTGAAATGAATGCACCGAAGGACAGTTCATCTGTTAACAAGTAAGTTTGTTATTAATTTGAGTAGGTGCTTATAATTTTGTCATTCTAGAAGATACCGACAACAGGTTAAATGAATAATATGTAGTGCTCCACAATGTGGAAGTCCTGTACTAGCCATGGGTGCCAATTGTGTGTAGTGCATGCAAGAAGCATTCTCATATCAATTAACTTGCAGAGTCTTAGTTAGATCAGATGTGCCATCCGAATGTTTTAATTGATATTTTGCTTTGATTTCAGACAAGATCCGTCCTACCTGTTTAAATAGATGCATTTCTCTCTCTCTCTCTCTCTCTCTCTCTCACACACACACACACACACATGCCAAATTTCCCTCGGTTTTTGATTCCTCATGGTTGTCACCAGGTATTACAATCTTGCGCATGCTGTGAATGAGAGGGTTGTAAGGCAGCCCTCAATGCTGCGGGCTGGAACCTTAAGAGACTATCAGCTTGTAGGTTGCAGTGTCTTGGAGTTAATCATTTAAATTTCTTGTCTCTTTATTTGTTTTTATTTTTTAAATTCTTTCTTCTGCTGAAGCAGGCCTTTCATATTAATTATCTTGCACAATCTTGCAGGTTGGGTTGCAATGGATGCTTTCTTTATATAACAACAAATTAAATGGAATTTTGGCTGATGAGATGGGTCTTGGGAAGACTGTGCAGGTGAACCCCTTTTCTGTTTATTGGTTTAAATTTCCATTTTCCACCCACTGCCACTCTTTCCAGACAAGGAAGAAGCCCTGTTTATCACTTTTGTTTGTGAGCAATTTGTTTCTGGGCTTATTTTGTCACATGTGGAGGCTTACTGGTTTTGGTAACTGACAAGTGTTATTACTGTATTAGACAGAACTTACTGATATACTTGCTATGTATGCTTGTCCTTTGCTTGTACAGGTAATGGCTTTGATTGCTCATCTTATGGAGTTCAAAGGAAATTATGGCCCACATCTTATTATTGTTCCAAATGCTGTTCTGGTGAACTGGAAGGTCAGTTACTTTTCTGTTTCGTAGCTGTGAATGATTTGTTCCCCACTTTTTAACAGATCTAATGTATTTAATCTTCCAGAGTGAGTTCCTTAATTGGCTGCCATCTGTTTCCTGCATTTTCTATGTTGGTGGAAAAGATCAACGATCAAAATTGTTTTCTCAAGTAAGACGTCTAGATTTGTTTATTCTTGAGATTTGAGCTCTAGATATGTTGCTACTAATAATAAAAAAACTCCAGATATGTTGTTGAGCTTCTGTTCTTTGGGATTTGTTATGTAGGAGGTTCTTGCCATGAAATTTAATGTCCTTGTTACAACTTATGAGTTCATCATGTACGATCGTTCCAAACTTTCGAAAGTTGATTGGAAGTATATCATAATTGATGAAGCACAACGCATGAAGGACAGGGAATCGGTTCTAGCACGTGATCTTGACAGATATCGCTGCCAGAGACGCCTACTTCTCACAGGGACACCATTACAGGTCTGTTATGACAAGCCTTGCAGTGGAGTCACACCATAAATTCAAATCTATATACATGCAACCGCATGCATAAGTTATATGCTTTCAAAACGCCAACTAAATTCATCTGGTTCACAGTGTTGGTTAGATTTGATTTTACATGTTCACAAGTCTGTCAGCCCCCCCCACCCACCCCACCAAATTTCTTTTCTTTTCCCAGTAAGTTTTAGAATATCCTTTTGACAACTTTCTGTTTGCAAACTTCAGCAAAGAATTGTGACTGATAGAGCTGATAATGTTTCAAGTTGAATTGACCGTGGAGTAATTTTTTCACCCCTTCCCTTGCAGAATGATCTCAAAGAACTCTGGTCACTTTTAAATCTACTGCTTCCGGAAGTGTTTGATAATCGGAAAGCATTTCATGATTGGTTCTCAAAACCCTTTCAAAAAGAAGGTCCCTCGCATAATGCAGAGGATGACTGGCTTGAGACTGAAAAGAAGGTTATCATCATCCACCGACTTCATCAAATTCTGGAGCCCTTCATGCTGAGACGCCGTGTTGAAGACGTGGAAGGCTCACTTCCACCCAAGGTATGCTATTATAGCTAGGGGCGGAGCCGTAATTGTTTGCAAGGGGGGCAGACTAATGAAATAATATTATTACTATTATAATTTGTTACATTATATGAAACATATCACAGTAAATTAAAAAGACTCATTATAAACTTTTAAGTAAGAAAAAAAAACAAAATGAAAGTTTTTTATATACTAACATTGCCATATACTAACACTAACACTACCACTACCATTATCATATATTGATAAAAAAAAATTGTCATATAAGTCGAGTATACAAAAGTATATCTTGACAGCGTAGACATAGATATATACAAAAAATAAAAAATAACAAACTTTCACAAATTTGATATTAAAGTGGCTCCCAACAATTTTTTAGAGAGAGTGGAAATCATCTATTATCAATTTTGTGCTAAAATTTTCAGCAATTTTCAGCAATTTAGGCAACCAAACAATTTGCACGAAAGTAATCGTTCGCCTTGTTGCAAAGAAGGCACACTAGAATTTGAGTCAGCACTCTTTTTCTTAAACAATGTATCAATTATTTTTGGTTTACCTATGTAACCTAAAATCTTTAGATAACCTGAAAAAGTATTTACTAAAAATTTCTAATATTATTAGACAAAATCATATTATAAATTTACTCAATAAAAAGGAAAAGAGAAAGAGAGTGGAGAGAAATATAAGTATACTTTGAGAGATTTTAGGAATCAACAGACTTCTTTCTGTGACTTTGGTTGGAGATTGAGGGAAAAATGAAAGGCAGGAGAAATGGTTACAGAGAAAGCCAAAGAGGGGATGATTTGAAACCTAGATTATGTATTTGTTTTAGACCAAAATGCTAATCAATGGGAGGGAAGGAGAGTGCCAAAAAAGGGCAAAACAATCTGTTGTTTACAGTGATAAAACTGCTCTAGATTTTGTATGATTGTATCTGTAGTAGCTTCATATCTCGTGCAAGAAAAGGTTGAGAGAGAAACTGAGAGATGGAGTACTTAGCAAAAAGGTGTAGTCCAAATGTAAGTGAGCAAATGAGTGAAGTCCAAATGTAAATGAGCAATGGGTTAAAGATTGCATGGGCCTCATTTTTATCACAAGAGCTATATTATTATGTTTAAATAAGAACATAAGAGTACTATTGGTCAGCTGGGGGGGGGGGGGGCACTAATTAAAAAAAATTGTATACTCTGTTTTTTTTTTTTAAAAGATCATGTCTGCATCTATAGAAAAATTTCCAAGTGTTGAGGGGGCTGTGGCCCCTGCCCGCCCCTCCTTCCCTCCGTCCCTGATTATAGCAGTCCTAGGTGGTCAAATCCTTAATGTGGATTGTTTCTAATGGCAGTATTGTATTGCAGGTTTCCATTGTTCTAAAATGTAGAATGTCAGCGATTCAGGGTGCTATTTATGATTGGATCAAGTCTACTGGTTCCATTCGAGTTGATCCTGAAGATGAGAAGCGCAGGGTTCAGAAAAGTTCAATTTACCAGGCTAAAACATATAAAACTCTAAATAACAGATGCATGGAGCTCCGGAAAGCTTGCAATCATCCTTTGCTTAATTACCCATATTTCAATGATTTTTCTAAGGATTTCCTTGTTAGATCATGTGGGAAATTGTGGATTTTGGACAGGGTCCTCATAAAGCTTCAGAGAACAGGGCATCGAGTACTGCTCTTCAGTACAATGACGAAACTCCTAGATATAGTGGAGGAATATCTGCAGTGGCGGAGGCTTGTGTACAGACGAATTGATGGGACAACTAGCTTAGAAGATCGTGAATCGGCTATTGTGGACTTTAATAACCCTAAAACTGACTGCTTTATCTTCTTGCTTAGCATTCGTGCTGCTGGACGGGGTTTAAATCTTCAGTCTGCTGACACAGTTGTCATATATGATCCTGATCCAAACCCAAAAAATGAGGAGCAGGCAGTTGCTAGAGCCCATCGCATTGGACAGACGAGAGAAGTGAAAGTCATCTATATGGAAGCAGTGGTTGATAAAATCTCTAGTCATCAGAAAGAGGACGAATTCAGCAGTGGAGGTATAGTTGATTCGGAGGATGACCTTGCTGGTAAGGATCGGTATATGGGATCTATTGAGAGCCTCATACGGAATAACATTCAACAGTACAAGATTGACATGGCAGATGAGGTTATCAATGCTGGGCGTTTTGACCAGAGGACAACACATGAAGAGAGACGTTTGACACTGGAGACATTGTTGCATGACGAGGAAAGGTATCAAGAAACTGTTCATGATGTCCCCTCGCTACAGGAGGTAAATCGGATGATTGCTAGGAGTGAAGAAGAAGTGGAGCTTTTTGATCAAATGGATGAGGAACTTGATTGGACTGAGGAGATGATGAGGTATGACCAGGTACCTAAGTGGCTTCGAGCCAGCACTGGAGAAGTTAATGCTACTATTGCTAATTTATCAAAAAAACCATCAAAGAACACTGTATTGGGCGGCAATATTGGCATGGAATCCAGTGAAATGGCTACTGAGAGAAAAAGGGGGCGACCTAAGGGAAAAAAGTTCCCTATTTATAAGGAGTTGGATGATGAAAATGGAGAGTTTTCTGATGCTAGTTCTGAAGAGCAGAATGGATATTTTGTGCAGGAAGAAGATGGAGAAATTGGAGAGTTTGAAGATGAAGATGAAGAATTTAGTGGTGCTATTGGGGCATCTCCAGTCAATAAAGACCAATCAGAAGATGGTCCTGCTTGTTCCGGTGGATATGAGTATCCTCGAGCTTCCGAAAGCACTAGGAACAATCATGTACTTGAAGAAGCTGGTTCCCCAGGATCATCCTCAGACAATCAAAGATTGACGCAGACAGTCTCGCCTTCTGTATCTTCTCAGAAGTTTGGGTCACTGTCTGCATTAGATGCTAGGCCAAGTCCACCTTCAAAAAGGCTGGTGTGTGTCATCTCAGTCTGTATTAATGCTTTATGGTTGGAGTCATTGGTTTGTGTTAACTTTTTTGTTTTTGTTTTTGTTTTTTTTTTTGACATTTTGATAAATGTTGCCAGCCTGATGAACTAGAGGAAGGGGAAATTGCTGCATCAGGAGACTCTCACATGGATCTCCAGCAGTCTGGAAGTTGGGTTCATGACCGCGATGAGGGTGAAGATGAACAGGTTTTGCAACCCAAAATAAAACGGAAGCGTAGTATTCGGGTTCGGCCGCGTCTTACTGCAGAAAGGCCAGAAGAGATGTACAACAATGAAAAGCCATCTCTAAATCATGGAGATTCACCCCAGTTACCATTCCAAGTGGACCATAAATTTGAGCTGCAATTTAGGACCGACCCTGAACTCAAAGCTCAGGCAGAGCTCAATGCTTTAAAGCATGATCAAAGTGATTCATCTTTGAGAAGTAGGCGAAATTTGCCTTCAAGGAGAATTACGAATACATCAAAGTTACATGCTTCACCGAAATCTAGCAGATTGAATTGCATGTCTGCTCCTTCAGAAGATCCTGCTGAACACTCCAGGGAAAGTTGGGATGGTAAAATTCTGAGCACTAGTGGGACTACAATTGGCAGTATTAAGATGTCTGACATCATCCAAAGAAGGGTATGTATCATTGAACATTCTATATTTTTATTGCGTCGCAGTCTGTTGTCTGAAAAGTGATAAATTATGGCCATTTAATTGTTTCCAATTTTCCTCAGATGCAGATAGGATATAAAAAGAAGGTCGTCATCATTGTTGTTGTTATTTTAACTGAATATTTCCCTGAGAAAATTGGTATCGGTAAAGTTTATTTTGTACTAACTTTTACTCACCACTCCCTCATCTCATTTTCTACCTCGATATAGAATTTCTTTGAACATTTGGTCACAATTTTGTCCCTCTGCATTTTCAGTCAACGCTAACCATTTGTTTGTAAATGTGGGAATTCTTTTCTTGTACTTCCACGTGAACTTCTTGTTTGCCAAGTGATATTTGTACAAGTTTATATGTGACTTCTCAAGCATGTATTTTTTTTCAGTTTATTTGAAAATAAGCATGACTTTTGTCTCTGAAGAACAGATCTTGTTAGCAAATGAAGATTTTTATACTTCTAGGGTGCTTCAAGCATTAGAGTGCTGTGGCTGGAGTGGTTATTCGAGGATCATATTTTAGGTTATGGTGAGGTGATGATTTAAAGCTTGTATAAAAACATGTTTCATATTTAGAAAGATGTGTGTACCGTGTCTGGTTGTTTTCAGTGACTTGCCTGCCATGTTTTGAATTGGGCTACACAGTTGGGATATTTTATTTTCAATGAACAGTCTTTTCAAATCAGAACTTTTTTCCTTGACTTTATCTTTTCTTACTTTTCATTGTTTCTTCTTTTTCCATTTTTGTTTCTGCTGGCTTTATGAAAGAACCTGAAAATCTTCATGTTTGCAGTGCAAGAATGTAATTAGCAAGTTCCAAAGGAGAATAGACAAGGAAGGTCATCAAATTGTACCTTTGCTAACAGATTTGTGGAAGAGGATTGAAAATTCTGGTTACATGAGCGGGCCTGGGAATATTCTTTTGGATTTACGAAAGATTGATCAACGTGTTGACAGATTTGAGTATAATGGAGTAATGGAGCTTGTATCTGATGTGCAGTTGATGTTAAAGAGTGCAATGCAGTGTTTTGGATTCTCACTTGAGGTATGATTGCTTTTGTTAATTTACACTTCATTGTGTTGCTTCTTTTCATTCAGATTGCTTAGGCATTTAAGCTGAAGTGATTATGTAACCCTTTGAAGTGGCCGCTTATGTGAATTTCAAAGATCATGTGAAATTGGTGCTTCTAGAAATTATTAAAATAGATATGTTTTTTATTTTTCCGCGTAGGGGGTTAATTTCTAATTGCTTATTTAGATGCCTTTTTCAGGAGATGAAAGCAATAGATACAAAACATGTTTTGCTTAGGCATTTAAGCTGAAGTGATTATTTAAACCTTTGAAGTGGCCGTTTCTGTGAATTTCAAAGATCATGTGAATTTGGTGCCTCTAGAAATTATTAAAATATATTTTTTTATTTTTATTTTTCTGCACGGGGGTTAATCTCTTTTGCATGGTTCCTGAAAGGACATACCAACCTCAGCGTTTGTCTCTCAAGTTCTGTCTTGGTTCCACCATCTCTCTTTCTACATCGCTTTTGGCTGCTTAGAACCCTCAAGCTGAAGATGTCTGAGAAATTTATCTTCATAAAAGATTGGATTTCCTGATACTTATTGAGTTATGCCCTTGTCCACCTGTGTCCAACAATAATTTGAAGTCCTATGGAATAGTGCAAATTGTACAGAATTGTATTATAACAGACTTCTTCTGAGCCTATTATAGAGTTTGTAGTTTAGTTATATCATTCTCTGGTCTTCTACATGTGCTACTTCTTTTTGGCTGTTGAGCCTTATAGTGTCAAAGATAGATAAATAAAAAAATGGCCATTACCCAGTGTTGGTCTTGCCTATGCGCAGTGCTGGAAAGGGTGGACTGTACACAAACATACATTTTGCATTGTTTTCAGACAAAGTGGTTGCTGTTGGACTTGAACTTGCATTCGCGCGCGCGCACACACATATGCCTTATCTTGACTTGTGTCTATATTCTTAAGAGTTTCCTTGTTTGACATGCCATTTGTGCTGCTCATTATCATTTCCTCAACAACTGCATCCAAATCTAAGGCTTTGTGTGGTTTGAGAATTTAGTTTAGAAAAAAATAAAGGAAATCGTTTTCCCTTGTATGATTATGGTGGAAAATAGGGAGGAAAAAATAATAATAGGAAGTAACGGAATTTTTTTTTTTCAATTTTACATTTCATTTCCTTTTTCTTTTTATTTATTCCCAACCATTTTTGAGATAGTTTTAAATTCTAACTTGTTTAAGCAAGAGAGGATAAATGAGAGAGGGCATTTTTTCTTTACTTTCAATTTACTTTTGTTTCCCTTTTCCTTTCTCTTATAAAATACACATACCAAATACTGCCTAAGTGACTGGTATGGTATTCCAACAGCCAAATTTTTGGGAAAATTCTTATGGAAAAATTGGCAAAGTTCCTTTTGGTGCTATTTGGTTGCTAAGATGAATGAAAAAAACATGGAAGATTGGAAAATTATGATTGTTTGGGCTGAATGTTTTTTTTGACAAGAAACAAGTTTGTAAGATTCAAATTTTATATTCCAAATTTCTTTCTTTTTCACCGTTGTCTGTCTGACAAAAGGGTACATTTATGGAATTAATTTGGAGAATTTCCTCAGAAATAGTATAGTTTAGCACTTCAACCCAGATAAGTTTTGGTTAGAAGTCAATCTTTCTTGAGGTTGCTTTTAAAACTAAATTAATTTGGAAAACTTTCTCAGAAATTGTGTAGTATACTACTTTAATGCATATAAGTTTTGATTAAGAGTAAATCTTTCTTTGAAGTTGATTTTTAGATCGACCATTTCCCTCTTAATCCTTGGTACTACTTTAATGCATATAAGGTTTGATTAAGAGTAAATCTTTCTTTGAAGTTGATTTTTAGACCAACCATTTCCTTCTTAATCCTAACCAATACGAACTAGTTACCTAAATTAATGGAAGTTCGAATTTTTTGGATATAGGTACCTTCTATAGAGGTCTTTGTTAAGAATGGAAAATGTTTTAATATCATTTAGTGGGGTTATCTGAGGAAGTTGTTTTGGTTTTTTGGTTAAGTGTTATCTGAGGAAGTTATAAAGTTGCAAATTGGCAATCTCACCTCTCTCTCTCTCTCTCATGAAGTTCAATGAGATTCTGAAGAACTTTGCAATTATGATGAGCAGGTGAGATCTGAAGCAAGGAAAGTGCATGATCTATTTTTTGATATTTTGAAGATTGCATTTCCGGACACAGATTTCCGAGAAGCCAGAAATGCACTCTCTTTCTCTGGGTCAGTAGCTACCTCTACCTCTGCGCCACCTTCAAGACAGGTGGTTGTTGGCCAAAGCAAGCGACACAAATTGATAAATGAGGTGGAACTTGATCCAAGTTCTCCCCAGAAGATAGTGTCTCGTGGAGCTGTCCCTTCTAGTGAAGACACAAGGACGAGGGGCCATGTGCCTCAGAAGGAATCAAGGCTTGGAAGCAGCTGCAGCAGTCGGGAGCAGGGTCAGCAGGATGATCCTAGGCAGTTCACTCATCCAGGGGAGCTTGTTATCTGCAAAAAGAAGAGAAAAGACAGGGAAAAGTCAGTGGTGAAGCCAGGGACTGGGTTGACTGGCCCCGTTTCACCCCCTAGTGTGGGTCGTAGCACTAGAAGCCCAGTTCTGGGTTCAATCCCAAAGGACATGAGGGTGAGTCAACAAACTATGCAGCAGCAAGGGTCGTTTAACCAGCCTCCCCGACAGATGAATGGTGGTGGGACCGTTGGTTGGGCAAATCATGTAAAGAGGATGAGAACAGGTGCTGGCAAAAGGCGGCCAAGTCATTTATGATCTCTTGAAGATTGATGTATGATGTAATGAAAAATTTCTTGCTGCTGCTTTCAGGCACCATTCCAGTCCTGTACATGTGCCGGGAGTTCTCAGTGTTAATATAGTGTAAGCTTCTCCATTCCTCTTGTATATCTCTCTGTCCTTATCGATAATTGGAATCCGAAAATCCATAGCCGTGCCTGTCTAGCACAACTTTATCCTGAGATAAAATTTCCTAGACTTGAGCTCAATTGGGATCATTAGTTTTATGAAAATACTTCCACCCTTGTACTTGTTGTGGTAGTTTTTTTGATTCTTCAAATCGAAGTGTGCCACATTACTCTATATGGTGCCACCTTTTTTTTTTTTTTTTCTCCTTTTAAAGTCGTTTATATTTTGGTAGGAACAGTGGCATTAACATCCTCAATGTAAAAACTAATTTAGCTGATACATACCAGTTGCTTAGTATATTTTGGAATCTGTTTTAAATACAGAAGTAAATTATTCAGAGTCTGAAGACCAAGCGAAGTATTTCTAGGTAACCATGATTCATTTTTTTTTTTGGTCGAAGAAAAGATGGAGTAATGCTATGTTTAACATCTATGTATACTAGCTGACTTGTTAGTGTTGTATTGGGTCAAATCACCAAGTCAGCAAGTAAATAATTTTTTGTAAAATTTGAAAGCAAGGATGGTAATACTGAAGAAGATGGTGACAGTGGGACCTTACTCTGGATTTTGGAAAGAGTAGACTGCTACAATTCCCCTTTTGGTGGGCAAATCCTCTCTTGCTTTTCTAAAATTAGGTGATTTTTCAGGCATGGTTATGGTTTTATTTGTTTACTATTAACGTACCATTGGCTTTTACCAAGGTTTGATCGACTCTCAGCTATTTTAGGTTCTATCAATTTCATAACAACTGCGTGGATCTGGAATGACTATGGATAGATCACCTCTCGAGAAGTCTTGCCATGTACTAAGCTAATACATCTTGCCATTTGAACACGATGTTTAGATTCTAGGGAACATGATAAGATGTCATTGGTTATTGTTATTCATGAACCAGGTCATGGGAAAATTTCTCATCACCCACTCGCCCAAGTCATGCTGCCATCCCAACAAACAAATTATTTCAACATCAACAAAACCAAATAGTACAATTATTTACAGTGACAAGAAAAATCAATAGAAGAGGTTGGGATATTCTTTTGATCCCCCCCAACAAATAGTTCCTTTTTTTTTTTTTTTTTTTCTGGAGTTTACAGGACATAAAACATCATGTATAGATACGGGGAATTAAGAAGAGGTGCTGCTATGGATCCACCGGACCTGCCACCGCCTCATCACTAGAGTCATACTCATCTTCACTCAGCTCCTCGTCACTAGATTTCTCTTCCGGAGCAGCTCCCACGTCTTCTGGCTTGGCATATTTCTCACAGTATTCTGGATGGTGAGGCAGTACGGGAAATATGAATGTTAAATTCATATTAAGTTATGATTTAGAAAATGCATAGCAGAAACTATAACATGTTTTTTTTTTTTTTTGGAGAAGAGAGATTACATGTTACTGAGATGTTACAGAAATGACATCTAGATGAAACAATTCGGAGTCAAATCTTCAATAGCATTTGAGCACCTCATTTTTCCATGCAATATGGTGTTATTGCTAAAAATAATAATAAAGATACATAAAGAAAGACATTAATTGTATAATACAAAAGAAAAACGCCTTGCATTTATACATGATGAGGAAAAAAAACAAAAAACCCACCTTTTTCATGTGGCAGCACTCCTAATTGTTTTAAAGCAGACTATCATCAGTGTATTGGTCCAACAGGAACTAAGAATCCAAAACTCACTTTGCTAAAAAGTGAGAAAATAATAGAACCACAGGATGAACCTTGAATTGACCAATATCTATTCAGCACAGTGAAGATTTAATGGGTACCAACAGTTTTCAAATTAGAAACGGGTATGTGTTCTTCAATAGATTGTAAACTCTTGTATGTCAGCAAAACAATCACAGGTGGGCTCTCTGTGGGCACACATGCACATGCGTGCATGCAAGAGAGAGAGAGAGAGAGAGAGACCCGCTATATCCGCCTACATAAAAAATTGCACATCATCTTTCACCTCGGCACTCTTTAGTGAATTATTTTTACTATAAGACTAAAAGAAAAAAATGCACCTCATCCTTATTTGAGGGCCATGCAAATATCGATTCTGTCCTCCAAATTTTAGCGAATATTTCAAAGAAAACAAGTTTCTATTGCTCTGACATTTGAAAAAACAGACATATTGGGTTTTGTTCCCCTATCTTGAAACGCCTGGAAGTACAATATACATTGCATAAAACTTATAAAAAAGAAGAAGAAGAATATGCATAGCATAATTGACAATCATGCAAGGATGACTTGCAATAGTAAGAATTCAAACATGAGAGCACAACAAAACAAGGAAAGTTAAAATTTTAATTAAATTGGATCTTCTCATCACTTCATGTTGCATGTTTTTTTTTTCTTCCTTATTCTCAAATCTCAGCTCTAAAGTCAATTTACAGGCTTCAACTTGCACCTGAGTACTCCTTAACAACATTTTGAGGACAAACAACAAAAATCATATGTTCTTTACACACTGTTTGGTTATGTTATGAGCATAAGTACATGTCAGACTCAGTGAAAAGATACAAGATCCTGATTTGAAAACTAACAAGAGTCGATTTCAAACAAACAAATTAAAACCTCATCTTAATGCTGTTTTTTTAAACCAAAAATCATAGCTAGGGGTTGGATGATAGCAGTGAATATTCATTTTATATTATTAAGAATAGTATTGCACCTCAAAAGTACTTCACAGAAGCTTCATAGAATCTGCCTTTCCAAAAAGTGGAACATGGGTTCTTCCATCAGACTACCATCACCATCACAATGCATTGTTACCAGCAGATTATGATCCACCGTCTCCACAGCCAGGGGTGAATCTTATGGGGGCTGGCAGGGTCCCCCCTAAAATTTTGGACATATGTCATATGTATATCGTGATGACAATTGGCAAAACACAATACAGGTAATCTAAGCAGCACGGATACGGACATGGGACACAAATACGACATGACACGGACACGCAGACACGTTATTTCTCAAAAAAGTAGGACACAGACACGTTAGGAAGATGTTGAAAATATATAATTTTTTTATATTTTTTATATGACTATATAATAAAAACCTAATATTATTTTAATTAACCTTGGCATAAAAACACACAAATTTAAAAAATATTATTAAGATATTAAAATAACAAATTCGTTAAATAAAAATTAAAGAATTTCTTCATTTAATCATCAACATCCATGATTCAAGTGTCCGGACACGTGTCCGGGAAGTGTCCGTGAGTGTCGGTGTTCGACACGGACACGTGAGCCAAAATAGAATGTCCATGCTTCTTAGCAGGTAATAATATGTACGGATGCCTCACCCCCCCCCCCCCCCCCCCCCAAAATTTTTCCTTTTTGTGTGTTTAGTAAGTTCAGCTTTCCATAAAAATTTGAAGAAAAGAACATATTTTAAGGTTTTGTTTCCTTACTAAATTGTACCATATAGTAACAAAAACCTAATATTATTATTTTAAATAAATAAATATATTTTAAATTTGGTGTTGCATATTGGAGACATGTTAAATATACATATTTTATTATTTTATATGACCATATAACAAAAAGCTAAATTATTTCAATCAAAATTAACATAAAACACACAAATCACGAGAATATTAGCAAAGCCATTAAATAAAAATTCAAGAACTTCTTCATTTAATTATCAGCATCTATGATCCAAGTTCTAAAAAAAACTTGCTAACTACTACATAAAACATATACATATATATAGTTATATATCTATACCTCTAGAGAAGTGGAGAAAAGGAGGGAAAACTCAAAAAGAAAAGAAAAAAAAAATCCAGAAAAGGTGTCCAGAAAAAAATTGACACTCTTTTTTCACGTATTTGACATGTGTCCACGATGTGTCCAGTACGTGAGCTAAAATAAAGTGTCTGTGCTTCATACCTTTTAATCTTAATATCCTAATTCTCTTTGCCTCTTCAATGGTTCATGGTGCAAAGCTATTATTTTTAGGTACTGACCACATTGAACTCTCATTAATATTGATGTACAAAAACCCGATTCGTGTGTAGTAGCATGTATCATGTCTTGTTTTAACTCTCAAATTTTATTTTATTTTTTTCAAAAAGAAAGATAAGAAATGGAAGAAAAACCAAGGTTGATTAACTCAATTACATCTATTTAAAATCTTACTTAAATTAAAAAAAGAAATACAACTATTTAGCTTGAAGATTCACTATAATTGTCCAACCTTTGGTTAAGTTTTGTTTCAAAACAGGAACATATCCACATACAGCACCAATTTTTTTTCATGAATTGCTTTTCCAAAATAATCATGGAGAAGCTCATATCATACCCTTTAAAGATAAAGTCACATATTTCACCATGTAGTTTTTCCATTCCTACAAGCAAATGAATTCTTGTTTTATTTACTCACATGAAAATTTCTGATAGGTCAATATTCATGGTAGAAACAATAAACCACCATTATTGACTTTAAAGCAACTGTTCTAGGAATTCAAACAAATAACTACCAGTTATCACAACTAGAAGCTGCACAGTTCAATCACAATGATGTCAAGTTTAACATGATAGGTGCATGACCAAATCAAGTAATAAAAGGCGAGCCTGGCAATTTCTTAAAATATCTTTTCACTACTCTTAGAACAACAATGGTCAATTTTATCTTTCTAAACCAACCATGCAAAAGATTAGTGATCCACAAGAAGTCAATATTCTACTTCATGTTGGGAAACCGGAAGAACTTGGTGCCGAGTTGGACAAAGATTAGTAATAAAAGGAAGGTATTGCTGGTTTATCCGAAGAGGAGACCTTGAGGAACAAATGTGGACAGCAACCATATTTTTTAAGGAAAAAATGTGCATGTAAGACTAAGGGATATAAGCTGATTATGGATTTAATTTGCAAATGAGCCAACAGGAGGAGGAATGTGCTAACAATTTATTTTTAATTAATGTATTCAAAGTTATCAATGCCTACAGGAGGATATGTGATGGCCTTAGGCCCTCACCTACTACCAAGGAGCTATCTGAGGCATCAAAATGGTCGAACTCAGTGAAAACCTATACTCATCTATTCGTAGTTACCTACACATTTCAAAATAGAAGTCTCCATGTAGAGTATCCCATGTTAAATAAACTCTTCCTGTCACCCACTCATACCTAAAATACAGACACACATACATGTATATCAAACAACTTTGAAAATTAAACTACGTTCCCCTGCTCTAAAATTTGGAATTCAGACAGATCTACAATTAGACACCTTTTTGAAACCTGACATAAATAGCCACTTTCCTGTTCCACAGAATCTAAACATGTCATGGGCAATATGTTTTGCATAAATATTGCTAAATGTATGATATGTTTCTCAGAAATTTGTTACACAGAATGACGACACTGTAGAAACAAGTAGAAAAAAATCCAGGGAGAAACAACAAATGTCACCCATCCAACATTCATTTTATACAAACGGGTTCAATTATAGAATTATTTGATTTATTTTGAGACAGCATCAATGCTTGATTAGAGAACGTGACAAATGTAAATCAGATTTGCCTTAAGATTCAAAAAGGAAGAAGAAGGAAACTGGCAGAAAAACATGATAACATGAGTTTTGATGCACCAACTGTTACAAGATAAGAGAAAGCCAGCTAAGATGGTTTGGTCATTTATGATGAAGACCAAAGAACTACATGGGTAGAATAGAAGTGATTAGTTTAAAACTGATACTGCCACAAGGACAAAGAAAAGCCAAAATATAACATGAGTTTTGTCTGCGAATGGCAAATATTGATTTATCAATGGGTTCTCCTTCAAATCAAGTTTGACAAAGCAGGACCTAATTGGGTGTAATTGTAATACCCCTATTTCACCTCGGTTAGGTATGGAGAGCACCACAAGTTTGCTAGTAACATCTTTAGCTTAAGCATTTTGGGTCATGAGGTTGGACCCTTTCTTCAGGTTGTTAAGGCAACAGGCTTGGGGCGTTACAAATGATATCAGAGCCGACCTTGGTCCCGTGATGGATGTCGTGGTGGTGTGGTACTCTGCATGCGATTACCCACAGGGTTATCCATGAAGGGACACATGGTGCAACAACGTGGTGGCTCTGGTGGAGAGATTGGCACCGTAAAGGGAGTGAAACTACGTCCTACATCGCCAGTCATTGGAAGTTACAGGACCTTGAGGATCAGGCCATGCGATGAGGATGTCAAATAATTCAGGGGGAGAGATGGTAATACCCTATGGCCCTATCCCACATCGGTTAGGTGTGAGGAGTTTGGTTGACATATAAAGAATACCACAAGGTTAGTACTAACAATTTGGGCTTAAGTATTTTGGGCCATGTGGTTGGACTCTTTCTTCAGGTTTGTTAGGGCAGCAGGTTTGGGGCGTTATAATAGCATATCAAAATGGCTAGGGGATGAATGGGGCTTTGTCAAGTTTGTGTATAAACACTTTTAAAATAGTACAATGCTGCCTACTAACCCAAGATATTGCATATAGACTCGAGAAGTCCCAAAATGCTTAATCAACTTTAATCTCCATTTGTAAGCATCACACTTTCCATAGGCATAGAAGTAGTCAATCACCACCAACTATTAGCTTGAGTACTACTTCCTAGCATTCCCAAAGTGAGCGAGGTGAAGGGTGCAAACAATTTAAACTATTAGCTTCAGTACTACTTTCCTAGCATTCCCTAAGATAGAGAGGTAAAGGATTCAAACAATTTTATTCTCCATTTGTACCCATGCACTTTCCATAGGCATAGAAGTAATCAATCACCACCAACTATTAGCTTGAGTACTACTTCCTAGCATTCCCAAAGAGGGAGGTGAAGAGTGAGTCCCTGTTGGGGAATAAGCACATGTGTATTACTTATAATAAATAAATAAAAAGTATAGAAGTAGTCAACGTGTGGGAGAAAGGCAAGCAAAGCACGCGCTTTATCCTCTTGAGAAATATAATTTTCATCAAAACAACTGGCATTGCAAGGCATGCATAGTTGAGAACATAAAACTTTGAAAAAGGTTAAATACCTTTAACTCTTTGTTCATAAGCGGTTCGATCACGCATCATCAGAGCTGCGGCCTCCCCATTCAAAGGGTCTGATGGGTTGGGATACAAAAGAAGTTGTGGAAGGAACACTTCAAATACATTTACCAGATCTGGACAACAATGTAATCAACATCAGCGACCAATAACTATAACCGAGTAAACTGAAAAGGTAACTTTGTCTTTTATCTTTAAAAAGCCATTGGAATCCAGTTCATAAAACAGAGCCATATAAATTCTTTTACCAAACATAGGGCTCCAGGTCTGATTGATAACATCTAAACAAACTGATCCTGACCTGAAATTAAATATATAATCAACCAAGACAGTCAGACTTGGAAAACTTTCCTCTTTAAGCAGAACATTTAGGTGAACTAAGCTCTAAAAAACACAAAAAAATAGCCTCTAATTACTCACATTTCATCAACATTTGGGTGGTAGATCTTATTAACAAAGCCTATGGAGGGAGATTTATATGGATAAGCATCTGGAAGTTCAACCCTTATTCTCCACACACCTCCATGATAGGGACCTGCCATGATCAAATTAGGAGAACAGGAAAAAAAAAAATTAAAAAAATTCTCCTCCTACTCGCAATTAATAACACCAATATCTGCCGCTACTAAATTTAGTAAATTGATTGAGGACTATGAGTAAGAAACAAATTTGCAGCTCTTATGCAAAAACAGTAATTCAGGAAACCAAGAAGCAACTCTTTTAGAAGTCTTTACAAGTTCTAGATTTGGATTAACAAGCCACAATGATTGCAAAATCGAAGGCAATATACAAACCCATAAAAGCTGCTAATATCAAAACTTCAAAAAAAGAAAAAATAAAAAGAGAGGAATAAAGTACCAAGAAAAATACCAATTTCATATTTACTGAATAAAAAAAAAACATAAATCAAACTCTCAGATCAAATTAGACTTAAATCCCCCCAAAACAAGAAAATCTATTTCATTAACTATATTTGGTAATTATAGTGAAGAGAAGAATTATAACATCAAAAGATGAAATTAAGAGCTCACCACACATGAAGATGATCAACGTAGATAAATCAAGAAAAGCAGCATCAGGAAATACCAAGAGACACAAAAGTAAAAAATCTTGAAAAGCTCAATTTTTAGGAGATATGGGTAAGGAAGATTTACTGTCGCTGGGTCCATGGAAATGTACATAGAACTCTTGCATGCCATCATTGATCATCTCCACCTTGTAATCACTCATCATGCTGTTTTATAGAAAGAGAAAAAAAATAGAAGAAATCTAAATTAATTCGGAAGAAAAGAAGGAAAAAAAATTCAAGAGATTAGTTAAGAGAATTAACAGTTTCATCAAGTCCATCTCTCGGCGTTTGCTCGGGGAAGACATAATTTTTTTCCTCTGTTTTTGCCTTTTTTTCTCTTCTTGCGGTTGGGGAGAGATGAGAGAAAGGAAGAGAAAAGAAATGAGTTGCTTGAACAACTAATAAGGGAAGCAATTGTTTCAGACATCAATGAGGAAAACTAGGAGATATGAGAAGTAATATTTATGATTAGGCCCCATAAACTATTAATATTTTAATTACATGGCTTCCATTTTCAGGATTCGACTCTTCCAGTGAAGTTAAATAGTAAATTATTTAATTAATTTAAATTTATTAAAATTACTTTTAAATATATTCTTAATTTAATCAATTACAAATTAAATTTGAATAATTTGATTTTTAATTATCTAATTTTTTTTATATAAAATTAATTTATTTTTCGTTTAATAAATCAAATTTCATAATATAACAAACTTTAAAAATGCTCAGGATTAATTTATTTAATTTACAAATTAATTTTAAATAAATCTTTAACTAAGTCAAATACAAATTGAATTTGAATAATTAAACTCATTTCATGACCCGATACTTAAAACCTTGATACCTCTTTTCACTGGATTTAATTATACAATTATAAATATATATATATATATATATAATCTTATGGTAAGCTATATCTTCAAATATGATGATCACTTTGTTTCTATTATCAGTCGTCACAACTCAACATCAATCAGGACGGTGCATTGTGGGGACTCTGTAAAATTTAATTAGACAGGCCACGAAGAGTTGTAATCATTTATGCATCAACTCTTTACATACCCTCTTTCTTAATGTGAGTGGTGGGACCAATTAAATGTTGGTCTCATACACACACACACATATATATATATATATGTATATGTATGTATATATTGGACAGTGATCAGAAATTTTGCAGGTGATTTACAGTTTCAAAAAATAAATTTTATCGGTTTTCAAAATAATTTTACACAATTTTAACTGTACATAAAATTATTTTCACCCCTTGAATATGTGATCTGTTTAATCATTTAAATCATTATCTTTCTAGTGTGTTAATAGTTTTTCTTTTAAATTAACATTTGAAGGAAATAAACAATAAATATTTTAAATTAAATTTTAAGAAAATAAGCATTAAGTGCTTTTATACTTAATTTAAGATATAAGTTTACAAAACTAACTTATGGTTCATATTAGTTACTATATTAGCATCGGTAATTATATTAGTTTTTCAAATTGAATTCATATTTTAAAATATTCTAAAATAAAATAAAAACTCTAAAATTGGTCCAGATGAAGGAAAAATGTTAATAAAGTGTTTATATTGTAACAAATTAATCATTTTAGTTGAAGTTGTGGTTTGTCATAGAGATGAAGACACCATGGGCTTACCCATCAAATGAAGTCACCATGTTCAATTGATTTTTGTTAATATTTTTCAAAAATAAAAAATAAAAATTCAAAAACATTTATTTAATTTAGTTTTTGTTCTCTTAGGTTTAAAATTTTTCATACTTTATCCTGACCTTAATTTCAATTTGAACATTCAATAGAACTTTTATCAAATTTATGAAATTTTTTTTAACATAAAAATTAATTTTTAATTGAATTTCTTGTTTAATTTATAAGTTTCTTTGTATGAATACATTTTGTTACGTATCAAAAATGTTATCAATTAATATTCACTTTATATACTCTTTAATTTAATTTATGATCAAATTGTAAGCAAAGATTTTGTCTCTCCTATCATAAATTCCTTGACTCCGTTCCTGATTTATTAAACTATAGAGTATAATTATGCATTGTAGAGCCTAATATTTTATATTAGTGTATGGTATTAAGTATATTTGAAATAGCAAAAGGTTTATTGCTTTAAGGAATATAAAATTGTTGATGCCCTTTAATTTCTTTTGAAGCAAATATATCATTTATATCTATAATATCTTTTCCAGACTTAAGGAAGAATCAACCTAGATTCCAAAATGGAGGAATAGAAGGGTTTTTTAATGAACATTTTTAAGTGTCCTCCTCATCCAAAAAGAATATTCTTAAGGTTTTCTTGGGAAATTTCAGAAGGGTGAGAACTAAAAGTACATGTTACTTGAGCTTTCATGGACCTTAGGCTTAATATAAATGGATGGATGTTGAAAAGGCAATCTGAATCATGCAGGCCTAAGGTGATTGCCTCATCAGGAGTGTTTCTCTTGTAATTTGGTATGGTGCTGTAATGAAAAAGCAACATGTTTTTGGCATGTGGTGAGAGGGGTTTTTTTTTGGGAGATTAAAAGGTCGTTCGGTTAATTTTTTGAAGGAAAAAATTACGACTCTAATGCTAATTTAAGAACGCTCTCCACACCAACATCTCTTCAAGAAACTTTTTAGTTGAAATCGCGTCTCTTTAAGTTTCAAGAAGCTTGGTCAAATGGCTTCTAAAGTTAGTAGATGCTAGTTCAAATTTTAAAGGGTGGTCATCCCAATGAGGTTATAATTCAGGCTTGTCCAAGATTTGTTGGCTAGGGAAGAAATTGGAACTACATTACTCGATGTTAGACCAAAAACTCTTAAAATCAAAATTTTGATATTATATTAAATTACTGATTACTCTAAAAACTCCAGTTATTGAAGAATAGATCAATAATATATATCAAGTTAATAGTCAATATAAGATAACAATAGTTGAAACGTGACTAATGTCTCGTGGCCTATCTCATGACTATTCCCTCCCTCTCGGGGGCTTGGTGCCTTAATTTTTTATTGGAGTGTCTAGCTAAGTTTGTCAATTTTTTTTTCTTCTTGAAAAAAAGAAGATGTGTCGAATTCGGTTATCAGTTTGTACCATGCTTGTGTTACAAGTTATCTTAAATTATTATAAACGCTGTAGAATCTTTTTCATTAATAGAACGGTTACCAAAAATCTCTATGATTGCTGCGCAATCTAAATTCATGAGTCTTTTGATGGTAACTCAAGAGAGAAATATAAAATAGAGAGAATTAGAAGGAGAGAGAATTGTCTTGCATTGTGTGTTTAAGTTATATGTTACAACTTACATAAGATACAATTACAATAATTTAGTGTAGGCCTTCAATGTCCAGTTGGAACAAGACCCCATACAATTCAACCACATCTGTATTGGATAAAATAAAAATTTATTTTATATTATCTTATTTCTTCAACTAACTCGTGTAAATTCACTATGGGTTTTGAGTTGAAACAAACTCGACCTAAATTCCAACTTTACTTCTTCCCTTTTTCTTTTTTTGTTGGTTCTTTTCTTTATGCTGACATAAGAAATATACTTTAGGTGCACACCCACATGATATATATATATATATATTATATATATATATATATATAGGAACCTAACCTAGTTTGAGGAAATTGGAAGGCATAGGTTCGCTTGATGAGTGGGAGAAGCACATTTTGTCTCCATGGGACCACTTTTTGCATTAATTTTATGAAAATCTTCCATTTGTCACATAAATTAGCTAATCAACATTTCCTTTCTCTCCATTCAATCAAAGGAAAATGCATTTTCAACCACAAGGAGAAAAGTAACCCCTAGCCGATTTTGGAGTAAAGAGTATCTCCTTGCATAATTTCATAGCACATCATGCAGACCAAACAGAATTAATTTGAAAATCATTTTATAACCCTAAAAAATTATTATCCAACTCTAAGACTGTAATTATATATATATTTTTTAATTATTTTTAAGATAAAATTACTCTGATTTTTTTTTGTAATTTAAAAAATTACACTTATTTCTCCTCAGTTTTAATATCGATAACAAAAACATCTCATCCGTTACTTGAGCAAACATATAAAATTGATGTCATCACACATATTTTATTAAATCTAACTTTACCCTAATTAAACTCAATCCCAAACACTTCTAATTCAAATCTCATAGTCAAACATTAGTACAAACTATTTCTTTTCACCTACTTTTGAATCTTTTCATCGTCCCGACCTCAAACATGAATTTGTATATATAATTTGTCAAGGTTTATGCAAATTGTTTGAATTTGCTTTGTTTTTAAATGACAAATGCTGAAACTGGGAAAACCAAAAGCTAAGAGAATTTTTTTTTTTGTTTCAAACAATGAAAAACTTTTCGGTATTGAATATATATGATTCGTATAGACACTTTGAAACAGCACAATAATCATCTTCACGACCATGCCAAACACATTTGGATCTTGGTTCATCGTTGGGTTTTGTGAACCGACACAGTAATCTCAGTCTTGTTGTGGTCGTGGAATGGTCAACACAATAATCACAGGGGCCATAGTAATGACTGAAATTTCCGTTACTTGTGTGTGCAGGAATGGTTAAAGATTGAGATTAAATGCTAATGGAGGATGGGGTTTCGATTACTAGCTTGATGGGGTTGGGCATCTATAGCTTTTGTGATTTGAAAACTTTGATTTGTTGGATGGGTACCTTATCTCTAGTTTCTTCTTACATTGATAATGCATTCTGCACTCTAGTTGTTCGCAGAGATGCTTGAATCGATTGAGAATCAAAATCCAACACATTTTTATTCTGGATCTCGTTAGAAGAAGAAGAAGTTGAAGACCCACTTTTTACACAGATTAATCAAGCTCTGTAATAGTGGGCAAAGAGTTAAGAGAGAAACCATGTAAAAACTCTGTTCATCGTTAACCACTGTTGCAAACATATGTTTGTTGTTCACCGTCAACCATGTTGAAAAATTTTCAGACATATGTTCAAGACCTCCGTTTGGTTACTAAGAAACTACAAGAAAATAAAATTTAAAATTTTTATATTTTTGTTATGCTTATGGGTGCATAATCCTTGATTCCGACTTGCTCTAATGTAATATGTGTTTGTTGTTGCCAATGATAACCAAAAAAAGATCCCACCGAGCCTCTGCAAAAATTTGGGCCAAATATCTACAGTCTTTGTATTTGATTTTATAGAGAAGAAACAGAAAATATTTGAATTTCTTATTTAATTGAACTTTAAAAAAATAGTTTAAAATATATAGAACAATAAGATTATTTTATTTTATTTTTTAAGATTGTGAAGAGACAAAATTGATAAAAAAAAGTCAGTATAATTTTTCAAATGATAAGAATCTAGGTGTAATATTGATATACTTCAGGGTAAGTCAATGTAATTTATCATTATTTTTATTCATTACAAGTTCTCTCATACTATCAAGTCATAAAAAGAACACATTAAATCAAGACTAAATATTCAATACTTTTTGGAGTGTCGTGCTCTTAACAATGAAATAGAAGACCACATGTATAAAAATGTACAAGACATATGACCCATCACCTAACTGTTGAAAGTAATGATCCTGAAGTATCCTATAATTTCTCACCTATCATTAATAACGTTATCTCGAGTTGACAAATTTAAATTAAGACCTTTACGAGAAGCTCTTAAATCATCAAAATTAGTCCAAATCCAACTTAATATGACTAACATGCTAAAATGGTTATTGAGTTTGAAATTACACCTAATCCAATTCAACTTAATCTTAATTTATCGACCCAACTAATAATTTAGATTACATTTAAATTAAATTCGGGTCACAAGATTCAAGCCTGACTCGTTGTCACTTAACGAAACATTTTATTTTATAATAAAACACACACACACACACGTAACTTTCATTGAAAGTCACCCTTCCTTAAATTGCCTCCAAAGCAATTTGTGGCATTCCTTTGCCTCGCAATTCATTCACATGATCACACAAATATTTCATAGGAAGATGACTTAATAAGATGCCAGAGTTTATCAAAATAAATTCAAAAGCCTGTGTTTGGATTGTAGGAAAAAGTGGTTTCGAGAAAAGGTGAAAAAGCGATGCGATACATGCATTTTATTTTCTAGATAATTGTGCCATCCAAGAGGAACCCAACTAAGCAAAACGAACCAGCAAAAACATTTGTTTGACCAAAATTCAAAAAGTAGGTACTAAAGGCCACAAAACTTGTCATACCTTAGATTCATTGCATTAATCCCTTTTAATATAAAATTCATTAATGGCAGCGCCGGCCTACCTAATAACCCAACAAGCCAGTGTTATCAAATCCGGTCCAATTCGGGTCAATATGGTGAGTCCGTGAATTAAAAATTAGATTGGTCTGATGTTATAAATGAACTAATTAAAGAAATAACAAATCCATAAAAATCAGTTGGTTTATGATTAATTAACTAATCCAGACGGGTTGAAAAAACTAAAGAAAATGATTTTTTATTCCATTTTTTTTCTTTTTGTATAATGTCTTAAAATTGAGATTTTGGAGATTTAAAATTGCAAAGAATTAAACTGAAGAAATATAACTTAATAATTGATAAAAAAATAACAATGTAAGAATTTTTATAACATTAAAACTTTTTTTATTATTAGAAATGATAATACAATATCATATAAATAACATGGTATTTTTATATTTTCATGTTTATTTATTGCATTTTACTCTAAAATATACTTCAAAATATATTTTTTATTTTTAACATATTGTAAATAAAACATAAGTTTTAGCTTTTATTTTATCTTCATAGTATGACCAATTCAACTAGTTGTCCAGACTGAGTTTGATAACTCTGAAAGAAAACATAAATATACACAAAACCAAGGTACTAAAATTTGATGAAAGATGTGCATATATATATATATATACGAGTTAAGTGGTATGACTTTAAATTTCCCATATAGCTCCTAAAGGAAGAAGGGACATGTTTACAAGTTTGGAAAGAAAATAGGTAACCCATGTTTGATAGTTGTGGAAGAGATGATAGACTTCTTTCTGCCCCAACCTTATGTTTAGATTTGCTTGAGGATTTTATATTGTGTGGCATGTATTTGCTCTTTTAGAATACCTGATTGATTTCTACTTTTGATGCTAAAAGAGAAGATTCTCTAAACTTTGCAGTGGTGTCTTCACACTCAATCCGAATTTTTATTCTAAATTTTGCATTTCAAACAATATAATATCGTGATACAAATAATGTATTAAATTATATAATTAATGTATTAAACTCACAATAATATATTAATACATCACTATCATATTATTTAAAATAAAAATTTAAGTTAGTGTAACATTACTTTATTTAAAAAAAGGAGAAAAGATTATTATATTATAATATTCATAACAAAATGTTAGATAATAGAATTGGGGCAGAGAGACCTACCTGGAGCCATTGGGTATACAAAAGTTGGATGATCTTTATAAAAAAAAGGTCACAAAATCTCTTAATCTCTTTGTGTGACTCAAAAATTAAGTCTCGTGTACAGATCTTTAACAAACATCAAAGATAAAGACATTCACACAGAAATGCCCTTGACTTTGCTTCCACATCTTATTACCAAGTTATTCGAGGTTGAATTAAAAGCTTATTCGACATCAATTAATGAAATAAATAAATTAAATTTGAATATATTTTAAAACTCATTAATTTTTCAAGTTCGACTCCGACAAGTCACTAAGTAGTTTGATATTATATAAAAAATACAATTATTCAAACTCGGCTCACAATTGAATCAATTAAAAATTCATAGAGATGACTTAAAAAATTAACAAAACTTAAACACAATTTTAAACTCATTTTTTTTAACAAGTCAAACTTGAACAACTTAATATTAATACTCAACTCAACTCATTTACAACCCTACATTTTTACCAAACTCCTTACAAGTAGTCAGTTCAGAATTGGGGAGGCAACAACCCCTATCTCTCTCTCTCTTCTTTTTTTCATTGAGAGCCCATTTGTACTCAAAAAAAAAATCTATCCTTATATATATATATATATTGATAGTACCACTATCTTTAAAGCACCTGATACTCTACTTAAAGGACCATATCCCCCTCTACAAATGAAGTTTCCTACACTTGCTTTATTCTATAGACAATATAAATTATTCTATTATACACTTTATAGACAATCCAATGTACAATGGTTAAAAAAACATACCTACACAAAAAGTGTACAAACAAACACTGCTTAATCCTCTCCATATAGTTCCAATTCTATTTAAGGTCTCAAAAGGGATGGAATTGAATATGAGCTTGCTCATTTCCTGATGTGATAAAGCCATGCAAAAGCTAATTATCTAATAACATAGTGGATTTACAGAAACTCTAATAATATAAACATGTATTTATTTATTAAAAATATTAAAGAGGCTTCTCAGTATATCAATGCATGTGCAAATCGATCCATTCCTTATTCTTGTAAACTGCAATAGATTCTACTTAGAATATTATACCCCAATGTATTAATTTCTAGATCTGTTGCATCAATTTTTCTTTTTTCTTTGCCTTGACCTTTCCATCCATCTCAACATCCTCCTTTTACCATCTGCATTCCACAGTCGATTCTTTCCCAGCCAACATTTTGTATAGTGTGAACGTTCATTTTGATTCTTTCCCCAAAAGTTAAGAAATCCTCCTATATATATATATATATATGTACACACACACACACATATATGTACACACTTCTTGTTTTGTGATGAACAATGGTAAAAAACTTTTCACTGTGTCCCCCACCCCCCAAAACAAAACAAAAATATAATAAAAAGCTTGATATAATTTTTTTTAATATATGTTATATTAGCATTGAAAGTAAAATCTAACACTATGCAAAAATGCATATATTGATTATCAATGTGTATGAAATTGCATATATTGATCTTCATGCATGCTATGTTTCCTAGTTTTTTGAAAAATCAAAATTCTCCTTCTACTATATATGGAGAAAAAGGAGGCAGGAAGAATTTCGAGCTTCCGACAGAAATAGGGCAATAAATCAGTATCTGTGCACCTATAGCTGTATGAGTATGCATGTATAAATAGATAGAGATATTAGCAGTTGAAGAGAGACCAAAATGCAAAACCATGTTTTTAATGATCCTCATAATTGCAGGGGCATGTACCCTTTTTCAGAAGAGAGAGCCTACACTTCAAATTCTACAGTACCTCTCTTTTTATTTGCCTCCCTTCATCCTTTTGGATTCTCTCTGAACTCCTAAAGTCACAGGGTATGAGCCAGCGTCCTTGTTCAAGTAACCCAGTGAAGAAAGAAATAAAGAGTGTGAAAAGTAACAGTACCTGTATTAGATGTTGGAAATCATGATGAATGGATGGGAATCAGAAATACATCATAAGAACCAGAAAACACGGACCAAAAACAATTGACCAGCACCAAAGTCGCTCAGGCCTCTATGATTCGTTGCTTCCACCACCGTACATGTCATCAATTATTTGTGCCATATTATAGCTCATCATGATGATATCAAAACACTAGTGGTTACACTTTTCAAAAGCCATCATGAACTCGTGCTGGTAAGTAAACAGAAAAAGGTCTATTTCCATTGAAAATTGCCGAACAAAAAGACTAGGCAAAACTGCAGCACTTCACATTTCTGAACAAGGAGCCTGTGATTCTAGTTCACCTCTGACCTACTATCTGAAATTCAAATGTGTCTTCTTTGGAGTGCGCAAGATGGAACCTGTAGACTTAGCTGCTTCATGCCCAAAACCATTTGTTAATGATCCAAGATCTGATTCATCGTCATCATCACTGTCGATGTTGCTTGTAGTGGACCTGTTCTGATAACCCCTGCGCTGGAGAAGAAAGACATTGAAGTAGTAGCTAACTAAATCTTCCCTGCTTTTGCTAGGAAATGACTGAAATATTTCATCCCAAAAACACTTTTCCATAGATGGTGGGTTTGACCTAATTATAGCCTGGAATTTCTTTTCTTCTTCCTTTCTCCAAGAAAGTGAAACTTCCTCGCCCATCTTATCAAATTTCCACCGATGGAAGGCTGAGCCCAGTTCAAGCTTCACTTTCATCCTTTTCTCAGCAACATGAAATCTGACACATTCAATAGAACCTGGAAATTGGCAGCCACACGAATCTTGCCTCCCTTTCCCAATGGGATCCCTTTCAATTAGATATCTTTTCTGCTCTCCATCTTCCAGTGGCCAAACCTGGGTGCCCAACCATTTAGCTTCACTTTCATAAGTTTCCCCACTCCATTCTGGTACTTTTGCTTGAAAAAGTGGCCCCACAGCAATTCGCTTTCTTTTATGATTGTCAATGAACAATCCAATTACTGAATCTGCAGTCGAGCAATCAGAATCACTCTGAGTATCTGAGCAGGGTGACTCTGAGCAAGCTCTCGCCCTGAGACTTTTTCAAAGCTCGACACTCTTTCACAGAAATAAGCCTCTGGCTGCATCTTAATCTCTCAGATCCAATATTGTCATCATACATGAATGGATGCATCTTTTGCTTCTACAAGTTTAGACATGATTTTAATTACATACCATAGAGACGGTGTTCATATTTTCTCTACAGGCAATCATTATTTGAATAACATAAAAGAGTTCCCACAGGGTAATGAGAAATATTACAATTGCAATGTTTTGGCTTGGATGATGGTATGGAGAAATATTTTTATTGTTTTTCGGTAGGCAGGGATAAGTTGACCTGGAATTAGTCATTAGTGTATACATAGGAGCAAATAAGGATGTAAATTTGGTGGATCATCTTTTAATGCATTGTCTTGCAGATGAGTTCGTAGTGTAAATTTGGTGGATCATACATATGTCTACATAGTTGTAAACTCTTCTCCACAACAGATGAGTTTGTATTATAAAGGGTTATGTAATACTGCCGTCTCTGCCAGTTTACAAAACTGAAAAGATAACATGGCTGAAATATAGATACTGGCGTGGCTACATTTAGGGTAAAAATTTAGGAGGGACCAAAAATACTTCTCGGAGGCTATGCTGTGAGCAGAAGTATTTGCTTATGGCCTTATCCAGAAATTTGGCCTTTCTTTGCTAGTTTCTATCAAGCCATGAACTAACTACCCTCCTTGAGAAAAATATTTGAGCATATGAGAACATATTGTTTGTTTTGATAACATTTTATTTTCTTTATTTTTAGTTTTAAACTTTCAATTTTTCTTTTGGAAAATAAAAAAATAGGACTTCGTTTTTTTTTTCATATATAATAAAAACAAGAACATATTTTGTACCGAAGATTGTTGTGCTCAAAATATAAACAAAAACATAAAAATAAGTTTGATAAAGATGATTGTGATAGGTTTGAACAAACATTGCAATTTTTGCAAAGGAAAAATTAATATGAGAACACACACAAAATCAAAGAGATTGAGAATAGAAAAACATTTAAAGGGAGTGTGAAAAAAGTGTAGTAGCCCACACGACGGTTGTAGAAACAATTGTGCGAGAAGTGGACAAGTTGACCAGCGTGGACTTGCAGTAGAGAAGGAGAGGCAGTGGACTTGCGGTAGAGAGTGAGAGGGGTCACAAAACAGTAACCATGAGAAGAGATTGTCATGGTTGAAGGTTTTGAGTCTTTTAGGTAAGAAAAAATGTGGAGGCAAACTAAGGGCCTCTATCTTAGCTTCCTTATCCATTGTGTTTTTGTAAAGTTAAGGTACTTTCATTAAAATGCAACAAAAAGGGTGCTCCCATGTACACTGGATGTATACACAAAAACTATACAAACTATACCCTTATGTCCTCTATGAAAGAATCTAATAAAAAATGAGACTCTCCATGATCCATAAAAGGGGAAGTGTAATATGTTAATTTAACAAATAATAAAAGGACTATGTCTCCAAGTGGACTTCAATTCGAACTATGCCAAAAGTATGCCTTGTCTTACCCGCACGCACAAAAGACTAGTGTTTGGCAAGTCTCTGTCATAATATAATAATAATAAGTACTCTTCGCAGCAGAAGCTCTTTTTTTCCCTCCATATACACAACCATCAACACAAAGGAATTTTCTGCCACACTTCTCTAACTCTCCTAGTTTCTCTAAAATTTTACCAACTTGCAAGAATAACCACCACCGAGCCCAACATCACCCAGAATGCAAAAACCAAAACCGAAGATAGATCCTAGTACGTCTTGCCAAGATGACACTACATCTTCCACAACAAAGCCTAGCAAAATCCTCGAGTTCTTTCATAACTCCTTTCAATATAACTCCTCACTTTTATTTTTATTTTATTTACAACGAGAGGTATCCCCACCCTGGGGGAGACTAATCACCCTAGACACGAGCCGACGCCCCCCAAACACATGCCAAGTAATTCCAACAAAATCCTGTGAGGCTGACCCCAAAAGTAGGAGCTAAACTTGGGACCTTAAAAATATTACCCAAGCCTCTTTTCACCTCAGCCAATGCCTAAGGGTTAATATAACCACCTCATATTACCCCTCATCACTTGAAGAAAATACAATATTGAACATCCATGAAAATTCTCTCATCCATAAACCATCCTCCCATTCCCCCCATAGCAAATCCCAAAAGTTATTCGCCCAAAAAGTATTGATTCATAACCCGTAATAACCTAGCTCACCCCCTTCTTTCCCTAAGCAATATCACACCAAACCTCAAGCTACCGAAAAAAGTGTGCATACCTCTCCTCTCAATATGTCTCTTCACAATTCCCATAATCAATTTGCAACTATGAATGAAATAGTGAGAATGAATATATAAAAGTTCAATTTAGTTTTTAGTTTTTCAGGAGGTGGTTTATCGAAAAACACAAGATGTTTGTGTATTGTAATGGATGGAAGAATCCCACCCTTTTCAACTTACCTTTCTTCTCTCAAACTGGTCAATTATCAAGGACAAGATAACCCCCACCCAAGGCAACCCAAGATGAGATGGATGATTATAATCAACCATTGAACAACTAACATTAAATAACAAAGGGATGGTATCACCCGTTACATTAGATGAGAGCATCTTTACTACAGATCTATTGAGCAAGTGAGAGCATCTTTGGAACAACCAATAGTAATTTGGCCAGGTTAACTACATTATTCATTAGTACTTAGAGCAAAAACTAAAAATATTCAAAAGCATCAAATCATATAAGTCCCCCAAGTTAAAAAAAAAATTGTAAGATGTTCAAAGTTTAACTACTATGGAAAATTTATGAAGCAAGATTTAAAAGAATTGACTAAACTATCCCAAAGAAATATATCAGACGTTCAAAGTTGAACTATCTTAAGATAAAACAATGAGCCACATCATGAAACTATGGAAAACTTATGAAGCAAAAAGTAAAAGAAGCAACTAAATTATCCAAAAGAAATTTGGTACAATATACCGATGAAGGTACATTGCAAAAACGTAAGACATGGTTACTACACAATATTAGGAGTGTCAATTTTTTACGCGACGCGATATGAAAACGGGTTTAGGTCATAAACGGGTTGACACGTACAACACGATTAATAGACATGTTGTGTTTGAATATTAGTAATTTCAACCCCTTTAACACGACTTAACATGTTTAATTATAAAAAAAAAAATCACAAGTTAAGGTAATTCGTCTCACATCGAAAGTTTATTAAGGTTCAAAAAGTTTTTTACTTATAAAAGAGGTTTCTACTTTATTTTGTCCCATGTCCAAAGTTTACCAAATGTGGAAATTATCTACATATAAAGAGACATGTAATTTTTTAAATTTAAAAATTAAAATAAACGGGGTTAACCGTGTTCACACTTGTAACTTGTTTAATAAATGTGTTGTATACTTGTTTTTGGATTTTAAAACTTGACACGATTAGTGAATAGTGTCAGGTTAGAATGGACACATATTTTCGAATATATATGTCTTAACACGTAAGAAACACGAATAGAGACACGGAGATGACACGACACAAACACGCCAACATAAAATTTTCAAAAAAAGTAGAACATAAACACGTTGAATAATATATATATATATATATTTATTTTTATATATATGATCATGAAATTTAATTCTAATATTATTTCAATTTATTTCAAGACCACCTATAAAAAAATTGCATCAATAATAAAAAACTATTTTCTGACATGTTTTATTAAGTTGATTTACTACAAATTAGTATAACTATTTTTGGATTAATTTAGAGATATAAAATAAGTATATTTGTTAAGTACACAAATTAAAAATCAAATATATGCATTATTTTTATTATTTAATCCAACAAATAATAAAGAAGAAAGAGATATCAAGAAAAGAGGAATTTATTATTTTTAGACTTTTTAATAATAAAAAATTAAAAATTAAATTAATTAATGAATTTAATAAATGGTATTACAAAATTATTAATATCAATAAAATAAAACTAATGTTAACAAAAGTTATAGGAGAGGGAGTGACGCGTGGTAAAGAGGGGGGTGGTGGGGTGGGGTTTTAATACATCAACAAAGGTAATCATTATTCAAAGACAACACAGAAGGTGGGGATTCAAAGAGTTAGGAACCTTCTTGAGAGGTTATCGTTGCGCACGCGAGAGAGAAGAAGAAGAATAATAATAATAAGAATAAGAAGGAAGACGTACTTGGTAGGCTGTTTCTCTTCTCCTCTCTTTGATTTTTCAGTCCTTAATCAATCTTTTGTTTTTAAATACTCATCTTCTTCACCATCACGTGTTCGGGATTTTGAAAAAAATAAATCAAATACTCAATTTTAATGTGTCAAACTACGTGTCCGAGCGTGTCCTGTGTCCCAGATGTGTTATAGACCAATATCTTAGCCTCATGGACGTGTTCGTACTTCTTAGCTTAACACAACACGCTAGCACGAATTGACACCCGTATACAATATGAACACACTAACACATTAAATTTTTTAAAAGTAACACTTGGAAACAATGACAAAATATATGTATGTATACACACAGAGTAACAATGGCTCCTCTTTTTTTCTCCCTCCCTCACAAATCCTCTCAGCCCTACGCTGCCCTTACTAGGATAGGTTTGAGAGGGGCTAATCAGATTAGAGACAAGTTTGGAATAAGAAAGTAAAACCCAAGTTCAAGTGAATATTGGCGAAAGGGAACCCTCCCCACAAAGATTAAAGTATTGAAATCCCCTTAGGCTTTAACATATTACCTTAAATGCCCTTCACATATAAACAAAGACGATTAGAGACTAGGGCTTCATTCACATTCTCTATGTTTCTCTCACATTGCCATGGCTATAACAAACCTACCAACAACACCTCAGTGTCATGTTGTCACTAATGCTCCATTTGATAGGAGGGAAAGAAAACCAAAAGAAAAGGTATCCTTAGGTAAGTGAAGAAGTCCATTTCTCATATTGATTGACCGAGTAGGAAGGAAAAGAAAGGGCATTCTTGAGGTTTTACCATTATAACCAATATCTAATCAAGACTTCCTTTTTAGAGGTTTAAAAAGTACAAAAAAAACAGAGGAACCCTTTCTCTCCTTTTTACCCACTTTTGGGATGAAAGAAAACGTCACTCAAAGGGGAAAGGAGATAAATGGCTCTCCTCCTATCCTTTCCCTTCAGCTTTTCCTATACCAAACAAATGAAAAATTCCCCATCCCTCTCCCTTCCTTCCTTTGATGTTCTTACCAAACACATTGTAATCATCTTCTAGTAAGGTCATCTAACACACACACACACACGTGTAATCCTCCCTCTCCTTATATATACATACACATGCTTGTTTGATTGTCCAATAATGCCTTATTGATACATTGTGTTGCTACTTGCTAGTTTCAGTTAATTGCATCATGACTATGTCCATTTTTATGAACCTTCTCTCTTTAAATCAACATGGGCAGGGTTTGTTCTAATGAGGGAAGAGTGGGGTGTCACAAGAGGGCCCAAAAGACGGCTCATTCCATGCTCTCCACATTGTCATTTCTTCTCAAAGCATTCAAAACCATAATCATTTAAAATACAAAGTGCTTGCTTTAAAGAAATACGGCAGTTATGCTAACATCATCTGCCCCTATAACTTATGAGTAACAAACATCAAATAACTTCATGCTATAAGACAAGAAGTTGGCAATGAAAGGCAATGTACTAGAAAAGTGTAACTATGTTGGTCCTTTATTTAGGGAAAAGTTGGAAGGAGAGCAGGAAAGTAAGGTTGCCTGCTACTAATAAGAACCGGAAAGAAGTGAAATAAGGTGACTAGCTTAGTAACTTAACTCAATCTAAAAGGTTGGCTACGAGCCCTATCCTCCTTTAAGTGATGTGGGGTGGGGTGGGGTGGGGTGAAGAACCACATAGCATGAACAAGGTAGCTTAATAAAAAAATGAACATTCTAGAGTCTCTCCAAACATCATTAAAACCATCATGCAAACTCATACTATTTTGGATTCAATGACCATGTAACAAACTCAAAGATAGTTGGAACAACACTTAAAAGGCAACTGAGATTGTCGAAAATTGATATGAAATACCCAAGTCGAATTCGGAATGCATCCATTATCCAAATATGTGGAATTGCCCACAATCTACCATGTTTATGTTACTAGCAGCCTTCTTGAATAATCACGAACATTTTAGTGGCAGAGTCCTTCTCATCAATAGAACGGCTACCAAAGTCGTCTATGAATTTCAACAATCCAAGACCATGGGTTTCTAGATGGTGACTCAAGAGAGAATTCTAGAGAGAGAAACTATAAGGGGAGAGAGATTGGTGTTATGCGTTTCTCGTAAATTGACAATTACGCATGTTAAGAGTATTATTCTAACACCAAGTTAGAATAGGACCTCCATAGAGTCCAACCGAATCTCAAATAAATAAAAACTAATCTCATCTCTAATTAACCCATGTGGATGCATCACGGGTTATGGATGCGGGACAAATCCGACCCAAATTCTAACACAGACAATAAAGGTGTAACACTTATTAGGCAGGTGGGGAACTAATTTATTTAGACAATCTACCATTTAGTAGAAGGCCTATTGTACATGCATGTTTCCATTAACTGACAAATTCAACCCATAAGCATTGGAATACCAACTTCTCCAAAATAAATAAAAGTATCAGTATACAAGGTATGGTAATGCAGAATGACATACTGATGTGTGATGCAGCTCTGGCCCATTTATAGGTACTAGTGAAGAGTCGAAACAGAAAATGAAAGATTGAACTATAATTCAATTGTCTTCCCCATAAAGTGCCTATAGAACAAAAGAATTTGTAAGTTATACCTGCCAAATAGATTGTTCATCACTTGAATCAGCATTTCGCTGCAGAAACATTGCCTCTCGAGCCAACAAAACCTGCTTCCACAACTGCTCGCTCCCATAAGACTTCCATTTAGACCTTTCGGGCAATGATACAACTTCTGGATCGCAAGGATTCTTTGCAACATTGACAACCCAATGCAACATTCCTGAATGACATCCTCGCTTTCTCTTCCTACTAGAGAGCTCTTCTTTAACTACACCCAAATCCAAAATAATAATATCTTCCTCTTCATTGACATTTTTCTTCGCGTCAACATCTTTATTTCCTCCATTTGACTCCACAAAACTCCGAACCTTGTCACCATTGCAAAGTTTTCTAGCATCTGCAGAATTCAACTGACTTTTCTCCGAATCCAAATGTGGGTACTCCCCATCTTTCTTCTTCTTATCCGAAACTTCTGATAAAAACCCCTTAAGCTCAGACTCTAATTCCATTAAAAAACACCCCAGATCTGCGCCACTATCTCGTGACCCACCTTGAGTGTCCTTAATAATTTTTTGTAGCCATCTATCCAATGTATCTAAATACTTCATGTAAATCACTTTCACAGCCGAAGCAACCTCCGAGCCCAACCCAGATTCTTCAGCCACCGAATCCCACAAACAATTCTTTGAAACCGTATCGTACCCACCTTTCTCTCTCACTACCAAGAAGAGTTTAAACAAATCCACTGATTGCCCATCCCCAAGCATTGGAGGTAAAGGCCGAAAACATTCACTCCCACAAATCCCTTTGACAAAAGCAGTTAGAAATTGATCGAACAAGAATCGAAGACTATCCTGTTCGCCACCTTCAACAGAACCTTTTGAGCCCAGTTCAAGGTCGAACAAGAAGTCGTTGGTTTGAAATTTTTGGAGGGCTTTGAAGCAATCTAAAGCATGCCCATCAGATACTCTCGACCAGCCTGCCATGGATTGCGAATCGAAATCCTAAAAACAAATCATTACATTACAAAGCAAAAAATAATAGAGGGAGAGAGAGCCAAAATTAATTTAACAGGAAAGAGAAGTACCGATTAACCCTTTGGATATTGACGAGGGAATGGGTTTTTGGCGGGAAGTCATTGATTTAGGGCGTTGATGGAATTTTTGCCCCCGTCATTTAAAGTCCCGCCCTTTCTCTCTCTAAAAAGGGGGAGAGAGAGGAAGAGAGGGAGGGCTTTTTCAATTTTTGAACCGACCAAACCCTCTTCTTCAAAACCATGATTTATCATTGGGAGAGTAAAGGAACAGAGACATACCAGTATATTGGAGGTGTGTATTGGGTGACCCTTTGGTGACCCCCTGTTGGCCGTTTGTATTTCTTTCCTCTGTTTTCCTCCAAGGTTAAATTAGACTGATCCTTTCCTGTACTTAAACCTAATTATAGAGACTTTTTGACCTAATTATTGATGGTCTTCTTCGTTTAAGAAAGTAAATAAACAAGTGCGGTTTGGTAACATTTATTTTAAGTAATTTTTAATAAGTAAAAAAATTATATTATTACTATTTTTCAAAAATAATTTTTATCTTAATATTAATTTTTTTGATATATTTATTAAAATTGTTATTCAAAATAAAATAAATATTGAGATCAATGCTATTGTCATTGTTGTTGTCATTATTGTATCATCTTCGCTGCTACAACTTTTACACCACCACCACCAGCATTATCACTATTAACATACATTGAATCCGGCCATGTACATTGTATATAAATAGATGTAGACAAAATTTCTTGATTATGTTCAATCCCTTGATTAGCTCCATTGATTAGGATTGACTTCCCTTTTGATATTTTCGGACAGGCTTATAAAAAGGCACTATTGTAACTAGATTTAAGCATTGTTTTGAATAAAATCATTTTCTCCTTCTATTCTTTCCTCTGTTCTTCATGTCTATCAACCATTCTAACATGATATCAAAATCACCGAATGATAAATATTGTTGTCTGGTCATCTTCTCTTCAGCCTTTCATCCTCGGTACTCTCACCCACAATCACTATTCTAGGATCTACTCGTCGATAACCACTCATAATTAGGAGTGTTAATCGTATCTTATCGTGTTCATATCGTATTAAGGTAAGAGTATTTTATTATATGAATTGATCTAAACATGACATGATTAATTAATCGTGTCAACTTATTCAATCTTAACACGACCTGTATAATACACGGGTAACACGACACGACCTATATAACTCATTTATTAAACAGGTTATGTTAAAACACGAATAACATGACCCATTTAAATTGTATAACCTATTTTTATAATAAAATTATTAGATAAAATTCAATTCATTCATTTTAACACATTATAATAATAATAATAAATTCATCACACAACCATATATCGTAACATCATCCAAGATGTCAAATTAATACCAAACACAAGTCTATAACCATCATAGCATTATCCTAAGTTTCAAATGAATACAAACCATACTAATAAGAGTAGGAACAAGTTCACACCAGCTAAATGGGTCAGACGGGTTAGGTGTGTTTGTATTAAACAAATTTGACACGAATAACTAAATGAGTTTTTTTGTGTTAAACGGATCAATTCGATTATAATCCGATCATGACACGTTTACTAACTGTATTAAACAAATTAACAATTTATAACTCAAACATATATAAGTTCGACCCAAACCTATTAATTATGTGTCAAATTCAAATCATATTATCATATCGTACCTAAAATTAACATCCTTACCCACAACCATTGTTCAAGGCTTGGTCTCACTCCCGATCAAAAGTCAACTCATTTTTCACGTACAATAATACCATAAATCGAATCTACAAGCTGTCAGAAGTCCAACGCCACCAATCAGATGCTAAACAACTATTGCGCGCGCTGACAGAAGTTCGCTAACATTGCTTTTATGCATCCACACGCCTCCACGTGCCACCAGAACTTTAGCCACACGCACTCGTGCATGCGCAGTCTTCAACATTATGAAGCTCACGTCAGCCCTAGCAGCCCACATTAGCAACGCATGGCGATTATAAACAGGAGGCAACCATCAACCTATTGTCATGTTGTTACAAATTCTCAGAGTTCTAATGGCCCCATCTCATTTATTTGTCACTCATCTTGAAGTCATCCCCAAACAAGTACTTTCTCATTCCGGTACGTCTACTTCCGTTGTTCTCTGTGTAACTCCAAGCATTTCCTCTTAGTACTTTGATTTTTGCTTGTAGCAGCCACCTGACTTCTGATTCTCATACTTTCTTTATAAAAGCTCTTGTTCTTTCTATATTATGGATTTATACTGCTGATGGTTCGTGCATATCAATTTGTCACATAAGACAAGTATCCACCTTTCATGTTTCTTTTCCTGATACCTATGTTATTCCTAAATTCTTTTTGAACCTCATTTCTGTTGGTCAATTATGTGAACTTGCCCTAATTGTTATTTTTTATTGTTCCAATTATCAAGTACTGGATCCACAAACGAGACAATTTATTGGGATAGGTTGTAAGATTGGACGTTGTTCTATTTATCAACCTTCACATTCCCTGTGGTGTACCGATTTTTCAAGAAATCCCCAACCTTTGGAGATCTACTGAGGTGTACCCATTTTCAAATTTGACAAACCCCAACATGTATTAGTCTTTAATCTCTTATTTGAGGGCTTTCTCCCACAAGTACAGTGGGAGGAATAAAGTACTCTTATCATTTTTATAGATGATTAATTCTCATTTTACTTTGATATATGTCATGTCAAATTGTTTTGAATTGTCTCGATTTTATTTTGATTTTACAAACATGATTAAAAATTAATTTTCTCGCAATATCATTCTCTTTCGTGTTAACAATGCAATGGAGTATAGAGAAATACACTTTCTTCGTTTCCTTTGCCAATAAGACACTGTTTCTCACTATTCTTGTTCTAGCACATCTCAACTAAATAGTCGAGCTGACAATGCAATGGAGTATTTTCTTCTTCTTTCACTCATTATGCTGTTATTCTCCGCATTCTTCAATACATCCCCTCGCTTCACTCATTATGTTGCTATTCTCCGCATTCTTCAATATGTTAAAAGAACTTTGTTTCATGGTCTTCATTTCTATGCTCACTTCTCACTTAATTTACATGCCTACTCTGATACTGATTGGGCTAGTGATTTCACTGATCGACGTTCCACTACAAGGTTTGCTTCTTTCTTAAAGATTCTCACATCTCTTGGCGCAATAAAAAATAAACTCTCACTACCAGTTCAAGCAAAAAAGTATAATATCGTGCTCTTACAGATGCCACTCGAGAGCTTCGTTGGCTCTATTGGTTACTTGAAGATATGGGAGTTTCCCACACTACAACCACCACCACCCTTTATTGTGACAATTACAACTATTCAGATTGCTCATAATAACATTTTTCGTGAACACACCAAGAATATAGATTTCGATTGTCATTTTATGTGACAACACGTTCTCTGTAGCATTATTCATCTTCTTCTAATTTCTTCCGCTAAACAAATTACTGACATTTTCACTAAAACTCACCCTCTTCAATGTCATTACGATTTGGTTTCCAAACCCAAGTTGGTGTTTGCTTTACCACATTGAGTTTTGGGGTGGGGTGCTAACATACACTGAATCCGGTCGTGCACATTGTATGCAGAAGTAGACAAAATCCCTTGACTATGTACAATTCCTTGTTTGCTCCATTAATTAGAATTGACTTTCATTTTGATATCTCTATACATGACTATAAATAGGCACTTTGTAACCAGCTTTGAGCATTATGTTAAATACAATCATTCTCTGCCTCTATTCTCCATGTCTCTCTGACTATTCTAATAATCATCTTCTAAAAATCTTAACAAAAAAATAAAAATATTTGCCCAAAATCCTTGCAATACTATACAATGGTAGGAAGTTCTGGAAATGTTCTGTTTATGCATTCATTATGATTGTATTATTCACACAGTACTTCACCCTCTCCTATATTTTCCTCAACCCTATGCTTCAGACTTACATTTCACTGGCATTGCACGCACAGGTTCACCATTTATTTCAATTCTTATTCTTCCTCACCTTTTTTGTATCTCATCAAGTCAACTTTTTTAACATTAATTATGTGAGAAATTGTCTGTTGGTTAATGAACATGTATCTCTCCGTATTTAATTAATAGTGGTAGTTACGGTGGAGGTGGAGGTGGAGGTGTGATGGTAGTGCGGTGGTAATGGTGGCAACGAGAACAAATAAAGTAAAAAGGGTATATTTTTTTACTTGTAAAAAACAAAAAGTTTTTGCTATTGCTTAAATAGAAAGTATAATTTAAAAAGCCATATACTTGAAATTTTAAACCATGCAACGCAAGATAACTGAAAAGTGAGGTTTATAAAATTGTAAAGCTACGCATATACATAGATATATATATATATATATATGGCCTTCTGAGGTGAATAAGATACATTCACTTGGTTTTATAATTAAAAAAATTGAAGTATGAGAAAAAAGAAAACAGAAAACAATGAAAACCTAATTGAATCTAACGAGGTATTCATTACAACACAAAGACATGCATTTCCGGTACTGGACGGAAAGAGAACTTGGTTTTTACATCGTATCCAATTCCGTAGTCTGCCCACCCCACTTCTGCAGTCGTTCTGATGCTTGTTCTACCTGCAAATCAAGTTTAAATGGTGTATCAATGGAATAGAAGAAGAGTCTCTCTCTATACGTGTGTCTATATACATACATATATATATATATACACACACACACACACACACACACATTACCTCCTCGTTCCAGTTTGTTTTCCATATGATGAACAAAAGGATCATTGTTTGCAGAAAAGTACCACTTATCATGCCAATCCATATTCCCTATATAGTCACAAATTAAACACTATGCATTAGTATTTTAATTTATTTCTTAAATGACAAGGCAAAATAATCAAAATTGTTGTCATGAATATTCTTGCCATTCCAAATTTCCAAAGTGAATATTGGTCATGATCGAGGAAGATTAATAATACTTTACCTCAACTCCTAAATTTGTTTTGTAACCTAGAAGGAAGCCAAGAGGGAGCCCAATAATGTAATAACAAGTCAAATTAATGTAAGCTACCAGTCCTTGCCATCCTCCTCCAATAGCAACACCTGCAAAAATGATCATGCTAATTTTTAAATCACCAGTCTAAAGCCTTCTCCAATTAAAGAATAGGTCAACAATGTATATCAAACTATTTAATACCCTACTTCATGTGCAACCTTAAGCTGTTAGAGAATCAATTAAGCATGTTTAACACTAATATTGCATGATTTTCCAAGCTTAAAGACAATGGGAAGCAACTATTTACTATTGTGTTGCGAATATTGGCATGCACCTGATAAAACTGGCTGCACACTATTGAGCACCATGGTTATAGGCAAGAAGGTAAGCCAAATGAGCGACTGCTTGTTGCATCTCCTTGCTGTCGGTAAAGATGATGGCAAAGTGGTTTTTAGTTGTCATCACAATAGCCATGCAAATGATACCAATAAGGAGAGATTCACTGACTGTGACAATAACTGAGTATTTGGCAGCTCTGGGATGTCCTGATCCAAGCTCATTAGAGATGCGAACACTGAGATGGAGAAGAAGAAATATATGACTTACAAGAGTGGAAGTGATATAAAATTCTTTAGGAAAACTGGAAAATAAATAAGATATAATTTGAAGAGAGGACGACAGTAATGCAGAAGAAGAAGGATACTGATCTTTTCACCTTATAGCTGCATTGATTCCGATAAACAACATGGCTTCCCACCCATTCAAATTCATGCTGAAACAAAAAAAAAAAGACATGAATTTAAAAAAGATATAAAAAAAAAAGAAGAAGAAGAGGAAGAAGAAAAGGAAATCAAGGGTAGTTTCACAGAAACAGAAACACATTGACACAAGGGATATACATTTTTTTAATACTGTTCATAACTCAAGAGACTAGGGTTTTTACTTGTAGTCCCCCTTTCTTTAGGTTGAAATAATAGTCCCTTTTGGGATTCTTCATTTGTTTTTCCTAGCACATTTTAACAATTTTTACAGATTGGTCCCCTTACTGGTGAGTTCAGACCAGCATTGTCTCACTCCCAAAGAATTTGATTAGAACAAAATGTTTCAAATGAAATAAAACTGATTTTAAGTATATAATACTCCGAACGGGAACAATTGGATGATGAGTTCTGATTAATTCTCACTACTAATTTAGCGATGAAATGACAAAATTTTAGTATTCACCGAGAGCAGCTGGACACTGTTAGAAATCATTTCTCACAATGATGCTGTCAAAAGTTACTAGGGAATCATGAAACCTGCTTCAATGGTATCACTTTCCAATATTTGTGAAGTTATGTTGGGAATTCATTTCCCATTTCAGTTTCCCTTTGTGGTAACTATGGTCTAAGTTTCAGAGTATTTCGTATGGAAAATTTACAGGATTTTAAAAGAAAATTACTGATCTTAAACAAATCGTACAATAAAATAGTTCTCACCAAATAGAAAGGGAACCAACTGCGATAATGGGATCAGCAAGATGTCCAGTGAGAACAATTATGGTCATAAAATACCAAATCTCTAGGCAGAGCATGACAGCTGAAGCCACAGAGAGTTTCACAAATTCCCACATATCCTTGAAGGCCAACCAAGATAGTCCCTTCCACCCATCCTTGCACCAACCAACCGTATAAACTACCTGAGCCAAGGCCACCCCCCATGCTGAGATGTCATAAGCCACAGCAGCACCAGTCATGCCCCACCTAAACACGTTAATGAATAGGTATAGCACACCAATGTGTATGAATAGAGCCGCAAAACCAACCCATGCTAGAAACCCAACCTTACTTTGAGCTTGCAAAAACTTTTGGGTAGGGAAGTTAATAGCAAGTGAAAACATTTGAGGTATAACTTGAATAGAGAATTTTCCAGCAAGTTCAGCAATGTCATCTCGCTGACCTAGAGTTTTAGGACCGGCGCAGCATAAATGTAAAGTGGCATTATGAAGAAGCATGCCACAGATAGGATTATCCACGACCTTTGCATGTAAACCCCCAGCATTTGTACTTGCCCGGCACCAAATGCCTGTCCACAGAGTGTCTCCAGTGCACTTCCCATACCCAACTGCGATTTAATGTAATAAGAGACAATGAGTATATTTAGCCATTACAACAGTGATTATACATTAAAGCTGTAGGTTTTTAATGAGAAAACACATAAAAGAAAATAATGGTACTTGCATGAACTCTGCTAATTAGATGCTCTCTCCCTTACACGGTGTGTTAGATTTTTGGTAGAACCAAGTTTGTTAGAATAAAATTGAAAGACATGAAATCTTAAGACAACCACTCCATCTGGGTCCAACCTTGGCAATCAAATGTGATTGATTTCAAAGGAATTCATTTCCAAATGTATAAAGAATTGTTTTTCAAGGATTCTATTGAGCGAAAAAATTGAATATACTTCAAAAGATTCTACACACAAGTCTATTACAAAAGTCTGTATTTGTAAAACTCCATAAATAGTTAGGGTTGGAACATAAGAGAAGAACTATTGCAGATTGCATGACCAAGGGAAAGATATATATACATATCATACACAAATGTGAGATATACATAAAAGCATGAATGGACATGTGGGAGTACAATAAGAAAATTTGGAAACGTAGAAAAGAAGCTAACCAAGAAGCCAAATGAGAAGTTTGCAATAACAGACAAAGAAATTGCAACAGCAGAGAGTTCCACATCTCCAATATGTCCAACAAAGATATTGGTAAATGAGTTAATCCCATAATTGCAGAGAATATTGAAGGCGATTGGACCTGCAATAGCCCATAACTTCAAGGATTCTATGTAACATATATTTCTTGCGTCCTCAAAGTTACGGACAGGAAGATACTCTCCATCCTCCCCGGCCACCAACACCGTAGACGGTGCATCGTGAAGGTCAGCATTTTCCATAGTGCTGGCGCCACCATCAAACAGTGGTGCTTCTATTTGCAATCCCACAAATCGGCCAGGCGTGGATTCTGCAGGGGATGAACTTCTGCTCTCCTCTGCTCTTTGACTTATCGTTTTCTTTGTCCCCCTCAATCTTTACACCCTCAAAATTGTACCTTTTTTATTATTTAATAATGGGTTCTTTAATTTATTTTTGGGGGATCGATTGATTTCAAGAATTTACTCTCTATTTTTTTTTTTCTTTTCTTTTTCTTTTCCCTTTTTTTTCGTGAGAGCATATATATGGTTTGACCATTGGTGGAGGTCTCTGTTGCAAACTATGAAATAGGAAGGATTGACATGTGGTTGTTGTCAGAACTACATACAATTGTTGTTTGAAAAGAGTTGACTGTCTCAACGGACAGAAAGGTTGTTTTTTTTTTTTTCAGTTACAGTGGCATCCTTATCTGGTACTACGTGAGCCACCATATTAAGTTGCAATGGTCAAAACTTGAGACCATTTCCGCGTACAATTGCTTAAGAATATGAATAACCATATTTGTGACGTAGATCTCATGGGACCCATAAACGTTTCATCCAAGATGCCAGGAGATTTTTTTATTTTTTTGAGTTTTTCGGGTCTGACATGATTATTTGTTCTTCCCTAAAGAATCACTGTAATTATGTGGGAATTGCTTGCTTCATATACTAAGTTTAGGATAAAGATAAATTGAAGAATAAAGTTTAGGATCTTAATTTCATGATTGCAGCAATGACACCGGATGGATCCAAAGGGATGTGGGCAGTCATATACATTCTGCTGAAAGCCACGGGTATATTCCACTGTACCCCGTAATGCATGTTATCAAATTGTAATTATGCATTATGACCACTCCCATCCACTGTTTGTGGGTGTGTGTGTGTGTGTGTGTGTGTGTGTGAGAGAGAGAGAGAGAGAGAGAGAGAGAGAGAGAGAGAGAGAATCTAAGGTAAAAATGAAGCCTAACTAGTAGTAATGTAAGCAGAATTTCAGCTCTTCCAAGCGTTCAAGCTGTCATAACTGAAATTGAACCCAATAAATGTTTACAACTTTGCTTTCCTTTCTTTGTACAGTTTCAGTTCAAGTCTCGTGATAATGATTATGACTTTATTATTAATATTAGTTCTTGCTGGCATCAAATATATTTTCATGAATTTCCTAACCGGTAGAGATTCTCAAATGAAGTGCATTTTCCATATCATCTCCGCCATGGCATCACAGAAGCTTTGTTTTTACAGAACCACCATCTGAAATTAGTCTCTTCCTCTATCAATGACATGGATGTTCTACCACCTCAGCTGCCACCACAGCTTCCTCCTCAGCACGACTATCTCAATCAAGTTATTCAATAGTGCCAATGTTGCATGGAATTGATCAAACAAATAATAATAAATGAATAAAACAAACAAAGAAGACACATGATTTACGTGAATCAGTAAGATGCCTATATTTACAGGACAACGTTGATCAATCTATTATGTATCAAAGTGGATTACACAAGCAAAAACTCCCAAAACACAAAACTCATGTTTTTCCTAATGGTGCCCATCTTTTCATAAGCCAAAACACTAAAATCAAATATACTAATATAAGCGAATTACCACAAAATAGACAAAATGGGTCAAAATACCCAAAAATAAAAACAAGTCAATTTTTTTCCCCTGGGCTTTTAGCAGGGTCACATCGGGAGAATCCGGGTGAATTAATGACAACCACCCAACAACCAAGTCATATTTGTGGCAACTTTTGAAGATTATTGTCATTGTAGTTGCAGCTTACTTCTGTAAGGATTTTAAAAAACTTACAACTTCATATTGGGAAATTTTCTAATTTGGAAACATAGAGACTCCAAAAGTTGGTTCAAGTCAAATGTCAGTGTTGAAGGGTGAGGGAAATTGGTATAACTAGTCCTGATTAATACCAACTGCTATGTGCCTGTGCTTCAGAAGCAGAGAAAATTTCCACAATATGAAGTACAGACAGCAATGAGAAGAATCTTTAAAATTGCAACTACTTTGCCTTGGGAAAACTGAATATGACTGAAAAAGATCATGTTGGGAATCAGAAGTTGTTGAGTCAGCTGCAGCAGGAAGCACCCATGTCAGGGAAAGAGAGGGAGGAGCTAATTTTGTGCAGCTGTAAGACAAAGGGAAAGCTGCTACAATGTAATTGTTAGTTGACAAAAAGAGTTTGTTTTGAAAAGCTTTGTTATTATCGTTTGTTGTTCTTTTTCAGGGAAACATAGAGAACTGAATTCACATAAGAACCAACAAAGCCTCGACCACCACCACCATTATGGTAAGAAAAATCAATCAGAAATTGTATGAAGAAATAAGCAGCAGGACCTGAATTCAATTAAGTGTTCATATTTAGCGGACAGCCATCAAAATCTAACTTCATAAGCACACAAGAAAGATGCCGCATGACAGTAAAAAATAGATGAGGATAAAATTGCCTTCTCCAATAAATGGGTTATAATGCTTCCATTGTCTCAGCTCTCAAAATTTTGAAAATACATGTCTGCCGAAGGAACCTCGCCCTCCGCAGCATATGAGAAGTGGAGTATTAAGTATAAAATCCAATGGCAAAAGAGTTAGATATAACATACTACTTTGGAGTAAAAAACAAAAACAAAACAAAACAAGCTTACGATGATATTCAGTCACCTGACTCAGGCATGCTAAAATTTAACAAGACTGAATCAAGTTCAAACCTCTTTATGAAAGCCTCATAATTGATTTCAAGTTCATTACCAGCCATGTTTGTTTAACTTATAGTTGAAATGAGGGGTTTATTAGCCTCGCGTTGGGTTAGCTAGGCTGGTCAACTGCTAAATTTATTGGCACCATGTTGGCAAAGCCTAGCTTGGCTTAACTTCAATCCTAAGCCCTGGCTCAGCCTGAAGATAAAATCTATAATGGCTAGCTCCAATGAAGACAATATACATAATTAGGGACAACACATTTAATACTGATATACCACTATGTGACACACCAACCACTACATGACACGTGTAAATGCAGGACGGCTGATGCTCGGTCATTCAGCTCATGTTCAGCCATATCACTTATGCTCGGTCATTCGGTTCATGCTCGGTCATATACCTCGTCCGCGGTCGATCAAAGGCATAACCCATATGGACCGAGCTCATAGTCCCAAAACACGGTTGCTCTCCTACAAAGCTAAATTTATACCGATACAAGTCTACAGTACAACACATCAATAATCAGATCTTATCACCGCCTCAATAAGCTCCGAGCAGGGAATACGGAAGCTGTTTCCAACAAGGAAACTACCACATTGAGTTGCCATATTCAACAAGGTAATTGATATCTCTGAAGATCCAATCCCTATATTCATGGTTCCAAATCCTAATCAACTTGGGAGAGCCATTTCCTATAAATTCAACCCTTAAGGTACGCTTTATTGGGATGCTCATTATTTTGGCTTTCATTACAAGTCTTTCAATTCAGTTTATTGACTTAAGCATCGGAGCGGCTACCGCCGGAGCCAACCCGGTGGTCTTCTGATCTTCTGTTTCGAGTATTTCGCAGGGAGCCGAGCTTGGATTTCACGTAGGCCAAAAAGTGCAGCATCAAATACTAACAAGTATGGATTGCAAAAATTTAACATAAAACTATCAGCTAAAAGAAAGTTTAAGCAGCGTTAGATCAAATGAAAAATCCCATGGTTTCGTTACAAAACAATCATCAATACAGCAATATTTTTGACAAAGAAACTAGGCAATTTATTTTAAAGAAAGAAGCCTGTGATTCTCACAACCCTTTTAAGTCAATATCATAAAGTTCTAACAACTGTAGATTGGTACAAAGGAAGGGATATGGGGATCACATCACTTGATTGAAAGAGCAAAAGCAAGGCATAAAAATGCATTCACGTCTTGAAATGTATGGACATTTGCCATAATGCTCAGTGATGGAGGTCATCTATGATCAACCCACAGCCCAAAAAATAAGGAAAAAGGGTGACCACTGGCACAATAAAACATTAGAAAAAATGCATATGTATGTGGCCTTTAGCACAAGTTCTGCAGTACCAATGCAATTCACATTTGAACCATAACTTAAAAATTGACTCTATTATTGCCAAGGATGATGAGATGGAATGTAGACCAAAGGAGATGGCAATACAGCATAGTCTATGGTAGGTGAACAACAGAGACTTTTAGTTCAATCATCAATGAGCTTTAGTCAACTTACCTCACCACAATAATTAGTTAAAAGTTTCCTTCACATAGACTTGCAAAGAGACAACTTAGATAGATGATTAAGAATCCTTGGAATCCACAGAGAGTTGGATATTATCATTCAAACAGCCACCATCACTGCTAGATACCCTGTTGCTGGAATCAGCCCCAATCCCATGGAATGATTCGCCGGAAACCAAGGCTTGAAGCAGCTTTGGCGGAGGTGGGACAGTCACCTCCACTACCCCTTCCAACATTTTGACCACCATCCCCATTGTAGGCCTCATTGCCTCATCATCCTGTATACACCACACTGCTACTAATCCCACACGTTCTGCCTCCACTGCATTATACATGCCGCCAAGCTTCTCATCCACCACAGCCGCCACATTTCCCCCAATTATCTGGTGTGCTGCCCATGGAGGAAAAAACCATTTCTCCCCTGTTCCACCCTCCCCAGCTGATGGTGGCCCCTCCACATTGCGGCGTCCACCTAGTAGTTCCAATAATGTCATTCCAAAGCTATATACATCAGCTTTTGCTGTAATTGCGACGCCAGAGATCCACTCCGGTGCAACATAACCCCAAGTACCCCTCGTGGTGGCTAACACTCTACTGAAGTCCCTACCAATAAGCTTTGCCAGCCCAAAATCTGACACCTTTGCTGAGAAATCTTCATCTAATAGAATATTATCAGGCTTAATATCACAATGTATGATACAATCTCTACACTCCTCGTGTAAATAAGCAATGCCTCTTGCCATCCCAGTTGCAACTCGAAATCTAACTTCCCAACTTAGACTCTGACTGTCCTGCCGTAAATAAGCACTCAGAGGACCATTGGGCATGTAGTCATATACCAAGAGCCTGTGAGAATTTTCTGAACAAAACCCCCTTAGTCTCACAAGATTGACATGCTGAATATTTCCAATTGTGCACACTTCTGCTCGAAATTCTCTCTCACCACCACCTGGTCGTTCGAGTCTCTTCACCGCCACAAGCGATGAATCCCCTAATTGACCTCGAAACACCGCTCCAAACCCTCCATGCCCAAGTTTCTCCGAGAATCCCCTAGTTGCAGCATTAAGCTCTTTGTATGAAAAAACCTTCAAATTTGTTACCGGAAAGACAGCTTCCTCTTCCTTCTTCCTTCTCTCAATCCTGCTCTTCCTTACAAACAACAATGCTGTAACTATTAATGTTGAAATCGCCATAAAACTAGACACTGTACTGATAATCAATGCCAGTGTTTTGTTTTTGTTCTTCTTTGTTTCACCTCTTCTTTGCACCCTTACATAGAGTATGTCACCAATTGTGATATCTGATGTCAAATTCCGAAGATTCAGGAGAGACCCAAATAAATTCTTACATAGATTAGTCCTTGTATTATGATACAAACCAATGCACGAACAATTACTCAAACATGCTCTCTCACACATACTTCTACTTCCCGAAAATGACTCTGTAACTGCTCCATCAAAGCTCACAGCTCCAACATCTTCGAATGCATCATTGCTGCCGCAGAGAGCATCGCTCTCGCGCGTACAACCCCCAGAAAAGTCCCCGGCGTCCCACTCGGCCTCGTCAACTGGGCGAAAACCAGCCAAACAGTTGCAAGGATTCCACATATTTCTTGTATTACAAAAACCAAAGTTCCCACATAGTCCGTACACTCTGCACAAATTCTCTGGCTGTGACCAAAATATGTTCCAATTTTCCGCCTGCGGCGACCACGTAAATTGCCTCAATCGGCCGAAGAAGTCCACCTGGAAGCGTGTCAACGGCGGCCGTGTGCCGCTCTCCAACGACGTCTCTGTGTACCAAAACGACGCAGCGGGAGTAAATGGATTGGCGAAGTGGAATCTATATATATACGGTATCATCATCTGCGGCACACCCGTGAACGCATTACCGGTCCAGTTTCCGGTAGACCAGTACGTCTCAATTCCACCGAACACAAGTTCAATCTCGCCGTACTCCGGCGCCTTGAGCCTCAGCGAGTACCTTCCCGGCGACGGATCATCCAAGCTCCTCCAAGACGATAGCCATTGCCGAGTCGTGAGGTTCATCCCCGGTAACCACGTATCCGTCGGATAATCAAAGCTCTGCCACACAACTTTACCATCATCCGTGAGTAGTACCAAATTGCCTTCATCCAAAAGCTTGGCCTGAACCGCCTTCTCTGTATTCTCCGTCTGCCAGATGTTTTCATCCCCAGAATCTTTCACCGTTAACCGGCCGTCGGCCGTGACCTCCAACTTTGCAGACGCTAGGTTTTTCACCGGCGTTATACGGTTGGCAACCCAAACGTAGATAGGCGTAGGGATTGAGGCGTACCAAATCCCCAAATACCATCTGGATTCATCGTTAGTGCTAAAAAACCCAAGCTCGAACGTTCCGTTCTCGCTCTGAATCGTAGCATTTCCACTAATAATCACAACAGAACTCGACTCTAACCTTTTGCCTGTCTTTAATATACTACCAGGACTTCGCCGAATGGGTTTCGCCATTGTTGTAGCAGCATTTGAGGTCGCATCGAATCCAAATGTTACGGAAATGATTAGAAGAGAAGCAAAGAGAGCAACGATCGGTGACATTTGAGCGAATTTCAGAGAGTCTAAAGTATGCAAGAATGCATTTTTGATGCAGTACAAACATGTTAGACATTAATGGAATCTAGAGAGAAGTGGGGAAGAGAGAGGAATTTTTACGGATATCTTAAAAAGCTGCCCCCTCACGGACAAAGATAAAATAAAAGTACATATTTGCACAGAGGTTACTAGTAAAATTACAAGAACGACCTTAAGAGTAATGTTCCGATTTATGAAACATAGCCTCTACTTATGTTGCATCACGTATTGGACTCAAACACGTTAATTAATATTAATATTATTGAATATCTTGAATATTTTTTAAATATTTGAACACACATAAAAAAATGTAATGTATTTTTAAGATTTTAGACATATTATTGTTTTTAATATTTGTTTTATTTTTTTCTCTTCTTTTTAATTATATATATTTTTTTATTTTAAAATTTAAATTATTAATATTGATAATTAAATTAATAAGTTTTTAAAATTATATTTAATGATTTTAATAATATTTTTACTAATTTTAATTAAAATAATATTAATTATTATCATATGATTATATAAAAATATTTTATATATATAGATATATTTAATGTGTTTTTGACACGTTGTATTTTACTTTTAGGATCGGTGGTATGTTTGTAGACGACTGAGGTTATATTGGTAAAATCGGGAGGCAGCAAAGGTCTCTATGGAAAGAGATACGGTGGCAGACAAAAGATCTGAAAGTCCACTAACGACTCACGAGTTCGTCTGTTTTCAACAAAGGACTGACACGACAATTAATATAAAAATAATTTCCTAAATAGAAAATTAATGTGAAAAGGGTATTTTGCATAAATAAATGAGTAAATAAGAAATATATTAAATTTTATTCAATATGCTGTCATACAATTTTGATTTAAATTTTTTAAATTCAACTTGTTCTAACTCTAATTTTTAATGCATAATACAACGAAGAAGAAATTTCTAAAGAGAGATTTTTTAGTACGATTTAAAATTATTATTTTTTTAAAAATACATCTTTGTAATAAAAAGATGAGTTCAATTTACAGACTTTATGAGACTTGAATTTGTCACATTTAATATTGTAATAAAAAAATTTAATCTAATATCTTCTTAAAAAGAAACATCTCTCACCTAAATATTTTAGATTTTTTTGTTAAAATTAAGTTTTATTTTTCATGGACGAAAAATATAAGTATACAATCGTTATTTTACAAGTATATAAAAAAATTCAATTTTATGTTTTCTATAACTCAATCTAGAAATATTTCAATTTTAAATTTCATAAAATTCAACCTAATATTTTTTTTTAAAAAAAAAATCACAAGTTACTAACTAAATTAGTTTCAGTTGACAAAAACGAGTCTTCCAATATATCTAATGCAACAAAAGTTTAAAATTATAGGGGGTTAAAGAATTTAAATAAAAATATATATTAATAGGTCAAAAACTTATGTTCAAAAAGCCATTTATTAATAATAATAAAATTAACAAAATTCTTTAGTAGAAATTAGGGGTGTAATTTGTATGAGCTGAGTTGAGTCATGTTAAAATTTAACTCAGGTTTTAAAACAGTCAACCTAAGTCCGATCTGAACCCAATCTTGAACCCAAACAACCAACTCGAATCCTATTCAAATTAAAATTAATTAGTATCAGGGTTTAACCCGACTTTGACCCGAATCTGATTATTAATTTCAATTTTTAAATTTTATTCACATTTCTTTAATAAATTATTGTATTTTTTCTTAATTTAATTATATACTAAAAATTTCAATAATTTCTCATTCTTATAAAAATTAAAAATTATTAAAATAATTCTTTCAACATAATTTAATTTTAAAAATTTACTAAAAGTTAACAAGTTTTTAAAATTATAAACATATAAATAGTAACTCTTGAAATAATTTCTTATTAATCTAATGTTAAAATAACTAAAGTATATAAAATATTTGATGTACCACAAACAGACACACCAATCACCTTGAGACACGTGTGCCCACGGAGTTAACAAATCTCGATCCTACAGAATTGATAATTCCGATCATACAGAACAGTCACAAGCCTTCAGGGCATTCTCATATACGTCTATCATACAGAACCGATAAACTCGGTCATACAGAGCATCCACAGCCTTCAGGGCATTTATATATATATATATATATATATATATATATATCATTCAGAGCCGATAAATTCGGTCATATAGTGCAAGCAAAACCTTCAAGGCATTCTCATGCGTATATCTTCCAGACCTTCTGCTCTGGGCAATATTTATTCGATACTTCATATGGTTCCGACCTTATGGTTTCCTTAAACAACTGTCAAGCAGGGAATAAGGAAACAGTCTTCAACACGGAAACTATTATCTATGATTATCTCCATCTACGACTCAATGCTCCACAAGGTAACTGCAATCTCCGATAATCAAATTTCTATATTTATGGCGTCAAATCCTAATCAACTTAGGAGAGTCACGGCTTATAAATTAAACCCTAGAGGTACGCTTTATTTTTTATGCTCATTCTTTGGCTTTCAATACAGTCTTTCAATTCTTTTTCTTACTTAAGCATCGGAGCGGCTACCGCCGGAGCCAATTCGGTGGTCCTCTGATCATCTTTCTGAGTGTTTTACAAGTCACGAAGTCCATACTTATTCCGAGCCGAAAAGTGCAGCATCAATATTAAATTCAAATTTATGTTGGCCTCAAATTTTTAAAATCCTAATTCAAGTCTAATTCTTATTAATCGAGTTGAGTTCAGATTCGCCACTCAAATTGCACCGCAGCCGAAACACTTTTCAGCTGCTTTAAAGCTTTTATCCAAATTCAGCTAATAAGTCTGGACATGTCCTCGATGGTCTGGTGACAAATTTTGAATCATTTTCCATGTAGTGATTATTGTTGTTGTCATTATTATAAATAATTGAGTTTCGGGGAAGTAAGGCGCAATTTTGAATAATACATGTTTATTTTGGTGGAATAATTTTTAAATTGTTGCTAGTGTAGTCATATAGTAATGATTTTATGTTCATGAATTATTTTCTTTTTTTCCTTTCAATGTTGCTTATTTTCATTTGGGGTGCTTCTTCTGTCCAAATTATGGTCTTAGAGTATTAAAAAATAATGTGAAATTATCTTTTAAGGCATTTAAATGTATTTTATTTTATTAATTTTAATGTATTGAATGCGAATCAATAAACATCAATTAAATATGTGAGTCACTTATTAATGTGATTAATATTTATTAACTCGGATATACTTAAAACTAATAAATAACAATTCATATATATGTGGCCATTGCTGAACGAGTCACAAGCCTCGACAAGGGCACAAGTCTTAGTAAGCTTGCCTGAGTTATAGCTCATTATAAATTCTGGAAATATTTTTTAGTTCAAACAAAATTTTGTTAATTAAATTCTATTATTTTTTTTATTTCTTACAAACAAAAATTTTTTTTTGGCCAAGTCCAAAATCGTTTTACTAATTTTTTTTAGAATACCATCATTTTTCTCCTTTTCCTAAGCTCTCTCAATTTTTTTTTTTTATTTTAATTCTGCCATTGGGCTTGGGCCATTGAAAATTTGAGATACAATTTAAGAAATAAGTAATGGTATATTTTAAAAAATTGTATTCTAAATTTTTTTCTTAAATAATATTACATTAATATAATACTAAATTATTAATAATATTTAAAATTATATAATTAATATAATTTTGACAATTCAACATCACACTATTTAAAATAATAATTTAAAAATTATAGCATTTTATAGCATTACTTTTTGCCTTTTGGTACAGTTTGGTCCAGCGTGCTTGAGCCAGTCATATGCCTAGTGGACGGACCGAATTAAGCCGGGCCACTAATATCTTTGTTCGACGGTTCTTTTATTAGTTTAAACTTTAATCTAGGGTTCTATGAAAGTTAAATGCCGTTCTTCTTCGATCGCTACTGTTCAATTCAAACGACAGTTAGCAGTTTCAACAACCCTTTCTACAACTCCAAGCCAAACCAACCAAAATGGCCAAGAACACGGTCCCAGTCAGAAAATGGACATAGCTTTTCCTCTGGGTAGACTCCGAGCTTCAGTGGCGAGTCTTGAGTTAACACGTTTCGACAATTTCTTCTTAACCCATTCTTTCTGCTCCAATGGTTTAAAAATTTCTGCAAAAAAGTGTTTTCTTCCTGAAGGAAAGCAACTACATGCACATGTAATGAAGCTAGGATTCTATGACGTATTATCATTGCAGAATCAACTGTTGAATGTTTATATCAAATGCAAGGAGTATTATGATGCCTTCAATTTGTTTGATGAAATGCCTGTTAGAAATGTCATAACCTGGAATACACTAATATGGGGTGTAGCGGATTATGTCGGCCCTAGTTTGAAGTCGAATATCCATCTGGGTTTTCAGTATTTTAAGAGAATGCTGTTAGAAATGGTGTCTCCTGATTGCATTACGTTTACAAGCCTGCTCCGTACATGCATCAGACTGAGTGATATTATGGTTGGTAGACAGGTGCATTGTTTTATAATGAAAATGGGATTGTACGAAGATTGTTTTGTGAGTTGTGCTCTTGTTGATTTATATGGAAAATTCGGTTTAGTTGGAGATGCAAGGTGTGTTTTTGATAAGATTTCAGAGAGAGATTTGGTTTCATGGAATGTGATGGTTTCTTGTTATGCCTTGAATTGTTTGGCAAGAGAGGCTTTTGAGGTCTTCAGTTTGATGCGGTTGGAGGGTGTGAAGGCAGATGAATTTACGTTTACTAATCTGCTCAATTCCTGTACTATTTTGGGATTTTGTGAATTGGGTAGGCAGATTCATGGTCTTGTTGTTAGACTGTCCTTTGATTTAGATGTGGTAGTGGCTAGTACACTTGTTGATATGTATGCAAAAAATGAGCATATTGTTGAAGCTCGCATGACTTTTGATGGAATGATTTTTAGAAATGTTATCTCTTGGAACACCATGATAGTCGCTTATGGACAATGGGGTGATGGGAAGGATGCTATGAAACTTCTTCGGGAAATGTTTCGGGCATGTTTTGGTCCGGATGAAGTAACATTGGCTAGTGTACTTAGTTCATGTGGCAATTTGTCTTCCGCTACCGAAACTGTCCAAATTCATGCCTATGAAATAAAAAAGGGGTTTCAAGATTTTTTGTCAATTGCAAATTCCCTAATAAATGCATATTCCAAGTGTGGAAGCATCTCTAAGGCATTAAAATGTTTTAGCTCCATTGCAGATCCTGATATTGTTTCATGGACTTCTATGATCGGGGCCTATGCGTTCCATGGTCTTTCAAACGAAGGCATTGAGCTCTTTGAGAAGATGTTGTCTAGTAGCATGATGCCAGATCGAGTTACCTTTCTTGCTGTTCTCTCTGCATGTAGTCATGGGGCACTAGTACATGAGGGACTTCATTACTTTAATTTAATGACCAAAACCTACCATATTTCACCATATTCAGAACATTATACTTGTCTCATTGACCTTCTTGGCCGAGCTGGTCTTCTAGATGAAGCTTTCAATGTTTTTACCTCAATGCCAATTGAACCTAGATCAGATACCCTGGGAGCATTCATTGGGGCGTGCAAGGTCCATGGAAATGCAGGATTAGCAAAATGGGCAGCAGAAAAGCTCTTTGTATTAGAACCATACAAGCCTGTGAATTACGCTCTCATGTCTAACATTTATGCTTCTGTCGGGTGTTGGCTTGATGTGGCAAGAGTTCGGAAAATGTTGAGGGACAGGTGTAATTATAAAGTTCCTGGTTGTAGCTGGGTGGAGATTGCCGGTGATGTTCATATATTTGTGTCAAGTGATAAATCTCATCCACGAGCTCTAGAGGTGTATGCATTGTTGGAAGGACTAGTTAGGCCAATGGAGGAGGAGGAAGACTCTGTGTCCACTGTGGACTTTATGTTTGACAGTGTTTAGAACAAATGTGTACCTGATTTCTACAGCTGAGTTGGTCCTTTGTTTTGATGATAATTGATGAGCACACTGAGAGGTGAATATTTGGTGGATATTGGTTTGCTGCTCATTCTGAGGTAAGAAAGTGAACACTTCTGCATCTTTTATAAGGTCTATACACTCTCTTAATATTTTACATTAGATCTCATTTTCTCTAGAAATTTGAAAATTATCTGATTTAATTATATTTTTAATTTTTAAGTAGGCTGATGTCAAATGAATTTATTATGTTACATCAAAATTTCAAACGGTTTTCACTAATATTGCATTTCTTGCTAGTTATCCCTTATCATCCCATCCAGATTTCTTATTGATTTTTTCCCATTCTTCCCTGAAATTCCCACCAACTTTTGTTGTTTTCTCCGAATCCCTGAAGCTCCCATTTTTTATGATGTCAAACCATGTGGGGAGGTAAATGAATCTTCAAAATCATGAGCCGAATGAATTTTCAAAATCATGAATATGTCAATATACAATTACCCATTCAACTGTAACTCTGAAATGCGTTTTCCTTGCATGATGAATATCCAACTTCTCAAATATAGTAATGGATCACATGGCCAATGACTTGATTCACAAACAGTGGTGGTGGTGGCCTGGCTGCAGACATTTGCCGAACAACTAGGTTTTTTACTGGCTGGACAAGTCTTGGGGAGCAACCATCGTCATCCGGGTCTCTTGACAACTAACGGTTATATTTTGAACTACTTTGTAAGTATTCCCACTCACCTAACAGTGATTTTGACATGGTAAATTGAGACAAATGATCTACCACTGATATTATTACAATATGCTAAAGCATAGATTGGCTGCCCCTAATTGAACTATTTCAGTTGTTTTTTTTTTTATTTATACAAGGATGGGAGGGGGGAATCGAACCACCAGGCCAACTAAGTGGGGGTGTGTACCTATTTAAGTTGGTTGAAATTGAACTTGATCCTTAATTACAGCAACAGCAATGTTTCCTCTTTGTTTAACTTCTTCACGAATATTAAAGCTTGAAGATCTGGTGGGGGGCGACTTAGCAACTAGCAAGTGGTCTAAGTTGACAAAAATCAAAAGTCAATTTATTTTTTCATTTTTTTTTTTATAATAAGTAAATCTCCAACTTTAGCCTCCGAATACATATTGACCCTTCACCCTTGGAATTTTAAGCAGTGCTGTCCAATCAAAATCATCATCCATGATTGAATCACCACTTCATTTTTATTTTTATTTTTTTAGAAAAAGTCTACTCTTAGTAAAATTCAAAGTGTATATCAAATTTCAGTATTTTGTGTATAAAACTCTCATTAAATCTGAATTTCAAAGTTTTAGCAACTAACCCACACGAGAGATCTGCCTTGATGTTTAGGGTTATTTAGATCATACATTTGTAAATTTCCAAGAGCTTGGAAATTGCACAGAAAGAAGAATCTTTTGGTAAGGTGTGTATGTGTATTTAACTTTTCTCCTATTCAGAGACGGATTATCATGGGGGTAAGGAGTGCAATGGCCGCTCAATTTTAATTTAGCTTTTGAATAATTTTACAACTTTGAAGTAAAATGATTAAAATAAATAAAAAACTACTTTTAAAATCATTTAATAATTAAGACAGCTGGTATCTCTCAAATTTATAATAGCATTAAGCTTTGTAAATGAGAGAGCCGTAGAGCAAATGTACCCCGTCTCTTGGTTTGAATATGATTAGTATTCGTTGACCTCCACAGCTAATGAGAAATGACTAATTGCATTGGCGTCCAAAAAATGGACAAAGAAATCAAACCAAAATCTCTGAAAATTATGTTTGGCTAGTGGTCCAATCAAATCCATGAATAATTTCCTGGCTAACAGCTGGGTAACATAATCATTGCTCATTCATTAATATGATGAAAAATGTTAATAATAGTTATTTAGTATTTAACTATATATATTATCATATTTGAAATAAATACATATAATATATAATATATGTCTCAATGAAATCAAAAATAGGAACACATCAAGAATATAAATACCGGCGATTGATGCTAGAGGATTCCTTTTCATATGATTTCCAGTCAATTATCTCAACTTCAGCGCCGCATTACTACGTTAGCCTCAGCCACCGACCACCCTAGGAAAATAAAAATAAAAAAACGGAAATTCAAAGTCGTCTTCGCTGAAACGTGGAAGTTTCCTCTCCAGCTAACACATACCCGCCATTTCTACGAAATCGACGCCCATAATTTTTCTCATTCTTCCGAATATCCTCCTTTAGTCTCTCAGACAATGAGAAGTCCGCATTCACCGTATGGTCGCCGGAATCCAACCTCCGCCGTACGGAACACGCCGGACAGTCTGAGAAGCTCCCCCAGGTCTCTCTACTCTTCCTCATCTTCATCCCACAAGTCAACCTCCAGCCTAAACCAGGTTAGGATCGCTGCTAGATCGGTTGCCGGAGCTTTCGTGGCTTGTTTCGTTCCGCCGGAGACCAAAACTGCCAAGAATTTTGCCGATTCTGATGAACTCCAAGCCCCCTCTGGTAATTACGTATCTTAAAATTTAGCCCAAAAAATAAATATAAGATTCAACGGTGGATTAAGTACTTTTTTTTTTTTTTTTTTGGGTGTTAAGCATTTGAGTCTTCTGGCCTGAGTCTTAAAGTTTGTCTCTCTGCTGGTTTTCTTTCATCGTCTGAATTTTGATTCCTTTTTTCCTCGCTACATTTTCTTGCCAAACAACGGATTTTCCTGATTAGCTCTTGAATTCTAAGTTATTCTATGGTTAGGAAAGAAAGAAAGAGAAGGAAATACTTTGATACCAGTTGCATTTTATTTCATTTATTTCTTCTTTTTCTATTGTTAATAAATGGAGATCTACTCAAAGCATTGAGTGATCAATGTCATCGCTTTCCTTTTACCATTTTTGAAGCATCTTTCGACTCTTTAAAATTTTGATTTAACCATCACATTTTATGAGAATTCCAAATTTGCTATTTGTATTTTTGGCTCATTGTCCGAGTACAGTTGATTCTGCAGTAAATAATTTTGGGAGATTAAAAAATTGTTAATTAATAGCATTATTAACTATTAAGTTTCTTTATGATGTTTACTAAAGAAAAAAACATACAAGTATACAAATTTCAACTTTAAAAAACAAAAAAAAAAAAAAAATTGGACATGAATATGAGACATGCATACATATCCCCCGGGTGATAATTTTTTCATAAAGAATATGTATTATATCTAATTTAAGTTATATTTTTTAAAAAAATATTAATTATTAAGTGATATAATTCTTAATAATTCACCATGGAATGAAGTTAGATGCTCAAAGATTTTTGAATTATTAGAGATTATTATATTATCGAATATCATTTTTTGTAACTGCATGTGCATTTCCATAAGAGACTAATGAAAACTTCAGAGAGAAATTTAAATTAGTACTTCATTTGTTTTCATGAAATGGACTATAATAGCTTGAATAAAATTTTCAATTGTTCCATCCGTAGTTGTATCGGATGATTTGGGTGCTGGTAGTGTGAGGAAGCGTGGTTCAGTTCGCAGTATCTATGCCAGTTCAAACAATTCAACACATCCAACAGAGCCTGGTAGTTTAAAATTTACTATGGCAGAAATCTACAAGGCCACGAGGAACTTTTCTCCCGTTTTCAAAATTGGACAAGGTGGTTTTGGGACAGTCTACAAAGGAAGACTTGCAGATGGAACCCTCGTTGCAATAAAACGTGCAAAAAAGGTTGGAGGTTGATCATTTAAGTTAGTTTGTTTTCTGGAATTGTTTGAAAGCTTAAAGCAGAATGAGGGAAATGGGGTTTGACTTGGTTCCTATTTACCTTTCTCTGCAGAGTGTATATGATAAGCATTTGGGTGTGGAATTTCAAAGTGAGATTCGAACTCTCTCACAAGTGGAGCATCTGAATTTGGTCAGGTTTTATGGTTATTTGGAGCATGAAGATGAGAGGATTGTTGTCGTGGAGTATGTTCCCAATGGAAATCTCAGAGAACACTTGGATTGTGAGTTCTCTCTGACCTTGTCGTTTCAGTTGCAATGCTCTCTCTGTTTCTCTCTCCCTCTCCTGCACACAAGCGGACATGCATGCCAACCATGTGTGCGTGTGCCTATGATTGTAGACATTTATATACTTGCATGCTGAAATGAGTAATGCAGGTATGCACGGCAATGTTCTTGATCTTGCTGCACGGCTAGATATTGCAATAGATGTGGCCCATGCGGTTACATATCTCCATATGTATACAGGTCTGTGTTTTTGTGTGAACTGTCATTTTTATTTTGTTGCAATGAGTGAATTCAAGTTACCTTTTGTTCTCCGGAGTTATTGCTCCTCTTTTAGGAGACCTAACTGGATTTTACTTGGCTTCCAGATCACCCTATCATCCACAGAGACATCAAGTCTTCCAACATTCTCCTCACCGAAAACCTTCGAGCCAGGGTGGCCGACTTTGGTTTTGCTAGACTGGCAGCTGACAGTGATTCAGGTGCCACCCATGTGTCTACCCAAGTAAAAGGAACTGCTGGTTACTTAGATCCAGAATACCTGAGAACCTATCAACTTACTGAAAAGAGTGATGTTTACTCATTTGGTGTGTTACTGGTGGAACTAGTGACCGGCAGGCGCCCCATCGAACCTAAAAGGGAACTGAAGGAGCGCATAACTGCAAGATGGGTATTCTTCTCTTTTCCCTATCTTCTTTAATCATTACTATGGTTTTCAAATTAGAAGATAAAACAGGCTTGTTATGTATTCATCAATGGAGTATTGGAATCAACACCCGTCCAACATGGATATGTCTTCCATTCAAGAGTTTACACTATCCTTGTTTCCTACTCTTCCATTACTACCTGTTAGATAGGAAAATAGGTCTCTCTCTTCTTCTTTTTTATCTACTTGAAGAAAAATTAATGTTAGCGGCTGTCTACGGTGACTTGGTAAAAATGCAGGTCATGAAGAAGTTTGCTGATGGGGATGCTATTTTAACCTTAGACCCAAGGCTGGAACAAACTGCTGCAAATAATTTGGCTCTAGAAAAGATTCTTCAGGTAGCCTTGCAATGTTTGGCTCCTCACAGACAAAATCGGCCAACCATGAGGAGGTGTGCGGAGATCCTTTGGAGCATCCGCAAGGATTACAGAGAGCTTTCAGCTTCAGACATCTATTCACTCTCTTCTCAATCCCTGAGGTGTACTTCAATAAGAGATGAATAATCTAATGTATGAGATTAAGGGCAAGACCTCTAATATCATTGAAGTGAAATTTGGTTTGGATATAAAATTGTGTAGAGGAAGAAGCGAATGGGCCGTACATTTTCGAGAACCAACTGGTTGAGCAACAAAGGATTTTCATGGCGGAAGAAATGCTGTAATATCCCCAAAATACAGGTACATGAGATTCATTCGTGAGCATTGGGCTGTGTATAGGAAATTTGATTTTGAGATGGAGAATTATCTGTTTTCTCCTGATTTTGTTGTGTTCATTCTTGGGAAAGGTATTATTTAGTGACATTTAGAGGGGAATGTGAAATTATCCTACTGAAAATTGATGGATTCTGTTTTGTGCAGACATTCTTTCAACTGCAAGCCTTGCTTCATTCCATATCCGCGTATCACACACAAAAAAATAAATATATATATATATATATATTATTCTACATTTGATTTAGTGAGAACTCATCACATGAAAAGGAAATAATATTGTATTATGGTATGGGTAATATTACTGAAAACTCGAGCTCACATGAGATAGGATATTTTAAAAATATCACGTCTTATATGAGTTCAAACTTACGAAGAATGCTTTGAAATTTCTTAGTTTAATCCAACAAATCCCTAACTACTGGTTTAGTATTCCAAGACTCAAGAAAATGGGAAATCTGTGGGACTTTCACACATCTGGAATTTTTTCCATCCCTTACTCGGCCATAATAGTTCTATTGTTACAGATGATGTTAGAGCGGTAGAGCTCTAAAGAGGGTGGTTTAATATTGAAAAAAAAAAAGAAGGAAAGCTCACTTCCCTATGATCAAAAGGAACTCGATTGAATTGGCCAAGGTCCCATATTGCACCAAAACCAAAAGGGTCAGCTGGCCAAATATATATATATATATATATATATATATATAAAGAGACTATTTTTGCAATGGATCCTATCAGAACATAACACAAGCCTTGACAAATCAAATCGGTATTTATGACTAAATAAATTCAAAATTATATGCATAATGTAGCAGAGTTATCATAGTTCCCTTCCAATTTACATGACTAAAACACCCCAACCTTTTTTAATTGCAATCCTATCCTGTCCCTCTTCCTCCCAACTCCTATAAGACATTTCTCCATTTCCTCAGCTCTTTTCCCTAATTAAATCAATGTGTACAGATAGGTGATCATGTATAGTTATCCATCTCCTAGAAAACGTGTATCTTCTGATGAGAATAATATACAACAATCTGCTTCAGTTGATGCGGTCAAAACTCAGAAGTTTTCTATTCAGTCTCAACATCATGTAAAAATATCCCCTCAGCTTAAATCCAGGAAATCTGTCCATCTGGCCGTCCTATTCAACTCTCGGGAAAGAATCCTGCCGAGTTAACTCATAGGTTCCATTTGGAGGACTTTGATTCTCGCTATTTATAGTTTTTGCTTTCGAACAGAGGAAAAGGAGCGAAGAAGTGTATATTGAGACATGCCAGACACTGCAAACCATTTTATGCATTAAACATTAGAGAGAGAGAGAGAGAGAGAGAGAGAGAGAGAGAGAGCATATATCATGATTTCGTCATACCTGTGCCAAATCCAGTAGCTTTCGGTGGATTCCAATATCCAGCTTATTACAGCCATGGCTAATGCAGTGAACCCCGCAAGTACAAAACCCCAGCGGAAACATTTTATAATTTTCTTCACAAGATTACAAAGCCATTCTCTAATGGTTTGCCAGCTGCAATAATAATTACACTCCCTGCTTCAATAGAAGTAAAACTACAACAAATATTCCATTAAAGTATATACTTTAGCATTTTCTCAGGCTTAATCTTTCACTCACTACATATTGTGCTGCTTGTACTTAACAATGAATAAAGCACCAAGACCTTGGTGAGTGGTGACGCCAGTATTAAAGAAAAAAACAAGTTTCTAAATTAATATATTTTACGATTATTACATCTATTTCTAGCTTTGAGTTTTATATTCTAGATGTCTCTCTAGTCAAGTAGATCCATATTCAAAATCTAAAACGACATTCAAGAGTTTGACGGGAAACTTGCCTGCAAAATGTACAGAATTCTGTTGAAAAGGAATATGACCTATAATTGGTACAGAATTCTATAAGCCACCCAATAAGAAGACCTGATATCCCAATTGCTATTACAAAAACAATATTTCTGGACCTGCAAAGTTTAGCAAGGTTAAAATCCCACCATAAATCTTAAATTCAAACATACATGAAGTACTACCTGGTTGGTCCAGTTTCAGCCATGAGGCCAGTAAGAATTGCAACAACTGTGTGAATTGTCCGCTTTGAAACTTCATCTATAGCAGCTAGGTACACAAAAGTGCTCACCACGGCCATGAAAGAAAGCCAAAAATCCATAAACTGTGAGAGAACACGTCCCAGTCAACTAGTTATATTGACTTAAATTATAAACCTTAAATGGCAAGAACTCTCTCCCTCTCTCAGTTGGACACACTCAACCCAAACACAATACAATAATGGTAACTGTACATTAAAAGCCATAAGGAAAAACAGATACCTGTAGGACATGAAAAGATAATGCACACCAGGTGCCTACATCACATGCATGATATAATCCACTTGAAATTCCACTAGATGTGAAGAGCACCCATTCTGCAAATGCCTACACAAGAATGCAAAATTCATTTTTCCCAATATAGAACCAAAGAAGGATTTTTAAAATTTTTGTGGCCCACTGGGATGGCTCACATTCAATGCAGAGATTTCTATTATCTGCTAAGAAGTAATCACAACAACCCAAGATTTTTAAACGTTATCAATCCAATTCTAATGGAGAAGAAAAACATTACCTTCTGGCGAAGGGCCCAATAAGCAGGGAGTACAGCCGCAGCGTTGGATGCAATAAGGAAAATTGATTGCCATATGTGCCCTACATTAGTTTTCAGCCAATTTCCTTTATAAAACCCATTTTACAGCACACTATCAATTACTAATGCTAGGCTAAAATTTGATTGCATTAGTCTAAATTGCAGAAGAGAAAGAACCACTAAGATACACAGTTTTGAACTGCATGCTCATTAAACTTAGTCTGATCTGGAAACTGGAAACTGGAAATCCAGGCCAGCTGATAGCTCAGTTCAAAATCATGTAAATCGCATTCAAAAACCATGAGACAAATGAGCAGGGATTAATATATATCACCAGTCCCATCCACTTTATGAATGATGCATCTTGTGAAGAAATTCAAACCAGCTTAGATGGTTTCTGCTGTCTGGCCAGTCTCATTATTTTTTAGAACCAACTGGCCTGAGTTTGTGCTTTCCAAGCAGCAAGGAAATAAATGAAACGGCCATACCTTCCTCTCTGAAAGCAATGAACTGCTAATTTAAACACTTAACTGTGTTTAGCATACTAAACTATAAAAAGAAAGAAATAAAACACCAAATCATGAAAGCAACTCGAAACTATTGGCAGGGACCATTTAAAACGCCGTCTTCTGTTTGGGGAAAAAAAAAAAAGATTTACCTTGATGAGATACAATTTCAACCCCACAATCAAAGCCTCCATGGTCTCGATCACAATAGCAGTAACTGAGAAAGACAGATAATAATATGATAAAAAGGAATTGCAAAAAGCAAGCAAGAATGCATTTTATAACTCCCTATTGACCTCAAAATAACAGATTGGGATGATTTCTGTAGTAAAAAAAAGAAGTTATTATTCAAGAACTGTCATTTATATTGCCTAGCACATATAATGTTTAAGAAGAGGGCAGAATCTAAAACCTGTATAATGCTAATCCACTGGCATCCACAACAGATTGACATGTTCCATGAGAAGAGCACCTTTTTGGGCATCGTTCAAGTGAAATAGACATCGTAGTTTGATTTTTAGACCCACTATTAGCAGGGTTTTGGTGCCTTAATCCAAAACTCCAAGTTCCTCCCCTAGCATATAAAATATAAAAACTAACTGTTTCATCGCTCGAATCATACAATTTAAAAAACATGGAGCCATTGCTGCTGCTGCTTGTGTTTGCGTAGAAATAGTCCCAGCTATCAAGTGATGGTAACCCACCATATTTGGCATATATTTCAAAGTAAACTTTTGCATCTGATGTTAGTCGTATGTGGACATTTCCTCCAGTAGCACCATAAGGAATGTCCAGAAGAAAATAAGTCCAAGCAACATCTGACTTGTCCCCATTCGATGAATTGCTTAAAAGAGGTTCCAGAGGAAAATTAGCTGAATCCGAGGAAACCTTGCCACTGACTGGTCTGTAAAAAGATTCAAAAGGAACAGATGGATTTTTCCTGAGAACTGTCTGCAGACAACCATTCTCACCTTATCAATAAATTACTCCTGCGAATAAGTTTCTTCAAGAATCAACAAAAAGAATAGACATCATTGAAATTAAGCAACTGACATGAGAAAACAGAACAATAAATAATAATTAATTTACACAGAGTGAAAGACAGTTCTTTCAAGGTTCCATACCAAAATCTTTATCTCATATGCTTAGATTTAACATGCCAACAAATGTTATTTAATCTTAGTATTAATGGCCCATTGTGGTTCAAAGTAAAACAATCAAAATAAACACTTTCAAAGTCATGAAACATGGAGGTAAAGGTGTCAACGACTAAGGCCACACATGCCTCTTGTACACCAAGTTATATAATTTTGGATAAATTACATTGACCTCCTCCGAGGTTTCTGACAATTACAAAGACTTCTCCTGAGATTTATGAAATTACACTGTCCTCCCCTACTTTTACTGACTTCACATACCTCCCCTCTTGTCCAATTTTTTTTTAAAATGCTAAAAATACCCCTTCCATGTTTTTTTTTTTTTACATTTTTTCAATTTTGACTAAATTTTTTTTAAAGAATTTTTTCATTTTATATAAAAATAAATTTAAAGTAAATACTAATATTTTATTTTTTATCAATATTTATTTGGAAACAAAAAAAGTTTAAAAAAAAATTTGTTCAAAATTGAAAAAATGCAAAAAAAACAAAAAACAAAAGAGGCATTTTTTCATATTGAAAAAAAAGGACCAGAGAGGAGGTATGTGTAGTTTGCCAGCAAGTGTAATTTATCCTAATAATTTTTTCCATCCCCTGAATCAATCAATCTGTCACTAATACATAGAAATACAAACTATTCAAGTTGGGAGGCACACATTTATAAAGGATTTTGCATCACAACAATTGAATTGTCAAGGTTCAATTGGCATAAGCTGATAAGATATTAATATGAGGAGTCAAGAAAAATGTAAACAGTAATCACACCTGAAGCATGTATCTTTCCCATGTACAGTTCAATCCAGCCTTATCTACAGGACATTGATGCACTTGCCAGTCCAAAGAATAGCAAACTTTTGTACTTGTGTCCAGAACCGCTCCAAAAACTCTTGATATATTAACAGGTTGAATTGCAATATACCAGCGACCAACTTGTGGTGAGCGTATAACCAAAGCAGCATTATTGATATTGCCAGAATAGTCATGCAAAGTTGCTAGCGGCATTGCACCATGACGTGCATAACACATCAAGATAATTCCACTACCACTCCCAGTGCCATTTGAAAGAGGTGTTCCATTGAATGCGACATTCGTTGCCATAATAGTTAGTTGTTCTGCTATTCCCACCAAATCCAAGGAGTAGATTTTTGGTTTGCTATCTCCTTGGCAAGAATTCTCATAACTATTTCTGCAAGAAACAACATTTTCTGCTGTTTGGTTCGGCTTAATACCCGAAAGATTTTCAGTCAAATTGTAGCTGTCAACACATGAAAGTGGTTCAATAGTTTGGTTGCAGTACTGGCCCCACAGCATTGAGGTTGCACATCCTTCCACACTTACATTGCCACTGAAGAAGTATGTTGGGCCTCGAGATATCTGCAATGCCAGACCAGTGAAAATATAAATTTCAATTTTTAAATGTGTAGAAGTATCTAAAAAAAATTTGATAAGTAAATAAGGATAGAAGTATATGAATGTCCAAAATTACAGCATTGGCACCATTTCGCAGAAGCAACAAGGAAAATCAGATGGAAACAAATATCAATTTCCAGAGAACTATTTCAAGTGTGGAAAAAAAAAAAGATTTTTTTGATTTGGATGGTCACAACATTTGTTATCAACAGAGTCAATTCTCTTTGGCTCCAGAGAAAGACTTGGGGATGTTTTCAGGACCCATTTCTATAATTATTACTCTGTCATACAAAATGTACCCATCATGTTACCAATATTTGTGCGCGCACATATTTGTTGATAAGATCCTACTTCTCGTATATCACAAACAGATAATCAGATGTAAGAATGTAACCCATAGAAGGTGTTCATTTGAGTGGGAGGGTTGCTGCCTCTTCTTCTTCTTCTTTTTATAAATTTTTTATTTTTTCTTTTATGGTTTTTTTCCTCACTGTATTCTTCGTGGATACATTGGGTTGCGCCCCCTTGGCACCTTTATTGAATTGCTTTTACCTATAAAATAAAATAAAAAAATTCCTGTGTCTGGCACACACACACACACAGGAGGTTTTTATTTTTTTACAACAATTAAATCGTATTCGGATGTAATATAAATCACACGCAGAAAGGTGAAATTTTAATGATGGGGCATTATTAAAGCAAATAGGCTATCCTAAAAGAAGGTGCAAGAGACACTAAACCAAAACCAGAAAAGATATTGGAAAATTACTAGTGAAGAAGATTTTGAGCATCAGTAATGATAAAGCTTACCATCTTTGACCGTGTCCTCATAGGTCCAATGCCATTAAATAGGCCCAAATACCAGCTTCCTGGAGAGATCTGTACAGCAAACTTTTTTATGTCAAATTCAGCTAATATGTTGTTCAGCAGACAATTAATAAATAAGAGAAAAAACAAGGAAAACACTTATCAGATATTACATACAGTTCTGCACCATATTGGACAAGCCTCTCACAGATTTCACAAAAGGAATATTCATCTGACAGGGAAAAAATATAGCACAAATGACTCAAACATCTTTTAAAAAGAACCTGCTCATTGGTCAGTTTAACTGACATATTTTTCTGCATGGGATAACACAGCTCCCCATTCTGAAGACCTTGCATTCTTCCAAAAGATGCATTAGAGATAGAAACAAAATCTGCAGTAGAAAGAAGCATTTTTAAACCGCTAAAAATTATAATTTGATTAGATTAATAACACAAGAAAAGAAGAAAATTTAAAGTAGAAGTGGATAATGCCAGGATATTTTCACACAAAAGGACAGACTGGATGCTCAAACCCTGCCAAACTAGCTAAGAAAGCATTAAAATAAAAGCAAATCAAATGATGGTCAAAATAAAAGCTGACATGATCCTTGGGGTTTTTTAATGGAACGTCACTAAAACTAAAAAAAAGGTAAACCTTTGCCTAAATCTGTTAAGGGGGCGTTGGTGGCATCTGGCAGAGGGGGGCTGCCTTCTCTGAAGCATATCAGAGGCAGTGAGCTTTTTGGAACCTTTTTAATGCTTCCAAGATCCTGCAAACAATTTGAACCACAAAAACTAGAAAGTCAAATGGATAGACAAAATTTGAAAACTAATGGAACCAAACCAAACAATTAAAACACCATGGAAAAGCAATTGAGCTAGTGTACAGTGCAATCAACAAGCTCTCACACTATTAAAAAGTTAGATAAGAGTACTTACAAGGCCTACATTCGACTCTAATGCTATAGACATTGAAGAGAACCATGGTGGCAAATCAGCTGGAACAAGGTAAAAAAATCAAAACCAGTAAGACACAGCATGACTTGATTAACCAATGTGCATCAGTCACTTTTTTGAATGATAAAATCATATAAAGTCAATATGTTCAATAGCGCACTGACTGATCCGTTTCCATACCCAATAAAATTAATCAAAATGAAACAATATTAATGATCCAATTAAGCATTACCAAGTGGAAGTGATCCTGAGGTCGAGAGTTTGAGCCTCTCTGAAAAGAAAAACTATGGTAATCTCCAATTAAAAAAATGACGAAATTAGTTTGTAGATAATGTTAACCATAAGACAAGCAAACATGTGAAATGTACTCGATAAGGAGATGCTGTCACCCTTTGTGGAAGAGGAAAGAGGAAAGAGAGAGGGAGAGGGAATGATGGGAAAAAAACAAAAGAGATCACTGACCAAATACACTTGTTCATCGTGACTTAAGAAGATGGAGAAAGAGTCTAAAATAGAGAAAAGAAGACCAGACAAGTTTTCAAAAACAAATAAGACACTGGAGAGAGACTGCAAGATCTTTCAATAATACTTACCAGACCACGAAACTCTAGCTTAATTGGGAAATTAGGATACAGCACCAAAAAGATGATCAAAGGAACAAACCCACATCCGGAAAAGTGTAAAACATGCTCTTAATAACAAAATAAATAAATTATGCAAGGACATAAGCCACATTTATGTCATTCATCGCCATTGACTTTACTGTCTCCACGAAAATGGTTCCAGAATAACCTAAGTTATTATAATCGTTTATGAACTTGTTACAAAGGTATATGATAGAATGGATTTTATATTAAATTCACTCCTAATACAACATAAAAACAATATAACCTAACTATGTGAATGAGAGGTGAAATCTTTATTTCTGTCTATGATTTTATATAGGGATTGAAATAAAGTCCACAAAGTGATATATAAAAGGTGAAATCCCAAGAGAATTCCATTTTATAAACACAGAATGAAAACCAAAGGAGCACAGAACTTACACCACTTCCAATAAGTTGACCTATTGAATCAATTTCTGAAGATTGAAACAAGTTGACCACTACCCATCTATCAAAACACCTCAAAACCAGAAACCCAAGTCAACAGGTGATTTATAATACAGTTCTCATATATTCGTTGACTTTTTTCTGCAATCAACCAGTGATTTTTAATACCGGAACAACTTATAGCAGCAACCTATAGCAAATGAATACTACACTTAATACACATATATAATTCGCAGATTAAGAATCAAGGAACCAAAATCAAACAGAAATTAAATACTCGATTAATCAACTGAGCAGCTTCAATATATTCATCTAAACAGATTAATTTGTGAACCCGACCCATCAAAATCACAAAACATAATCCTTAAAACCCCAGTGATTAAAACAATCTAATTAAGGATTGATTAAAAAGTCGGAAAGGGTTGTATATTGAAAAGGTAAATACGCACCTCTGATATAACGCCATTCGTAGGGTTTGAGCTCGGTTTTCGAATACGTGAAGCTCGAAAGAGTGAACGAATTGTATGAAGCAGCATCATCTTGAACTTCATACGAAAAGCACTGACCACAGAAACATGTGAAAAGAATGAAGTCACAGAGAATCAGATAAGAGCCACCCAGCATCGAGTTCTTTGCCATGTTTGGTATTTCAATGATTCTCAGGACAAAGAATCGATACGTATGGAAATGTACTTCTCGAATGATAAATCATAAATATATATATATATATATATATAAATATTTGGGATTTGGGAATAAACAATTATAATTTAGAAATTTAGAATAGAAAACGAGTTGTTTTAGATTTGGGACTTTGGAGTTGACTTGTGTTCCTCTGCGTTGTTGAACAATATGGGCAATGGTGGAACCACGCTCGAGGAAGGCGAGTGAGAGTTGGTGACATTTGATTAAACGAAATGATTTGGCATTACATTAAAGTTTAACACGAACAATGTATAAATATATATATATATCTATTATTTTAGGTATATATGTATAAACTATAACTTTATATTTATCTTAAGAAATATGAAAGTTATATGAATTGGTAATGATTTTAATACTTTTAAATGAGATGATTTGTTTCGAAGAAAATAATAATAATTCAACTATATTAAATACTTGTATAATATGTTTGAGATTAAAAATATGAAATTTTTATATAATTATAAGAATTATTTAAAAACTTTCTAATTATAATATTGTTACATACATTCACTAAGAATTCACTTTACAATTGTAAATTTTATTAAGTATTTATTTTAAAATACTGCATTTCATATCATATGATATAATAATATTAATAATACATTAAATTTTATAATTAATGTGTGAAAATAAAATAATGTTGTATGATTCATGTCACTATCATAGATATTTATATATATATATATATATATATATATGATGCATGAGTATATGTCTTTGTAAATTAAATGTAAGAATAATTTTACTATAAAATTTGGGTAACTATTAACACACTTCTCGAGATTTGAATAAATGTAAACGCAAAAGTGAGTTTAGAAGGTTGCCATAGAAGGCCTAATCAGTTGTTTTATGAGATTTAAACATGAGAGCTATCCAATCCATCTGAAACTCCTTTTCGCAGTTGGGTTATTACCATGTTACAAAATGCACATTAAAAATTCTCTTAAATAAAATTAAGATAGAGAATAAAAGAAAAAAACAAGATGAAAACTACGAGTCTAGAAGACAGTAAATGTTTTGTGAATTTCTAATGCGTAAATTTGTTAAAGATTTGAGGGAGTTTGTTAGACATTGCCCTCTTTGAAAATTTAAATTATGGGTTCAATTGTTACGAAATCGTAATCAAATGTCATGTTTAGGTCGGTTATTTAACACGATACTACTTAGGCTAATTTTTGTTAAAAATAATTTATTTCACATTAGAACATATTCGAGAATATTTAAGGTAGTTGACATATATACAATTTTAAAAAGATTATTAAACTTTTTAGAGTCGTATTGTAAGTAAAATTGAAATAAATGATATTAGTTTCTACTCTCTCTACTTATTATTTTCTATTGTATAAAATTGACCCTATTAGAGTAATACTATTTTTATCATAATAATTTATCAAAAAAAAATTGTTGACGTGCCTGTTCGGATGTTAATGAATTCAGTTTCTTAGTGCTAGCTAATTCAGTTTCTCGATTCTAGTCATATCAGGTGAATTAAAAAGACTTAATTGATTAGCACTCGTATATATTAAGAGACTTAATTAATTAATACCCGAATATTTATGTCAGTAAATAAGAAAATTTTATAAAAAAAATAATATTACTCTTTTATTTTTATCTAGTTAATGGGTTGTGATAATAATTTGCACCATTTTCCTATTCCAAGTACCTATCTCTCTCTCTCACACACATTTCTTATGCAACTAATGTTTTTCACAATAATTGGGAGTAGTGCAATTTACAATCTTATTTAGGAGTAAATATGGTGCTATCAGTGCTAATATAGAAAGAAAGAAAGGTAAGAATTCTATAAAGGATTGTCAATAAATTTGTCAAATAGTTTTAATAATAAAATCTACAAACAATTGTATCAGGTACTTGAAATTAAATTCTTTTTTTTTTTTTCTGGATTAACCATATGCTTGGATTGAGTGACTTGAAAGAACAAAGAAAGGAAATTAACAATATAATTGGATGGAGTGACTTGAAAGAAAAAGAAAAGAAAGGAAAGCAAATTGAAAAAGGAAGAAAACTTTGTACCAAACAAAAAAAGGGCTAACCTTCCCAGTAGGGGCGGATCTACGCCGGGGGCACTGGGCTAGGTGCCTCACTAAAAATTTTGAAAAAAAAATAAGTTTTATTAAATATTTTTCGAATTCTCAGATAAAAATTTTAAATTTGTCCCACCAAATAGATTTTTTCAACCTTATTTATATTTGTGGATAAAAATTAGGAAAACAAAGCGTTAAAGTATTAAGTAATCTTCTCAATTATATTAGTTTAAGATTTTTGAAAAATTAGTGATTAAATATGGTATAAAGTGAGCAAAGGTTTTAAGTTCAAATCTCACTGTTATTCTAAGAATTATAATTGATGTATATGTTATCCCACTCATGGTAGATAATTTAGTTGCATGTGAGAGACCTATTAAAAAATTAAATAATTTAATTATACATTCTTTATTAACTTAAGTTCACAAATGACTTGGTGATTTAATACAAAAGAAGAAGAAGAAGATATATTACTTTATTTTTTAAATGCTATTTTACTTACTTATTCTTGCTATACTATTATTTCACACACAAATTATGTTACTTCAATTTCGACACTAATTTTTGAATTTTTTTTCTTTAACTTTATTTATTCAATATATTTAAAATTATGATAAAAATTAATGACTTTTTTTATTTTTTTCAAAGTACCATTGAAAGATTCACTGGAAAAATCTTTTTTAAAGACTTAAATTCTTACAATTTGACATTTCAAACGAGGATGAATAAAATATATAGACTAAATGAACATATGATTATATTTTTTTTTCTTTTTCATTTTAAATTTATTTTGGCCTAAATCTCAATTAAAGAACACATCAAATGAGAATTCTTAATGTTGCATTTCTTTCATTATTTTTAAATAGTTGAATTTATTCTTCATAATTTATTCAAATATGAAATAGTAAAGTCAGTCACATGACTATTTTACAAGCCATTAAATACTTAAAATAAGAAAGAGAGAGAGAGAGAGCATTTAAATTAATAGTGAGATATGTGTTTGCTGAATAAAAGAACACTCGTCGAAAATAATTAGATTAAAATCTTTTTTAAAGAATTATGAATTGAATTAATATTTTTCTGTAAGTAATGTCAAATCACGTGTAAATATATTTCTATAAATAATAGTAAAAAAATATATAAAATATATCAAAATGAGATGAATCTCTTATATAATAACATGTGCGAAAATTGTAAGTTTTCTAATTATAGTTAAAAAAGTATAATTGTTAGATTAACTTATTTTTACTTTTTGTTACAGGTCAAATTCAAAATTTTTGTTTCTTTTAATTATTCAAAATACATTAGTAATAATTTATTTTATAAATTTTATAAAATTAAAATTTTATTTTATTACTGAATTTTAAATTGCTTCCATTAACACAAAATTCTGACTCCGCCCTCTCTTCCCAAGTCCGATTATGTTTTCCTCCTAAAAAAAAAAGGATAGAAATAGGAAAATTGATTATAAGGTTGGTAATTATCCTTGTTGTCATTATATTTTATAACAAATGAATTCTTATCTCAGCCCTATTTAAATCACAATGACGTTACATTATTTTCTCTCCCCAACCTTTTTCTAAATAAAAGGAATGATTTGTACTACTCTTTTCACTTGTAATTATCCAAATAAAAGAATAATTGTCCCAACTAATTTTTTTTTAATTAAAACTAATTTTTTCTTCTCCTTCTCCTAATTATTCAAGCATAATGTTAAAAAAAAAAATTTGCAGGCAAAAGCATGAATAATGATGTCAAACTGAAACAATTTTACTAATACAATTTTAGATCAAATAATATTTTGTAAAACTTATGTAAGTACGTTAGAAAATTCAAAAAAATATAAAAAATGACAACGTTATCAAATAAATTATATATTATTTTTTGAAAAAAATATTAAAAAATCCTTAAAATAATTTTTTCAATCCAAAAAATTCATAATATATTTTTTCTATTTAAAATATCTAAAAAAACAATTTTAATACAAAAAATTTAATTGTTAACTTTCATCTTATCATTGTTAACAAATATTATTGATTAGACTAAAATAACCTTAAGATATATTTTAAAAAATTACTAAATAATAGATATAACAAATTCTTTAATCAAAAAAAATATATATAACATTTTTTATTTATTTAGAATGCCTAAAAAATAATTTTTTATAAATAAAAAAATAAAATTTTACTTTATAAAATGTTATATTTTTTTGAGATTGAAAAATTTAATTTATATATTTTTTTAGTAATTATTTTTTAAATTTATTTTGAATGTCATTTTAAGTATAATCAGTAATTTTTTTTAACGCTATTAAGATGAAAATTAATAATTAAATTTTTTATATTAAATTTTTTTTTAAAGAATTGTAAAATAAAAAAAATGTATTGTGAATTTTTTGACTTAAAAATTTTTTTTTGAAAATCTTTTAGTATTTTTTCTTTACATTTTTCGTTTTCATAAAATTTAAATTGAAAATGAAATACAATAACGTAGAGTTCGGTTGATAACGTTGTTGTTTTTTTTCTTAAATACATTTTTTTATTTTGAAAAAAACAACTCCCCTTGTTTAAAAATTGTCTCGGCTTCTCCGTCCCCCCCTTGCTGTTGCCATCTCATATCGTTCACTGCCATCTCATAGCCTGTAACTGAAAACTAGAGAAGTCGAGAAAGGGAGACTCAGGTGGAACGCCAGAAGTTATTTGTATTCTGTATATATATACTATACATATAAATAAAGAGAGAAAGAGGGAGAGATATTTAGATGAGTGTGATAGATTTAATAACGAGAGTGGACGCGATATGCAAGAAATACGAGAAGTATGATATCGACAAGCAGAAGGACGTCAACGTCTCCGGCGACGATGCTTTCGCCCGTCTTTACGCCGTCCTCGAGTCCAACCTCGATCATGCCCTGCAGGTCCTTCCTTCTCTTTCTAAACTCATCTGCTTGCTCTAGGGTTAGGAGTTCCTCTCTCTCTCTCTCTCTCTCTATATATATATATATATATGTATATAATGTGTTTATATATGTGTATATAGAAATCGGAGACTGCAGAGACGGAGAAAAACAGGGCAACGGCTGTTGCTATGAACGCCGAGATTCGGAGAACCAAGGCTCGTTTGTTTGAGGAACTTCCCAAATTGCAGAGATTAGCGCTTAAAAAGGTTATTTCCTGAGTGTTATGTTTGTATACACGTGTAGTTATGCATGTATATAATTCTCGGTTTGATTGTTCCTTTTTGTTCGATTACTGTTGTGTCGTGCATTTGTTTGCGTTTGGTTGCAGGAGAAAATCGAGGAGAAGTTGAGAAAAATTGACTTAAAAGAAAAATGAAAAACTCAACTCAACTCGGCTAAGCAATGTAGTTGTGGTGCCCTTATTTGAGTGAAGGTTTTAGATTTCAATTAAATTTTCTCACAACCAAACATAGAATTAGTTGAATATTTTTCCTATAATTTTTTTCCCTAATGAAGAATTGGTGCATGCGTTATAATGAATATTAATATTTTTCCTATTATGGCATTCCGTTCGACTAAGCTAATCAATTATGCTGAAAGCGTGCTGATTATTTTCAGTAGTTATCTGTGCCATTCGATTGCTATTTTCTTCTCTTGCATTTTAGATTTGTTTCATAGTAAATTTGAGTTTTAGCACATTTGTTTTGAAGCATAATCAAGGGTTGCAACTCTTTTGTGTAATGTGCCTGTGGATGTATTTTTATTATCCCTTGATGGGTAATGATGGTCATAATTTTAGTATAACAATCATTCGTAGGTCAAAGGGCTTTCAAAGGAGGAACTTGAGGCTCGAAGTGATTTGGTTTCTGCACTAAAGGAGAGGATTGAAGCGATACCTGATGGGTCTACAAGTGGAGCTAATCAAACTGTTGGTTGGGCAGCTTCAGCTTCGCGGACAGGAATTAAATTTGACTCAACTTCAGGTAACAAGTTCAGTGCATTAAAGTCAATTCAGACTTAGTCTCTAATTTTCTTTTCATCTTTCAACTTTGTTGACATATTGTATCAGGTGGAAGATTTGATAGTGAGTACTTTCAGCAAAACGAAGAGTCAAACAATTTTAGGCAGGAGTATGAAATGAGGAAAATGAAACAGGCAAATGCTCCTTTTAATTCTTCCCTTGATTTCAGGAATAATAGGTTTTAACTATTGATTTATATATATTTATGAGAATAATTAACTTCTGAAAGGTCGTGACTATGTTTTAGGTTCTGCTCCAAGGTTACATCCAATAAAGTATATATCCAATTTGAAAAACAAGTAATTTGTTTTAGCTATGAGTGGCAAAACTTATTTCTGCGCTGCTCCGAAAGCACCATTTACGACATTGCAATTTCTTATGAATTTGTTGTCGAAAAATGCATGCTGCTCTTTTCCTCTGCATTTTCCATTCTGTGAAATTTTGAGCAAATTGCAAATTGAATTATTTATGGGAAAGTCTGGTTTTATTTGGTAAGATATATTGACATTGCTATGCTCTAGCTCTATATTTAAACGAGGGTTCCATTTTCCTGTTCATGCAAGGTACTTTCAAATGTGAGATAATTGATACTTCTACTAATGATTTGAAGGAATTAAGCTTCTATAGTATTTTGTCAAGTATAGGTTTTGTTGGAGTGGGTGTTGACTCAAAATACAGTAGGGCCAATGGATGAAATGACACATAGAATTGTTTTGATTTTGCACAGGATCAAGGTTTGGATGTTATAGCAGAAGGATTGGATACATTGAAAAACATGGCCCATGACCTGAATGAGGTCTGCTACATGCCGTTCTTCAATCTTGTGCTATATATAAGTGCATAGAGCAAATGTCATTCTTATTGTAATATTTAATGTCTAGATTTTTGTGCTTTTGATTTTGATGGGCAGGAGTTGGATAGGCAAGTACCGCTAATTGATGAAATAGATGATAAGGTAATTCATAGTCTTTTTAGTCACCCTAATTCTTGAGCGTAGCATTGGTGAGAGCACTAATAGCTATTGAGTGATTTTCCTTTTTCTAAAAGTTAGTGGATGCTATTGTCACTATTGCGACAATAAATACTCTTAAGAGGGCCCCAAAGAAGTTGTGAGCATATGATTGATGGACAAACTGGAAGAAGTATTTAATGAGATTTCTAAGTGTCTTAAGAGTTTGATTAATTAATGTCTGGCTCCACCAGAAAAACGAAACTGATGTTTGGTTCCAGATGGGGTATTGTTGTTTATACTAAGGTAGTGTTTGTTTGACATCATTCCAGGTTGACAGGGCTACCTCGGACCTTAAAAATACTAATGTCAGACTCAAGGATACAGTGACAAAGGTATATGGATCTATACAATTAGAATTTTATGTTCCTCCCTTTCTTTCTCTAATTCATTTTTCGTGCATATTTTGATATTTCAGCTGAGGTCCAGTCGCAACTTTTGCATTGATATCATCCTCTTATGTGTAATTTTAGGAATTGCTGCTTATTTATACAAGTAAGTTCTTTCTCCAACCATATTAACCTTAATATTTGAGGAATAGCTCTTATAGCGCGCTCTCTCACTATTTCAAAGCTTGTTTGGGAAAATTGACTAGTTTCTGCATCTGTACAAGACCTATAGATTTCTAACTCTGTATGTCAACAAGGATCCTGAATGCCAAAGTGGTAAAAGATGACTATAAATATGACAATTAAAATGGTTGTCCAGGTTGTTTCCTGGTTTCAGCAGATTTGGCTGTTATTTTATGTCTATTAAATTTGGATTTTAAGGTCCAAAAAATGAAAGAGAAAAAGACTGCTTCCAATTGCTATTTGCATGTCCTGAGAGCTGTGTTTACTGTTGCAGTGTATTAAAGTGAAAATCGGCTACCAGTAACTGCTTCCACAGCTTCTCTGCTTTTACATGTGCAAGTGGCTCAAGGCAGTATGTGGATATGCTTTTGTGTTTACTTATTTTCCTTGCCTTTTGCCTCTCTTTCTCTCTAATTTATCTTTTGAATAAGTTTTTCCTTTAGACTTGCTATACTTCACTAATAGTTCCAGTTAGTTTCTCCAAATTAGGCAGTTCTTTGTAATGAATGGTGTTTATCAAGTTGAGCTCCAGACTGGTTGCCAAGAGAACAGGAAGATACTAATAATATCAAAACATTGTTTTCTAATATTTTCCATTGTGTTGGTTCTTTAATAAAATAATTTGATATGTTCTAAACAAATCTTGTACTGGTGTTACCTTTTAGTTGGATGTGATGAAGCATGAAACCTGAGAATAAGCTTTAGTATGATCATATTAAAATAGTTGTTTAAAGTACCATCAATGATTTAATGACACATTATTTAGAATCCAAAATTTGGTGCAGAAATTGAAACATTGAATATTATTGTTAAAAAATTGTGTCTAGATACAATTGATTTTCTTATAATTAATATTCAATAAGTTAATTATATTTAATAATTAATAATTTTTTATAAAACTAACTTGGTTTTATAGTAGATAATTAGTAATTTCATTACTTAATAATTAATATATTTTCAAAAAAATGATTTATAATATTAATTATACGAGAGATAAAATAGTTATACATATATTTATATATATATATATCCTATTTAGAACACGGCTTGGTAATTATATGTATTATACTTTTATTGGAGTAAAAGTTATAGAAGTTGGTAAAATAATGACATAACAAATGTAGGAAATAAAGTTTCATTAGTTAAAAGATGTTAATAGTTATTTTTATGACTTAAGTTAGAATATTATATGTATTTCTTTTTTATGAAAAATCGTAATATTAGTGAAAAGTTTCATATAAAGTATCTTTTTATATCAAAATTCAAATAAATGTCAAGAACATATTTTGATTTATGAAAGTATAATAATTCAACTTAATAATTAATAAATTTTTAATATTCATGTCTATTAATTATAAGATGGTCTGTAATGTGTCAAAATTTTCATTAGCAGTCCATCATTACACTTTTACTAACAAAAAATTTGTACAACGTAGTATTTTTTATAGTATTTTTTCTGGTGTGAATGTAAATGTTTGCACATTTTTTTGAGAGCATCTTAAATGTTAGTAAATGTTTATATTTTGGAATTCATGCTGTAATGCTAGAATGTCAAATTTTTTTTTAATATAACAACTATTATTCTTTATAACTAGTTGTTACATCAAATGCCCAAAAAGTGATCTAAAGAAATTCTTAATGTCATGTAATGTTGGATATGTTATTGTCATATTTAGACAAGTGAAATGACAGTTCATTGCTAAATTTTAGACTTATATATATATATATATATATATATATATATGCACATGGAGAGAGAGAGAGAGAGAGAGAGAGAGAGAGAGAAACCACCTCCCTTTCTAAGACATCCCTTTCTCATACGACTAATTGTTTAGTAGTTTTTTTTAATTTACATACAATTTAATAATACTATCATTAGTTGTAAAATTTAAAATTTCATAATTTGATTGACGTATGTAATATATGTATTTGTTATATTGACTTGAGGATTGTGCGTGTTAATTCAATTACGAGTTTTTAAAATTTCGCAACTGAACATTAAGGTGAAGGCAGAAATAACCAATGTTGTAAAAGAAAAATAAAGGGCTGATCCAGGCACTGTTGATCGATGTATCTCGTGACTGAAAAGGATAAAAGATAATAATAATTTCTTTTGTATTTTCTCTTATTATTCACTCCTGAAATTAAGACATACATTTTTTTCTTTGATATTATTTTGTTCCTTGTAAGTTTGCAAACTAAATGAAATTTTAATATCTAATTTTATTAGAGTAAATTCATTCATGATGATTTAAAAAAATTCAAATTAAAATTTGTCATCTCTAAATCTTTTCTCCCCACTCTAAAATTCTTATTATAACATTAGAAATTCGATTATTTATCCCCCCACGTGCTTAATTATTACCACAAGTAAATTTAGCTTCACTGGACCAATTGTGGTAATAAATTACTCACATGTCGGTCGTATGGATTAAAAAACATAAAATCGCTCTTCGATGGAGATTGCCCCAACATGGTTCTCTGTGGACCCTTCCTTCGTATAGCTCCATGGCAATGACCCTTCTATGAATGTTTAACGTGGAACAATTACATTCATCTTTTTTAAAGTTTATAGTAATTATATATATATATATATTTTTAATTAAATTAACTTTTTGTATTTTATTTAACAAATTATAAATATCTCTTTTCTTTTAATTATTTTTTTTAAATGATAAAAATATTTCTTTTATTTTGTTATTATATTTTGAAATTTTAAATAAATATTAATTAAAATTTTAAATTTATTTTTATATAATATTAAATTAAAGAATAAAAAAATTCTTTAAAAGAATAGAAAAAAAAAATTAATCAAAATTAAAAAAATGTATAAAAAAAAAAACAAGAAAGGTATTGTTTTATTATTTCAAAAAAAATTTAATTAAATAATATTTATAATTTGTCAAGTAAAATTAAAAAAATTAAAATAAAAAAAAGTAAAAGATGTACCAACTAAAGCTGAACTTGTTAGTGTAAATTTTTTGATGATATATGATATATACTATATTTCTCTCTCAGACACACACACACACACACACATATACATATGCACAACATGCATTCATAATAAATCAATGTGATTACCTTGACAAATACAGGTGTCACAGTATAAGTCATTCATGTGTTAATAAGTGATTATATTACGTATCATTTACAGAATCTAATAATTCAGCTCATAATCAATTACAATTTATATATGACCAAGTTCATGTGTTAATATTATAAATATTCACTTATCTCTTTTTTTTTTTAAAAAAAAAAAGAAATTACATAACACCCTTAATAAAAAATGAATACAATAATATTTTAAACTAATAAGTAGTGAATTTTACGAAATCTTATTCTAATTATTTGACTCAGCTGTATGAATCTTATTTCATCATTTAATTATATTTAAAACTATATATTTAATTAAATTACACATTGAAAAGCAATTCGTAGATGATTTATCAAAAAATAAGTTTTAAATTCATTGAATTTATTTATCCTTTTTATCATATTTTTTTTAATTTTGATTAATCTCGTTTTTGACATGATCTTTAATGTAAATATTTTTGCTTTGTATGATACACTAGTACTTTAATTGTACATAATCATAATAACTTAACCAATTTTCTATATTTTTTTTTTCTTATAAAACATATTAAATAATTTTGTTTTTAAAATGGAAACTCCAACCAAAAGTAGGGTTGGAGTAACATTATCTTAATCATGCCTCAACATGAGTTATTAATTTTCGTTGGTGACTTATTTATAAATATTAATTATCAACTTACTGCTAAATGATGTCTATTTATGAAGGTAGATTATTAATTTATTATTATTCAATATGTTAATGATGTTTTTAATAGACTGCAGAGCATACTAATTATCAACTTCCTCCAACTAATATTATTTCCTGCGTTTCGTGCGAAGAGTGTGTTTAATTTAATTTAATAAATTTCAAAATAGAGCTTTTCAAATTTAAAATAATTTTTTTAAAAAAATATAAATTAAGTGTTTATGAACTATATTTTTTAAATAAATGATTTAATTAAATTACAGAGAGAAATTTTTATAAATCACACTTTTTCACCTCAAGTGAAAAAAAAGGAAAGAAACAAGCGATATCCCTCCTTTCTCTTTTCTTTTGTTTTTTTTAAAAAATTCTATTGACCATAATCCCGCACGTTTACTCCACATTGAGACATCTTTCAAGTGTTCAAAGCAGTCGGACGGATAAAAGATGTGTAAATTACAAATCTACCCTTTCGTTCAAGGCTTTGACTTCTTAAAATAACACAACAACAACACGGTCAACATGTATTACACGCTAGATATTCTCCGATGTCATGTCCAAGAGACATACTATTCTTACCCGCCACAAGACACAAGAAACCGTAAAACAAAATCATCATAACCTAAAAACTACCTTTAAACCAAATTAATAATAACTAATTAAAACGATAATCTCAACCCATTCTCACAAACAGATACACATTTCTCGTCATCGTTCTCGTTCCTTCTACATCAAAGACTTTAATGACCTAGCCTTAATCGGTTTTCGGATTCTCTTCTTTCCCGCATCCTCATTCTCATCGTCCTCATCATCATCCTCCACGTAATCGAATTCAGACGGTGACGAAGGTGGTGTGATTTTAAGGACCGCCCCAACTTTTGGTTTAGTGTCACTGATTTTGTTGGGTTGATCAGCTCTCGTGACTCTTTTCTTGCCCCAGAGTGGACCAAATCCGGAGTAATAGTAGAATTGGTGAGGATTTGGTGCTGCTGAAGCCTTCTTGACGCGGGGGCGGCGGCAGATTGTGTTGGACTTCTCCGTCAGCTTTTCGGATTTCTTACTAGCTGGGTGAGCCAAACTGTTGTAATTCCTTAGCTGGGTCAAATGGTGTTCACACAATGAATACCCTTGTTTGGCCTCTCTCCTACATTGCCAACCCTTTCCATCACTCTTGCAGCACAAAATGGCCTCTCCATTATCAAACCTTAGTTGATTCTTTCCCTCTTCTCCCATGGATATTTTCATTGACGCCACACTATAAGAACAGTAATTCAAACAAACAGACTGATTCGCGCGGTGTGTTTGAGTATAAATTTTGAATAATCAAAGTTTCATAATAATAGAAACCCTAATATTTCTACAAGTGAATACAAGTAAACAAATTGATAAAAAGAATGAATAGAAAAACAGTTTATAGATTACCTCTCGACAGCTCCGGTAGAATCTCCTAAGCTCCCATTTCCTGTAAAGCTATCGTCTCCATCGACCTATCGATCATCGAAGCCGAACCCAAGTTATACACTCGATAATAGAGAAAACAAGGGCGACAATCAAAGTAATCGAGTATTCGAGCTTGAATACACGATGGAAATGGTGGGATTTAGGGTTTTTGTGAAACCCTAATGGTGGGGTTCAGAAAAAAAACCCTAGACCACAGAAATGCAGGTAAAGTGAAGATATGGGCGTGAAGTACGAAGAGGGTTTTTACAGATCTGTGTATATACATATATACAGTAAGAAGAGTAGGAGAGATTGGGGTTTTGCTGACCTGGTATGGAGGTGTTGATGACGATGAATCGGGAGGGAAGATAATCACATCCCACGGTGACCGGTTGAGCTGACAAACGTGGGTCTGATCAGTTGAGAGATGTGAAGAGCTCTCAGTGGGAGATACCATGGCTGCGATCTTCGCGTGCTTTCTGATCCTCATGGTTGAAGCAGAGGTCGGGGATGAAGAAGGAGATAGATCCAAATGCTCTCTCTCTCTATTATTTTTTTCTCTTCCACTCTCTCTTTGTTTGCAGATCTCACAGAACTCGATAATGAGGCTTTCTCGGCTCTTCATATTTTTTCTACTTGTCTTTTAAATTACAATATTAACCTGGATATTTTTATTATATTACTAAGGATTGCACCTACACGTCAGCATGGCTTTTTGAAACATATATTTTAAGGTATGGAATTCGAGTAAGGGTAAGTCCGTCATTTCGACTTGATTATATTTTCAGATCATTTAAATGCATGACAAGTTTCAGAGTATGCCCACATGACCACTGACGCGCCTACTTACAGAGGTACGAGGCAACAAATGACGGCTGTAAATATATGAAATTCAACTGTTTCAAATCTAATGATAATCATTTGACAACCTTATTTAGCTTGAGGAAATCTCATCATCACACAAGAATACATTTCTTGATCATAATCTATTATATATATATATATATATGTAATATTTATTTTTTATTTTTTAATTAAAATTAAATAACTACATAATACTCATATAATTATTTATGTGAGAGAATAAAATTATAAAGCATATCTAAATAAAAATAATTTCTTTTATTTAATTTAAAATCAAACAATATCTATTTTTTTAAGTCTTGAGCATAAATCACTTTCATCTCACAAATTTGTAAATGCGACATTTAATATCTTAAATGAGTGCCCAATCACTCAATCCAAAAGCTTTCATCTACATTTAAGGTTTTTTTCGTATTGAGTTAGTTGGATGAAATTAAAATCTCACTTATTTACAATGATAATTATGTATGATCATTAACTAGAATGGTTTAGTGAGAATAGATTATATAAATTACTAGTTAATTAGCCTAATGTCGTTCCACAACATATATGGCTATAGTTTTGATTGGAACTCCATTAAAGTTGAAGAATTTGAAATACACATGTTAAATTAACTGAGAAATGCTCAACATATCGGATTTGATTATTTATTTATTTTTTCTCATATTCAAATATTACAGGAGTATTTTTAAAAGTAATGAATATATTTTGTTATGTTGTTTAGATTTAAAGAAGAAGTATGTTGATTCATTTAATAGGTTGATTCAGTTAATAGGTTGATAAATTTGACAAAATTTTTAGATATACACAACATGCATTATTCTAATCGAAATCTTAGTAGACAAGCAACATCTCGTATCTTTACTTATAAAAGAAGTTACAGTGTTTCAGATCTTTCTAAAGTAAAAGTGTATAATATTATGTTGAGTTCTCGGTTATGAATTGGGTTTATCACTGGAATGGTTAACTTTTCGGTATGCTGGACTTGTTAGTAAGCTATAGTTATAAATGGATATTTGGAAAAAAAAATCATTATTCTAAACTAATCTATTCCTTATGTGTGTATTTGGGAACGATGAAGTATAAATAGAAAGCTTGCTTGATGTTGAAACTTTAGTTGGATTTGAGGTCGATCTCTTATTTGATTGGATTTCATGGCCTTAAAGCCCGGTTTGGGGAGCTAGCTTCTGGAATGCTCGACCAAACAGTCTTTACCAACTTCTATTGTATTAGATGGTGCACTCAGGGACGAGGCAGGATTTTTGTTTAGGAGGGCAATTTTAATTTTTTTGCTAAATGTTTAGTTGAATATATTTTTAATAGGTAAATAAATTAATTGATATTAAAAAATTTATAAATTATACAAACAAAATTTAATAAAACGAAACCGTTAAAAAACTATACCAAAAAAAATATTAAAATATTAATAAACGTCTCATGAAAGGATCAAATGAAATTAAAATAATAATAAAGTAAAAAAGATTTTAGACTTGGGGAGGTACAAATATAAATTAACCGGCATATTTGAAATAAAAAATAAAAAAATTAAATTATACTAATTTTTTTTAGATTTTTTGATAAGTACAAAAATTATTTTTAAAATTTTTAAAATTATAATATCGTTTCTTATTTTTTTATAACAAACTATACATACATGCACGTGTGGAGTGCTTGATGAGAGACAAGATGGGCTGAGGAACAAAGAACACGAATTCCTATTCAGTTGCATATACAGTTTCTTACCGACAATTTTTTGATATTAATATTTTACATCTGAAATGTGAATTATTGATAACTTTTTTAATAACATATTAAATATATTTAAAGTGTGCTTTATAAAATGCTTTTAATAAAGTGTGATTTTAAGAAACGTTTTCAATTTAAAAGTATATCTTCAAGTGATATTTTTAATACACAATCTTACTCTGAATAATAACATCAAAACAATTTTTTCTAATAATTAAATTTTAAAACTCTAAAATAATAAAAATTCTGTTAATGTACTAAGTTAGAGTCTCTTTATTTCTCTCACAAGCAGGTGAGTACCACTCTCACCATGTAAAAAAAATATATTACAATTTTGAGATGTGGATCTCACTTACTTGTGAAAAAAATGGAAGTTATCTATTTGAGTTGAAATTGAGACACTCCTAATGTTACTCTTTTTTGGTTGGAAAGCTTTCCATATTTAGCTATTTGTCAAGAACTTAAAATTAGAGGGTCACCGGAAAGGTTCCGATGGTAGTTGCTTTGATGATAAAGTCAATAAAGAAATAAATTCAGTAATTCAATAGAAGAATTGAACATAAATTGAAAGCATACCTTATAACCTTATTTATAGGCTCATTTAAGTTGAGTAGGATTATGAGTCGTGAAAATAGGGATTTGAAGATATCCTGAAAATAGTAGTTGCTATATCAAACTCTGTTTCCATATTCTGAGATCAGTAAGATATGAAAGGTGATGTTAGGCTCTAGACCCAATACCTCTAAACCCTCCGTGCCTAATTGATCTAGATAAAAATAACATTTTTTGATCTATACCATGAAAAACTCTTTATAGATATGTGTTATGCCCAGGATACAATTGCCAAATTATGGTATATCAGCTACTCCCCTCGAGCCTTAGTTCTGTAACATACTCAGAAATTGAGGTTAGGGTTTTTGAGATGTTACACATGTGGCAGTTATAAATGCACTGCTACGTATTCCGAGGAGACAGACGTTGATGTGACATTTATTGCGTCAGTCGTCGGTTGGAATTATAAAGCCATCATTGCTCTAACTGTCGCAGCAATTCAGAAGTAAAGGCCTCTCACGTCGACACCTGTTGGATCCTTATAAAAAAATGAGGAGGAGCACATCATTATTCCCCCTTTCAAAACTTCATTATTCTAAGAACTTCAAACATTAAGAGAGGGAGAGTTTGATACTTTGATCTTTTCAAACAGCAAGAGAGATTTCTGCGAGAGGCGAATTCCAATTTGTCAAGAAGATCAACTCCGATCTAAGTAGTAATCAGGTTCGATTCATAAACACTTATTTTGAATCTACTGGTTGTGTATTAGGTAACTCTTCATTGTGGGATCTTTCGCTCGTAGTGGTGGCAGGAGGCTGAAGTCTTCTGTGAACAATGTTAGTAAGAGAAGGAGGAGGATTACTCTGTTGGTTCTGAGCTAGTGAGGCCAAAACTTGTGACACGGCTGTAAGTTGTTCCTGCATCTGATCGGACTGTCGTTGAATCCAATCAAGCTATTGTTATAAACAAATGGGTGTTAGTCAGGTTCGGTTCATAAACACTTATTTTGAATCTACTAGTTGCGTATTAGTTAACTCTTCATTGTGGGATCCTCCACCCGTGGTAGTGGCAAGAGGCTAAAATCTTCTATGAACAATGTTAGTAGGAGGAGGAGGAGGATGAGGATTACTTTGTTGGTTCTGAGCTAGTGAGGCTAGAGCTTGTGACATAGTAGTAAGTTGTTCCTGCATCTGATCGGACTGTCGTTGAATCCGATCAAGCTGTTGTTATAAACAAATAGGTGTTTCTCCCTTTCCTCTTCCAGCAGGAAACTGATTCTTAGGGTTTTGGAAGTTCTTTCTAAAATGAAGGTTGGGAGCTATTGGCTTTTGGAAGAAAAAACACAATGGATTTATTGTTTGAAGAAAAAATAGTAAAAACAATTGTCGTTCCCACAGACGGCACCAAACTGATATTGATCTTTTCTAGTCGAAAGGTTTCCCGTCCTTAGCTACCTGACAAGAACTTGAGAGTCACCAGAAAAGCTCCGGTGGTAGCAGTTTTGATGATAAAGTCAGTAAATAAATAAATGTAGTAATTTAAGAGAAGAATTAAACATAAATTGAAAGCGTACCTTATGACCTTATTTATAAGTTGTAGATCTCCTAAGTTTAATAGGATTAAAAGTTGTGAAAATAGAAACTTAAAGATATTATAAAGATAGTAGTTGCCATATCGAACTCTATTTTCATATTCTGAGGTCGGTAGGATATGGAATGCAGTGTTAAGCTCTGGATTCAATACTTCTGAACCCTCCGTGCCTGATTGACTTAGATAAAAATAACATTTTCTGATCTGTACCATAAAGAACTCTTTATAGACACGTGTCATGCCTAAGTTACAATTGTCAAATTATGGTATATCAATTTCCAACTCACCTTTCTCTTCGTGTCTCTCTAGCCATCAAAATAAAAAAAATAAAAAAAAAATTAATTTATTTAAAAAAATTATGAATAAAATTTAAAAATTAAAATTAATAATCTAAATTGTTGTTAATTTAAATTTAAGTCGGATTAAATCTAATACTAATAAATTTTATTTTACACTTAGGCTCGGAGTCAAGGTTGAATTATTCAAGACCAAAATCATTTTCAGAATCAAATTTGAATTAACTACTTGTATTCAACGTGAACACGATGACTTAGATTGAACCGACTCGCCTGAGTTGCACAAGTAATTTGAGCGGTTAGATTTGGAAGGACAAAACTTGCACTGCAATGATGAATCAGTGGAGTGTTTTCTATTTTACACGAGAGAAGTAGTACACAGTAAACAAGCGTATCTGGTGGCCACATTCATTCTCTGCTGACATCTCAAGTCTGCCGCCAACTTTTGGTCCCATGACCGTGAGCCATGGTGCCATGCCCAATATTAAAAGTCATTTCCAATAAATTATACAAAACAAATTTGTTTTACGTTAATGAAGTTATTTTTTATTTTTTTGTATTTGAGAAAAAAAAATAAACACTTTATTCAAAATTAATTATCTTACTACAATAACTTAAAATCAATTTATACAACGGATTAATACTTTTTAATTTAAAATCAACTTAATTCAATAAATTGCCACTTAAAAAATTAATATTTATTTAATTAAGTTATTTATGCAATTATCTCTTCTTTTATTTTTTAAATCATTTCATATTCTATAATTACTTTTCAAAACAATCTACCAGACGTAGAAATGATTTTTCCCATCAACCACTTTAATTAATTGTCAACCTTTGCTTATTTTCATGACATTTTGCGACAATTCAAGTAAACCGACACACAACAAGCTGCGCGCATAAAACAAATTTTTATAGACTCCAAACGGTCCAATGTTTAATGATGCCATTCAACGTTCCAAAACAAAATTCTTGACTACCAAACAAACCCATGAGTCACGACCCTGTAATGTAGTCCACTTCATTTCACATCATAGCTCCAAACCCACCTCAGATTTTCAAAGGGTCGGGTCAAAAAGTTGATCTTTGCAATTTAATCTCACAAAAATAACAAAATAAACTAATTAAATAACAAGGTTTGTGAGATTCAAATCGCATATACGATATATGCATATACATGTGTAAGTGATCAAAAACTCAATCTTTTTTGGGTTGGATCTGCACTTTCTTACATACATATACATAAATATATGTATATATAGCAAAGCCCATCAACAATCTCAGGTTTACAAACCCGAGTCCGAAGTGTACTCGCTGTATAACTCAGTGACACCAGAGGCAGCCGAGAGCCGTTGATTGAACTCATCTTGCATATCATGTGGCACAAAGGGTGTCCTACACAGAGGACACGTCTTTTGATCATGGTCCATCCAACGGTCCAGACAGGTCCGGTGGAAAATGTGCTTGCAGTTCGGCAAACACCTGATTTCTTCCCCAACCTCGAACTCGTATAGACAAACGGCGCAACTTTCCGGCTGGGTCTCCGGAACCGGCGATTGCCAGGTCCTCGAACTTCACCACGGGGAGGAGCTCCCTGATCAAGACAGCTGATACGGGCCGGTATTCGGGTATACAGGTCGGGTTTTCTGGGAAGGGAACGTCTGGTTCGAGTAAATCTGAGAGACCCAGGAAGCGGAAGAGAGAGATAATAAGGTTTCTGATAAAACCCAGAAAGAAAATAGTGCGTATGAATAGTTTTGGGAGGAAAACTTCGGTGTAACCTACTGGGAAGCCCATGAAATCGAAGAGAGAAAGAGGAAGAGATGAAGTGGGAATGTTCTGGAGAGAGAGATTTATAGAGTGAGAAGTAGACAGCGCGTAGCAGATGGAGTTGGCGAGGGAGGAAGCTTCGGAATTCCGAGTCAGCCCTTCATGGTTGAATATATACTTATATAGATACATACATACATACATACATATATATATATATGTATATACTGCAAGAGGCAAAAGCAAAATTAAGTACCAGAACGACGGGCTGTGACTTTCGGCCTTCTGTACGGTCCAATAGGATAGGAGGGGGATGGGTGAATGCTGTCAGGTGGGTCCCACTTCAGACTGAGAGTGATACTTTATTAGTAATTATTATTGGTGGGTGAGGAAGGGTAAAATTAAGTGCCCTGTTAAGTTAGTTAAAACAGCGGCCATCGTACCCAAGTTGCACAAAATGCATACGTGTCACGTGCTGGAATTGGAAGTGATTAGAAGTCCTAATCATCTTCCTCTCATTTTTATCTTATTGTAATTAACTTTTAGCGTTAATGATAAGAACCTATCTTATACAATGTACTAATATATGAATTATATTATTTAATTGCTATTAAACAACATTCATGAATCCCCGGGAAACATTGTTAGTTATTATAAAAATAATTAAAAGTAGTATTAGGATGATTGTTGCTTTATCGAAATGTAAGATTTTATAATATTTTCTTGGTTAATATTAAAATGTGATTAAGAGTCTCATCAATCATCTCACAGGAAAGAGGACAAACATCTAAGACATTGGAGAAGTTAATTGAAAAGTGGCCACTCACTAATGCTCCCATTTGGTGAGAGGAGAAGTAAATTGGATTAACAGAGAAATGGAAAAGATGAAAACAATTTCCTTGAAGAAATAATCATCATTATATCATACATTGAATAATAATAGTGTAAGTAAATAAAATATGTCATGTTAAAATAGGAATAGTCCCACCCGAAATAAAGGAATCAAGATTTTCATTATTTTTTTTGGTTGATAGTGAAGGAAAAGAAGGGGTGCATTTTCTATTAGTATTTGATAAAAGAAAAAAGTGAGAGGCATTGTATATATCTTTGTTATTATATCTCTTTTCTATTAAAATGATATATATATATATATATATATATATATTAAGTACTAAGTTGAAATCTTCGATCATTTTTTGAGTTCAAGTAAAGTCGATTTTTCAAGCATATAAAAAATTAGTGGCTATCCAAGAAAATACATACTCATTAGATTTTGAATTATGAATTTTGTGAGATTTTCTCTGTTTGCTTACATTTTCAAAAACAGTTTTTTAATTTCAAAATACGGAATACATATTTTAAAATAATTTTTTAAAATTTAGATTATCATATTCAAATGTATTTTCACAGTTTTTAAAAAATTAATTACAAAATTTTAAAATATGTTTTAAAAAAATTTTCAAAAAATTATATCTGAATCATTATCTAAACGATGTCAGTTGAGTTATCCCTTGAGAGTTGGAAGAAGTTGCTCTTACTCTTCACCTAAACATTTGTACTCCAAAAATTGTATCCTTAACCATTAAAAACATATTCATTTATAATGTAAGAATATATAGTGGGGATGTGAATAACTCTTTCTTATTTATTTTTTTTATAAAAGCAATGATTATTACCATCAATCAATTAACTCAACTGAATAATATAATTACAATATTACATAATAACAGAAAACTTATTTCTTTTCTATTTTACAATAACTCTTCCTCATTCTAAATTTGATATTATATGTATGAAACATGTATATGACTATGGTAAAAATATGACTTCTAATTCAAATGGGCCTCCCCTAGTTTTTTCCTTCCTTTTTTTCCCACTCATTTGGATGATAAATTGTGGGTATGGATGGAGGGCATTCTCCTTCTTTCCTTCTCATTTTTTCTCTTAACACAAATTATGTTTGTTTGCCTTGTTAGGAAGGGGATTGAAAAAATTTGTTTCGATGATCTTGTGAAATCGGTATTTAGTAAAAAAAAAAAAAGAACTCACTAATAGCACTGAAAGTAAATAATGACCCATAACATAAATAAAATAATAAAAAAAAGAGATATAATTATTAAACCTATCACTATTAATAAAAGAATAACTAATTCACTCTTATCCAAATGAAACAAATATGCCAAACATCACTGTATTTTCCTTTCCTTCTTTATCTTTCCTCCATTTATATATCCACTTTTCTTAAACAAAATGTAAGGTCATGATCTCACAAGGGTGCTAGTGTAGTGGCCTTATTGTTTCACGGGATATTGGTGAAAGATATCATGAGAAAAACATTCATGTGTATATGGACATCTACATGCACCTAGTCTCTATTTTTATTTAAGTAAAATAACTGAAGCAGTGCAAGAATAAAAACAAGTGTGACACATTAAAATCACATTTTCCACATGAGCAATAGCTTCATAGTCACCATCAACATATTTATTATTATTTTATACCAGCTCGTCTATACGAGGTGATTTGGAAAAAAAAAAAGATTTAAGTAGGATGATATTATTTTTTTTCGTTTGAATATTTATAACAGAGAGAAAATAGAAGATCATGAGAGAAAATTGGTAATTAGACTTGCTTTTTAAATTTATTAAAAAATACGAGATTAAAATATAAAAATTACTCTTAAATGTATGAATTAAAAATTAAGATAATTGTCTAATAAAATATATATAATAGTCAATTAGTTATATATTTATTATTCAGTATTTAAATATGAGATAATAATTTTATTTTATTTTCTCTCCTAAATATTGAAGCAAGATTAAGTTAAATACTTTATTTTTTTTTTTTCAATTTGTAACGCTGAAATTATACTACTAATATCCATTGGTGGCATGAGAGAGATTTGAAAATTATTATTATTTCACTAAAATTCTTTAAAAATTAGAATTTCCTCCCCCTCTAAAATTCTTAAATCTTTATAAGGTCTCTTCCTAAATTTCTAATTTTTATCCCTTAAATACAAGTTTTGAATTTGTCACAACAAATATCCCAATATATAATTATAAACCGATAAAAAAGATGTGGACTCGGTGAGGAAACACCCTCCTCGCCTTTTCCTCCCTTATTCCTTCCTAACAAACAAGAAACATGCTCTTTTATACATATTTCCTCTCATCCATCTCCATGAAACTAATCAGTGGAAGTACAAAAATTATAGTTAGGAGGCAAAGTATACATATTAAAAATTTGGGGGGAATTTTTTTTTTTAATGAAAATTCAACGTATTTTAGGGACAAATTCCTTTTTTATTTTTTTGAAAAATTAAAATAAAAAGTTGATTTTTTAAATATTTTGAGAGGGCCATAATTTTTCCTGAAAAGGCTCCAAATTTTATATATTAATTATAGAATAAAGAGAAATCCTGAAAAGAATGTTTTAGAAAAATTTAAATTTAAGAAGAAAAATTTAAATTAGACCAATCACATTTGATAAAATAAATAAATAGTCTTTTTGTATTACTTATCATTAATTGATAAATTTTAGTATTAGAGTTCTATTCTAAATTAATTTTATTTTTGTTATTTATTTATTTAAAAAAATATAAAAATAATTATTTTGTAATGGCTATTTTATAATTTTTATAAATTATATTAGTAAAATTCTATTTCAAATTCTCTTTGCTCAACTTGTTTAATTATTTAAAAATTAAATTATTAGAATTTTATTTAACATTTATATAACTTTTGTGTTAGACCCTATTATAAATTTTATGTTATAATATATATTACAATAATATATAGAATTTAATATTAAAAAATTAAAATGAGCACTATAGAGAATAACAAAGTTGTGTTGCCAAAGCTCTACCTAACGATGGAAACCATCGCTGATGCACCAAACCTTGACATTGTTTTCATCTTCAATAACTATATGCCACTTCAAGAAGCAACCACCCATGATCGTCAAAACCAATCACTGATCGCTCGAAAAGAAAAAAAAAAATCACCTCAGTAATAATACAACCCAACCACCGTAACAAAGACAGCCCAAAACTGTGAAAAATATATAGACTATACATTCTTTTTTAATGGAGGAAGTGAGAGGACAACATCTTCCTTTGAAAAAAGTTATGAGCAATTACTAATCTTAGAGTAGCTCCAACAGGTTCAGCAAATTAGAGTTTTAGCAAATTTTGCTGCTCCATATTAGCCAATCATGCTCCAACATACTCCGTATTCTCCTTTTCAAAGTCCAAAGAATTCATTTTCCTCTGTATATTTGCAGAGTGTTGAACCACTTTTCAATTAATAAAAAAATAATTTTTTTTCAAGGACTCTGTATAAGCAACAGTGAACAATAATGTGATCAATTTAACATCACAAATATTACTGTTGAGAACGGTAATTTTTGTAATGGTAAATTATTTTTTTTTATAAATATGTTGTGCAATTTTTTTTTCACCACTCTCGTCATTCTCATCAAGTTTATCACTTTGATAATTTTTTAAAGTTATTCAAACTTGCTGAATTATTTTCATTCTTCAAATCTTCATCTAAATGGATCAATTATTTTTTCCAACATAATTTCCAGAATCACCTGAATTCTTCACTCAATTCATCGCTCAACCGTCTTCATTCTCCATTCAAATCGATCCTAAAGCCACAAAAAAACGTGGTGATAGTTTTTCTATTGAAGAAGATATGTTTATTGTGTCACGGTGGCTTATTATTAGTTTGGATCTTGTACGAAAGAATGATAAAAAACATAAGACTTATTGGTTTCGAGTGATGGAGTATTTTCACAAACACAAGAATTTTGATTCCAACCAGAATGATAAGTCTTTGATGCAACGTTGGTCGAAGATTCAATAAGTAACAAATAAATTTTGCGAATGTTTTGCCCAAATTGAATATAGATAACAAAATGGTGTGAATAAGCAAGATAAAGGTATTTATATTATTTAAAAACTAAATTTATATTTAGATGCTATTTTTGTATCATATTAAATTTAATTTCTTTTTTTTTTTAAGATTACAAATGCAAAAAGGTTATATGAAGAAATAAATGGAAAAAATTAAATAAAATGAAACAAAACTAAATAATGTTAAAAAAATAAAAATAATAAAATATTAAATTTTGAAGAGTCTCTTGGAGATGCTAAATAAAAACTAACTATTCAAAGTGCCACATAAGCTACTAAAGTAAATTTTGGAAGAGTGACGTTGTAGAGTCTATTGAAAATGCTCTTATTATTATTAGTGAAGGAAAGATTTAATACATCCTTATCAAACTCGTGAAACAAGCATGACTACCGTTAATTTTTTTTTTTTTTTTTCATAAATGACTCAAATTCGAGAGTCAGTCCAATCTAGTAAAGGTTCTCAAAAATTTGAAAAATTAATTTTTATCTTTATTGATTATATTTTAGTATTCTATAATTTTTATATAGATTTCAAAATAGCACTCTATAATTATCTATAAATTATAAATAATGTCTTATAATTTTATACAAATTTCAAATAAGTTCTTATAATTTTAATATATAAATGATTATCATTAAGAATTTGAGACGATCATTGATGACGATTTGTAATAATTTTAATTAAAATAAAAATAAAAATAAAAATTAAGAAATTAAGAATTAAATTATTACAATTAATAATTAAAATTTTTATTTGAAATTGAGTCCTTCTAAAATATAATTAATCCTTTTTAATATTATTAGGTCTCATATTTGTTCCCACCAAATTATAATTACTCTGTCCAAAAGAGGTGAAACTGTGAAAGTCTTGACGGCAAAATAGAAAGGTTAACGGAAGACGTTAATTTTGTGAAGTTGCAGCGGAAGCTATTATATGCGTGAAAAAAATAAAAAAAATAAAAAAGAGGAGCTTCGCTGTTGAAGACCTCAGATCCATTCTAACCAGAAAATTAGTCGATGTATCACTCTCTTTCTCTACCTAAGATATGATTTCGATCTCTTCGAAAAGCCCTAATTTTCTCTCTCTGATCTAATCTATCTATCTATATATATATATATTATAGTCGAAGATGTATATGGCATACGGATGGCCGCAGGTCATCCCCCTCGAATCCGGTCTCTGTCCTGCTTCACAGAAGATCATCTACCTTAAAGTAATTAATGGCTTTTTGCTCGTCGTCGCTCCCTCTCATTTAGAGCTCTGGAGCTCTTCACAGGTCTCCTCTTTCTCTATATGTATATATTATATAGCGTATTCATATGTTCAAGATTAGTTCTTGATAAGTGTTGGTGCATTCTGGTCAATTTGAATTTTCTGTACGTAAAAGAGTGATCTGCGATTTTGGACACTTTTTGTTTAATTCAGCACAAAGTAAGATTGGGGAAGTACAAGAGAGATTCGAATTCGATTCAGAGAGAGGGCGAGAATTTGCAGGCTGTCTGGAGTCCAGATGCCAAATTAATTGCCGTTATTGTAAGTGCGGGACCGATGGATTTTACAGTATTGTCATATATATTAATGCAATCCATATGTTTAATTATTATTTTGTTTTACAATGTAGTCTTTACATTGTCTTGTTAATGTGATAGTTCTTGTGGTGGTATAGTAATACATTCTGAAAATATAGATGTTTGGATGTGAACTATCGAATTGTTATGTCCATTAAATGTCAAATTGGATGAAGAAGTGGAAGAGAATGTAGTTTATTTGACGATTGGTAATGAAAAGATATATTGTGTACTTCAGCGATTCCCAACTTAATTTATGAAAGATGGCTAAAACTTTATGGTGGATTTTAAGTCCTGAATTTAGTAATAACCAGGAGTTGAAGCCACTAACAACTCATTGTTTATGCACCAGTCATTACTATGTGATTATACTCTTCTTTATCTCGTAAACGTTTTATATTGATCCAGATGATAATTTTTTTGACATAAAATGGGAGAATGATTTATGCTGATGCTTGTAGAAGTAAAAATTGAATACACTTTTTTATTAGAATATTTTTTTTTTAATTTCTTGAACATTAAGTGTTTCAACAATGTAATGATGACCTACATTGTTTGCCTTCTTTTGCAGACCTCTTCTTTTTATCTCCACATTTTTAAGGTCCAGTTCACGGAGAAAAGAATACAAATTGGAGGGAAGCAACCATCTGGTTTGTTTCTTGCAACTATTTCTCTACTTCTCAGTGAGCAAGTGCCTTTTTCAAGCAATGATTTGGTGATGTAAGTACCCATTAAGACCGTCATATTAAAGATTCAAACTTTGATGTCAAGCATAACACTCAGTTCTCCTTTATATTGGAACAATGCTTTGGATTTGATGGGATTCAGCGGTGTTACCTGTGAAATTTCTAATTATATGTAAGCATTAATGAATAGGAATCACTATCAAATATTCATTCACACCGTGAACAACTATATGGATGCATGAAGCAACAAGAAGTGTCATATTAACTTTTCTCTGATGAACAAGTGCACTGAATGACATGTTATTCTGCCTGAACTGTGATCCTGAAGTTGAGAGGATCGTTCAGCCCTAAGATTTTCTAGTCTTTACAGAATTGTGGCCACAGTGTTCTCTTGACATCCTAAAATGGTTTTATTTGTTAGTGTTTCTCAGCATGATTTGCTTGTTAGTGAGAGACATATTATGATTTTACCTTTACTAGTGATAATTCTGCCAAAGATTCTAAGGCAATTATGAGGAATGGATTAGTGTTTAAAGTGGTTTCAAAGAGAGCCTAGGACCATGTTTACTAAAAAACGGAAATTACCTATGATCATGTAGCTTATTTATCTATTTCAACAATTTAAACTTAAGCTCACCATGTTCGTGCTCCTGTATCATGTACCACAATGATTTACATTCTAGATTTCTAGGTAACATTGACTATGATCATATGTGTTGGGGTTAATTATTCCCTGGAATGGATGTACTGAAACTATTGGTTGTATCAATCTTGCTATTTTTGTTATATTTTCTAAAGAAGTTGCTAAAGGTTCTTTTTAGGCTTCTGCTTTCTTGTCACCTATGCTGAATGAATGCAGACTCAGGATACATGTTCAACATAATATGCATGTCAATCTTTTATATTCTTGAAAGCTAATACATATGCATAGCAAAGTTGTTGTAATGATTTGTGTGCAGACATGCGTGTAGGTATGTGTGCATGTATGTATGTGTATGTATATATATGTATATAGGTGTGTGTGTGTGTGTGTGTATATATATATAGGTGAATGTTATGACAATAACTAATCTTCACTTCCTTTTCACCGTCTTCCTTTTCCTTCCCTTTCATTGTTATGGAACACTTTTTTATATCCCAACTTTTATGTTCTTAAAACTGGTTCAACTTTTACAATTTTAGATAAGTGGTAATTATGTTTTCTCTCTAAGAAAGTTCCTTTTCCCCCCAATTTTTTTTTTCAAAAAATTGGGACCCAAAAGTTTGAGGCGTGTCAGACATGGCTCGAGGAGTGCCTGAGAAATGCTGTCCATGTCTACAAAATTAAATAAATTAAACTTGAATTTATTATTATTTTTCTTACCGAAACACTACTATATGTTGGATAAATTTTTTTTTATCATAAAAATATTCTCTAGTATTTAGTTCTTCACAACTACTTGGTTGCACTTACTATGTAGCTTAGGTAGGACTTTGTGATGGCTACAAGTGTTTTGTTAGGTCTAAGGATACCTAAATGGAAGAGGTTGTTGTGAGTTTTCTCTTTCAATCAATTTCAGATCTAAGGATACCTAAATGGATGTACATGAGTGGACTGGGAGGGCATAAAATTCATGGCGAGACTTCCATTGGTTTAAGAAAAGTTCAAACAGTAAAATTAAGATGTCTTTAGACTTGAAGAAAGTGAAGGATAAGCTCACCTTGGATATTGATGATATTGATAAATTGGAAGGAGAAGATCATATTTCGAAGTCGAGAGACGAGAAGAGACGGGTCATGTTTGAAGGTTGAATTAGAAAGTATTCTAACTAATGAAGAAACTAGTTAGAAATAGAAGGCTAAATTTAAATGAATCAAAAAAGGGGATGGTAATATTAAACTTTTCCTTGGGATTACCAGCAGTAAAAGAAGAAAAATCTTGTTCAAAGGTGATTCAATTTGCTAGAGGTGAAGGTTTTGAGAATCAAAACATGATTTTTTGGGGGATTTTGAGAGAGTATTTGTGAAGGCCTTTGAGGAATTTTTTGGTCATCAATATTGTACTAACTTCACTTTTATAGCTCAAATTCCCGGAGTGAGTAATTTATAAAAATATCAAGGTTTTAAGGTCCATTCATCTTGTCACTTATTTGCATAAGGTAATTGGCAATGTCCTTTCCATGAGATATAGCATTCTTTGAGAAACCATTTCTAAGGTACAAGGAGTTGAAAAAGGTTACAACCATATTGACAGGAGGTTTAAAGACCATGTGATAATGGGAAAAGTTTTCAATCGTAAGGTGGAGATAACAGATTAAGGGATTTCTTATCATCAATTATCTATGCTACTTTGATCAGTGGGAATACTAATCCTCTTCATTTTGGTGGATGTTCTTAGTACGATGGTGGATTGTCCTATTACAGTTGGATTTCGTAGGTGGCTTTATGGCATGCTGGGAAGTGGATTTACATGTCTCATCTACAGTTTGCAATCTGAAACATTTAGCGATACGAAGGGAAAGTAGTTAAATTCAAGCATATTTTGTGCTTTGAGAGAGTTTTGTGGGTTAATGTGTGTGGCCAATTCCCTTGAGTGTGGCATTCGTGATTGGCCTATGAAATACCTTGCTCTTTTCTTGGAGGGGATAGTAGGGTGGAGTTGTTTTGGGGCACTGTTTTAAAGATCTAACGAGTGCTTATCAGGGGTGGAAAAAGGTTATGTTTCTTTTGGTGAAAGTAGCAAACTCATCCAGTCATCTTTGCCCAATATTCCCACCTTTTGCCTGTTCTTATTTAGTGTGCCTGTAAAAATTGCTAAAATGATAAAGGTATTGTAGAGTGCAGGTATAGATGATTCCAAATAGTTCACTTGATTAGAATATAACTTCTTGTCCTATTCAGTGCAATTGACCAATGGACTGGTCTAGGCAGTTTAATTACTAGAAACAAGGCCCTCATGGGAAGCGGTCTTAAATGTTCTCTAGGGATATGAACTCTCTTTGTTGCTTGATTATCCTAAGGATGTATGGTTTTTGCTAGAATGGATAAGATATGGGTGGAGCTAAAATGCAACTCATTAAATACCCTTGTAAATTCTCCACTTAGGTTTGCCTATTTTTCTTGTCAGCTTCGTTCCTGGTACTTAAAAGGATTCCCTGTAAGGCTTCACCCCAAACATTTATGTGATGTCTAAGAAGGATCTTGAGAAGATGGACCATTTGCTTTTTGCATTGCGTCTTTACTTGCATAATGCACCATTAGGCAAAAGTCATTTGCTTTGCAATTTCTAGTGGAGTGCTTCTTGTCTTTTTCCTTTTCCCCTAGATGTTTCTTTTTCTTTTTTCAGGGTTTTGGTGTGGAGTCCGTGGACTTCCTTTATATCTCATGAATATACTAATTTTTAAATTATTATAATAGCCGTTTAAAATTTCCAATGTGATGTCTATCCTGTTTAGGAACATATTAAATTCTCAATTTAATTTAAAGTTGCATTAAGTGTTGAGTTTACTGAAGTTTAACTTCTTCTATATGAATTGTGTTAGCTCTTTAGCTTATTGGCTGTTGATATCAAGACATTCTTAACAGTTTCTTTTTCTTTTAATTTTAATTTATGCCAGAAGCAATATTGTTTGCGACAACAAACATATGCTAGTTGGACTATCAGATGGATCTTTGTATAACATATCCTGGAAGGGGGAGGTAATGCGAATATGGTGGGGCACTAGAAGTTTTGAAGAGTTCTTTAGATGTACCATGTTACATAATCTTTGTTATAGAGTCCTCCTTCCATCCCATAAAGAGATCCTTTTTGGGGAAACCTACTTTTTAAGTGGACAAGCATTTAATGCTTTTATACTTGAAGAAAAAGTATAAATTTACAAAATTAACCTCCTTTCATATTGAGTAGTACATTTACATCAAATTGTTGAAAGGGACATTTTTTATAAGTAGTGTAAAGGATAATTTGAAAATTTCACAAGACTTTATATATTGACTTTTCAAAGTGATCTCATATATATATATATATATATATATAAGATGCACAGACCCACTATGTCTCAATTGGGACTTGAACCCTCAGCCTCCTGTTTGTGAGGTGGAGGTGATACCATTCAAGCTAATGCTTGATGGTAAAATGGACTCATATTTTGGGTAATCACAAAATGGAATAAGAGACTCTAAAATTGGGATGGAGGGAGTATAACATAGCTTATCAAAAAAAAAAAAAACAACCAAAAACGGAGGGAGTATAAGGTATAGAACTTTTTTTGCACAGGAGTTATAAGTAATATTTTGCTTTTAAACTGATAAAAAAAACGAAGAAATATTTTGTTTATAATCTAATCATCCCTGTTTTGTTATTGTTCAATACAGTTCTGTGGGGCCTTTGAAGTTGACTGTCACCCACATGATGGCAATGAAGGAACTAAGTTATTACTTGCCTCAGACAATGGTCTTGCTACCGGAGTGGTTCGAGGAGTTTTTACGACAAATCATTGTTTGTCCCAAAGATCTGCTGTTATCCAGCTGGAATTTTCCTTGCCACTGAGGTTGCTATTTGTGCTATACTCTGATGGGCAACTGGTGTCATGTTTTGTAAGTAAGAAAGGTCTCAAGCAAGCTGAATCTATTAAAGCTGAAAAGAAATTGGGTTCTGGTGATGCAATATGTGCTTCAGTAGCTGCAGAGCAATTAATCCTTGCTGTTGGTACTAGAAGAGGAGTTGTTGAGTTATATGACCTTGCAGAATCCATGTCGCTTATTCGTTCTGTATCTTTGTATGACTGGGGGTAAGTGTTGTCAATTATTGGCATATCTAGGAAATCGGTGGACTCAATGAAATTTTTATGAAATTTATTAGGACATTTTTTTTGATAAGTGACATAGAAAATGGGCGTTTCCGAAACATGAGTTTAGAAAAAATCCCTTATTAACACTTTTTTCGAAATGGGTGTTTGGACTTGGAAATGTTCATAACGGATGTTTCAAAAACGTCGAAACAAATGTTCAAATATCAAAAAAGCTCGATTTGGATTCCGAAATACCCTTTTTGAAAACACCACCGTCCATACAAACATGCCTAAAGCCTCCTAATTTTTTTTTGAAATAACATTTCCCATCCACCACTTTTGGTCTTTACTCTTAACTCACAGTCACCTCCTCCCTTTTAATTGCTCATGATCGGCTGATCACTTAATTCTTATGCGTATTAGCTGATGATATAGGTCTATGTGATAAAATTATTCCAGGGGTAACTACTGCTTTTAGTTTTTGGACTATAACTTATAATCAAAAGTTTTTTTGTGAAGTAGTACAAAGGCTTAATTTATGAACTATAATATTGGTAGAAGTAAGAGTAGAATTCAATGACTTAACCTTAACTGTCTCTTTTTGTTTATATAATTTCATTTGTTAATGAGGAGGGAGAGATTAAAGAGCATGTTGCCTGCATCACTATGGGATAGATTAAAGGGAATCCTTTTAAACTGTTGTGTGATTGACATATATGTATCAAACTGAATGGAAATAATAAGATAATAAAACAATTTTTGAAATTGCATGTCTCTCTAGAATGTTAGTCAATCAAGAAATAACTTGTTCATAAATGAATGTGGTTGAACAGAGTATATTGTGGTGAATGAGTGCCAGAACAAGAAAGGATTATGTAAAAATGAACATGTTCTTTTGAAGGCAGTCATGACCAATGGTGACCAGGAGAGAGGAAGGTAATTGAAATGTATTGGTCACATGAAATGAAGACTAATTAATGTACATCTGTACCATTGAGGAGTGATGTGTTTAATATTGAGGGAGTTGTAAGATTAGGGGAAGATGAAAAAAGGATGGGGCAGGTAGTGTGGAAAGACATGCTGGCCAATGATCTTGTGGAGCTTAAAGGAGGCAGAATGGCCATAAGAGATTAATGTGGTATATCATTGAACTGACTTGAGCTAGGGCTTTGACGTTATCCTTTCTCTTGTTACCTAAGCAGATGTTCTGGAAACTCCTATTTTTTCCAATAGGTGTCTTGACATCAGAGTTTCTTTTTGATAGTTTTATTCTGTTGTGATTCTTCTTTCCAACGGTCTTGGTGTTCTATACGGTTTCTCGGTCTTGTTTCCTTCTCTATGTGAATTCCCTTCTCTCTTTTTAGTAAAGTTGTTACTTTAACAAAGAGTGTTTTGGCTTTCTTTGTTCTTTCCACTTTGATGTCAAATCCTTTCATGAAGGGCTTCTATGTTACAGGTCTCACCTTTGAGAAATTTTCACCAACTTGATTGCTGTTTTTTCTTTTCTTTCAAAGAATAGTTACAGTAGTTTGTAGTTCTTGACATGAAGTTCATCTTATGTCTTGTCAGGGGTTTGGGTTTTGAAATTTATAATGAGTAACTGTCTTGCTTATGGTTTTTGTGCAGATATTCAGTGGAGGATACTGGTGCTGTCAGTTGTATAGCATGGACACCTGATAATTCTGCTTTTGCAGTTGGGTGGAAATTAAGAGGACTTACAGTGTGGTCCGTCTCTGGGTGTCGCTTGATGTCTACAATCCGTCAGATTGGTTTAAGTTCTGTATCTTCTCCAGTGGTTAAGCCAAACCAGGATTGCAAATACGAACCTATGTTGGGTGGCACCTCATTAATGCAGTGGGATGAATATGGATATAGGCTTTATGCTGTTGAGGAAGGATCTTCAGAGAGAATTCTTGCATTTTATTTTGGTAAATGTTGCCTTAACAGAGGAGTTTCAGGCACAACATATGTCCGTCAAGTTATCTACGGTGAAGATCGGTTGCTTGTTGTGCAGTCTGAAGAAACTGATGAGCTTAAAATCTTGCATCTTAACCTTCCAGTTACGTGTTTAAATTTATCATGACAATTGGCTGTCCTCATTTTTATTCCTGCAGCATATGGACAATTCTGATATACTCCTTGTGCCAGGTTTCTTATATCTCGCAAAATTGGCCAGTACTACATGTGGCAGCTAGCAAGGATGGGATGTACTTGGCTGTTGCTGGCCTTCATGGGCTAATCTTATATGATATACGAATGAAAAAGTGGCGATTTTTTGGAGATATTAGCCAGGAACAAAAGATTCAGTGCAAAGGCTTGTTATGGCTGGGGAAAATTGTGGTTGTCTGCAATTACATCGATGCTTCAAATACGTGAGCAATCTATGTACATTTACATGTTCTTTTTAGTCATTCACTCTAAATGTTGGTTGTTGAAAGAATGCCTTTCTTTTTGTTTTATCTTTTCTTCTTTGATGCATTGTTGTCAACAAGCCTCTATGATCCTAGATGAGACCTTGCTGTCTGCCAGACATTACACCATGCACTTGTTGCACTTTTCATTGTATTGTTATAGTTAGTTGTTTATCCATTTATACATATTTTAGAAATCTTTTATTTGAGATGAGAATATATAATTAATAGAATTTTTTTTGATAAGTAAATGTAATTCATTAAAGTGGCCGGGGTGGGGGGGGGGGGGGGTAAACCCATGTACAAAAAAAGACTTAAAAATTAAAGTCTCATGTTATCCAAAAAATCAACAGAACTATACAAACTCTCTCAAGTCTTAATAGAATTTTTCAAACAAACATCTACTTTCAAGGAAGATTCCCTTGGTTAAAAGCATGGATGGATTGAAAGAAGTAGAACAACTTCAATTCAATAGACATTTTGAAAATTTTAAACATCAACTTTTTAATGCATCAATATCCCTAGACATTTACTTATCAAAAAAAGAAAACCCTAGACATTTAATGTGTCATTGGATATCTTGACGCATTGATTTGGACTTCAGAGTTAAGATGCCTGGATTAGATATTGCTGTATTCAGATACAATCCAATTTTTGATAATAATGAGCATATACTAAGTGGAGTCATCACCCAAAAAAAGAAAATGTTAAGGCATAAGAGACCAAATTTGAAGCAGAATTTTTTTTTGGACATTGGAATTTCAGTTGACCCTAGCCCTTGGACTTATCCAAAAAAAGGAGGTTGACCCTAGCCCTTAGTTTAGTATATATGGTTTCTATGTTGAATTCCATGTTTATCACCTTATATTTCTCATGTAGAGCCCTATGTATACTTATAAAAAAAAAGGGGAATACTAATTGAAAATTATCTTCACTTTAGAAAGAGAAAAGAAAGAAAAGAGATTTTTAGAAGTATAAGAAATATCAATGTTGATAGTAAATGAGTTATATTAGAAGCATGGATTTAAATCGCGGTGTAACAATATTTGGAGTATTGGTCAATTTGTAATGGGAATCAGAAATCGTAATCGTGATTTTTTTTTTCAAATCTTAGCAAACTTCTTAAAAGTCATACACATTTTGACAACAATTGACCATATTTTAGTTTTTTATTATTAGTTTTCAATTTTCAAATGCCTAGAAAGATGTATATTTTTTTATAAGTAACACCTAAAAAGATGTTTTACTATTTTATATTATTTTTTAAAGTTAAACTAATAAGAAAGTATCATTTGATTTGAATAACATTGCAACAATTAATACAAATAATAGGAAAAAATGATTATAGTGTGATTAATGATGGAATACAAAATTTCAAAGATTGAGGCCCAAAAGCCTTTTCTGAAGTTGGATCGGCCCGAATTTTTCGGTAACTCATTTCAATTTTTCGAACCATTTTGTTAGGTATCTCTCTTACATTTAGGTCTCATAAAAATAACATAAGGATTCTGCCTAAAAAAGAGAGAAGAGAGAAAAAAAACTCAAAATAATCGTATCAGTCATGTAACGGCTATATCAGCCGATACATAACAGTATTGGCAGATACAATTGCGAATTTTGGTATCATCGATATATCGGCATCGCATTGGATGCTAAAAAAACTAATACGGATAGGCCGATATGTAACAACAGTTATTTAAATCCATGATTGAAAGTAAAATCATCATTGGGTTGATGGGATGTCAAATGGATTTTGGTTTTGCTTTGAAATTTGATCTAGCACTTCTAGTTAGTGTCAGATTCAGATGTTCATCATATATGAAATGGGATCTCCCAAAATTTGCTTTGGGAATTTTTAAAATTTTTTTGACAATTCAATAGTATTAAAAAGAGCACCCAAGGGGGGCGCGCCCAAAATACAAGGAGCGGCTAGTATAGTTAAAGCCTTTAACTCCCCAAAAAATCAACTAAGGAGCCTACATACATTGGGTAGGCTTCTTTGACCCAAAAGTGGAGCAAACACAAAAAAATATCTTTAAAGATGGGAGGGGGCTTTTCTAGCCCTTCAAAGACTCTTCTATTCCTTCCCTTCCAAATAGACCACACTAAACAAATGGGAACCATCTTCCAAGCTGCACAAACATTCTTTTGAATCTGAATACCCTTCCAACTAAGAAGAAGGCCCTTTAATGTGGCTGGAAGAACCCACATATAGCCCAAAATAGAGAACACAAGATTCCAACAGTCCCTAGCCACCCGACAATGAATTAGAAGGTGGTTCACTGATTCCTCTTCATTCTTGCACATAACACACTAACTTGCCAACCTAAAGCTTTTTTGCTGCAAGTTTTCAGCCGTCAAAATTCCCCACCAAGTTGCCTCCCATGCGAAAAATGCGGCCCTGGTTGCCACTTGTGAAAACCAATTCAATCTCCAGGGAAACTGCAGCCCTCCCTCCTTCCATCAGGAGCTTGCAATAAGACTGTACAGTAAAATTTTTGTCAGGAACAGGCCTTCCAAACAATGCTGTCTCCACGGCCAGTGATGATTCTATACCTGCACAATTGCTCCATCAACCTTGTTACCTCCTCAATTTCCCAATAAAAAAAACTTCTGAATTTTGGGTCCCAAACCTGCTCTCCCGCATCCCAAAAACAACAATCAGCCATCCATTCCTCTTTGTCAACAACCAAGTTGTATAAGAGGGGAAAACTTTCCTTCAAAGCCATGTCCCCATACCCTGGGTCACTCCAAAACTTCACTCTAGAGCCCTCCCCTACTTCAAAATGACTATGATTCCGGAAATACTCTACTCCATTTTGAGTAGCCATCCAGATACCTCTAATTTAATGGCACGCCTATATGCAATACTTCTTGTAAGGAAAGGTTCTGCTCTTTTACCTTTTCTAAATCTGGTTCAAACTTCTTGGTATATCATTTTTAATTTTTGGTATCTTTTTGAGCTTATCAAAGGAAGTCTTTCCCTCTTGGAAAAATGCTTTTCATCAACTTCATTATTTAGATAATCAAAACCGATTAAATATTTAAAAAGCTTCAATTTCTTTCAAAATGGTATGGGCTAACTGAATTGCAAATATTATGTTAAAGTGCAGTTTGAATGGTCCTGATATGTCTGTAGTTTTAGTTATTTTTCTTTGTCCAAGAATAATTGTTATGTATTAAATTTGTAATCCTGTAGCACTTATCAATATATATATATATACATATATATACACATTATATTTTTTAATCCTCTAGCACTTGGCATAATCCATATTGGTTAAAACAATTAATCCTGTTGCAGGTACGAATTGCTTTTCTACCCAAGATACCACCTTGATCAGAGCTCGCTACTTTGTAGGAAAACATTGCTTGCAAGGCCCATGGTCATGGATGTCTATCAAGATTATATACTTGTTACTTACCGCCCATTTGATGTCCATATATTCCATGTGAAATTATCTGGTGAATTGACACCTTCTAGTACTACGGATTTACAGGTATAGGAGTGATTTCTCTCTCTTTCTCTCATGATCATTAGAATTTGTGAACTGAGACTTTTGGATGCTATAGAATTCTTAATTTCAAGTTGCCAACTGAATGAGAGTTCTGTAATGAAAAACATTTTTAAGTGATAAAATGACAAACAGCTTTCTACAGTACGAGAGCTCTCAATCATGACTGCAAAGAGCCATCCTGCTGCAATGCGTTTTATCCCTGATCAGCTTCCAAGAGAGTATATCTCTAGTAATCATATCTCATCTTCATCTGATTTGTTAGCCAGAGAGCCTGCTAGGTATGTGCTGTCCTTCGAAATGGTAAATAGAACTTCCTATGTGTCACATGCTGCTAAATGGTTGCTTTGTTAGATGTTTAATATTGAGGGCTAATGGGGAGCTTTCGCTACTGGATTTGGATGATGGCCGGGAAAGAGAGCTCACTGACTCTGTCGAATTGTTTTGGGTTACCTGTGGCCAATCAGAGGAGAAAACAAATTTAATTGAGGAAGTTTCATGGCTAGATTATGGCCACCGAGGAATGCAGGTAACAGTTTTCTTTAGCAATTACATTATTCACTTCTAGTGATTTGTTCTATTTTGCTCGTCTGATATAGATTCTGGTTGGAAGCTGATCTTTACAGGTTTGGTATCCGTCTCCTGGTGTAGACCCTTTTAAGCAAGAAGATTTCTTGCAGGTATAAATGCATCTAGTGGTTAAAACAATTTATATTTAAGGTTTACGTCAGATTCTATTATGAGTGGGCAATTCATGTTACTTATCAAAAGAAAAAAGCGGGCAGTTCATTTAACTTATTTATTCTCCATATATGTTTTTTTATATTATTCAAGAATAATTTAACTCATTAAAGTCTTATCAAACTATTTGAGGTTGATTATGTGAATCCTGTTTTGCCTTTCTATTCAATTTAAGGTCATTCCCCTAGTTAAACTACACACAATCATCTCTTTTTTTACTATCTCAACCCAAGTTAATATTGGTCTCTCTGCTCTTCTAGCATGACCTTCAATGTAAATCATGTTACTCTTCCAGTCTTCCTTAATGCTTCTTGGTGCAGTTACTGGTGGCCATACCACCCTAATTAGTTTCCTCTCATTTTATCTCCTATAGGCACTACTTAGACAATCTTATAAATGTATTTATTTTTAACTTTATCTTTTCTTGTCTACGACAAGTCCATCTCACCATCCTCAATGATATAGAAGTTTTTACAATTCTTTAGGAAGCTATGAATTAGATATTAGAAGTAATGTTATTTTTTTAATTGACTTTAAAGCATATAAAGAAACTGGTTTTAGTATATTTGGATAATGTCTAGGGTCCATATCAAACCAAGTGGTTTGTTGGCTTTATATATTAATATCCGACACGGTTTCACTTCTTCAAGATGGTTTCTGGACTCGGTTTTGTTTAATCTTCATTTACTTCTGATGCAATATTGTTGTACATGTTTCTAAGCTTTGTCAATGAAGATATAGACATTTGTTTTTGACTGGATTGTCTTTAGGTTGGTAGGCGGACTTGATTAAATAATTGAATAAGCAGTTATATCTTTAAAGTTATGTTTTTGCATTTTGGACTTAAATTTCAGACATAAACCCTGATCTGATTATTTGGTTCATGTAACCTGAGATGGTTAAGTAACTTGATGTTAATTTTTAGTTGGATCCTGAGCTGGAATTTGATCGTGAGGTATATCCTTTTGGACTTCTTCCAAATGCTGGAGTAGTTGTCGGCGTTTCCCAGAGAATGTCATTTTCAGCTTGCACGGAGTTTCCATGTTTTGAGCCAACTCCTCAGGCTCAAACTATATTGCATTGCTTACTACGACACCTTCTTCAGGTACTACTTGGACCTGTTGTTTTCTATCACGCTGATTCTTCTACTAAGTAAAAGGTAGAAATAATGCTAAAATTGCTGTATTTTGTAAAAAATAGTTTAATATTGCACCATTTGTGGAAGTTAGCTTAATCAAACTCTCTGGGTGTTCCATGTTAGTCTTAGACTTCATTTATGACATTTTTTAACTAGCTTTTGCCATGACTGTTGCAGTGGCATTGCAATTTTGCAATATTTGTTTTATTTTGGGTCCAAATGAGAATTGCTGATTCTGATTCTATATTTGCTAGAGGGACAAGAGTGAAGAAGCTTTACGGTTGGCACAATTATCAGCAGAGAAGCCCCATTTTTCCCATTGCATGGAGTGGCTTCTTTTTACCGTATTTGATGCTGAAATTTCCAGGTAATTCTAATAAATTATAAGCACTTGTGCCCTCTTTGCCTGTGGGTTAGTTTTTCATGCTCTCAGTGTTGGATTGGTGTCTGTCTAAACTATTTTTTTTAAAACTACTTTATTACAGGCCGAATGCAAACAAAAATCAGACCTCAGTCCCTAAGCATTCGACTAACTCCTCTCTTTTGGAGAAGACCTGTGATTTAATTAGAAATTTTCCAGAGTATTTTGATGTTGTTGTTAGTGTTGCAAGAAAAACTGATGGTCGACATTGGGCTGATTTGTTTTCTACCGCAGGAAGATCAACGGAGTATGTTATCTCTCCTCTTTTTTATTATTTTCCTTCCTGTATGAAGTGCACTGCAAATGCTTTGTTAGAAGTCTATTTAACAAAGAGAAATACTCAGGTCAACAGAAAAAAGTGTTTGACATCGCTACTTCTAGAGCATGAAATTCAAATTATTTATGGTTATCAGTGTTAGATGGCAAGTAATTGGATCAAACTGTTTCTCTAGCCTGATCAAAAGCATCAAAATTTCCAAGATTGGATTGCAGAGGAATCGTGGCTAGTCCTATTTTATTGCAATTTGATTGGTACTTAATATGAGGGGGGAATGTTGCAAATGAGTGAGTAAGAATAATTTTTAAATTTTTTTTTGTTGGGAAGTGGCAATAAATTAAGGGAGAATGCTGCAAATGTGTGCACGGACTTTTATTTTTAAATGGACCATATATTACGTTATGATAGGGGACATTGATTGGTGCAATGGGACAAGATTGGGATGTCAGAGATGAAAATGTTGCGCACGCACGTGTGAATTGGGAAGTTGGAAATTAATTTAAGGGAGAAACTGAAGACGTGTGCCCAGGATTTTATTTTATTTTGTAAGTGGATGTAGGGGTGGACCTAAGATGGTATAGTTGATGGGGCCAAAATGAATATAAATATTTTTTAAAGCATGATAATGTGGGTTTTAGACTTTTGTATGGGGAGTACAAATAGTACTGGGGATCTAGTCTGTACCTAACCCTCACAATACCCCCAAATAATGGGACCAAAACAGGGTCTGGGAATTTTTATTAAATCTTCCCAACAATAATAATATTCAGATATTCCTGATACAGTATTCCCATCTGGGCTTGCTGAAAGCAACAATATTTTAGACCCAAAGCTCCTTTACAGCCATGGATCCTGGCACTTCTGTGCCCTGATGTTACTTGTAAAGTGATGTGCTACAATTTTCCAATGCAGGTCTGGGCATTGTGTTTCCAGTGAGAATAACTGTTGAAGTTACACAATTAAACAGATTTGAAATTGTACCTTGGGGCTGGACTCCAGAAATCTTTAAAGAATTAGAATTTATCCATGAATAGATTTTTCTTCTTTCAAACTTACGCTTTTGGTTATTTTGATCAAAAGTCACTCAAACGTCATAGCACTCAAAAGTCTCAAACCAACATGGTAAGAGCTCTTTGTTAAGTCTCACTTGGGTGAATGGAAAATTTCATTATTATTTACTGATTGAAAATTTCATTATTATTTACTGCCAGGCTGGGTCTCTCTCTCTCTCTCTCTCTATATATATATATATATATACACACACACATATATGGATCTTCCTTTTTTTTCTTATTCCTTCCCTGGTGGCCAGGGTGAGTCTTAGCAAATGTCTGGGCAGATTTTTGCTGGTAAAATGAACACAATTCTGGCACCAACAGTAGGTTTATAAGACATTTTACTAGTGGTCTTACTCAACGAGACACTTTCTAAGTCTTTAATCACTCTTGAATTTTCACAAAAAGAACATGTTATTCTTTCTTAAATATGTTTCACTGAACCCTGCTGGCCTGCAGTTTCATGTAAGATTTCTGATAGATGACTTATGTTTTGTTCATGGCCTTGGAAATGATTATTGGTGTCAATTATCTCGTAGTATTCAATGTGATGAAGTATGAATTTCAGCATTTTCTTCATTTGCAGATCCAGTCTTGAAAATAAATTTGAATGTTAGTATGCATTAGTTCAATATTATCCCGTTGGCCTTTGCTTTTTCGTCTTTAATTTAGTTGTTTGTATTGTCTAGGTTGTTTGAGGAATGCTTCCAACGGAGATGGTACCGGACTGCAGCTTGCTATATACTTGTAAGTATCAGTCATGTCCATTGGATATTTTAAGCTTCTGGGATTTAGGAATATCATAAAATTTCCAAAGCTTCTTCTTCTTCTTTTTTTTTTTGTGTCAAATAAAAAATAAAGTGTCTCCCTAACTTTGTCTGTAAAATAGGACTTGTTAGAACCTTTCAGTATATTTATGTCTTTACCATTAAAGTGTGTGATACTCTTAGTTAACTGATTGTTTCAATATGTAGTTCAAGTGCCATTGTTTTGCCAATCTGATTGTGTTCACTGTCTGTTAAATCAAGTAACTCCTCAGATATTTTAATGCTATGCTAGTTATTCTGTGTTTACAAGGATTTGCATGGGAACAATTTTCCTCCTACTTTCTTCATGAGTGTGTGACAGAGGAAGTTTCAACCACTACATCTCTCTCTCAAATTTCCTATTTTTTGTGCAAAATGGTAAATCCTATCTTCTTGTGTAATGTTTTACCCCGCAGGTGATTGCTAAACTCGAAGGTCCTGCTGTGAGTCAGTACTGTGCTTTACGTTTATTACAGGTAAACACCTGCTAGTAGGTGCTACACCTTTTGCAGTTTCTTTTCTCCTTTGCTTTACTTTTGCCGTTCTGCAAAATATATCTGACAATGACTTTCAAATGCAGGCAACACTTGATGAATCTTTATATGAACTTGCTGGGGAGCTGGTATGAGTTTGGATAATTTGGTTATTTTTCTAAGATGATTAAAGTATTAATTTTTTACTAGTGATATTTGTGCCTTTTTGTTTTGTTCTCAGGTGAGGTTTCTCCTTAGATCTGGAAGGGAATATGAATCTGCAGCAACGGATTCAGACAAACTATCTCCCAGATTTTTGGGATATCTTCTTTTCCCTTCTAGTTACAGGAGGCAGTCTTTTGACTCTAAAAGGTAAAAGTAGCCTTCCACAAAGTAATTTGCATGTCAAGGGAACCCTGCAACTTTGGAATTTCAAATAATACTAACTAGACATTTTTATTTTTGGTGGGGGCAGCACCTCATTCAAAGAGCAGAGTGCACACATTGCCTCTGTTAAGAACATCCTGGAAAGTCATGCTAGCTATTTAATGTCGGGGAAAGAACTTTCCAAGCTTGTTGCATTTGTAAAAGGCACCCAATTTGATTTAGTGGTATGAGAGAACTCCCACATTTGGTCTAGAATGAATATCAGCTATTATTCCGTGATCTTATGTTGTATGCAACAAACTTATTGCAGGAATATCTTCAACGAGAAAGATATGGATGTGCTCGCTTGGAGAATTTTGCTTCAGGGCTTGAATTAATTGGGCAAAAGGTATCAACATCTGGAAATAGTTGTTGAATAACTTCTTGAAATGTTGATTTCAATAAAGATTTTGAATAATTTTAGATCAGGTGGATGAAACTTTTACATTAATGAAATGCAACCTTTGCAACAATTGAGCCATAGAAAAATTGTTATTCAAATCAAATGCGTGTTCCATGATTCCATCAAATCATAAAATGTTTTTACCTCACAATTACTTTTTTTAGGTTTTTTTAGTTATCAGCTTATATGGTCCTTTTTCTTTCCCTTCTCATTTGTCATCTTGCTATATGGTATTTATCAATTTATCATTAAAATAATTGCTTCCCGGATTATTCATTTGAGGTTTTTCTGATGCTTCTCTGTTGATCTGTGTGCTGCTTTGTTATCCCGTCCATTGTGTTGCAGAAATGATATGATGAAGAATTTTCTTTTTGTGCTTTTCTTATTATATGGTGGTATCTTTATAGCAGATCATAATGATGGCCATACTAGATGGAGAAGTTTTTCAATGCATAGCTCTTTCAACAAATATGACCAAATGGAATCTATGAAATGTCTCATTTATGGCCTAAATCTTGCCATGAATATTAGTTAATTGATATGATTAGAAGAAATGTTGAAGTGCTCTGAGTATTCATAAAGGAAAACATGTCCTGTATTGGGCATTTGATAAAACACAAATTTTCTAATTAATGAAGCAAACACATAGAAAGTGATGTTAAAATTTTAAATCCTGAATGTGGATAAATGCAAAAAGCATGTTAATGCTGCCTTTTGAAGTGTCATTTAAAAAAAATGGAATGTTTTGGGAAAGTTGTTTTCTATTACTACTTTCTTCATGACCTGACTGATTGGCTAGTTTCTTGTGTTTTTACAGCTTCAAATGGGCACATTACAAAGCCGGTTGGATGCTGAATTCCTTTTGGCTCATATGTGCTCTGTCAAGTTTAAAGAGTGGATAGTCGTCCTGGCCACTCTTTTGAGGCGATCTGAGGTATAGTTGCCATCAAAATTTTTATAAAAAGGGAAAGGAAAAGTGATGGTTTTTACATCTCTAATAGGGGTCCATTGCTGAATTTGATAAATTGGATTATTTTTTTGACCTCTGCTTTTCTCTTGTGAAATTCCGAGCAGGTTCTTTTTGATTTATTTCGGCATGATACGCGGTTATGGAAAGCATATAGCATAACTTTGGAGGTATATCTCTTAAAGCTTTACTGGTTACAGTGATAATGCATATAAACGCCTCACCATCCTTTCTTGATATACACCTTTCAGTCTCATCCAGCATTTGCTGAATACCATGATTTACTTAAAACCTTGGAAGAGAGACTTACATCTAGTGCAAGTTTGGAAGGGTAATGAGGCAGACTAGATTGTCCAACCATTGGTTGAGTTCGACTAACAGATTGGCTGCGAAATGATGTAATTCTTCACATCGGCGATACCTTCTTGGCTGAATAAAAGATTCCAGGTGAATCACATACACATGGATGAGTATTCATCTCTTCGGTTGAGCGGGGAAACTAGTAGACCGGGAAATCATGTCATAGGGTCTGTATTATACAATCTTTTTGTTAACCATCTTTCTGGTCTCATTCAAATCACAGAAAAGTGTTCTTTGTAGATAAGGCAGTTGAAGTATAGGTGGGAGGTCTTACCCATGTTTGCTCCTTTATTGTTTTTTTTCACTATTTGTATCATGTGTTTATTTGTCAAAATAATGCACTTTATGCATTATGTGGATATGACTTCTGTAGATGCTCTTGCCTTGAATATGGCTCTTTAGTTGTGGCAGAGACTAGTGCCAGAGAATCTAGTCATCTATGCAGAAAACATCTATGCAATAATATGAACAGATTTTTGCCAGGTCATACTGTAAAAGACCATTACTTCTCACTGCCTAATCGATGGTAATGCAACTATGTTTGCTATGATTAGTTCAGGGGACCCTTTTGTTATACATTGTGTGTATAAATGTGAATTTCAATTTCAGTATGTTGTATCAAAGCAAATGCCGGGGCGTGCTGGCAGTATATCTATTGCATGCTTGAAGAAATGGATATTAATTTCTCCCCTGTTATAACCACACAACTTAATTTCAGTCAGGTATAAAATATATTGTCGTTGTGACTTCACCCTTAAATTTTGTGCATTTACGGTGGCATGTTTGGATGGGTGGTGGCGTTTTGGAGTTTAATCAGATTTTTTTTTTTTTTATTTTATATTTGAATGTTTGTTTTGACTTTAGGCTGTTTCAAAATTTGAATGTTTGTTTCGAAAAAGTATCAATAAAGAATTTTTTTTCAAACTTTGTTTTGAAAATGTCTTTTTTTTTAATCTATATAATACATTCAACATTTTTAATAGTTTATATAAACACTGTAATTCATTGGGCAACAACCAGTTGTTATATATGATCCATATTCAAACAAATTAAGGAGAATAGTCTCTCCAGTACATTTATATTTCAAAGTCATTGCTAAAGGAAAAATGGCAACAGAACAACAAAACTATTCTAATGCAAACAATTCCATGTCAGACACCAAGCAGTACTCTTGTTTGCAATGGAGATGATTAAATCACCAACTGAAGCTGATGGACTCAAAATGTAGGTTATCAGACAAACCAGATGAACATATGCCTGCAACCTCGTGTCTCATTTTCTTGGGACCGCAAACAAAAACTCCCACACTTGATTCTTTACGCTCGAATAACATTCCTGCAATAACACCAATTTCAAAAATACATATAGGATAAAACGATGTTTTTGAGAAATTATTTTGTAGTCTCAAAATATTATTGAGTTATCATGATATGTCAGACATATGGCGTGTGCATAAAAGTGTATTAATATCTACTTTTTTATTGTACTATTTAACATACCTACTTTTCTATTGAACTATTTAACATGTGTCATGTATTTATTGACATGGACCATCTATATATATATATATATATATATATATATATATATATATATATATAAGACTCAAATAATCCCTAATCATTTAGAACCATCATACTATAAGAACAAAAATACTATAGTTTTTATCTAGACATGCATGGTGTGCAAAGAATAACTTACTCTTCAGGTCTGGCCTTTCACCATAGTGGACATTGGTAGATTGGAAAAGTGACTGTTGGGGGAAGCTTTCCAGTTCTCTATCTGCATTATAGAACCATGAGTTTGGCGAGGCTTCTGGTGTCGTCCCCTCCATGTTCTGAATCTGCTTCGTTTCCATGGCATTCTGTTTCTTGTTCCAAAGAAAAGCTGCAGTAGCTGTGATAGCTATGCAGATGCATATGAGCAACATATTTATCACCGTTCTCACAGAGTATGAGTAAATCTGATTAGTATTGTGATCAATTGGATATATATAGTAGCGAGTCAGGATACCCATGAAGAGAAGGAAAATGATGAAAGAAGATGATATAATTGCAGCTAGCCAAAGCCAGCTGTTTTGGCCTAAAATGGGTGTTATGGGTGCATCAGATGGGTTGGGTTTGAACCACACAGTTCGAGTTAGGTGCTTTTGTTCATTTTGTGTTGTGGGTTGCTTCTCTCTGGTTACATAGGCCTCTATTTGTAGCTCTAACTTGGAAAATTCAGAGGGGATGGCTGAGATTGGAAGGAGGAGGTCTAGCATGGTGAGGTCTGAAGAGTTCTTGAATGCACAGATGAGGAGAATCTGCGGTGTCTTGCATTTCAATGTCTCACTCTTGAAGATGAGCTCTCGAATGATGGAGATGAAAGGGGTAATGCCACTGCCTCCACTCACCATCACAAGTGTGTCATGCCTGCAACCATAATTGTTTTATCACTACACCAAACATACATATACACGTACATACATATAAATATACATATACATATACATATGCGTATACACACATGGAGAGAACCAATATGGATATATATACACATTCGCACACACTAGCCAACCAATGACCTGTGCATGGGTATGCTAGGTTCTCTAATACTCTTATAGTCTTACATTCGATACAAAATGAATGATGAAATAGATGAGAGCTTATAAATGTACACACACGCACACACTAGCCAACCAATGAGCTGTGCACGGGTACGTTAAGTTCTTTACTATTCTCACCGGCTTACGTTCGATACAAAATGAAAGGTGAAAGAAATGAAAGCTTATAAATGTACATCCTCTCAGTTCAAAATAACTCAACAATTCCGAACAGAATAGTACGTTGAGAAACCTTCATTTTTAAAATAGATAATAGATATATATATATATTTACTCATATACTGCATACCTTAGAAAATTGGTTGAAACAGGTCCATAAGGTCCTTCAATGGAGACATCAAGACGATCAATAGAAGAAGGCGATGAAAGAATCTGGTAAAGCTTTTTAGACCAACTTCCTTCCCCTTTAATGATAACACTCAGCTTCTCAGGTTCCAAATTACTGTTGGAGCTAATTGTAAATGGATGCCACTGCAGCTTGGAAATGCTAGGCACATTCATGAATATGATGCTTGTTGGATTAAAACTCGAACCTGGCAAGATCATTATGATATCAAATACATTTTTTTTGGTGATGAGGGCATCTGGAGTTTCGCCCCATTAATTTTATAGTTTTGCAGTTTTTTCAACCCACAGTGCCAGACAAGCGAGGCCTTCTTTGATTTTGGGTGGCTGGCTCTAAAGGAGTTTTGCAATCTCTAGTGTTATATATATTGTTAATTCATTTTTTATCAGATTAAACTTTTAGAATAATTAGTAATCTAAGATGATAACGAGAGTTTTAAGTCTCTTGTTCATTTGTTACAATATTTATACTTATTTATCTTGTGACTTCAAGATTAGTAATTTTGTTCTCACTCGATCTTATGCCTCACACTTTGTTATAACATTGTGCCAACCCTCTTCTGTGCAAGAGTGTAGAAACAAGATTGCATGTGAGAGTGTTATATATGAAAAAATACATGAAAAAATATTTGTTCTTTGTACATATTGTTAGTTCATTTTTTAACAGTTAAAGTTTTCAGAACAACTAATTATATAACAGTTAAGATTCGAACTAAATATTTGCACGAACAAAGCCATCCTCTCCGTTCTTGGTCTACCACTATACTGTCCCTTAGGATTCAAATACACACACATGTATATTTTTTGTGTGTGTGATGATGAATGATAGTATTTTTACCTTGGCTCTTGGAGAAGTTGAGCTCAACAGTTTCGCATGGAAGAATGCGGGCGGAAACAAGGCGAACTCTTTGCCGTGATTGCAAGAACCTCAAGTATCGATCAATCAAGAAGAGGTAGAAACCAGGAAGCATGATGAAGGCATAAGAGATGCCAACATGAAATAGGAAGAAAATGATAAAGAGGATGTAGAGATAATGGGTGTAGAAGAAGAGCTCGAACATCTTTCTCCTTATGCGAGGGATTGTGGCCACCCACATCACTATTCCACATAACAAAGCTATCTCTCCTGCTACATTTGATACTCCAGTTTTATCCCATTTTAGCATCTGAATTTCACCAACATAAAATATATTAAAAAAAAAAAAAAAATTAAGAATGAGAATTTCTTGGATCAACTTTTAACAATTTCCCAAAACTAAGGATGCATTAATTTGGCTACAAAAAACATGTCAGTGAGAATAAAACATGTCAACATAAAACAAACAATTAGTCAGTGTAATTTATTAAATAATAATAAAAATGTATGTAATATTTATAAACTTCGTAGGAGGTTAGTATAATTTATCATTTAAATAAAATTTTATTTTATTTTATTTAAAAATTGTTAATAAAATAAATCTGAAAAAATCTGTTCCCACTTCCTATATGCCAACGGATTTTCTATAAACCTTGTTCTAAAAATTAGCAATATATTTTATTAATAGATCGAATTTCGTGAGAAGTTACGTTATGTGAGGTCACACATTACAATCAAGACCGAAACAATACAAATTATACATTGGAAAAGTTGTTGGAACTGAAAATAAAGGCTTTATTGGCAGTGACCAAAAAAGTTTTAACAAACACAAATCAGTTTCTATTTTCTTGTTACGTTTTGCATGTCAAACAAAGCAACAAAACCAACTTCTAGAAGGGAAACCACAAAAGTACTGATGCACAATTACCATTGATTCTATTTACTTACAACTTGCAGGTCTTAAAAGGAGAGAAATTCTTGCATGAATCAGGTTACCATTGACATGGTCTTTAAACCCCGTCAAAAATCATCTTGCCATATAAGTCCACTTATTTTTATGTCTGTCAAAAATAAAATATCTTATCCAAATCGAGTTCATTTTACGTCAATAAATTCTGTTCATGCAAGAATTTCTCCTTAAAAGAGTATTATTGTACCTTGGGATAACTCGGTTGGAGAGCTAGAAAGAAATACGTGCTCAAAGTCTTAATTCAATACTTCGCGGCCTAATTTGGAATACTCTCCCAGCAAGTGAAAGCTTGTGCAAAATGGTTGTGCATGTGGCAGAGTGTTTTGGTTTACGGTTCGAGCACATGACCAAAGGTTGTGATTGGTGTGATTGATTTTGGGTAAAAAAAAAAAAATGGGAGTACTATTGTGGTGGAACAAATAAACAGTCGCAATTAGCAAACGATGGCCATGCCTAAGCAATTTCAATGGACCACAATTGAAAAGAACTCGCCACCGGTTCCTATCCAAGAGCTTAGCTCACTGAAGTTTGTATGTGTGTTTATTTAGTGGCGTTGATTAATAGGACCGAGACCTTATATATATAGTACACGAATTAATTAATAAAAGAAACCTACAGCTTATATCTCATATATATTAAGAGTAACAAATTTATATATTAATTATCAAACGAAGTATATATTTATATTTATATAAATATAAATATGCATTAAAGTAATTTTAATTACCTCTGATAATTGATGGGTAGCAGCCCAATAGATGATGTAACAAACACCATGAGCTGTGAAGAGGGTCATGACAACGTTGCCAAGCCATATATGATACTTGATGCTAGCCTCAGAGGTGAGTCCAAAGAGTGGCAGCACCGATGAGCCACGGGTCACCGGAAAGAAGAGAAACGCAAGACATATGTTCCCAACAAGCCCCAACCTTAGAGCTGCGCTGTCTAACTTAGTTTCCCACCTGCCAAACGCACCATATAAATTACAATACGCGCGAGCGCGAGCGCGCGCACACATATACAAGAAATGGGGTATCCAAGAACTTACAGTTTCTCCCCTGATTGTAGGGTAATATTAGCAAAGCTGACGTGCAAGTAAGTTGAGAAAGACCAAACCAAGAGTGAAATGAACATGACCAAAAAGGCCAGCTCTATCCGAGAAACAATTCCTAGGCTTCTGATGATCATTGGACGCTTCCATAATGTCATCAATCGATGCTTTTTGCTGTCTCTGTTTATTAATAAACATTTGTTCAAGGATTAGAATTCATGTTAATTATCATAATAATAAATTAAAAGACTATATGGTTAACATTGATAATTCTGCGCACCTTTCCATGTTATTGTCACTTGAAATCTTTCCTAAATGGTGATACACACAGCCCAAGACAGCCATGAATAGAATGGGAAATGTGTAAACCAAAATTGTTGCCCCTGTAATATATAGATTATGTGTTAATATATATGAAAATATAAAATTTAGTGCACAATGGACAATACATCAAGAACACCATGTGAATGAAAAGAGACTAGTATATATACACACATATGTATGTATATATATATATATGTGGATATATACATACATATAAATAATATGAATTCAAACCTTGCGTTCCAAAATAAGTTGAGTTGGTATGTGCTCGAATCTCGGACAACCATGTCTGCTTATAGACATTAGTTGGTGTCATGATCCAAATGAATAGATACCCTAAAAAGACTACCACCAGTATTGTCATTATTGTTGCTCGGATGGCACTGATTGCTGCATGAGAAGGAAGTGGTGATCCCTTTGCCACCATTGGATCCATTTCTCTCTCTCTCTTTCTCCAACAGCTTATATTACTTAATCAAGGTCCGACTGAATGAAATCTATACGGGGAATGTGAGTAGAATGACAATATATATAGGAAGGAATGTGTATAATAATTAGAAATATACAAGAAAGTGGACTTCCCAATTCTGGGAGAAGCATGATTCTCGTTCTGCTACAGTGTTATGGCTTTATATTATTTCTTATGTCAGATTACGTGTTAAACACTAATTGGGTATAAGCAAGTTGAGATTATTTAGGAGTCAAAATGGAATAACTTTGTACACGTGGATGGGTTTACTTCCTCCCAATGCATGGTTCATGCAACAGTTGTACGCCATATGAAAGCTCTTGAAAAGCACTTAGTATGTATGTATTCCATATACACATACGCAACTACACACACACACACACAAGCTAATATAAAAAATCATATTACATGTAAAGCATTTGAATGCAAAGCCATAACGGTTCAAAATATATTTGGGGAGTCTTTGACTCTGTAATGGGATGGTTCCTCTATCAATGCGCATTAGGATGTGGGCTCGTGTTTGTGTGAGTTGTGTGTGGGAGTACGTGTGCTTGATGTCTGTCTTACACGTGCTTGCAGGCTGATGTGTAATGGTTGTATATTTGTATTAAATTTAGGGATACAACTTACCCGAGCACAACCTGAAAATTATCAGACTTTGACAGTTTTCTTTATAAATCAGTACCGGTTTAGACAAAAAAAAAACACAAGTTCAACTTCAATTCCGACTTGGTTTGGGCATGAGCCTTTGGAACCTGAATCCAACTTGAACCCGAGCTTATAATAGATAAATATATGTGTGTGTGTGTGTTTGTATAAACCGTTGCACTGTTTAGATAACTCATCTAGGAACAAGCCTTATACAATGTTTTGTAAAAAATGGTGCACATCTCTAAAATTTAAAAAAAGATTAGAAAAAAAAGTATAAATTTTAAAAATATATAATATTAACTTTTAGTGTAGTGTTATTATACCCAGAGTGCATTTATATTTGTTTCTATATATATATATATATATATATATATATATATATTCTACGCAAAGTCAGTTGAAAGGTTTTGTAACAGTTTGACGATGCAAAAGAGAAGCAGTTCCCCGAACATTCAATACTTGTAAAATTCCTCCTCCTAAGCTGCAAAAGCTTAACTTTTGTAACCGATTGTATACGTCCATCATACTTGTCGTGTCACATACTATTAAAAAACGTACGAGACGTCTCTGATTAATATATATATATATATATACATATATATATATATATATATATATGTGAGCCAATTAAACCAAGTTATATTTTTAATAGTTTTTTTAAAGTTGAGTTATGGTAGTAGTAGGATTTGATTTATTTTAATCCTAATGAGACTAGGAGTCCTTGTCCTAGTGGGAGTGGTATTTTAATTCAATTAGACTTAGAAATCCTAATTGTATTAGGATTAGGCTTTACATAATTTATATATATAAGTGTGTAGCCGTGTGGTAGAGTGTGCCAAGGTGTGTGTGCTGTGCGCTGTATGCCGCAAGCCAAAAGAAAATATTGTTAGAGTGTTCTGCCGTAAGAATGGCACTGTCAAAAGGTGGGTGATTTTCTTGGTGAAGGTTTCTTTTAATAAAGTAAATTTGTGAGGTTTTGCAGCCAATGTATTTGATTGTTTCAAGAGAATACTATTTGTTCTTTGTCTTATTCTCTTTCATTACTTTGAGTTCCTTTATGTGAAGAATTGGTTTCTGCTCCATCATTCAACAAAAACGGTCCTTTCGTATTCCTTTTATTTCAATAATTTATATTTGAGGGTATTATTTTTGGGTCCAACAATTGGTATCAGAGCTTGGTTATTTTTTTTCGATTCGTGAAGATGACTTCAATTATTTGTACGGTATATAAATTTGATGGAAAATCTCCTTTTTATATTTGGGAGAATACGATGATGACTTTTTTTGGTTCAAGTGGTTTGACGATGAAATTCATTAAGGAAGAGCTTGCAGCAGATGCAGATGAGGCAACAAGGCAAGTACACTTCAAAACTTTAAATTGTATTCATCAAGCTTTAGATATTTCTGTTCTTAGTAAAATTTCTCATGTTCAGTCTGCGAAACAAGCATGGGATATTCTTACAAAAATATATGTTGGTGTTGATAAGGTGAAAAAGGCTAGATTACAAAAATTGCATAGAGATTTTGAGTTGTTGCAGATGAAAAAATCAGAAACTATTTCTGAGTATTTTTCGCGGACCACGGCACTTGTTAATGAGATGAGGACTAATGGTGAACAAATAACAGACCGTCAAATTGTTGAAAAAATTCTTCGAAGCTTGACACTGCGGTTTGAATATAAAGTGACAGCTATTGAAGAGTCGGCTAACTTGGAGTCCATGACAGTGGATGAATTACAAGGTTCGTTGAGAGTTCATGAACAACGCTTGAATGAGAGATCAAAAAATTATGTGGAGGAAGCTTTGCAAGCTCAATTAAATTTGAAGAATGAAAAAGGCGAGTCTCAGAATAATGGAGGATTTAATCAACGTTTTCAAGGCTACCAGAATAGAGGGCAGAATCACAACAATAGAGGAGGCAGAGGCAATAATGGGCAAAACAGATTTGGTGGAGGAAGAGGCAGAGGCAACCAGTGGCAGAACAACAATCAGTGGCAAAATAATAATTGGCAGCACAGACCAGTCCAAGGAAGAGGAGATGGTAACAATTCTAATCCACAATCTCATAAATCCAATATTCAATGTTTTAATTGTGGCAAGTTTGGGCATAAAAAGTCTGAGTGCAGATCTAGAAGGCCAAATAATAGAGATCATCAAGCTAATGTTGCTGAAAATAATCCTGGTGGTAATAATGAAGTAGAAACCGTGTTGTTGGCTTGTAATGTTGTGGATAATGATGATAGTGCTAAGTGGTATTTAGACACTGGCTGTAGTAATCACATGTGTGGTGAGAAAGACATGTTTTCTGATTTGGATGAGTCCGTTCGATCAGAGGTAAAGTTTGGAAATAATTCAAAGATACTTGTGATGGGTAAAGGCAAAATAGCAATCAGATTGAAGAATGGGTCTCACAAGTATATTTCAGATGTGTTTTATGTACTAGGTTTGAAACAAAATTTGTTGAGTATGGGGTAACTTTCAGAAAGAGGTTATGATATGCGAATCCACCATGGAGTTTGCACAATTAATGATGACCGTTTGGGGCTAATAGCAAAGGTAAATATGACTCAAAATCGTTTATTTCCATTGAGTATTAAATGCGAGAATTTACCTTGCTTTAGTTCTATGATTGATGATGATAGTTGGTTATGGCATATGCGGTTTGGGCATGTAAATTTTGGCAGTCTTAATTTTCTTGCTAGAAAACATTGGGTTTCTGGTTTGCCTGTTATTGATATCCCAAATAGAGTTTGTGAAACTTGTGTAATGGGAAAGAAACATAGAGATGCTTTTCCTACAGGAAATTCATGGAGAGCCAAGAGGCCTTTGGAGTTAATACACTCAGATTTGTGCTCAGTGGAGGTACCTTCTAATGGTGGCAGTAGGTACTTTATCACTTTTATTGATGATTTTAGCAGAAAAGCATGAGTTTATTTTTTGCAACATAAATCTGATGCTTGTGATGCTTTTAAAAAATTCAAGGCTTATGTTGAAAAGCGAAGTGGATTTCAAATTAAGACTTTGAGAACTGACAGGGGTACAGAATATCTTGTTTGTGATGATTTTTTGGAGACACATGGTATTAGGCATCAGTTGACTGCTAGATATACTCCACAACAAAACGGAGTGGCAGAAAGAAAGAATAGAACTGTTATGGATATGGTTAGATGCATGATGAAATTTAAAAATTTGCCTAAAGGATTTTGGGCTGAAGCGGTTGCTTGTGCTATTTATGTTTTGAATATGTGTCCTACTAGAAGTGTTTCTAACAAAACCCCGCAGGAAGCTTGGAGTGGACAGAAGCCTGTTATTAAACACCTAAGGGTGTTTGGATGCATTGCATATGCTCATGTGCCAGATCATCTTAGAAAGAAACTTGATGATAGAGGTGAAAAATGTATTTTTATTGGCTACAGTCAATTGTCAAAAGCCTACAAGTTGTATAATCCAATAACAGAGAAGGTGGTTATTAGTCGTGATTTGACTTTTGATGAGCAAGGAGTTTGGGATTGGTCTCAGAATAATCAAATCCAGCCACCTTTAATTTTTAATAATGCAGATCCACAGATTGAAGTACAGAATGAGCCTCAGATTAGTGATCCTCCATCTTCAGATGTGTCATCACCTCATGCAGAGTCTTCTAGGCGTCCTCAACGCCAGCGCCACTTGCCTGCTCGCTTACAGGATTATGTTGTTGGTAGTGATAATGAGCCAACTAATGAAGATTTAGTGAATTTTGCTTTATTTGCAGATTGTGATCCTATGACTTTTGAAGAAGCCTCTCGTGATGATCATTGGATTAAAGCCATGGATGATGAGATCCATGCAATTGAGAAGAACGACACATGACAACTTACTACTCTTCCTAGTGGTAAGAAACCAATTGGTGTAAAGTGGGTGTACAAGACAAAGTACAGGCCCAATGGTGAGGTAGATCGCTTTAAAGCGAGATTGGTGGCTAAGGGTTACAAACAAAAGCCAGGTATTGATTATTTTGAGGTGTTTGCTCCTGTTGCTAGACTTGATACAGTTCGTATGTTTGTTTCTCTTGCTGCTCAAAATAATTGGAGAATTTTTTAAATGGATGTTAAATCTGCTTTCTTGAATGGTGTACTTGAAGAAGAGGTTTATGTTGAGCAACCTGCTGGCTATGTGATAAAAGGGCATGAAAATAAAGTTTTTAGATTGAATAAGGCCTTGTATGGATTGAAGCAAGCGCCAAGAGCGTGGTATACACGCATTGATTCTTATTTTGTTGATCATGGTTTTGAGAGATGTCCTTATGAGCATACTTTATATGTCAAGTCTAATTCACATGGTGATATTCTTATTGTGTGCTTATATGTTGATGATTTGATATTTACTGGCAATAATCCAAAGTTGATTTCAGAATTCAGGGAGGCTATGATAGCTCACTTTGAGATGACAGATATGGGACTAATGTCTTATTTTCTTAGCATTGAAGTTGTTCAAACAGATGGTGGAATTTTTATTTCACAGAAAAAATATGCCAGTGATATTTTGAAAAGGTTCAAGATGGACAAGTCCAATCCGATTTTGACTCCAATTGAGGAGAGGTTGAAGTTGGTGAGAGATGGTATAGGTGATCTTGTGAATCCAACCTACTTTAAAAGGTTGGTGGGAAGCTTGAGATATTTGACTTCTATTAGGCCAGATATTGTGTTTGGTGTTGGATTGATTAGTAGATTTATGGAAACTCCACATCAATCTCATTTGCAAGCTGCTAAACGGATTTTGCGATACATTAGAGGTACACAAAGTGATGGTATTTTTTACTCATCTTCTAACAGTTTGGAACTTGTTGGATATACAGATAGTGATTGGGCAGGTGATACTGAGATGCGAAAGAGTACTTCAGGATATGTCTTCCATCTTGGTTCTGGTGTATTTTCTTGGTCTTCTAAAAAGCAGCAAGTTGTTGCTCTTTCAACAGCAGAGGCAGAGTACATTGCAGCAGGGAATACTGCTACTCAAGCAGTTTGGTTACGGCGGATGCTTGGTATTCTACAACACAAGCAGGATGGACCGACAACAATATTTTGTGATAGCAAGTCAGCCATTGCATTGACGAAGAATCCAGTTTTTCCTGGGAGAAGCAAGCACATTGATATCAAGTTTCACTTCATTCGTGACTTGGTAAATGACAATGAGATCCAGCTTGAGTTTTGTCCTTCTGAAGAACAAGTTGCAGATATTTTTACAAAGCCGCTCAAAACAAATTCCTTTTTGAAGTTAAAGAGATTACTTGGCATGGTGAAGCTTGAAGACCTTGGTTTAAGGGAGGCAATGTGAGCCAATTAAACCAAGTTATATTTTTAATAGTTTTTTTAAAGTTGAGTTATGGTAGTAGTAGGATTTGATTTATTTTAATCCTAATGAGACTAGGAGTCCTTGTCCTAGTGGGAGTGGTATTTTAATTCAATTAGACTTAGAAATCCTAATTGTATTAGGATTAGGCTTTACATAATTTATATATATAGGTGTGTAGCCGTGTGGTAGAGTGTGCCAAGGTGTGTGTGCTGTGCGCTGCATGCCGCAAGCCAAAAGAAAATATTGTTAGAGTGTTCTGCCGTAAGAATGGCACTGTCAAAAGGTGGGTGATTTTCTTGGTGAAGGTTTCTTTTAATAAAGTAAATTTGTGAGGTTTTGCAGCCAATGTATTTGATTGTTTCAAGAGAATACTATTTGTTCTTTGTCTTATTCTCTTTCATTACTTTGAGTTCCTTTATGTGAAGAATTAGTTTCTGCTCCATCATTCAACAAAAACGGTCCTTTCGTATTCCTTTTATTTCAATAATTTATATTTGAGGGTATTATTTTTGGGTCCAACAATATATATAGTTGGAAAAACCAGACCTACTGAATAAATCACAAATTTTGATTGCATGAACAAATCATAAGTTTCACAGCTATTACATGCATGACTATATCATTAATCGGAACCCTTTCTAGGCATTATAAATCAAAACTCATTTTACGAATATTTTGTACAAACTTGCACTTGTAAGAAAGTGGTCTAAAAAAGAGTTGCACTTTCTAAATTTAGAATCAAAGACTATGTACTTTTTAAATACTTATCTCCTAATTTACTAATATTTGAACTATCCCTTAATTGAAATTATATATAAATACCCTGACACGAACCACTAATCTCAATTTGAGATCTATAGAGGTAGTAACATCACGTAGGTACGAGCGCTATAAATTAAATCAAAACATAAAATTATTGCTTTGCACACATTAAATTTGACCACGTACCATGCTACAATACCAAAAGCATCATAAAACTATTGCAAATATTTCAGAAAGCGCTTTGAGTTAAGGCTTGCCTCCATATTAAATAGGAAAAATCATAAAACAAGCATAGCGGTTATGCAAATCAGAAAATTCTTGCTAGGTTAAGAGACAATGAAATTTGATATAAGCCTTTTAGGCAATCTACCCGGGCCATTGAAGATAACTATAGGGCAAGTCACAATTTTTTATTTACATTAGGAACATTTTCCACTCAACGATGAATTAATCTGTGTGGAATATTGTGAGCTTTAAATTTAAAAAGATAACAGGAAAGAACAAATGGATGGATGTATAAATAATGAGAGCAAAATGAAAATTAAGACAACTATTTTTTAATTATGTCATTGTAATTCAATGACTTCTCCTTCTCTGCATGCGCCCACATCGATTACAATGGTGCCTTCCTTCTCCGACGGCAAGATTCTACAGCAATTTCTTCTTGGAGGCTGCTCAAAACACCCCCCAAAAAAAAAAATTAGCATTTTATTATTGAAAACTATCATACTAATAATCTAATATCATGAACACCTCCCATGTATACGGATGTGTGTGAAGAAAAAAATTTGAATTTAAGTTTCCAACTTCATGGGCAATAATGCTACACTTTCAAAGTTTTATCCCTAATAAAGTGGTCTTGATGTGGTAATATATCATTATATTCCGGGTTATCGGTGACTCTGTTTAAACCAGGTTGATTCTTTATTTTAACCAGTTAAGAAAGTGACCTAAATCGACCCGGATAATTTTTAATGTGGACCGGTTAACCGGGTGGGTCAACTTGAACTAGAAGGGATGCAATAAACAAACTACAATATGAGTTATAAGGTTTGAACTTGTAATCTTGTCCCAAGAAAGAAAAAGAGTAACCTTCATATATAACCAATATAACTTTTGTTCTAAAACAAGTTCTATTAAATATTTCTATCCAATGAACCCAAATACTTTATTTGTATTAAGTATAAAAATATTGTATATTTATATGAAATTATATACATACACAATTATGATTATATTGGTTACTTATTGCGCATATCAACAATCTCTTTATGAAATTATAATTTTTTTTTAATTTTTTAAGAATTAATAATAAAATCACAAGGAGTTATTTTTCTCATTTCTTTGAGTTTTGACAATTATTAATAATGTTTTTTTGAGTTTGTACAATTATTAATATTTCAAATATATATTTATGATTTTTTAATTCGACCAATGATCCGATGATTGAACCTGTGACCTAATGACCAGATCCTTTCGTCGAATTAATGCACCGGTGCCATAAAATTTATATAAAAGACTTAAGATATAAGTTTAAAAAGTGTAACATTATGCATGTATATTTAAAATAAAGAAAAACACAAGAAATAGAATTACCTTGTCCCATAGAAATGGGTCGGGCTTCCTAAAAACCTCCACTCTTTGAATTTGCGAAGGATCAGCCATCCTCCAATTGCATGCTTGATGTGGGGTCGGATATAAAATGTACTCGCTAGCCGTCTGACTGGTGGAAGAATTGTACAAAGCGTTAGATAACATATACACAAAAGGCATCTGGCAAGGATGTCTACTAACGGGCCGAGTGTTCCAGTCATAGCCCGTATAATCGGCCCTTTTGTACCAATTCAAAAAGGTTCTGGTCGGAATTTCCATTTCACGGGCCGGGAATATGCCCCGAAATATTTGGGCCGAATAGCCCCAGGATACCGATATGGTCCATTTTCTGGATGTGTCGTAGCATATGGACTGTTGCATGAGGGCCGCTGAGTCAAGTTTCATGGGCAGCTTGAGGCGTTGCAGGGCTTGAATCCGGTCCATGTTGGGAAAGATGGGCTCGACGAGGTCCAGGTGGTGGAAAGAGACCAGGGGTGCAATTGGGTGGGCCGTGAGGAGGCCGAAAAGGTTGCCATATACATCATACTGGAAAATTAAACACCACAAAAAGAAAAAGAAAAAATAGTCACGAAAGATGCTAACGTCAGTTATGAAGGTGAGATATCCTAACTTGATTAGTCCGTACAATATATATGTGTCTGTACAAACATATTACTTAGACCAATCAAATCGCAAAAATTCTACCAACATTACATAGACTAATCAAATCGCAAAAATTCTACCTCCGTGATTGACGAAGGTGATGCTTATTTCTCAATTATTGTTGACAGATTTGTTTTTGTTGAAGCTACTTTTTTAAGTCAACAATTGTGTTAATGACTTGGTCCAAATCAAATGGGACCACAAAAATGTCTTTTATAGAGCCAGGTAAGAGATTTCGAGTTGGTATCCTTAAATTTTAAAGGCAATTATAAAACCAAGGATAATGTTTTTTCTATAGCCTTATATTTCAATAATTCTTATAGACATTTCCAAACTTGTCCCATCTTTCCCCTTCAGATAGAAAATTCCATGAGTGATTTTTTCCATGTCCTTGCATACAAAGTAACACTGGTCAACAAAATTGCTAAACATGTACATAAATTGTCTTATTAAGATGAGTTCTTTTAAGGATACTTGTCTTTATATATATATATATATATATATATATAAGCACTTGTCTTTGGAAAATTGCTAAACATAACTTATAATTTAACTTATAGACACAAGGTGATAAAATAGCTACTCAGATCTAATAATTTGCGTCTAAGAGTGAAATTTTTTATTATGTATAAATTACTCTAATATTATTCATAAACGAGTTCAAAATTCCCAAACGCATTCCTAGCTTGATTGCTAACTTGTGTTCTTTTTTTTAAGGAAGAGGTCAATAGTTCTACTTACTCCTCCCACCAGAAAGGATGCGTAATTTATTTATTTTTCACAATTATGGATCGAGTTTTAATTTTGTACTTGTTACAGTTTGTTAAGTTTTAAAAATTTTCATATCCAAAATTAAGACCTACAATTCAGAGACTGTTGTGAGCTTATAAAATATGATTGTATAATTTATATTCCATTGACTTAAAAAGAATGTCTAAAATTTCATGATTAAGAAAAAATTATGCAGAAGAATGCTAGCATCAATCGTAAGTGTCGTTAGTCGTAATTTGATTGACGCGTATAATATATGCGCAAATGTATTACATGTCTTAATCAGATCGTAAATTTCTGTTACTTACAATTGATGATAACAATTATCAAGTTATGTAATATGATTATCAAACAATTCAGTAGTCCCTTAAAATTGTAATCTCAAAAATCATATTAAAAGTCACACACACACATATATATATATATATATAAATAATAATCTAATTATTGAGAGTAATTAATTGTTTTTCATGATCATCACCCTAGACATATCAATCATTGTGGGTATGATATAATTTAAAATTGGGTTGGCCTCAATTGAAAAGTTCGACTGATATTATAAATAATTACTTTATTTTAATAATTTTTATCTCTTAAATAGGAAAATTTATTATAATAAATACACCTGATATCACTTATTTGTACCCAACATCAGAAAAGTGAGTAATAAAATCTATTATACAGATCTTTTTCCGAAACTAAACGACTGTAGAATGAAGACTTTGATTGCAAATGTCCACCGAAGTAGACCTCCAAACATTATTCTAACATCAATGATTGAGTACCCCCTATCCCTCTCTTTCCTCAGTAGGTATTGTAAATCATCCATAAGATTTTTTCACGAATCTGCCATACATTGATTTGTATATAAATTTTATAAAATATTAAAATTATAATACTTATAAAATTATTTGATAGATTCACGAAATAATTCGTAAAAAATACAACTAACACATGAACAAAAAAATAGATATAGAGAGAAAGTAGAGAGAGAAACCTGGTGAAATCCAATCTCTTTAGTGAGAGGCACTCCTAGCTCAGCCATACAAGCATGAATCCGATCATCCGATCCATACAAACTCGGATACCTCTGAATGCACCTATCTTGCATCTTCTCCAGAGCTTTCGCTAATGGGTAACTGATAGCAAATCCACCGCCACCATAAGCCATATTATACGAAAAATAAACGTTCTGCAAGTGACTTTCTGATGAACTTCCGATGTAATAAAACTGGTTATGATCATACTTTCTCAGAACCCTAACCAAATTCTCTTCAATGAATACCGTATCATCATCCCCCATCACGAACCATCTCACATCCTCCATGCCCAGCCTCACGGTTTCCGATACAATTCGCGATAAACGTATCGCAGACCGGGAACCCTTCCTGTTTGTATACCGGAAATTTGACGTCTCACTCGATAGCTTCAATGGCGGCAGTGAATTATCGTCATCGCTACCATTTTTTACAGGGTTATCTAACCATACGAACCCTCGCATTTCATTGGGCCTCCACCACACTTTGGTGTAGTCCTTTCTGTTTTCCCATAGATCTGCCGAAGCTGCGATGCCAAACACAATGTGTCGGAGCTCTGTTTTGTGTTTGTCTGTCTGATTTTGTGTTGACCCAGATGGAATTATGGCCTTTTGAGTGACCTGAGAAGATGATTGGTGCTGATCGTGAGATAGAGTGCTACAAGAATCATGGGAAGAATATGTAAATTTAAGCGAATAGAACATGTAGGTGAGGGAGATGAAGACGATGAAGTAAACTATACGCTTGACTAGGGTTCTGATGGAAGGACTAGAGTTTCTCAGGGTCTGGTCCCAAAGCTGAGACTGTGAATTTTTGGGGTTATCTTTCATGGTGTTAGGTTTTTTTTGGGGTTTATTTGCAGAGACCCCAAAAGAGAGAAACAATTGAAAGAACACAAATTAGATCTCAGATCAACTCGTCTCTATAGTCTGAGCCAAGTTCATAGAGATATCAGATCGATAAGGACCCTTTTTTCTCACCTTTACTTATTTCTTTCTTTTGTCTAACAAAATTAACTCCATTAACGAAAATGAAGAAAGAAACATGATTCAACAAAAGAGGTTGCAGCCAAAACGGGATCCTCCAACCAGGAAGAAAAAAATCTTTGACTGTATATTGTTGACAAAGTAAAGCCGTCAACAATCTTTTTTACATTAATTTTGAAACATTATCTCCATGTGCACAGTGACAGATCTTGATGGATAAAAAATAATAATAAAATTTTAAAGAATTTTTTATAAAAAAATAAATATTTTGTGGGAGACATTCTTTATTTTTTAAATTCTATAAAAATTAAAGAAATTAAATTAAATTTGTAAAACTTTGAACCATGGCCTACTTGCTCCTTTGCAACCGCCTCTGTCGACATGTTTACATGAAATTTTGTTTGAATGAATCTGTAAAATGATATAGTAATATATTTTTTAATAATATATAATTCATATTAATAATAAGACCTAACGTGATATATAAAAATATCTTGTATACAATGATCTCTAGAGATGACAAATGTCGATTTCTTTCCAAAAAAAATATATATATATTTTGCTGTTATTGTGACTTTTCCAACTATGGGTGGGTATACATTTATAACAAGGTGCGATTACAATTTATCCTTCAAGTGCACGTAGTAGAGATATTCTTCGGTAGTTTAAAGTATCACGTCATAATGTATTATTTTAATTATATATTATTATATTAATTTTATTCAACAATTTTTTCATATTGTAACATCGTTTGAGAAAGTGGTTGGTAAATATAATTCTAATATATTTTTAAAAAAATTAATTTTAAATATATTCTTTAATAATTTTAAAAATGTAAATATAGGAGGATTACGTTAATTAAACCATTGTAATTTTAATAAATCTTAAATTCACCAACGTATTAAAAAAATCTAAAATATAAAAATTAATTAAGTCTCCTAAAAAGGTATAGTTTTGTAGTTTTAAATGTTCTAATTTGTTAATTTAATAAGCTGCATTAAATTTGACCTCTTTAAGTTATTTAACAATAATAAGGGCCATTTTTATGTTTTCAAAAATGATATTGTCATCTCCTGTGGAGGCTATGGAAAGAAAGAAAGACACTAGTAAAAAATGTGAAATTATCAACTTAACATCAATATTTTACCGTCTTATTTAACTGATAAGCCAACAAAAAGTTAAAAAGACATATTTATTTTTATTTTCACTTGTGATTGCAAACCCCATTTGGATCCTACACAAAAAGTAATCAAAATTTCTTGAATAGAAATTAAAAGAAGCAAATAAATGAATTGAGCAAAATAAATTAAATAGAGAAAATGGGAGTCCTTCTTGTGATCTCGCAAAGGTGTTCTTATGTTTATTGTGCGTATTATGTGTGTGTTAATGATGCTAATTAGTAAGAATGTAAATAAGTTGACTCAGTTCGAGTAGTGTGTTGTTCTAATTTGATTCATTAAAATATATGAGTTTCAAACTATGTTTGAGGTCGGTTTGTTATTTTTTGGAATCAATCTCGAACCAGTCTCTAATTAAGGATCGTGAACTGAGCTTGAGTAACATAATTTTTTTTTATATAATATTAGATTTATTGAGTTGAGTTCGAACATGCTCAATAAATTCATGAACCTTAAAATATGTTCAAGTTTGACATATTTATATAGTAAATCGATGTCGAACGAATTTTTAATGAAACCGATTACGAAGCAAACTCTTAATATTTAATAATAAAAAGTGATTTTTCATTCTTAAAATGTTTATATGATAAGAAGTTATTCCATGAGACCGTCACATAGGTGTGACGACATCTGTAATTTTAACAATACAATAAAATTCACGTGAATCTACAAAATACTCAAATCACAGAGATCATCACACCGTGTGACGATAACATAAAATAATTTCTCATATAATAATCATTTGCAAAATGTCAAAACAAAAACAAAAATATGAAATTATTATTCTAATAAAAAATTTTAAATTTATTAATTTTAAAAAAGATGAATTAGAAGCGAATTCACGACGTTTTACTCTCACTTTTGCTCTTTGCCTGTCACGTCACTTTGAAGAATTTTTCAAAAGAAAATCCTACCAAAATGTTGGTTCTAAAGCACCAAATTCTCTTTACTTAAAGTGCGGGCCAAGAATCAAAAGAAGTGGCACCACGGAACAAGATAATATCCTCTGGACCGGCTCCCATCTATCAGATGCCTTGCCTCGCAAATAGTCCTTGAATTGATAACTTCACTGATATTTTCTATTTTTCAATATTTACACTCTAAAATTAAGTATAATATTTTATCTTTTCATCACTTTCATCTCATCTTTTTTTACAAGAGCTGAAATCTTATTCTTTGTTAGACAAATAAGATAAAAATGGTTAGACATGAAACATTACACTTAGTTTAAATTAATATCTTATTGTTGCTGCTAGGGTGAACAATTTTATTTTGAGTAAACAAGGGTTGGTTTGAAATCGTGTGCCCAGAATGAAATCGTGAAATAATATGTAAAATTCTCAAAATTATTACTTCCTTCGTTCCATATTAAGAATCTTTTTTTAAATAAGATGAGATGTATTTAATATTTTCATATTTTTGAATAGATGATATAATTTTATAGTTTTATTCTTCTTTTGCGCTACCTATTAAATTCACATGTTATACATTCATCAATTTACGCCCAAGTCCATCACCCATGTGAGTGTGAGTGTGAGTGAGTGACATGACAGGGAATCATATCTTCGTGTAAGTGATGAATTAAGATGTGGACATAAGCAATGAATCGCGCTATTCAAGACGTTTTTGTGCCAGACAAGCTCTATTTGGGCTGTCTGTTCATTGGGTAAGCACCAGCCTCCAACTTGGGCACCATATAAGATAATCATACACAATCAAGTGTAGACTTTAAGCCACCAAGTACTAGTGAAGTAAAACGAGTGTCGGCCATAACTTTTGCTGATACCAAATTGATTGATTAGATGCTGCGTTTGAAAAATTTATGCAATGCTTCCGGTTTAATGACTAAAAATGTTAGATGATGAGTTATGTGCAAAGGATGCAGCTGTCTGTTCGTTGGGTAAGGACTAGGATTCCATATGCAGAGATAATAGTAAATTTAGAGTTCGAATAAACGTTTGCTAAAAAAAATAAATGGAACAATTAGTAATCAGTCATTTATTTGAGATCTAATTAGAAATTAAAAAAACATCAAAAAAAAATTAAAAAACCAACTTTAAAATCTTCAATTTTTAAAAATCAGAATACTTTTTTAGAAAAACTAAGTAGTTGACAATAATATCTATATCTATTTAGGAATAGAAAATTAAATTTATCTACTATCATCTCTTTTTAGTGAGTTGTCATCTTTTACTGTAATCCTGATCAATTGGCATCGTCTCTGAACCGGATAACTCTTCGTCGTCTTCTCATCGATCAAGTCATCGTGGTCGTTATCTCTCAACTATTCGAGTTGCCATCATCTCCAAACACAATCCAGTCGCCGTCGTCGTCACTTCCTACTCCGTCTCCATCGTCTCTAACAAGTATCTCTCTCTTTCTGTCGTTAAATTTATCCCATCTTACCCAAACTTAGAATCTCAAAAAATTATCTCTACAGTGTTGTGCATAGAGGCACTTTACGAGTCTTTAAAAATTGAAAAACAAAATTCATGCTTGTAACAAAGATAATACTAGGTTATTAGATTTTAGTTCAAAAGTGATAATAGGTCTTAACAGATTTGACTAGAACATTGTTGAAAAGTAGATAGTCTCAAAATCTTATAATATGAATCGATTAGATGATATTGTATTACATTTTATTACTATTTTCTAATAGTTCATCTTTGTAGAAGATTTTATTGGGTAATACTGTAATGTATTTTTCTTTGATTGACTTAATCTTTCTTTATTATTAAAGGTATTATCCTTATGCCTTTATTTTTATTTTTTTGGTCTTTTGAGACATAATCTACAAAAATTATAGAAATAAACATAGAATATTATTATTTTTTAAGTGATAAGATACAAAAGAGAGCTAGTAAAAAGTTTTCAATGAAGATAGATGCTACGTTAAGTGGGGAGTCAACCCTAGAACAAGTATCCCCAACAAAAAAAGGAGGAATGTCATGATCGAAATACTCGAAAAAAACAAACGGGTTGGTTAAAATTCCTGTGAGTGAATTGTAACAAGTTGGTTAAAATTTTTGTGAGTGAATTGTATCCTGTATTTTTTTTTATTATTAATGCATTTGTTTCGTAACATATTCATTGATGGATTCCAATGAAGAGGTATGCAATGGACTTAATTAATGAAGAAAAAATTGAGATTGACCATAACCTTTCGGAGGTATTTACAAAAATCATCAATTAAACGCCTAACATTTATTAGTTTTTTAGTAATTTATTAATAACCTATCTTTATTCATTGTGTTTATATTTATGTTATATAGGTTTCTCAATTTGCATTGGACTGGTAGAGAGAAATTAATTTTAAATATATTCTTTAATAATTTTAAAAATGTAAATATAGGAGGATTACTTTAATTAAACCATTGTAATTTTAATAAATCTTAAATTCACCAACTTATTAAAAAATCTTAAAATATAAAAATTAATTAAGTCTACTAAAAGGGTATAGTTTTTGTAGTTTTAAATGATCTAATTGTTAATTTAATAAGCTGCATTAAATTTGACCTCTTTAAGTTATTTAACAATAATAAGGGCCATTTTTATGTTTTCAAAAATGATATGGTCATCTCCTGTGGAGGCTATGGAAAGAAAGAAAGACACTAGTAAAAAATGTGAAATTACTGTCTTATTTAACTGATAAGCCAACAAAAAGTAAAAAAGACATATTTATTTTTATTTTCACTTGTGTTTGCTTTAAGAATTTTTCTTTCATCATTTTTTTTCAATTCAAAGTTTCATAAAATTCAATAGATTATCACCCGTATATTTATTGTCAACTTTTTTCATTGATACAATCATGAAAAAAAAATTTAATATTAATAAATAAATACTTTAACCAAAGAAAGTTATGCATGAAGAATTAAACATACCAATTTAATTAATTAAACCAATTATAACTTTTTATATAATTAATGTTCTATAATTCAATTCTTACAAAAAAAAGAAGAAGTAATATTGATAATAATAATAATTACATGAACAAAAATAATATTCTTTACATGAGCAAAAATAATTTTACGAAAAATAAAAATCTATATCAATTTTTTTGGTATTACAAAATATAAAATGAATAAAAAATAAGTAATTGTTATATATTTTAAATTTTTGTACCAAAACTTTTATCTTAAATAATGTAATAATAAATAATTTAATAAATATTTAAAATATAATTAATAAATTAATGACACACCATTTAAAATGTAAATTTTGGTATATAAATTAAAACATTGAACATTGTTGTAAAAAATATTGCAAATCAACATGATTCTTCGCTGTATAGGCTTTACAACTTTTTCCTAAATGATTTTGGTGAGAAATGTAAAATACTGATTTTTGGGGAGAAAAATTAAATAATATAATATATCTTTTGTCTTTTGTGCAATATGAAAGAGAAAAAAACAAATAAAATATATTTCTGCAACCCATATTAACCGGTTTCCAGTCTACAACACTAAGTGGAATCCATGTGTCATGCAACTAGGGCGATGGTTAGAGTGCGAAGGTCCAATCGTGCTTCCTTGGCAGCTTTATTTAGAGTTTAATTATCTATTTTTATTCATATATCTTATCAATGTAATATGATATTGGAAAAAAAAAAAAAAAAAAAGTGACAGGAAGTCACCTCATCCTACTGGGAGATCATAAGGACGAAGAGATATGGATAAAATCATAAATTATTATTCAATTTTTATTATTTACAAATGTTGGATGATGAGTCATATGCATCGGATGGGCTGTTGTTCAACGGGTCAGGGACAAAGATTTTAGAAGACCAACACTCAGACACTTGATTGGTGTGCCTCACAAACATCACGCCTAAGAATTACTTGCACCTATTAATCAGGCAACAAGTTTGAGAGAAATTATAGACAACCCTTTCTTTTGAACATTTGATGTAGAGGAGTTGGCTCTCGTAAATATTAATAATTTTTTTAAATTACATAAAAATATCTTTACTTAAAAAAATAAAAATTATATTTGTGACAAGTAGTCAATTGGGGTAGCACTTGATTACTTACCTTGAATTTTTTTAAAATTACATGCAAAGATTAGAGTTGATAAATAATAATTTCTTAGAAGTATAATTTCAAGAGTTAGATCATATGTTAATTTTTTTCAAAATTACATACAAAGATTTGAAGTTGATAAATGATAATCTCTTGAAAGTTTAATCTCAAGAGTTAAATCATATGTTAATTTTTTTTCCTGATAGAGTGAATTTAGAATTCTAACAATAGATTGCGTAGAAAATAAGCACTTACCATTGGCCACGTTAAAAACAAGCACATTGGCCATATCCACGATTAAAAAGCCAAAAACCAAAAAACAAAAAAAAAAACAATGGAAGAGACACAGAGGCAGGAGCAAGAACAATTTTCAACAGATATAATTGGTAGTTGATGCTGATTTTAAAACGCACAATCCATTCTGTATATTTTGGATGCTGATCATTTCTCTTTTGCAACCCCGTTTTTCAAATACTCAACAAACCCATCAATGTACTTGTCATGCAGCTTCCGGTCACTAAATATTCCGGCTACTTCTCTCGCCCGGTCCCTCAGTGGCTGTTCTTCCTCGGAAATCATAGCTTGTCTCAGAGACTTGGCAATGCCATCCCTATTAAAACCTCCATCTTCGCTTCTCTGTACTTCGGTTGCCAAACCCTTCTCTTCTAGTAGCCTTGCATTCAAGCCTTGGTCAATAATGAATGGCAACAAAACAAGACACGGTGCCCATATTGCAATGTTTCTATCACAGAACCCCATCCAGAGTGAAACAGTGACCCCCCAACTGATGGGTGTCCTAGTATCTCCACCTGTGGTGCCCATCCAATATGTACCACCCCTTTGCCGGACGTTCGGTGACTGAAACCCAACGGTAAAGCATCAAGATCATCAATAGCCCAGCTGGGTTTCCGAAGTGCCCATAAGAAAGGTAGTTCTGAGAGTTCTAACCCATAAGCTATCTCATAAATTTGATCTTTGTTCAATTTACACTCACTGCCAAATCCTACAAACACAACTGACTTAGGCTTTTGTTCATCAAGCCATTTAAAGATCTTAATCCATGACCCATCAGTGAATTCTCTTTCCTCTGGTTTTTCAGGTGGAAGTAGTCCTACCGGAATGACTGGCTTTCCCATGATCTTCGGTACTAAATTCAGGTACTCTTCTTCAAGCTCTTTGCAACTCCGAACGGCGACTGCTTGACTGGCATGGAGTAATTTGGCTAGACGTTGAGCATCTGTTATCCCTGAGGCATTTTCTCCAAAAAAATCCAGGATGAAAGCCGATTGCTTCATAGTTCCGGTAAGCTACCAGTGACGGAAAGGTAACCCACTTCGGCGGTGACGTCAGACTTTCCGGCGATGACCTAATTCTCTTTTGATTGTCACCAGTCAAGTACTCTGGTGGCCCAAAGAACACAGTAGTGGCAGCAGAGGTGACATAGAAGTTGATGAGTGAGATACTATACTGTTGAGCGATCTCAACCGCCCAGTGAGGGCTGAAATCAACGACGATCCAATCGGGTGATTGATCCGCGATGAACTGCTTGAAGGGTTGTTGCAGGAGATCATATGCCAACTTCAAGTACTGAATTTTCTCGAAGGGTATGTCGACGGTGGCTTCGGCATCTTCAGGCAACAGATTCCTATCCACGGCCGGCAATGAAGCGCCACTAAATTTATCAGAGCCGATACATCTGGAGGAAGTTTAGGGAGTCTCTGGATGTTCTTTGGGGATGATACGAAAGAGACATGCACTCCAGCTTTGGCTAAGGCAATGGAAAGCTGAAGAAATGGGATCAAGTGACCAAATGCCGACCATGGAAGCATTACTACGTGAATATCTTTCACCATCTTTCCTTGTGGATTTCCAGCAAGTGTTCATCCTATATATATATAAAATGGAGAATCATACGACACGAATATACCTACATGTCGAGATGGGGATCTTTGAAAAGTTGGAGTAAAACTTGGAAAGAATCTTACCATTACTTTTTACCAGTAGTACAATATAAATATCAAAACTAGTTCATGTTCTTAGTGGTTTTCAATATTATATTATTATTTTTAGTTAAATTACACTCACCTTCTCCTTTATTTTCATAGTTTAATTAATTATAATAAAAATAAATTACATTAACTTCTTTAAAATTTTTTTAATCAATTACACTGCACTTCTTATAAAATTTTTAAAATTACATTAATTTTTAATATTTTATTCGATAATATACATTTATTCCATTTTAATTTTTTTTTAAATAACAAAACTATCTTTATATTTATTTATTTTTGTGATTTTTAATTTTGATTAATATTTTAAAACTTTTTTTTTTACAATTTTTTTATTATTTTATTTAAAAATAAATTTAAATTTTTTATCAATATTTATTTAAAAAATAAAAAAATGATCAGAATTTAAAAAAATTTTCATTTTAAAGAAAAAATTGAGTAGAGAATGTATTTGTATATTATCAAGTAAAACAAAAGAGATAAGTGTAATTGTCAAAAATTTCAAGAATAATCAGTATATTTGTCAGAACATCTTTGAGGAGGTCAATATAATTTATCTTATAATAAATGTTTCTATCACATTATCATATGATAGTGTCACAATTTTTTTGAAGTGACATATTGTGAAATTTAACTTTTTAAACAATTTGTTGTTATAATTTTGATATATTGATTAAAAAATTAATATATAAATGAAGACAATTAGATTAATATTACCATGAATGACCGTTATTTAGTATATTGTATTGATAGATAATATAACTAATCAAATAAGGTGAGTATTATTACAATTATAAAAAAAATAAAGTGTAATTTATCTTTACATTTAATATTCCTTTATAACATTTCTAAAAGATTCATCAAAAAAATTGAAAAGTTAGCAAATATTGTTAGAAAAAAGGATTATTGCAGCAATAATTTTTTGTTATCTTTGAGCCAAAATTAAAATGGGCTCTACACATTTTTTTTAGATGGGTCCACATGAAAATATGTTCTCATCCATAAAAAATTAAGAATATATATATATATATATATATATATATATATATATATTGCATTGTTCCATAACCATCAAGGAGTGAATGAGAAATTGATTTCAAATATCACTACTTGAAAACGGTAACAAAACTTGAAGCTTGTGAAAAACTTGTATCTCATATAGGTTGAGAGCAAAGTTTTAAAGAGTATATATGTAATTACCTTGGGTTGGGCTTGGGCCTTGACCCGTTGTATATATATTTTTTTGGAGAAAAAAATTATTTAAATTATATTTTTAAAATGTTACGTTTTTGAATTTTGATTGAACAGTCACTATGAATAGGTGCGTCTGTTCACTAATGGATGCATCTATTCAAATTGAAGCATTATATCTGTTCACGTAAACAGATGTACCCTTTAGGTTCGTGTTTATTTGAACAGCCACCAAGTTATCTATATAAACTCAATTCGCCTTCATTATCATTGATATATTTTTTTTTTTCAATTTCACGAGTTTTAGAATTAAGAGTAACTCCAAGAGGGAATGCCATCCGGGGTGCCAACCCCATAACTGTCGAAATGACACCCGAGATTCAAAAATTTTCACTCCAACGGGAGTTGCATCCAGGGTTGTAAAACGTCATTCATGTTTTGGGGTGACATGTTTACAAACGCAGGAGAGAAAAAAGGGAGAGGTGTCATCCGAACGGTTCGGCCATTTCCATTCCTACTGTTCGATGACTACCCTTCCAATGGCTATATTTCAACAAAAAATCCTATAAATACAAAGATTTTCAAAAATTTTGTGAAAAGAAAACTTACCAAAGTCAGAAAAATCATCTCGCTTGCTGCCTCTAAAAATCACTGTTCTTGCTCTTGATTTTTCTTGCAGCAGGGAGATTTGCAGTGGAGGGAGGTGCGCGGCAAGCGGAGAGAGGCGCGTGGTATTTCTTGAGGGGAAGGAGACGCAGAGAGAAGGGAAGGGGAGGGAGGCGCAAGAACAAAACAAGAGAAGGGGAGGGAGGCGCAGGGGGAAGGGAAATGGGAGGGAGCCAGAGGGAAGGGGAAGGGGAAAGAAATAAGGAAAGCAGAGAAGAAATGTTTCTATATATATACAATTGATTTTAATTTATAATAAATTTTTTTATTTTCCTTAATTGTTAGAATTGAAACTGATTTTAGTTCTGAGAGTTCTAACCCATAAGCTATCTCATAAATTTGATCTTTGTTCAATTTACACTCACTGCCAAATCCTACAAACACAACTGACTTCGGCTTTTGTTCATCAAGCCATTTAATGATCTTAATCCATGACCATCAGTGAATTCTCTTTCCTCTGGTTTTTCAGGTGGAAGTAGTCCTACCGGAATGACTGGCTTCCTCATGATCTTCGGTACTAGATTCAGGTACTCTTCTTCAAACTCTTTGCAACTCCGAACGGCAACTGCTTGACTGGCATGGAGTAATTTGGCTAGACGTTGAGCATCTGTTATCCCTGAGGCATTTTCTCCAAAAAAATCCAGGATGGAAGCCGATTGCTTCATAGTTCCGGAAAGCTACCAGTGACGGAAAGGTAACCCACTCCGGCGGTGACGTCATACTTTTCGGCGATGACCTAATTCTCTTTTGATTGTCACCAGTCAAGTACTCTGGTGGCCCCAAGAAAGCAGTAGCGGCAGCAGAGAAGACAGAGAAGTTGATGAGTGAGATACCATACTGTTGAGCGATCTCAACCGCCCAGTGAGGGCTGAAATCAACGACGATCCAATCGGGTGATTGATCCGCGATGAACTGCTTGAAGGGTTGTTGGAGGAGATCATATGCCAACTTCAAGTACTGAATTTTCTCGAAGGGTATGTCGACGGTGGCTTCGGCATCTTCAGGCAATAGATTCCTATCCACGGCCGGCAATGGAAGCGCCACTAAATTTATGAGAGCCGATACATCTGGCGGAACTTTAGGGAGTCTCTGGATGTTCTTTGGGGTTGATACGAAAGAGACATGCACTCCAGCTTTGGCTAAGGCAATGGAAAGCTGAAGAAATGGGATCAAGTGACCAAATGCCGACCATGGAAGCATTACTACGTGAATATCTTTCACCATCTTTCCTTGTGGATTTCCAGCAAGTGTTCATACTATATATGTTGAGGTATAATGAATCTGGTAAGAAATAAAATATTATTATTTTTTTAATATTCACAGATTTGAGGTATACACACACTCTGAACCTATCACGTGGATCTCATTTACGGGAGTATTAAGAAAGAGAATTGAATAAATAAGAAAAGAATACTACATTAATTAAAATAATATGTTGATGGTTACTCAAGTAGTTTTAGATTATAAATAACATTGCACTTCTACATTATGTGAAAGGGTAATGTTATATTTGTATACATGAACGAGTTTTATTAGATGTTTTAAATATTGAAATTTATTTTAATATTTAAAGTGATTGTAATGAATTTAAATATAATTTAAAAAAATATTTAACGAATAAATATTTTTTTTGCATTTGTTTGTAAATAAGATCTTAATAGCATTATCTTATGTAAATACTTTTTACTATTTTACATCATATGATAACATACTCTTATTTTTGTAAGATATATTCATGACTGCTTGTTGGGAAAGAAGGGTTAGGAAATGGATTTGCCATAAATTTAGAGGAAAAATAAATAAAATAGAGTTAGGATTAAGAATCGCAAAAGAGATTAAATTTAACACAAAATCATAATGGGAATAATTTTAACTACTATACCCAATTTAATTATATATTTAAATTAAATGAAAGCTCTTTAATGTTCTCATATTTCCTTCATATTGTCATATATATATATATATACACCTAATATATATATATATATATATGTATATATCAATTTGTATTTTAAGACGGTCATCTTGATAGTTTGTCACAAGATATAATTAAGGTTGAAATTCAAGGAAATTATTTTCTGGAACCAAAGAAAATTATTTTTCTATAAGATTACTTTTGTAAAGATGTGTCATGTGACGATGTCGTATAATAATTTTTTTTTAAGGACAAACACATCACAAAACGACGATGGGAAAATGCTACCGGGAATAATGCATCGGAGCGGCCGTCTCTTAGGACTAATAGTAATTTAGAGATTCCATTTCCATCCAGAGACAGAGTTCCAACAACAGATTACTTAGAAAATAAGCCACAACAAACGAGCACATTGGCCTTATCCACAATTTTTTAAAAAAAAAACAGAAGAGACAAAGAGGCAAGAACAAGAACAATTTCAACAGATAATTGGGACTTGATGTTGATTCTAAAACCCACAAGCCATTCTGTATAGCTTTGATGTTGATCAACTCTGTTTTGGAAACCCATTTTTCAAATACTCAACAAACCCATCAACGTAATTGTCACGCAGCTTCCGGCCACTAAATATTCCGGCCACTTCTCCCGTCCGCTCCCTCAGTGGCTGTTCTTCCTCGGAAATCATAGCTTGTCTCAGAGATTTTGCAACGCCATCCCTATTGAAAGCTCCGCCCTCGCTTCTCGGCACTTCAGTTGCCAAACTCTTCTCTTCTAGCAGCCTTGCATTCAAGCCTTGGTCAACAATGAATGGCAACCCAACAAAACAGTGCCCATATTGCAATGTTTCTGTCACAGAACCCCATCCAGAGTGAAACAAAGACCCCCCAACTGATGGGTGTGCTAGTATGTCCATCTGTGGTGCCCATCCAATATGCACCACCCCTTTGCCGGACGTCCGGTGACTGAAACTGAGCGGTAAAGCATCCTGATCATCAATAGCCCAGCTGGGTTTCCGAAGTGCCCAAAAGAAAGGTAGCTCTGAGAGTTCTAGGCGATAAGCTATCTCATAAATTTTCAGTTTACACTCAGTGCCAAATCCTACAAGCACAACTGACCGGGGTTTTTGTTCATCAAGCCATTTAAAGATCTGATTCCATGACCCATCAGTGCCTTCTCTTTCCTTCGGTTGTTGATCAGGTGGAAGTAGTCCTACCGGAATCGCTGGCTTTCCCATGATCTTCCCTACTAAATTCAGGTACTCTTCTTCAAACTCTTTGCAACTCCGGACGGCGACTACTTGAAGATTTCCCATGATCTTCCCTGCTACATTATTTTCCTTATCAAATATATAATTTTATTAAATTTGTTTAAATTTTTAATGAGTAATTACAAAATATTAGTATAAAAATTAATTATGAAATAAAAAATTTATTTATTATTTTATTTTATATAATTAAAACAGAGTGAGTATTTTTATTTTAAATCTATCGGTTATTAAATTTATTTAAATTTTTAATGAGTAATTATAAAATATTGGTTTAAGAAATTAATTATGAAATAAAAAATTTATTTAAATTTTTAATGAGTAATTATAAAACCCTCATCGCAGTCACTTCTACCATACTCATCGTGGGGACATCTTCTGCAGAATGGATCTATGCTTGTTGATATTCCATTAATTTATCAGAGGTTCTACGAAGATGAAATAATTGAATATAAGGAGGGGCTAACAACAATTGGACTAATGTCCGAATATGGAAAAGCATGTCAGTTCATTGGGCAGCATCTCATGTCTCAGGCTGCTTCTTCAACTTTAACCAAAGCATCAGAGAAGGAAGATGGCTATGGACTTCTCATAGCTACAGGAACCCAGTGGGATCAGTTTTGTTTGATCAAGAGTGGAGAGCTGCATCACAGATCAGTGACATCCCACTCGTCAATCAAGATTATTACAGTGGAGAAATCTTTTGTTTCAACATAGAACTGCCGCTTCTCGTTGTGATAATTGACCTCAATCAGAATTACCAATTTGTTGCTGACTATTTAAAATCTCCAACGTACTTTGCTAATTTGCAAGATGAGGCTGTTCTTTTTGACATTGCGATGCCCTGGCCAGTTTATCGCTGTCAGCTGCTTAATAGGCTGAACTACTTCTATAGTCACTGGATCGTACAGCGAAATCTAAAACCATCGAATATTTGGTTACGTTGTTCTACACAAACTCCATCAATATTCGTGCAGCTGTAAATGGCCTCAAAGTTGGCCGTACAGTGATGATTGCATCTACCATTCTGATATATACCGTTTTGCACATTGGAGCCTCCACTCTCAATGCTAAGAAACTCTAGGGATGCCAAATCTGTGCACTCATTTGTAACAAAAGGTGTTCACACAAACACCTGTTTGAACAAGTGACAGATTCAAGCAGGCCATATAGCGTAGGTAATATAATTTCTGTGCTTTGTGAATTTATAACAGTTATTTCAGGTACTATGATTTTGTATGGTACTAGAAGACCAGATCCACCTCCTGTTGCAGAGTATTCATCACTTTCTCTCCAAAAATCCTAGCTTATTCATGCTAATGGTAGAATATGGGAACAGACAGACAGTGATGAGTCGCATCCGGAATTTATTGGAATTAGTCGACAAGATCATTTCAAATAAAGCAAAAAGTGATTGGGCTCTTTATATTTTCTCTCTCACAACCCAATGTTGGCACTGCAAATTGGTTTCCAGGATTTGTAATAACTTATGAAATGCTCCAACGTTGATATTGATAATAGCATTTCTGGTCTCGGAACCCACTATGGTTCATCAACTTCACAGAGGGTCATCAGCAATATTATCTTTATTCTATGTCCTTACTCAATCAGAGCTAAAACAAGAAACAACTACGTTGGTGACGCTGTATGTTGTTTGAAAGAAGAGCTTTGATCGACTTTTCTGTCATCAACCTCATGACATTATCCTCTAGGACCATTAAACAAGCAGCAATTGATTTGCTTTCCGTGTTGGAAAAGTTATTGATGAATTTGCTGGTTTCACCATAGAAATAGCTTGCCAGAGCTTGCGCCTCCAGAAGTAGACCTCTAAAGCTACCGAGGTGTGGTCTCCAGACCTGGTCCATTTAAAAAGGCCCCTACGAGCAAGAGTGTTGTAGGTATGGTCTCAAGTCAATGCACAGGTCTCCAGACCTGGTCCATTTAAAAAGGCCTCTACGGGCATAAGTGCTGTAGGTATGGTCCTAATTAAAAAGGCCCCTATGAACAAGAGTGCTGTAGGTATGGTCTCAATTCAAAAGGCCCCTACAAGCATAAGTGATGTAGGTATGGTCCCAATTCAAAAGGCCCCTACGAGCAAGAGTGTTGTAGGTATGGTCTCAAGTCAATGCACAGGTCTTCAGACCTGGTCCATTTAAAAAGGCTCCTACGAGCATAAGTGCTGTAAGTATGGTCCCAATTAAAAAGGCCCCTACGAGCAAGAGTGCTGTAAGTATGGTCTTAATTCAAAAGGCCCCTACAAGCATAGGCGTTGTAGGTATGGTCCCAATTAAAAAGGCCCCTATGAGCAAGAGTGCTGTAGGTATGGTCTTAATTCAAAAGGCCCCTACAAGCATAAGTGTTGTAGGTATGGTCCCAATTCAAAAGGCCCCTACAAGATTAAGTGTTGTAGGTATGGTCCCAATTCAAAAGGCCTCTACAAGCATAAGTGCTGTAGGTATGGTTCCAAAAAAAGAGGCCCCTCCAAGCATAAGTGTTGTACGTATGGTCCCAATAAAAAAGGCCCCTCCAAGCCAAGTGTTGTAGGCATGGTCTCCAATTTAATGTACAGACCCACAGGTCTAGTCCATTTTTCTCACTCTACTGACCTTTCGACAAACCTTGTTGCATTTGCCAGTATTGCTGGTCGGTATATTATGAATCGTCAAAAACGCATGATTCTTCAGAAATCTTAACCTCAGTTCTGTACGGATCCCACAAAACTGAGGCTCGGGGGGAGTAGCTGATATGCCAAAAAATACCGCACCACTATGGGCACGACACGTGTACTAAGCATCCAGAGCTCGTCAAAGGTAGGCCTCTAAAGGTAAGCCTTCAGAGGTAAGCGCCTTCAGAGGTGTGTACTACAGACCTCGTAGTAAGAACAATAAAATATCTGTAAGAAGGGCTTCCGAACTGGTCACCGCCTATCATAGACTTCCGACCTCAAAACAGGGAAGCATGACGCAATATGAAAACTGTCACCGTCTGACAAACAGTGAATCCTAGCCCTACAAAGCAGGTCTCTAACCCTGCAAAGCGGCGCAACAAGTGAAAAAAATGACGTAGATGGACATCATGAAATGGCCACCGTCTGATGACAGCTAATGACAGAGTTCATTAGCTTATAAATATCACCTTCAAGGTACGCAGAAAAGGGAGAGATATTTTTTACATAAAATTATCTTCCATTAAACTCTGACTCTAGACTAACTTTCTCATCGGAGTGGCTATCGCTGGAGCCATCCCGGTGGCCCTCTAACTCCCTTTTTTAGAGTTCATAGTGACGAAGAACGGATCTCCGGCAAGTCAAAAAAATGCAACAACAATATATATATATATATATATATATATAAGTACATAATGGAGAATCATACGATACGAATATACCTACATGTCGAGATGGGGATACTCTTAATATCTTTGAAAAGTTGGAGTAAAACTTGGATAAAATCTTATCATTTCTTTTTACCAAAAGTACAATATAAATATCAAAACTAGTTCATGTTCTTTCACTAATCGGTTTTTTATATTATATTATTATTTTTAGTTAAATTATACTCACCTTCTCCTTTATTTTCAAAATTTAATTAATTATAATAAAGATAAATTACATTAACTTTTTATAAGTATTTTTGTCAATTACACTGACTTCTTATAAATTTTTAAAATTACATTAATCTTTATTATTTTATTCGATATTATACAACTGTTTCATTCTATTTTTTTTTTTTCTAAAATGACAAAACTATCTCTATATTTATTTATTTTTATAATTTTTCATTTTGATTAATTTTTTAAAACATTTTTTACAATTTTTTTATTGTTTTATTTAAAAATAAATTTAAGGTAAATAACTTATTTTTATTTTATATAAAAATAAATTTAGTTTTTTATTAATATTTATTTAAAAAATGAAAAAAAAATGGTCTGAATTTAAAAAATTGGTCATTTTAAAGGAAAAATTGAATGGAGAGCATATTTGTACGTATATTATTAAGTAAAGTGAAAAATGATAATTATAATTGTTGAAACTTCAAGAATGATCAATATAATTATCAGAACTCTTTGAGGACGTCAGTATAATTGATCTCATAATAAATGTTTCTATCACATTATCATATGATAGTGTCACAATTTCTTTTGAAGTGACATATTGTGAAATTTAACTTTTTAAACATTTTGTTGTTATAATTTTGATATATTGATTGAAAAAATAATATATAAATGAAGACAATAAGATTAATATTACCATTAGTGACGTCATTTAGTATATAGTATTGATAGATAATATAACTAATCAAATAAGGTGAGTATTATTACAATAATAAAAAAAATAATAAAGTGTAATTTATCTTTACATTTAATATTTCTTTATAACATTTCTAAAAGATTCATCAAATAATTTGAAAAGTTAGCAAATATATCCTTTACTATCATATATATATATATATAAATTTGTTATTTTTAAAATTTGTCAATTCAAGTGAAGTAGCAAATTTAAATATTTTATTATTTTATTATTTTTTATCTTTTATATATTATGATTATTTATATACATTGATAACTGTTTATGATAGTATCTTGTTACTTTGATAATTTTTGACTGTTGTAATTGAAATTTTAATTTTTTTAATAAAATAATAATTATTTTTTTCTTTGGATCTTACGACCATTTACGTGGACTGCTCATGGTATGTTTATTTGAGTTTTGGCATAGAGAATAAGTAATCCCACATTTTTTTAATCAATAAATGTTGGCTAATTAAACTAAGCCCATAAATTTTAGGAAGTTTCTTAATTTGGTTTATTGAATTCTAATAATATTTGGAGACTTTTTAGATAGTGCTAGTAGTAGTTGGACTAATATTCTAATAAGAGTTAGTTTTCTAATTATAATTAAATAAAATATACTAGTTTGTATAGGATTAGATGTTCTAATCAATATAGGACTTAGAGTCAATGTTATATATATGGGTCTTTGTCATATGGAGTTGTGTACCACAAAAATAATAGAGTGGTGGCCAAGAGAATTAGAGGGCCGTGTGATGGTTGTGAGAGATTGCCAAAATAATAATAGTGTGTGAGGTTTCTTCAATAAAATATATTAGTTTATTCATTTTACTTCTTCTCTTATTTTTTTTTGTTGAATAATTTAGTATCAGAGTAATTTTTGGGTCCTACAATTGGTATTAGAGCCAGTTACGATCTTAGGGTAATTTATCAGTTTGATTTTGGAAAGCTATGGAGAAATCAAAGTTTGGTCTCGTTCTTGGATTATTGCAGAGAACTGTAGTTCTCGTTTTACTTAAGATTGTGATCTTGAGTGGTTTGTTGAAAAGTTGTTCGATTGAAATTCGACAGCTGTTTGAATCAGAAAAAAAAATCTTACGGTGGTACAAATAATTGTGCAGAATAAAAAAGAAGTTCCAATTTAATCGATAGAGAGACTAGCTTGATCAGATTGAAGGAAAAAAAAAGGGAGACGACGAGATCAATTTTTGGACAAATTCAGGTATGTGATTTAAATAAATCGTTGATTTGAAATTATGGAGAAAGTTTTGGTTAATGGACAAAAGGTTGAGATTTTAAGAGTATGTAATCAGAATGTTGATGAGTGGTTACATCATGTTACACTCTATCTTAGTGCTTGCAATGTATTTAATGTATTGGATATTGCATTAGAGCGTTTATCGAAAGAACTTTATGAAAAAAAAAGTTAAATGGTTCTACCAGATAATAAAAAAGACAATACATTGGGCACATTGAAATACTTTTGTTTGCACACAAAATTATGCACCACCACATAAGTTTTGGTATGATCTTTTTTTGACATATAAAAATAAACAGCCAAACGGTTATGAACCTCCTATAGATAGATATTGGGTGGTTGATTTTAAAAGAGATAAATTTTATAAAAATAAGAGATTGATGGTTCAAAATTGTTTTCAGAATTCATTCTAATTTGGGATAATTCATATAAAGTGTTGAATTTAGATTCATATGATATTGACTGCTCCGTCAATATTTCTGAAGAAGAAAATATTAGTTGTGAGGAAAGAAATATTTTGGAAGTTGAAAAAGATGAAAATAATTGTATGGTTGAAAGTTTTACTTTGACTCATAGTGTTGAAAATTTGAATTTGTTAGAAGTTGCTTTTGGTGAATTGAGAGATGTTGAAGAATTATTTCAACCTACCCAGTTTGAGAATTTAATTGTTGAGAAAGGAAAAATTTTTACATGTCATGGTATTGATGCAGTTGAAGATTTTGAAAGTTTTGGCCTTACTACTTTTTTTTAATTTGCCAAACACTGTGGAATCAAAACATAGTGAGATTGAAGAACGTTTCAATCCAAAGTTTGTTGATTTTACTGGTATTGAGAATTTTATTATTCGAGGCCATGTTGATTTTGTGAAGACAGAATTTTTTGAGTTTCAAGAATTTTTGAAAATTGAGAAGCCCAAGTTATCTGAAATTTGTAATTTCATCGGCGTTGATAAATTCTTGTTGTACTACAATATTGGTTTGGATCTTAATAATTTTATTAGTACAAATTTTGTTCGAAAGGAAGATTTTGGTATTCTAAAATATTGGCAAGCTTTGCATCATTATAATGATAAAATTATTGGCACGGATAATTGTTTTACTGATTTTGATTTTGAATGGATGAGTATGAATTTTTTTTTTTTGATCATGTTGAACAAGCTGAAAAGTTGTATGCCAAGTATAAGATTCGTCCACATCCGCGTGTGAAGATAAAGACGAATAATTGTTCCAGATTGCTGTTGCAAAAGCTTCTTACAGCGACAGAAATTACTTTGAAGGTTCTTGCTCATTAGGTGTTGGTGAAGCTACTTTGGCGAGCTTGGTTTAAGGGAGGCATTGTTGGCTAATTAAACCAAACCCATAAATTTTAAGAAGTTTCTTAATTTGGTTTATTAAATCGTAATAATATTTGGAGACTTTTTAGATAGTCCTAATAGTAGTTGGACTAATATTCTAATGAGAGTTAGTTTTCTAATTATAATTAAATAAGATATACTAGTTTGTATAGGATTAGATGTTCTAATCAATATAGGACTTAGAGTCAATGTTATATATATGGGTCTTTGTCATATAGAGTTGTGTACCACAAATATAATAGAGTGGTGGCCAAGAAAATTAGAGGGCCGTGTGATGACCGTGAGAGATTGCCAAAATAATAATAGTGTGTGAGTTTTCTTCAATAAAATATTTTAATTTGTTCACTTTACTTCTTCTTTTATTTTTTTTGTTTAACAATTTAGTATTAGAATAATTTTTGGATCCTACAATAAAATATAAATGCTACTTTTAAAGAGAGTAATAAATTTGTTACTTTTAATAAAAGATAGCAAATTTATTTTAAGTATTGTTTTATTTAATGAAAATTTTAAAAATGACGTGAGTCATCAAAAATTACTTTTACAAAATATTTACCGTCTCTCTTGTAGACGGCCTTAGAAAATGTTCCATTATATTTCAACCCATCTGTTCCACATGTGTATATAATGGGAAATGTTATTATGAGTTTGACATTATATAATTGCACTTTAAATGTATATTCTTTAAGGATAATATTTAACTTTAAATTTGATAATATGTTTTTTTTTTTTTTAGATATGAGTCTTAATAACTCCCTTCATCTGGAAGGCTGGAATTAAGATATTATATATTTTTTTGAGATGTTTCGAAATAAGAATCATTTTTTGAATTATCAATATATAAATTATTGTAATATTTTTAAATTAATTTATTCACCAAATTAATATCAATATACTACTCAATGTGAAATAATGTTAGAACAAATTTATATTTTTATTTAAATATAAAACTATTAAATATTTGTTCTCTTCAAACATTTTATTTTTACAAAATGTACTTTTTTTTTTGGTACACTAGCACGTGGAGACTTGACCCACCTGTAAATGGTGCTGTAAAATGATTGGTGGCTATAACTTTTTCTCACACCAAATTGATTGATCAGATGCACAGTTTGAAAAACAAATTTAGTAATGCTTGTTGCACATGTATTATACATATATCTTGCAAATATATTTGTAGGATGAAATTATCTTTTATCTTCTACATTTACTTAAATTGTTTTATACAGTGATATAACAATATTATATTAATTTTGTGTCACATTATAATATAATATAAAATTAATATAAGGTGTAAAATATTTTTAAGTAAAATTTTAAAATAAGCATAAAATTACTTATATTTATATAAATATAAATTTTATAAGAATGTCATGACGGTAGATTCACATTTATGTAAATATAAATTATTTCTCAAAACTTATTTATAGTACACGTGATTGGTGTGCCTTAGTTAACATCACGTGTAAGAATTAATTACATGATTGGTGTACCTCAGCTAACATCACGCGTAAGAACTAATTACATGATTGGTGCGTCTAAGCTAACATCACGCATAAGAATTAATTCCACTTATTAATCAGCCAACAAGTTTGAGGAACATTTGATGTAGAGAAGTTGGCTCTCCTAAATATTATTCATTTTTCTAAATTACAAAATAATATCCTCACTTAAAAAATAATAATAATAATTGTATTTGTATTTGTAAAAAATAATCAATTAGCGTAACACTGAATTATTTTTACAAATTTAGCAAATTACAATTTACGTTAGGCTTTTTCAAAATTACATGCAGAGATTGAAGTTGATAATTGGTGATCTCTTAGAAGTATAATTTTCAAGGATTAGGATCATTTGTTAAATTTTTTCTAAGGATGGAATGAATTTAGACTTCCAACAATAGATTGCTTAGAAAATAAGAACTTACTACTGACCACATAAAAAACAAGCACATTGGCCTTATTCACAATTGAAAAGCCAAAAAAAAATGAAAAACACAATCGAAGAGACACAGAGGCCGGAACAAGAACAATTTTCAACAGATATAATTGGTAGTTGATGCTGATTTTAAAACGCACAGTCCATTCTGTATAGCTTGGATGCTGATCATTTCTCTTTTGCAATCCCATTTTTCAAATACTCAACAAACCCATCAATGTACTTGTCATGCAGCTTCCGGTCACTAAATATTCCGGCTACTTCTCTCACCCGGTCCCTCCGTGGCTGTTCTTCCTCGGAAATCATAGCTTGTCTCAGAGACTTGGCAATGCCATCCCTATTAAAACCTCCATCTTCGCTTCTCTGTACTTCAGTTGCCAAACCCTTCTCTTCTAGTAGCCTTGCAGTCAAGCCTTGGTCATTAATGAATGGCAACAAAACAAGACAGTGCCCATATTGCAATGTTTCTATCACAGAACCCCATCCAGAGTGAAACAGTGACCCCCCGACTGATGGGTGTCCTAGTATCTCCACCGGTGGTGCCCAACCAATATGTACCACCCCTTTGCCGGGCGTTCGGTGACTGAACCCCAACGGTAAAGCATCAGGATCATCAATAGCCCAGCCGGGTTTCCGAAGTGCCCATAAGAAAGGTAGTTCTGAGAGTTCTAACCCATAAGCTATCTCATAAATTTGATCTTTGTTCAATTTACACTCACTGCCAAATCCTACAAACACAATTGACTTGGGCTTTTGTTCATCAAGCCATTTAAAGATCTTAATCCATGACCCATCAGTGAATTCTCTTTCCTCTGGTTTTTCAGGTGGAAGTAGTCCTACCGGAATGACTGGCTTTCCCATGATCTTCGGTACTAAATTCAGGTACTCTTCTTCAAACTCTTTGCAACTCCGAACGGCGACTGCTTGACTGGCATGTAGTAATTTGGCTAAACGTTGTCCAACTGTTATCCCTGAGGCATTTTCTCCAAACAATACAGGGTGGAAGCGGATTGCTTCATAGTTCCGGAAAGCTACCAGTGACGGAAAGGTAACCCAATCCGGCGGTGACGTCAGACTTTCCGGCGATGACCTAATTCTCTTTTGATTGTCACCAGTCAAGTACTCTGGTGGCCCAAAGAACGCAGTAGCGGCAGCAGAGAAGACAGAGAAGTTGATGAGTGAGATACCATACTGTTGACGATCTCAACCGCCCAGTGAGGGCTGAAATCAACGACGATCCAATCGGGTGATTGATCCGCGATGAACTGCTTGAAGGGGTGTTGCAGGAGATCATATGCCAACATCAAGTACTGAATTTTCTCGGAGGGTATGTCGCCGGTGGCTTCGGCATCTTCAGGCAATAGATTCCTATCCACCGCCGGCATTGGAAGCGCCACTAAATTTATCAGAGCCGATACATCTGGAGGAAGTTTAGGGAGTCTCTGGATGTTCTTTGGGGTTGAGACGAAAGAGACATGCACTCCAGCTTTGGCTAAAGCAAAGGAAAGCTGAAGAAATGGGATCAAGTGACCAAATGCCGACAATGGAAGCATTACTACGTGAATATCTTTCACCATCTTTCCTTGTGGATTTCCAGCAAGTGTTCATACTATATATATATATATATATATATATATATAGAAAATGGAGAGTCCTACGATAGGAATATACCTACATGTCGAGATGGGGATACTCTTTGGAAAGAATCTTATCTTATCATTACTTTTTATCAGTAGTACAATATAAATATCAAAACTAGTTCATGTTCTTTCCCTGATCGGTTTTCAATATTATATTATTACTTTTACACAACAGGAAAAAACACTATTTGTAACGGGCAAAGGTGTCACTGATATTTGTAATCAGCGTCGCTAATTATCTTTGGCGACGCACATTTGGGCATCGCTCAATACGTTGTAAATAGTTGTGTCGCAAATATTATTAGCGACGCTCAAATGTTTGTGTGTCGCTAAAGGTAACTATTATCAACGTACAGCTGGTGTCGCTAATAATCAGGTATGGGCGTCGTGAATACTATAAATGTACGCAATGAGCGTCGCTAAAAAGACCTTTTAGCGATGCTTATGGTGCGTTGCTAATGGTCACTATTATCGACGCACACGACGCGTCGCAAATAATGTATTGTTCTAATTCCACTACAAAAAAAAAAAATAGTTTTTGCGACGTGCCTTATTAGCGACGCACGAAAAGCGTCGCTAAAAGTCACTTTTAGCGACACTCAGTAGTGTGTCGCGAATAGTAGGGAAAAAGTAAAAAAAAAAAATGTCAGTCTAGCGCGAAAAATTAGGCGGAAAACTATTAGCGACGCACATATGAACTTTGGTGTCGCTAATATTGGCGACGCACGTGAGCGTTGCTAATATTGGCGACGTGCACACGTACGCCGCAAATAGCTTCATGTAATAAAACAGTGGCGCTTTACTGACATTTAGCGACGCACAGGTCTTATTAACGACACACAGTGTGCGTCAGTAATAAGTCCCCCCTTTTTAACGAGCCGCCAACCCAGTTTCTTATTCTGCTCCTCTTTGTTTCCCTGAGTTTTTTCTCACTTTGTCTCTGTCACTCCCTAATATCAAGCTCGATTCTGACGGCGGTGGAAGGCCCATTCAACGGCTGCAATCATACTCGGCGACGATAGATTTTCAAATTTCATATTCATTCTTTCTATTTTTGGAAGAGTTGTCAAATCTGCATCATTCTTTTGTGTTTCGATTTAGATTTTTTTTTTTTATTTGTGTTTGTTTTTGTGTTCATTAGCCATGACCGAACTCCATGGATGTTTGTATGTGTGCCATTTTTGTTAAAATTTGTGTTGTCATTATACTTCATCTGATTTGATTTTCTATTTTAAGATCTACTGTCTTTGAAATAAGCTTTGACGTTTGAGATCTGAGCTTTGTTATGATCAGTGTGTGAAGGGAACTTAAGTCCCATCCCAACTAATCCATTTTACATGTAAGCCAATTTTTTTGAACATTTATAGATAATAAATAAACACGGTCTTAGACTTCTAACTCCCACATATTCTCCAAAAAGTGTGACTGATCGTTACAAATTTTATTCTTCATCATAAATCGTAGGTAATTATTTTTTTTATAATTTTTAAACAAAAAGTCCTTGTTGAAAAATCGTCACTTTACATCTTATAATAATATATAATAATAATGTGAAGCCACAGTTTTGCTGAATAACCTAACTATCTCTCATATTGTTTTGAAAAAGATAGACAAAAAAAAAAAAAAAAGTGGAGAGAGAATAAAAACTGAAACCTTGAGAGTTCTATGGAGATGTTGAGATGGAAATTAAACACGTGGTAAACTTGAGTTCTATGGAGATGTACTAAATCACTTATCTTTTTCTTCTTCTTTTTTTGTTTTTTTGATAAGTAGAGTATATTATTAATGAAAAAATGTGCAACCTGTCTACACAAGAATAATAACAATCCCAACCTAATGCACTAGCTCAATCTCCTATAAAATCAACAAAAAAATTGGAATTTCGATATCAATAAAAATTTATATATTGCAAGTCAAAAACTACTAATATATCAATGCATATATGGTAATTACATATCAATATCACGATTGTTTTTCAAAAAATAATAGATATTAATATTAAATTATGAAAATTTGGAATAAAAATTTTTGAAGTAGTAGTTGGGATGTTAATGCATTATTTTGAGCCAAAGTATTATAAATAAAATGTATATTTAAATAAGTAATGTTAGATATATCCAATTTATATTTTCAATTGTATCTCACGTGATTTGTGACTTTAAAAATCGCATCATGTGAAACTCAAAGTCATCATATCCTGACACATCACATTATGGATATAAATTAGAGATCTCAAGTATTTTTCATTTTTAATAATATTATGGTATATAAGTTAAAAAAAATTACATGTTGGTGAAGACATAAAAAAACACTAATTAAAATAACATACGTAATTTTTAATTGCATTAAAATAATGTCTTTACATTCTAATGATCAATCCTCAAAATCCACTCATGTCTTTGCTTAATCTTTATTTGACAGGTACATTTCCAAGAGATTTAGGTAGCTTTTAAAGGACATCCGAACTGCAGAGACCAGTTCCTACTTTGATTCTTTGTGTTTTAGGCTCTGTTTCTTTAGGATAACTTTCAAGCTTTCAGGTAATGCTCTGAATGTGTCTGTTCTGATTTTGTGACAATACAAACAAAACAAAACTTGGTTTTTTTTTTTTTTTGCTTTTGACAGTATACAATTTCTATAATGACCTTGTTGAAATGCTCTCTCTCTAGAATTTCTTGTTTCTGACCCTTTTTAGATTACAAATTCTATGCATATAAAAAATATCTGATTGGTTTTCTCTTTCTATTTTTTTTTCAAAAGCCATTTCCAGTGGTCATCCTATTAGTTTAAGCTTTACTAAAATTGGGAGTGTTAGTACATAAACTAGGCATCTTGAAAAAGAGGAAAGATACCAATTTGTCACTAGCTCTTATATGGACTTCCAGGTATTGTTTTCATGAATGCTTTTGATCTTGTGATTCTCTCTAAGGTAATGCCAATTTAGAAGAAAAAAATATACAATGTCATAATAACTATAATCATAAACTTCAATACGATATCTCGTTGATGTTTTCCACCTTGGTCTTTTTTTTTTATTAGTTAAAAAAATATTATTAATATAACCGACAATGTACAAGATATACAAAATAATTACATCAGCAAAGGTTCGATACACAAGTATCATTGCTTACCAGTCTTGTTTCAATAAATTATATGACACCTAAAATTGGTTGAAATTTGAATACCAAATTCACAACTCCTTCACCACTTCACTTGTCTTTGCCCAAAAAATTACCTTTACCGTAATCCTTTCAAGGACCTCCTCCCATCCTGACTGAATTGACTCAAAAATTATCATATTTGTTTTATTTTAAATATGACATATGTTAAATATCTTGCTTTAGTGTTTTGTAGGATTTTAGTAAAAAAATTCATTGAAATCTAGACACATGAGTGCATTTGGACCTTTTTTCATGTATGTGTTCATTCAACATGTATTTTTTCATGGCTGTTGTTTTTCCCCTCTTGTGTTTCATGTATGTGTTCATTGAACTGCAACTTGAACCCTAATCCCTTGCTCTTGAGTTCCTCTAAACAATAACTTTCAATTTTTTTTTGTTTTAGCTGCCAAGTAATAAAAGTTCTTGAGTCCTATAGATTGAGAGATCAACTAGATACACCTGACCTATTAAGTCAGTTAGTGGTTTTAGGTAGCAATTGATTTGCTTTTGTTGGTTAAGTTGTTGTTGTCAGGTGCCAAGTAAATAATTCTTGATGAATGACCTTAATGAATAGATAAAAATTAAAAGTTAGGTGCTTTTACTTGTTAGTAACCAAGATCAATATGTTTTCTATTGGCATTTTCAATACTATTGTTAATAGTTTTTTAAAGTAAAACTCTGTCTGACAATCAGAGTTTGCACTTACATTAATGAATTTTTTAATTGCATTCATGTAAGCTTAGCCCCGTTCAGGAGTCATTTTCATCATATGTGAATCTTGTCGCTAAATTTATTCGCGATTAGGCTCGTGTGTATGAAAATCGATTCTTGAATTGTCCAGAGAGGATAGTTCGGGAATGCATAAATCTGCATTGCAATCAATAGCGCATATACTTGAATATTTTACTATGAGAAAATTTCAGTACGGTCTCCTATTGTTCTCTGGGTATATATTTAGGTGTGCTAACGTCTATCTCGTATACTTGGAGAACCGTGGGAAGATGCTGTCGAAATTTTGTCCGCGTGGAATCAAGTATTTGATTTGCTGCTGATTGCAATGCTGCTTGTGCATTTACGAATGGGATAGGACCACCTTACCCTTTAGAGAGAAGTTGAAGGTGATAGGATTCATGTTTCATATTTATAACGAGTATCATTTTTGACTTGTATTAGGTAGACAAAAATAGATAAGAGTTGGATGGACATGAGGGGTAGGCATTTGCCAGGGTATGTAAAGGGGATCAAAGATTTTATTGAGTTTGCTTGTGCCTCTGCAGATGGGAGAAATAAGATAAGATGTCCATGTAGGAGGTGCAATAATAGGGATTATATGCACAAAGATGAGGCCACAGAACACCTACTCGAACACGGGATGGACAAGAGGTATACGTGTTGAGAATTTCACGGGGAACGTCGTGGCGTACGAGTGGTATTTGATGATGAAGAAGAAGACGACGATAATGACTTTGGTGATAATGTTGGGGTGGGTTACGAAGGCTTGCCACAAATGCTGGCAGACTTGCAGGGGGCTACAACTGGGGCGAATAGTCACAAGAGTGACACGGAACCATCGACCGCGTTTGAGTCGTTGTTGAGGGAAGCAAGGCAGCCGTTATATCCGGGTTGTGATAAGTTTTCGAAACTGGACTTTCTCGTGAAACTCCTTCATATTAAGACCATCAACCGTTAGAGTAACAAATCAGTTAATATGGCCAGTGAATTGATTAAAGCAGGGCTTCCTACTGGAGAAAACCTTCCAAAATCATATTACGAGGCGAAAAGAATATTAAGAGATTTGAGCCTCGGGTATATTTCCATACATGCTTGCAAAAACGATTGCATGTTATTTTGGAATGAGACTGAACAATGTAAGGAGTGTACGGTGCGCCACGAACCCAAGTACAAGCTGAATGAAAGAAAGAGCAAGACAATTCCGCACAAGGTGCTGAGATATTTTTCCTTAAAACCGAGGCTACAAAGGTTGTACATGTCTCAGAAGACGACAAAAGATATACGGTGGCATAAGGAGAAGCGTGTTGATGAGGAAAATATATGTAGGCATCCGGCCGATTCACAAACTTGGGCTGAGTTTTATACAAATCACGAATAGTTTGCAAAGGAGCCGCGTAATGTACGACTTGGGCTGGCTAGCGACGGTTTCAATCCGTTCGTTGACATGAGTAATGCCTACAGCATGTGACTGGTGTTGCTTGTGCCGTATAACTTGCCACCGTGGAAATGTATGAAAAAACCATTTATCTTCATGTCGTTGCTTATTCCAGGGCCGAAGTCTCCTGGTAATGAAATTGATGTGTACTTGCGTCCTTTAGTGGACGAGTTGAAGGAATTGTAGGAGATGAGAGTGGAGGCATACGACGTCTCTAAGAATGAGACATTTCAACTGCATGCAGCGTTACTGTGGACCATAAATAACTTTCTAGCATACGAGAATTTGTCTAGGTGGAGCACTAAGGGGTATCTGGCATGTCCGGTTTGCAATAAGGATGCATGTTCTCTACATTTATCCAATGGGAAGAAGATATGCTACATGTGCCATCGTTGTTTTCTACCGCCATCACATGGCTGGCGAAATTGGCAGAAACATCTGTTTGATGGAAAAATTGAGCGCAGATTGTCACCTCAATTGTTGTCTAGCAAAGACGTGTTGGCGCAATTGGCACTCATCCAACCAGTGAGGTTTGGGAAGATACCGGGTACTAAGAAGAGGAAGCGTACTAATGTGGACTTAAATAAGACGAAGAAGAGCATATTTTTTGATTTGCCGTACTGGGAGACCCTTAAGTTGAGGCATAATTTGGATGTAGCCTAACAACATTGAAACCCCATCACACACGTCACAAATGATAAAATAAACTTGCACGAACTTACGGCACTCGGTTCGGATGCCCGGTTTGAAACTTACGCAAGTTTCAGCTCCAAAAAGGCCCATTTTGGGATTTTGACAGACCAAAATGTCAGATATCGGCCTAACTATACCGAAACCCCATCACACCTTAAAAATTATAAAATAGACGTGCACGAACTTATGGCACTCGGTTCGGATGCCCGATTTGAAACTTATGCAAGTTTCAACTCCAAAAAGATCCATTTTGGGGTTTTGACAGACCAAAATTCCGGATATCAGCCTAACTACACCGAAACCACATCACACACCTCACAAATGATAAAATAGACTTGCACGAACTTATGACACTCGGTTCGGATGCCCGGTTTGAAACTTGTGCAAGTTTCAGCTCCAAAAAGGTCCATTTTGGGATTTTGACAGACCAAAATGCTAGATATCGGCCTAACTATATCGAGACCCCATCACACACCTCACAAATGATAAAATAGACTTGCACGAACTTACAGCACTCGGTTCGGATTCCCGGTTTGAAACTTATACAAGTTCCAGCTCTAAAAAGCTCATTTTGGGGTTTTGACAGACCAAAATATCAAATATTGGCCTAACTACACCAAAATCACATATCACACATCACAAATGATAAAATAGACTTTCACGAACTTACGGCACTCGGTTCGGATGCCCGGTTTGAAATTTATGCAAGTTTCAGCTCCAAAAAAGCCTATTTTGGCGTTTTGACAAACCAAAATGCCGAATATTGACCTAAGTACACCGAAACCCCATCACACACCTCACAAATGATAAAATAGGCTTGCACGAACTTATGGCACTCGATTCGGATGCCCGGTTTGAAACTTATGCAAGTTTCAGCTCCAAAAAGGCTTATTTTAGGGTTTTGACAGACCAAAATGCCAGATATCGGCCTAACTACACCGAAACCCCATCACACACCTCACAAATGATAAAATATACTTATGCTACTTTATGCCATTTTTACTACCTATGCATACAAAAAAAAAAAAACTATTCACATTCTATGTTCATATATATTTCATAATTGTTCTAATATATATCATTTGATCTTTATTTCAGATTGATCGGGATTATTGCCGCGCCGTCTTTATGATTTGCATCGGAACTTGTTATTTTTATTTGTTTTTTTTCTTTTCATGAACATCTGTAATTATATTTTTGGAGACAATTTTTAATTTTTTTATTTATTGTTAAATTGTACTTTTACAAATGTACATAATTAGTTTAATATATGTATATATATAAATGTATTTTTCTTTTTTAATATATTCATTTCAGAATGCTTGGATTTTATTGTATATCAGGATGGATGATTGATACAGGTTTAAACATGAATAAAATAACAAATAAAACAAAGCAAATATGGTCTTCAAAAAAAAAAAAACTTTTAGCGACGCACACCAATGCGTCGCTAAAAGTAAGAATTCAATTTAAATATACATTATTAGCGACATATATTGAGCGTCGCTAAAAGCCACTATTAGCGACGCCCCACTGTGATATAAACTATTAGCGACGCATACTGAGCGTCGTTAAAAGCCACTATTAGCGACGCCCCACTGTGCGTCGCTAATAGTGGCTTTTACCAACGCTCAGTGTGCGTCGCTCATAGTGGTTTTTAGCGACTCACACTGCGTCCTTGTGTAGTATTTGCAACGCGCGTACCCAATTCTTAGCAACGCATAGTGGGCGTCACTAATAGTCACCTTCAGCAACACCCAACGGTGCGTTCGTCGCCAATACTATTAGCAACGCGACTATTTGTAATGCCTTTAGCGATGCACAAGGCCACTATGCATGCGTCGTTAATAGTGCCTTTTGCTGTAATGGCACATGTGCGTCGCTAATGGACAAAGGAGCGTCGCTAATAGACTCCCACCTATTTTTCTGTGCGGGAAACCCCTTTTTGTTGCTTTTTCGAGACACACGTTCTGTGCGTCACAAAATAACAGTATTAGCGACGCTTAACGGGGTGTCGCAAATAATGTGCGTAGCAAAAACACCTATTTTTTATAGTGTTAGTTAAATTACACTAACCCCTCTTTTATTTTCATTATTTAATAATTAATTATAATAAAGATAAATTATATTACCTTCTTATGAGTTTTTTTTCCAATTATATTAACTTTTTATCAAATTTTTAAAAATACATTGACTTTAACTATTTTATTCGATAATATATACATATTTCATTCTAATTTTTTTTTAAAATAACAAAATTGTTCTTATATTTATTTATTTTTGTAATTTTTAATTTTGACCAATTTAAGGTAAATAACTTATTTTTATTTTATATAAAAATAAATTTAAGTGTTTTATCAATATTTATTTAGAAAATAAAAAAAGGTTAGAATTTAAAAAATTAAAAAAAAAAAAAATATATATATATATATATATATATATATATAAAAGGGTAGTTTTATCATTTTAAAGAAAAAATTATATAAAGAGCATATCTATATTGTCAAGTAAAGTAGAAGAGGTCAGTGTAATTGTCAGAAATCTTAATAGTGGTTAGTATAATTATTAAAATTTTTTGAAGACGTCAGTATAATTTATCTCATAATAAATGTTTCTGTCACATTATCATATGATAGTGTCACAATTTTTTTGAAGTGACATATTGTGAAATTTAACTTTTTAAACAATTTGTTGTTATAATTTTGATATATTGATTAAAAAATTAATATACAATAAAATTAATATTACCATAAATGACGTCATTTAGTATATCGTATTGATAGATAATATAACTAATCAAATAAGGTGAGTATTATTACAATTATAAAAAAAAAAAGTGTTATTTATCCTTACATTTAATATTTCTTTATCACATTTCTAAAAGATTCATCAAAAAAATTTGAAAAGTTAGCAAATATATCCTTTACTATCATATATATACAAATTTGTTATTTTTAAAATTTGACAATTCAACAGAAGTAGCAAATTTAAATTTTTTTTTATTTTTGATCTTTTATATATTATGATTATTTATACACATTTATAAATATTATGATCTTTTATATGTAGTATATTGTTGCTTTGATAATTTTTTACTGTTGTAGTTGAAATTTTAATTTTTTTTCAACAAAAAATAATTTTTTTTTTTTTTTTTAGTCTTATGACCATTTACGTGGAGTGCTCATAGTATGTTTTATTTGAGTTTTGGTATAGAAAATAAGCAATCCCACATTTTTTCAATCAATAAAGTCTAAATGCTACTTTTAAAGAGAGTAATAAATTTGTTACTTTTGATGAAAGATAGCAAATTTATTTTAAGTATTATTTTATTTAATGAAAACTTGAAAAATTAAAAATTACTTTCACAAAATATTTGCCTTAGAAAATGTTCCATTATATTTCAACCTATATGTTACACATGTATATATAATGGGAAATGTTATAATGAGTTTCACATTATATAATTGCACTTCAAATGTATATTCTTTTAAGGATAATATTTAATTTTAAATTTGATAAAAGTTTTTTATTCTTTTCTAAATACGTGTCTTAACAACCCCCTTCATCCCGAATTAAGACTATTTTTTTTTTTTTTGAGATGTTTCATAATAAGAGTGATTTTTTGAATTGTCAATGAATAAATTATTGTAAAATTTTTAAATTACTCTATTCACCAATTTAATATTAATATAATACTCAATATAAAATAATGTTAGTTTTGTAAATTTTTATTTTCATTTAAGTATAAAAGTATTAAATATTTGTTTTCTTCATAAATTTAATTTTTTCAACATGTACTTTTTTTTATGATACAAGGGGAGTATAATTTTCCACACACATAATGTACATATATTTTTTTATTTATTTAATTTTTATTTATATTTTATTAAAGTTAAATAATTACGTAATATATATAAAAATATATATATATATGACATACTAAAATTATGAGAATAAAAAAATATTAATATTAGTTGTAAATATTTAATACTCATTATCTAATTAATACGTATATTATATGTATGCATGTGATTTAATTAATATATGTATTATATACATGCACGTAATTACATGTAAAATAAACAAGTGGTAATCAAATCGCGTTCTTTAGAAGGAAATTTCTGGTCGAGAGCCAATTACGTCCAGAATAGTCATACACTATCACATGGAGACTTGAGCCACCTATTACTGGTGCTGTAAAATGATTGGTGCCTATAACTTTTTCTCACACCAAATTGATTGATTAGATGCTCGGTTTGAAAAAACAAAGTTAGTAATGTTTGTTGGACATCTATTATACATATATCTTGCACATATATATTCATAGAAAGAAATTCTCTTTTATCTTTCAGATTTACATAAATTATTTTACAGCGAGGCGAACCTAACATTTTGATTTCATTTGATCTGATTTGAATTTTCATATAATCGTGTTTTTAGAACAAGTCTTTGTCGGCAAGACACGTGAGAATTTATCCTTTGTTTTGCGTTTGAAATCAGGAGACGTCTATGTCACTTTTTGGGACTTGGCATGTCGTTGGGCCCCACACATTGCAATTATAATTAGACTTTTTGGGACTTGGCATGTCGTTGGGCCCCCACACATTGCAATTATAATTAGACTTTTTGGGACTTGGCATGTCGTTGGGCCCCCACACATTGCAATTGTAATTAGACTTCTCAGCACATATTTTCGAATAATCTTACATCTCTCTTTTGCTACACGGTTGGAAATTTAAACCGGACCCATAATAATAGATTTAATTTCTTCTGAGATAGGTTGATAGAGGCACAATGAATCTGGTAAGAAATAAAATATTATTATTTTTTTAATATTCATAGATTTGAGGTATACACACACTTTGAACATATCAGGTGGATCTCATTTGTACGAGTATTAATTAAGAAAGAGAATTACAAAAAAAAAAAAGTAAAAAATTACTACATTAATTAAATTAAATAATACGTTTATGATTACTCAAGTAGTTTTAGATTATAAATAGCATTGCTCTTCTACGTTATGTGAAAGGGTAATGTTATATCTGTATATATAAAAGAGTTTTATTAAATATTTTAAACATTAAAACTTATTTTAATATATAAAATAATTGTAATAAATTAAAATATAAATTTTAAAAAATATTTAACGAATAAAAAACTTTTTTGCATTCATTTGTAAATAAGATCTTGATAGCATTATCTTATGTAAATACTTTTTACTATTTTACATCATATGATAACATACTTTTTGATTTTTATAAGATATATTGATGACTGCTTGTTGGGCAAGATGGGTTAGGAAATGAATTTGCTATAAATTTGAAGGAAAAATAAATAAAATAGAGTTAAGATAGAGACCCGCAAAACAGATTAAATTTAACACAAAATCATAGTGGAAATAATTTTAACTACCCTACCTAATTTAATTATATATTTAAATTACATAAGAATTCTTCAATGTTCTCATATTTCCTTCACATTGTCACATATATATATACATATACATAATATATATATATATATGTATATATATAGGTATTAATAAATGTGTATTATGAGACGGTCATCATGATAGTTTGTCACAAGAAATAATTAGAGTTGAAATTCAAGGAAAAAAATTTTCTGAAACAAAAAAAAAGATTACTTTTGTATAAGGATGTCACAATTTCACTTAATAATTTTCTCGCGTGTCACAATTTCACCTAATAATTTCTCCCACATGACAAACGCATAACAAAAGGACGGTGGAGAAATGCTACCGGGTACAATGCATCGGATCGGCCCGTCTCTTCAATGGTTAAGGACTAATGGTAGTTTAGAGATTCCATTTCCATCCAGAGACAGTTCCAACAATAGATTACTTAGAAAATAAGCCTCAACAAACGAGCACATTGGCCTTATCCACAATTAAAAAACAAAAAAAAAAAAAAAAAAAAAAACAGAACAGACAAAGAGGCAGAAACAAGAACAATTTTCAACAGACAATTGGGACTTGATGTTGATTCTAAAACGCACAATCCATTCTGCATAGCTTTGATGTTGATCATCTCTGTTTTGGAACCCCATTTTTCAAATACTCAACAAACCCATCAACGTAATTGTCATGCAGCTTCCGGTCACTAAATATTCCGGCCACTTCTCTCGTCCTGTCCCTCAGTGGCTGTTCTTCCTCGGAAATCATAGCTTGTCTCAGAGATTTGGCAATGCCATCCCTATTAAAAGCTCCGCCCTCGCTTCTCGGCACTTCAGTTGCCAAACCCTTCTCTTCTAGCAGCCTTGCATTCAAGCCTTGGTCAACAATGAATGGCAACACAACAAGACAGTGCCCATATTGCAATGTTTCTATCACAGAACCCCATCCAGAGTGAAACAGTGACCCCCCAACTGATGGGTGTCCTAGTATCTCCACCTGTGGTGCCCATCCAATATGCACCACCCCTTTGCCGGACGTCCGGTGACTGAAACCCAACGGTAAAGCATCCTGATCATCAATAGCCCAGCTGGGTTTCCGAAGTGCCCATAAGAAAGGTAGCTCTGAGAGTTCTAGACCATAAGCTATCTCATAAATTTGATCTTTGTTCAGTTTACACTCACTGCCAAATCCTACAAACACAACTGACTTGGGTGTTTGTTCCTCAAGCCATTTAAAGATCTTAATCCATGACCCATCAGTGAATTCTCTTTCCTCTGGTTTTTCAGGTGGAAGTAGTCCTACTGGAATGACTGGCTTTCCCATGATCTTCGGTAGTAAATTCAGGTACTCTTCTTCAAACTCTTTGCAACTCCGAACGGCGACTGCTTGACTGGCATCGAGTAATTTGGCTAGACGTTGAGCATCTGTTATCCCTGAGGCATTTTCTCCAAACAATCCAGGATGGAAGCCGATTGCTTCATAGTTCCGGTAAGCTACCAGTGACGGAAAGGTAACCCACTCCGGCGGTGACGTCATACTTTCCGGCGATGGCCTTATTCTCTTTCGATTGTCACCAGTCAAGTACTCTGGTGGCCCAAAGAACACAGTAGCGGCAGCAGAGAAGACATAGAAGTTGATGAGTGGGATACCATACTCTTGAGCAATCTCAACCGCCCAGTGAGGGCTGAAATCAACGACGATCCAGTCGGGTGATTGCTCCGCGATGAACTGCTTGACGGGTTGTTGCAGCAGATCATATGCCACCTTCAAGTACTGAATTTTCTCGAATGGTATGTCGACGGTGGCTTCAGCATCTTCCGGCAATAGATTCCTATCCACGGCCGGCAATGGAAGCGCCACTAAATTTATCAGAGCCGATACATCTGGAGGAAGTTTAGGGAGTCTCTGGATGTTCTTTGGGGTTGATACGAAAGAGACATGCACTCCAGCTTTGGCTAGGCCAATGGAAAGCTCAAGAAATGGCATCAAGTGACCAAATGCCGACCATGGAAGCATTACTACGTGAATATCTTTCACCATTTTGCCGTGGATTTCCCGCAAGTGTTCACACTATATATATATATATATACAGAGATGCTTCCCGTTCAATGATTCCAAATACTATATCATAACTTACACGTTTATGTATAATATATATATATATATATATATATATATATATATATATATATATATATACAGAGATGCTTCCCGTTCAATGATTCCAAATACTATATCATAACTTACACGTTTATGTATAATATACTGTTGTATTTGTAATTCTTTTTCTGAACCTTTGATACTATGATTCCAAAGAATCATCCAATAATTGCTTGTGTATCGGGCAGGCTGACATTTATATTGAGAAATTTCTGAATGATTTGCGACCATCGGTCTGAGTATCTTTCACCAACGACAGATGCATGAGAACAATGGGAAGCATAACTAAGAAAAAAACAATTAATATTATATTTTTTATCATTAATTTTATAAAATATTTTAATAAAATACGAGTTGACTCCTTAAAAAGAAAATTTCTTCTATATATCAATATTAATCTTTTAGATTTTATTAAAATTTTCTATCTTCACGTCATTATCAATCGCAAATTTTTAATTCACGCGATAGATATGTTTTATGCAAAATAATCATGCACTTGAATAATGCATATATTTTGATATTATACATTAAGTGATTTCATACTTCTTAAATTTTATAAGATTTATAAAAATATATTTCTAAGTAAGCAAGGTGCCAAGTTCGGCAGAATAGACAACAATAAGTTAAACTCAATTGAACATGTTTCATGTGAGTTTAGGCTTACACCGTGGTTAAATTGGATTAGGTTGATTTACTATAATAAGAGGTTGTTTGTAGTCTTTTAAGTTGGATTAGGTTGAGATGACTCTCTTTAAATTATCTAGTTTTTTCTTAAAAAAAAAATTCAACTACTTCTAGTCTTTTATGTATTTTTTTAAAATAAATATGAACCCTTATACTACTAAAATATACTTACAAATAATAAAAATATTTAAATGAAATAAAATTTATGTGTTCCTCTCTGAAAATATAAGAAATTATAGAACAACTCATTATTCTTTTTTATAAAAAATCTATAACATATAGGGATTAAAAATTAAATTTAAAAAAAAAAATTAAACTCGGGTTGAGAACAAGCCGGTCGAACCTAATGTTACCACAACCATTTTGATTTGATTTCAATGAAGCTTCCCATTCTTTTAGCATAGCATTAATCAAAATAATGTGTTGTGGTTATTCAAGTTGTCACGTCCTGAAAGTTAAATCATTTAAATCAATAAATTCGTAATAAAAATTACCTCTAATTCTTTAACATAGTAATAACTAAATCAGATTATTTTTAAAATTTTTAAAAAATGTCAATTAACTATTCATTAGTTACAAACAAATAATAAATAATCTGTTTCCAAAAACCCAAATAATAGTAAAACCCATAAAATAAAATTACTACATATTTCAAAACTATCTAACTAAAATAGGTTCTAACCACAAATTGATGAAACTATATTGATCTCTAATTGTTGTTCATTGCACTGCACCTTGTACTAAAAGATATCACAGCTGATCTCTATCCATCTGTAGGGAAAAATATTGAGGTAAGCTCAAAGAACTCAGTAAAGTAGCATAACATAATATACACTAGAATAGGCCAAGTGAATGGCACAAATAATTTAGAAAACAATTGCTGATAAAGCGAAACATTTCACAAAGTTTTATATTACTTGAAAGCATTTCAATATTCACAATACGAAAACTGATATCATTTTTTAGTTTAGAAATCATTAACAAATAATGTGGTAACAAATAATATTTTCAAATTTGTATAAGCATTTACCATGGTTGGCACAACAATCACATATGGTGCTTAATCATAGTGGGATTTGCTGACGTCACCAGTACTAGCTAGAAGTCAACAGTACTTATACCCCTATTAACATAGGCCAGACTCTGACAGTATCTTGCCAACACAAACAAACTGCCATCGTAGTAAACCACTATTGATACAAAACAAACTCCAACTAAAGCTCACACCCACACTAAAATAATTCAAATATCTGATAATGATCGTATCGATTAAACAAAAACGGAAGAATTTTCATGAACGGATTTATCAACGAGCAAAGAACACATTCCACAAACAATCAATTTTGCTTGACCCGAGTAATGATAATGAAGAAATCAGAATATTGTAAAACATATATATTTTTTAACTAAAAACAATAAAAAATTATTTACTTGCATAAACAATTTTCATAAGAATAGAAGCAAGAAAACATTTATTTGGCATCTATTCAAAAATTGGATATATCATGTATATATGTTCCCTTACCTCGAAGCAAAGTCCTCAAATCGCATAATGCACTTCAAAAGTATCCTTTACAAATTCATTCTAATCCTAAAATAGTTCATAATAATATATTTAATCAATTAATTCGATTACCAAACTTAACTTAACTATACATGTCCTAATTGATATAGTATCACGCATACTTATTAAGTATAAGTATCTTTAAAATACCTACACGATGACTTTATAGTGTTTTACGATTTTTATGTAATTTTTAAATATTAATTTTTATTTTTTTCAAATTCTATCAAAATTACCCGATTAAGCTTAATTCACAACATACGGTCAAACATGCAACTAATATAATTCTCCAATAATCCAAAGGTCTTATCTTTAATCCGAGAACACTTCTAATAACTCAAATTTACTTATAAATAACAATCATAATTTAAATCACCTAATTACACATTTAAATAATTACGAAACCAATAAATTTAGTGAAATCTCAATTATTCGTATTACTTTGAGTCTCACCTCCTTAACTAATAGCTTCATAATATCAAATACGATTTTCTTACCAAGTTTCATAATTTTTAAAATTCGTTTACTATTTTCCCATAAATTAGTAAGATTTTATCAATTAAAAATTAATAATAATTTATATAATTAATTTTTAATTTCAGGACCTGGACCTGGACCACTTGGTTTGGGTCATCAAGTATTATAATTTAAACTCTTGTTTCATCCAATTAAGAATAAGGGTGAACTACACTTTTCCGACTCACTTTGGTTCGCCTTGTAACATGACGCTTGTATTGCTCTCCCGCAACCCTGTTTTCACGGTTTAGGCTATTCCCAATTCGCTCGCCACTACTACCGGAATTGCTTTTGCTTTCTTTTCCTCTAGATACTAAGATGCTTCAATTCTCTAGGTTATCTCTTGCCTGCCTATGGATTCGATCAACAGCAGTTCGAAAGGTTGACCTATTTGGGAATCTCTGCATCTATGCTTATTTTCAACTCCCCGAAGCATTTCGTCACTTACTACGCCTTTCCTCGTCTCTGGGTGCCTAGGTATCTACCGTAAGCCTTTCCTTGTTTGAACCTCGCCTCTTGTGCAAAAAATGATCATCTTTCCCAACTTTAACACCTAAATTCTGCAATTAAAACAATCCACCATTTTTGTTTTTCTTTCAAATTTTAACCTGAAATTTTTTTCTTCAATTCTTATCCAAATAATACAAGTTATAAATAGATTTTGATCATTTTTCCGAAATATATCCAACCATATAGTTTAATTAGATTAAACCTTTCAAATTTGAAAGAAAACTCAACCAAAAGCTTGGGGTTACAATGTTTTCTTCTAAAACTTTGATCTTTTATATCTCTTTAAATGCACCCCTATATTAGGCATATTATTTATCGAATTAAACATTATTTCATGGGTAATAAAACTACGCTTCCAATTTATTCAAAGACCATCAAATCCATACTCAAAATCAAACCCTAACTTAATTTTTTTATGGTCCATTTTATTATGAAAAATTATAATTAAATTAATAATAAATTTATAAATTTTCTTACTAAATCACAACAATAAAATAGTCATACTAATTTGATAAAATCATAAACTTACCTCCATTAATGTCTTCTTCCAAAATTACATTTCTTTAATCCTCGATAGTATAATATTTCTCTCTCTCTCTCTCTCTCTCTCTCTCTCTCTCAAATTTGAGATACGTAATATAGAGGCCAGGGTTTATTATGGTCATGTATTTATAATAAATCAAACTTTTTATTATTATATTAGTGTCACATATTTATTTATATTTTAACTTAGCTCCAATCTGAATTATTTAATTCAATTATATAACTTTATTTATATTTTTATATTAAATCATATCACTATCAATATCTAATTCAATTTTCAATAAGTTCATAAAACTAATTTCATTCAAATATATAAAGTATTAAGCCTTAGTAAGAATACGAGTTATTACACAAGTAGCTTTAGATTATAAATAGCATTGTTGAAAGGATAATGCAACATATATGAATGAGTTTTATTAGATATTTTAAGGATTGAATTTTATTTTAATACTGAAATGATTGTAATAAATAAAAATATAATTTTTGAAATATTTAACGAATAAAAACCTCATTTGCATTTATTAGTAAATGAGATGCTTATAGAATTACCCTATGTACATATTTTTTCATTTTTATAAGATATATTCAGCATTTCACGTTGGACAAGGGCAATGATTAGGAATGGAACTGCCATAAATTTGGAAAGAATATAAATGAAAAAGAGCGAGAATAGAAAATGAGGAAAGAGATTAAACCTGACAGAAGGTCAAGGTGTGGATTCATATATTTAAATTACATAAAAACTCTGTGATATTCCCATATTCCCTTAATATTGTCATATATATATAATGTGTGTATCTATTATATACATGTACTTTGTATATATATATATATATATATAGGTATATAAAGATTTGTATTTCTAATAAGATTAGTTTATAAGTTTCAATTTTAAAAAAAAATAATAAAGTAAATTTTAGATACGATGGGCTGGCTAAAGAGGGACACATAACTAATGCTCCCTTTAAAAAGAACAAAAATAGAGAGGGCATCCAGCCGCGAAGTCGTCCCATTCTCATTCTTTAATCTCAACCCTATATGTTTAATGTTAATTTAGGCTTAGATCACAATGAAACTTAAACCCAATGTTGACTAGGTTCAAACTTAATCTTTATTAGGCCAAAGCCCAGCCCATCCAATGTTCACTAGGTGCAGACTAGGTTCGAGTCGGGGCAAATTGAGTTACTTAATATACTACCTTAAAATGGGTTGTGGGCTGAGTTTTCGCTCCCCCAGTATCTGCCCAAATAAAAGAAAAGCTCAATTTCGGGCTTATGATCTAAACCCACAAAATAGTGGATGAATGGGCAGAAACTTCGGTTGGGGTGGGTATGGGCCACTCGAACACAATGGTATCACAACCATTTAGATCCCCTCCGGGCCCCGCTTTAGGTAGAATATTTTGACAGAAGTAGGATGTCAGTTTAACATGTTTTCTATAGGAAATTCATCATATCTCATTTCATAGGATGAGTGGGGAAGAAATTATGTACATTCTATTAGGCTTGAGACGGATTTGGGGTGAAGTAGCTCACCCCATTTGGTATATCAATTTAGGGGTGTCAATTTTTGACACGACACGATACGACAACACAATTTGAACACGACACAAAGTTAATGAATTTGAGTTTAGTATAAATGAGTTTAGGTCATAAACGGGTTGACACGTATAACACGATTAATAAACATGTCGGGTTTAGGTTTTAGTAGTGTTGACCTGTTTAATACGATTTAACACATTTAATTATAAAAAAATATCATGAGTTAAGATAATTCGTCTCATATTGAAAATTTATTAAGATTTTGATATTTTTTTTATTGATAAAAAAGGTTTCTATTTTGATTTAGTATATGTTCAAAGTTTACTAAATATGAAAATTATTTATACATATTGAAATATAAGTAAATTTTTTATTTAAAAAATAAAAAATAAAAATAAATGGGTTAAGTGTGTCGACACGTGTAACCTGTTTAATAAATAGGTTGAGTTTGGGTTTTAAAACTTGACACGATCAGTTAATAGTGTTGAGTTAAAATTAATATATATTTTTAAATATATATATCTTGACACGACTTGAATACGATATGATAACATAAATTAACACCCCTATATCGTCCTGATTATATCAAATCAAATAATAAAAAAATTATCAGCCTACCCTAGGGACTCACCCCCACTCTATTACTAGATTTAAATGAGTTTGGGTTGGGATAATTTTTTCAAAAAGAAGAATGGAAAATGAGTTTTTTTACTTTAAATCCGTTCGGTTATCTTTTGTATGAAGATTTGACTTTTGATTTGTGATTTTCTTTCAATTAAATGAAATCAAGACACGTGTATAACACTTTTGAAGCTCGACATTGTTGTGGGGCCCCACATATTGGACTTACATGGCTAAAATAAGGGGCTATGGTTACTGCAGTAGCTTTAAACATGTTCATGTTCTAACATTGGATAATGTATGATATTTGTTCCACCACTTCTAGACTTGTGTACAACCACTAAAATCAATTATTTAGTTTCGGAAAGAGACAATTTCACCTTATAAAAATAGTACCTAACATGTGACTGCACTTTGTGTGTGTATATATGTGTGTGTGAGAGAGAGAGGGAGAGTGTGTGTGAGAGAGAGAGAGAGTAATGGAAACCTTTATTTTCGTGGCCAAAGCTAATCAAAGACTTTGTTATTTTGTTGAGAAGGGTCTCGTGAGTGGGTGGGGACATGCTACAACCCTTCACCTAAGGTGGGGGACTCACATGGACTTTAGAGTGATATGAACATCCTTAACTTTCGGACTGATTAGAGGATAAAAGTTAATAAAATAATCATTTTAAATTTTAGTTAAAAAAAAAGTTTTTAAATTTTATGTATTTATAGTATAATTAAATTAAAAATTAAAAGTTAATAAAAATATAACTCATTAATAAAAATCTAACTTTACAAAAAAAAAAAAAAAACTCATAAAAACTACATGAAAAAACTTAATTCGTATAATAAAGTTTCATTCGTATTGTACTTTAATTTTTTATTAAAAAAATTTATGTAAAAATTTTATTATTAGAATTTTATTTAATATATAGCTCTCTCAAAAAATAATTAAATTTTATATTATAAAAATAAATATAATATATATAAAAAATAAAGTAAAAATTTACATTTATATTAAAAAGAATCTCATTTAAAGTTTTTACTTTTTTACTTTAGGCTTTCAATTATACAAAGCCAGTCCTGTCCCCCTCCACCCAAAAAAAAAAAATTATCTCAAACAGAGAAGTTTTTGTCTAATTTATCTTTTCCCATTTTGAAATATTCCTAAGTTTGCCAAAATGTTAACCCAATTCAATTTTCCTGACCCATCCATGCTATTGTGGTAATAAAAAAGGAAAAAATTCATGAAAGAAAGACTTCTTTACCTTTTTTTTCTTTCTTTTTCTCAAGCAGTGGTATTTGGGTGACTTTGTGACCAAATTAATCCCTCTATCCTTATGCGATCTGCATCACAAGTCCCATGAGGCGTAGAGAGAAGAACTTGAATTGGCGACCTCCAGATTTACGGTACACCTATCAGTTCATCTGAACTACTCTGTGGGTTCAGGCACTTCTTTCTTTCACGGTGAATTTATTTAGGTAAGACCTATTGCATTCACTTGGAACCAAAAAAAATATCTGAGTTTTACTTTGAAGATGGGTCAAACCCAAAAATCCCTATCCATGGTTAGAGAAGGATTCTTCATGTAAGCCAAATCAAAGAAGGAAGTGGTAAAAAGGAAGACAATAAAGAAGGCTTAGACCTTAAGCTTTAACTCTCAGAATTTATGGTGCTGGTTGAAGAAGTTGTACATGGGTTCGGCTCATTAACGCATGAAGAAGTAAATGACTACATTTATATATCAAAAGGAAAAGGTGATAAATTACTATGAAACTTTGTTCTGCTTTGATTTCAGTTCATCATCTATATATATTTATGTAATCCTTTATTTGAAGGGCAATTTTGTCAATGAAGAAAAAAAAGTAACAGCAAGTCAACAAATTTGGATTTAATTTCAAATAATTTAAAAAGTTAGAGATTTTCAAGATTATAATGTTTCTCTTTAAATCTTAATTTATAAATATTTATTTTAGAAAATCTTCTGTTAGAGATATTAGTTGTACATAATATTTGATTAGGATTTGATTTAGATTATTTACGATTTGATTTGATTTAGATTATTTGATTTAGTTGTAGATAATATGGAATTATGATTTGATTTGATTTTCTGTACAAGGTATATATATACCCATACTGATCTATGGAAAATGTGTGTCATATTCTTTTATATCCTCAAGTATATTCTATTATGGTATCAGAGCATGTATTTTTTTTTTCTACATCATGTTGCTATTGATTTTCACTTCATTCTCGATCAAGTTCAAACTGGAGCTCTACGTGTTGCTCATGTCTCAACAACCGATCAAGTTGCGGATGCCCTCACCAAACCACTACCGTGAGCTCGTTTTCTATCTCTTCAGGACAAGATTGGACTCTCCTCCCGGAGCTCCATCTTGCGGGGGCATGTTAGAGATATTAGCTGTACATAATATTTGATTAGAATTTGATTTAGATTATTTGATTAGAATTTGATTTGATTTAGATTATTTAGGATTTGATTTGATTTAGATTATTTGATTTAGTTGTAGATAATATGAGATTATGATTTGATTTGATTTTCTGTACAAGGTATATATATATATATATACCCATACTGATCAATGAAAAATGTGTGTCATATTCTTTTATATCCTCAAGTGTATTCTATTATATTCCATCAATTAATTATGTTGTCAGTTTCATTTAAATTATCAACTTTTTAAAAAAAAATTAAACTAAACTCGATTTAATTATCTTATGAATCATACAATAACATGTTTATATATATATATATATATATATATATAAATGAGAGAAATCAAACCCATACTTAATTATGTAAAAAATAGACACTCAAACCATTTAATTAGAATTTCATCCTAACAATAAAATGTATTAAAATAACTCGAATCACTTTTTAATATTCTTGTTGACTCTTTTATTTCTCATACAAAATATAATATTCTTTAATTTAACTGAAAATATGAATTAGATAGTGCCAAATTGCAATTGACTCCACATAATTGCACTAAACATTTCAATAAATTGAAATAAATAAATTACCTAAAATTTTTCAAGACAATAAGTTAATCAAAATCAAGTGAACTGAATTATATACATAGTAATACCGCAAAATGTATGGTCAAAATCTTTATTTTTAAGTCTATTCTCAAGTTAAAATTTTAAAAAAATTTATCCAATTTTATATTTGAATTCATATTAAATTAAATTTTACTCATGAAGATTATAGTCTTAGACTCAAACATATAAAATACTATTCACGAATTTAAGCATAATTCGAAATTACTTTAAAAAAAATTAATTAAGAGTTGAAATGACAAAAATAAGAATTTTATTTAAATTTAAATAAAAATTTAAGTAATCATAAAAAAGGCCATAGAACGATACATAGATATTATTTAGCTAAAAAAATAGTATTAACTTTTAATTATTATTATTTTAAGAAAAGAAAAGGTAGTGTGGTAGTTGGATACGATACACTGAGTGGAGCCCACTAGCCAATTGCCCGTGAAGTGGGCCGGCAATGGTGCAGAAAGGGTCACGAGATTGAATATGGGGAACTCCAAAAAGCCAATGGGACCCGCTAACTTCTTTCCAACTGAAACTGCCAAAGTGGGCCCAACCACCATGACCCTACCCTATCACAGACCCACAGTTTCACTTTTCCCCACGCCTCTCCAACTACAAGCCAATGCTTCAAGCCTCCTCCTCCTCTTCCACCACAAACCAATCCATAAATATTATGCTTAAAAGCATCCAAATTACATCTATTAAATTTTTTGAAATAAGTCTTCTGAAAAAAAATTAAATTAAAATAAATAAAATCTCAGCTCTCACTTTTTTTTTAAATGTTGGATACAAAGCAATGCATATAAAGTACTAATTCTGACTAAAGCAGAATAAAACAGAATAAATATTACACTGAATTATCGAAAGAGACTTAAAAAACTTAAGCATTATTAAATTTGTAATGCCACTAGTAACATTTGGTCCTATAAATACCCTTATATGCTTCTGCAACACCACCAAAAAACATATTCCTATCACATTCCCAACTCTCGACAATGGGGTCGTTGTCCGGAAGTTCCAAAAAACTTCAAGTGAGACCATGTCCACCACATTCTTTCTTGCTTTTCCTCCATTTTCTCACAAACCAAACACAGCACACTTCAGTATAACCTTCTAGTTTATACCCTCTTCAAGTAATACCATGTCCATCACATTCTTTCTTGGTTTTCCTCCATTTTCTCACCAACCAAACAGAGCACACCTCAGTTTACCTTCTAGTCTATACCCCTTTTTATTGCATATGTGTCCATTAAACCCACAGTCCTTTTTTATCCATAAACTAGCTTTTAGCATCTGATCAAGAGCCCAAAAATCTCACAAAAACCAACTTGTTTAATTATTATTATGGTTCATTGATGGGTATTAATTAACTTCTGATTTTGTTTTTCTTGTTTTGATTTAATAGGTAATTTGGGGACTCGTGGTGGTGTTTGGAGTGCTTGGTCTGAGAGGAGTTGAGTGCAGAAAAGCTAGGATTCTGGACTCCTTTGAGTACTCAGCTATAAGTTGCAGAGCCCACAGCGCATCCATTACAGATTTTGGTGGAGTCGGCGATGGAAAGACTTCAAATACAAAGGCTTTTCGTGATGCAATTAATCAGCTGAGCCAGTATGGATCAGATGGTGGTGCTCAGCTGCTTGTTCCAGCTGGACAATGGCTGACAGGGAGCTTCAACCTTACTAGCCACTTCACTCTCTTCCTTCACAAGGATGCTGTTCTTCTGGCTTCCCAGGTCTGATTTTAACTTAACACGATTTGTGTGTATGTTTATGTCTCTGTGTGTGTGTGTGTGTGTGTGTTTATATGTATGCAAGTGTGTATAAAGGGTCTTTTAACTTAGGGCTGCAATTTGGCAGGGCGGGTGATATGGGATAGTCAAATTGAGTCCAGCCTTAGTTTAAATGGGTTCGACTTGATCTTGACCCGAGATAAATTCAACTAATATCGAGTTTTTCAGGTTGTTTGAAGATTTGGATTTGTACAGGCTGGGTTCAAATTTAATTCGGGTTTCGGTTGGATTCAAGTTTGAGTCACTCAGCAGCCTTACAATCATATTATTTAATCAACGATCAAGATTTATCATAAGTTTAAAATCTAACGGTACATATCAATCAATATTATAAAAAACTATATTATATACATGCAACTCGGGCTTGAGTTCCCGGTATCCTTGTTTAAACCCAACTCAAATTCAAATTATACCCACTAATTGTTGTCTAGATCAATCTTGATAATATAAAATTATTGTTCGACCTAGAATGAGGTTGGTCAGCCCAAATTACAACCGTACTGTTAACTTAAGCTTTTAATTTATTCGTGCAAAATCTACTGGGTCTAGCATATAATGGGGTCCATGTTATTGTCCTAAACTTGAGGGTTTTCTGAGTATATATGTAACAGAGCATTAATATAGTCCTGAAATGTCCAAATGTGAGGGTTGTGCTCTTAAGTAATTAAAAACACAAATACACTCTTCTGGTAAATTTGGACTTTGGCTAGATTGAATGTTTTATTTTAGGCTACACAATTTCAAGTACAAAACAAGAAGATAGGAGTGTTGGATTCTTGTCTAAAATTATTGTCAAATTAAGGCAATCAACATCTTTTATTAAAGCTGAGTAGTCATAACAAGGTTAAGCTGAAAAATTGATACCGCCGCGGCCACCGCCGTCGCCCTAACTTAACTCAATTTAATAAAATCGTATCTCAATTATTTGAAATCAATTACACAAATATTGTCTTGTTGATTAATCTCAAGATTTATATTTATAAGAGACCAGATAAAATTTTGCTTAACACGATCTTTCTTCTTTTTCCGAACTTGAAACTAACTGTATAATAATACAACATTAAGCACGAAACAAATAGAGTTATTTGAGTATTATAGTTACTCACAAACATCCAATCATCATATTCAAAATATATATATACAACTGTCGTATTGAATTTTTTTCTCCATAGAACTCAAGTAAAAGCAATTGTGCCTCGAAATCAAGGAATAAATTGTGGGTCTGTAAGTGGAGGAGAAAATTGCGAGCCGCACCCACTCTTACGGATATGCTATAATCAATAATGCTAGGTTTACTTAAAATCTTTACTAAAAATGTTTACTTTCATGAGTTGTCAGTATTGTATTGGTTGAATATCATATCATATATGATGATGTGATATTCAACTAATACAATACTGTCAACGATGACGTGATATTCAGTCAATACAATATTGTCAACTCAAAAGTGTAAACATTTTTAATAAAATATAAAAATAAAACTAACATTACTCTTGCTACAGTACCTCCGTTTCAAAATCACATACTGTATCTATCGAAATGCCGTTCCACCCATTCCACCTAACACCCTCTAAAACCCAGTGATTGACTGCCTGTTGTTATTAACTGATTATATCTATAAATTGTTCAGGATGTTAATGAATGGTCTGTGATTAACCCACTACCATCGTACGGTCATGGAAGAGACGCAGCTGGGGGAAGGTACATCAGTCTCATATTTGGAACCAATCTCACTGATGTTGTTGTTACAGGTAATTTACACTATCATAGTCAGAGATTGTAATGTAGGATCAATTCATATTTTCTCACTAATTACTTATAAAACTTTGATTAACATTAAGATTAAAGTGGGTGCCTTTTGATATCAGGGGACAATGGGACGATCGACGGTCAGGGTGCATTCTGGTGGCAGCAATTCCACAGGAAAAAGATAAAATACACCCGGCCCTACCTTATTGAAATCATGCACTCAGACAATATTCAAATCTCAAATCTAACGCTGGTGAATTCACCATCATGGAATATCCATCCAGTTTATAGCAGGTAATTTCTTCCCACTTGTATTTGATATGAATTGGTTCGGTCCACAGTGGCGCGGTGAATCCGATCCACTTACAAACTTCTGAATCCTCCCCATTATATATCTTATTTCCTCATTTGTAAAATTTACCTTATGATGCATTCTTGTGCATATTAATTGCAGCAATATTATTGTGCAAGGCATTACAATCCTTGCTCCAATAACATCTCCAAACACTGATGGAATTAATCCAGGTTAGTGAGATATTACAATCAGTTGGGCACAAATATCCATGATCAGCCCTAGACTTTTGATTATTATGCTTCCTTCCATTTTCAGATTCATGCACAAATACAAGAATTGAGGACTGTTACATTGTCTCTGGAGATGATTGTGTTGCTGTTAAAAGCGGTTGGGATGAATATGGCATAGCATATGGTATGCCAACAAAACAGTTGATCATCAGACGGCTCACATGCATTTCACCTTACAGCGCCGCAATCGCCTTGGGAAGTGAGATGTCAGGTGGGATCCAAGATGTCAGGGCTGAAGAAATCGTAGCCATTAATACAGAATCAGGGGTGAGGATCAAGACAGCTGTAGGGCGAGGAGGCTACGTGAAAGATATATACGTGAGAGGGATGACCTTGCATACCATGAAATGGGTATTCTGGATGACCGGAAATTATGGGTCACACGCCGATACCCATTACGATCCGAATGCACTGCCAGAGATTAAAGGGATCAATTATAGAAATGTGGTGGCGGAGAATGTATCAATGGCAGCCCGGTTGGAGGGAATTTCTGGCGATCCGTTTACTGGGGTTTGCATTTCTAATGTGACAATAGGGCTGGCCAAGAAAGCTAAGAAGGTGCCTTGGACTTGCACTGATATTGAAGGGATCACGAGTAGGGTGACTCCACCACCCTGCAATTTGTTGCCTGATCAGGGTCCTGAGAAAATTGGATTGTGTGATTTTCCAGCAGAAAATCTATCAATTGATAATGTAGAGATTAAGAGGTGTTCCTTTACAAGGAATTATCTGTGAAACTTTCTCAACTTGTACCAGCTATATTTTTATAAATGAAATATCTATGACGGATGTTTTTCATGAAAAACACAATCCATATATGAGAAAAGGTGATGGATCAGTCAAAAAAATCCAGGCAGTTCTTCATATTCATACCAGCTTTTTCATAATCATATACATATATATACATATATATGTATGTATATATGTGTCTATAGAGATAAGGCCTCCATAATAGTTCTGATGTAATAAGAACAATCCATATATGAGAAAATGTGATTGAGAGCAGTCAAAGAAATCCAGGCAGTTCTTCATATTCATACCAGCAATTTCATGATCATACATACATACATATATATATATGTGTGTGTGTGTGTGTGTGTGTGTGTGCATGTATGTATTGAGAAAATCAAAAAACAATGTGGAGTTTATATTATTCCACATAAAGATTTGGTGAGCAATCTAGAGAAAATAGAAGGGGGGACCCTAGTAACATCAAGATTAACACAAATCTCAAGTCCTACTTCTAGCACCCAAAGAGAAGAAATCTACACCAACAAGAAATTGACATTTCTTATATACTCTTCTGAATTGAACAGGGAATTTTGAAAGGAGTTCCGCTCCAGCTCCTTGTACATCATTTGAATATTACACACATGAAAGGATGGGAAACAGAAATTGAATAAACTCGGACAACAATTTCATTTTGGGAAGGGGGTGGGGCGATGTTAAGCCCCCAACAACTACACCGTGTTTATCTTTTTCCTCGGAAGATCATTATGGGTTTAATACAGTATTTTAGGGAACCATATCTGATATCTAATGGTGTACATCACATGATCACATATTCCTTAATGAGTTGGGTCTGGATTGAATTTTACAGATTCCCTCCAGATGAGCTCCTTGATATCCTCTTCGGTGAAGGATGGCTGTTCAAAATCAAAACTGAAAGGCCTAGGGCAAACTGGTTCCTCATTGACATTATGAAGAGGTGCCAAGTATGGGTGGCACAGTGCCTCATCAACTGCAAACAACCAGGGAAAAAAGTGATAATCAATGAAAAAACAAAAAAGTTTCCGAATGGTGATCATGAAGTGAGCATAATTCAATCAAATTATAAGTATTGATACAATTTATAAAACTAGTCAAGAAAATCAACAATTTACATGTTCATTAAGCATATATAACCTCGCATCATCAATATCTAAGAAACAATTTCCAAATTGCAAGCCTGTTTTGAAAGCCTTGGGAGTGACATGTACTGCTCATTCCAAAATCTATCGCTTTTGACTTGCTCTCCAAATTTACCACAAGTGATAACCCAAAAAAATAGATCATCATTGAATCTCCAACTGTCTAAAGCCATTTTCTGATCTTTTCCCAAATTTTAATTGTTCTTAGTGCCATATAAATTCTAAAACGTGAAGTTGTCTGTTATAAGTCATTTCTAACGACAGAACCAAAAGTAAGCTAAAATTACATTATACCTGTTATGCGCTTGTTTGGGTCAAAGACCAGCATTTTTTCTAGCAGATCCACAGCTCCAGGAGACATATTGGGGAATTTAGCAGATAATTGTTGCCTTGGGTACTGCGGAAGCTGTCTAACATATCTCCGAGCATTATCACTTCGGAGAAATCCAAGACTGGCATCATCAGGGGAACCTATGAGCTTGTCAAAACAAAAAGACAATAATGCAGATACCATCAGACTCACTCAATCCAAATGGAAAGACACAAACAGCAACTTCACTTCTCAACAATGCCTGCACCATTTGTCAATTTATACATTTAGATGAACAACACAACATGCACAGGCAGAACCCCAAGGGGTACATCAAGTGGGTGGTACTGGCTGACAGGACTTGGGAGGTCCCCAGGTCGAACCTTGGGGCCACCCACCCAAGACAAAAAATATCGCGAACGCCTTGTGGGGGCGAGAGTTTACACGTAGACAAAAATCAGCATGGGGTACTCTTCAGTACCAGAAAAAAATTTGCACAGGCAGAACAAAGAAAAGGAATCAAGTATCAACAGAATTTTTTTTTTCTTTTCTCCATGAAAACACTGATTATTTGGGAATCTATAGACCAAATAATTTTGTAAAATCTAAGTGTCATTTTTTAGGGAGAAAAAAAGGGGGAAGAAGAGTACTTTGTTATTCCACCCTTTGCCTCCCTTTCCTTATTGTCCTTGGAACAAGTTGGTAACTTGGTACCCTGTTATCTTTTAATAAGGCAAATTTTTGAATGTCCCTCATAATAGCCATATGGACCAGTCTCTCAACAATCTCCTAACTATACTTCAATGCCCATAGATTCATAATTCAACTATTCAAGTTTATACAATGTCTGCCACTTGTCAATAAGAAATATAACTATAAGCATAGGACTATAAGCAAAGAAAGCATAGGACTGAACTGACTCCCGCAATCAGCATATGGGTGAAATGTGACAATAGCAGTGACCAATAGGTATAAAAGGTGACCTGAGACGACAAAAAAACAACTAACAAGTTCCTTTGATTATAGTGAATAAATATTTCTGTTGATTTTCAAAAAGAACAAAGTATCTGTGCAATGGAGAAAACCAGCCGCGAAGATGCCCCAGTGTGAATTTACTAAAAAAATTCCAAGATCATACCTCTGTGATAAGTTTCAGCTGATGGACATAATCTTTGCCAGGGAATAGGGGTTTTCTGGTCATGATTTCACCAAATATGCATCCTACTGACCAAATATCTATTGCTGCAGTGTACTCTGAACAATTAAGGAGCAATTCCGGTGCCCGGTACCACCGAGTAACAACATATTCTGTCATGAAGTCTGTTTCAGAAGTCGTCCTTGCAAGCCCAAAGTCCGCAATCTTTAGGTCACAATTTGCGTCAAGAAGCAAATTGCTGGGTTTTAGATCACGATGCAAGACATGTGCAGAATGAACATACTTGAGTCCTCGTAATATTTGATACAAAAAGAACTGCATAAGTAGCATAGAAGAATCAATCTCTGTAGAGAAGAATTCTAGCATTTTTTAAATGGAAGTGTTTCAAGGAAGCCTCATATGCTTAAAACGTGAGTTTTTTTTTTTATAGGAGCTAAAAGTTGAGAGTTAAGAGAAATAAAGATACAATAAGAGCTTTCAACATCATTGAGGAAGATGGTTGACATGAATAGCATGATCCTTCCTCCAATATAAGCTTATAAACTTTAGTTAGTGAATTACATTGGCCAATTATATGGTTCCGTTCTAGCTCACATCAATATTGCAATGGTTGATTAACATCATTTACTAAAATAAATGTCAGGTCACCATGGCAACTAGATATTCTCCACATCACTTCTTGTAGTTGTAGTTTCCGTCTATTCCTATTGTCAGCCAAAGGGGAATTTTTTTTTCCTTGGGGGAATTTTGGAGAGCACAGATAAAGTAATCACTGAAAACCTCAAAATATAAAGAATATACATCTGGGCAACTGTAATTGGAAAACATTAATTAGCAGTGTCCAAAAAGGTAACATTAATGTAGAAGTGGCCTACTAAGGAGTCACCAGAATCTGAAATCCAGGTTTGTGGTCAAATAAAGCATCATAGACCGAGCATCCTGTTAAGCAACCAATTACTACAAAGGCTTAAGCTATTCGAGAATGGGCCAACAATATATATCAAGCTCTCAAAACTCCCCCTCACGTGCGACTCCGGACTCACACGTGGAGAGACAAACAAACGGAAGATTAAATGTAAATGGAGAAACTTGAACCCAAGACCTCTTGTAACCAAGGTTTTGATACCATGTTAAGCAACCAATTACTCAAAAAAACTCAAGCTGTTAGAGAATGAGCTAACAATATTTATCAAGCTCTCAACACATTCTAAGTCCTTACTGTAGCAACGAAATAAATATAAAGTCATGTATATGCAACAAAAAAGTGGGGCCAAACCTGACAATGATCATCGGTCAATGGTTGGTTGGAGTGAATTATATGATGAAGATCAGTGTCCATTAACTCAGAAACAATGTAGACATCGTTGAAATTTTCCTTCTGTGGAGGTCGAATGATGTCTTTGATTGCAATAACCTATGTTGGGGAAAAAAATCGAGCAGCAGATTAGGATTGCACCAAAACACGAACATTTTAAGATTTCAATTTAATTAACAAAATGAAGGCAAAATAATGAGAAAAATAAGTTCAGTGCAAAGAATTCAGGAACAATTTTAGTGAAGATATATTAATTAATACAAAATTCCCAAAAATAGTCAGAATTCCGAATTCTTGACACATTTTCTCTAATTCTAGTTAATTACAGAAATGAAACTGAGTTTTTCATCCATGGGTGATGAGTTCCATTATCCTGTGTATTTGATACATTTGTAAAAACATCAACTTCCATGCTTTCATAATTTCCAGTTCAGTTTATGCTGGGGCCAAAGGGGCATTGAGATGATCTCAGCTCTTGATTATGCAAACACTACAAAGAGAGAGTAAATAAAATAAATCGAGACAGTTACGAGATCCATTAGGTTTCCCTCACTTAAACAAAGAATCCAAATTACAATTATTCCAACATTCGATGATCTTTTAACATTTTCAAGACTCTCCGGTTCATGGCCACTTCTCAATGGAAATTAAAGAATCTGGAGTTGTTAATGAACGAATTATCATCAAACAAAAGTAGCTCTAAATTCTGAATCAAGTGAATGAACCACAGGACTATCAAGGGAGACATACCTCCCTACGCAAAAACAACCAATTCCCACAAAACTGGAAAAGAGACGGAGAAAAAAGAAAATACAACTATGGTTTTCAAGGCTAGTCATGGAGATGGAGTGATATGTGTAAGATGATGGAAATTTCAGGAGAGTGGCTAGGATGGAGGTTGAGACAGTCTCAGGGGAGAGGGAGAGGGAGGGAGAGAGAGAGAGAGAGAGAGAGAGAGAGGCAGTAAGAGAGACTAGGAGAATCCCAAGGTCTACTGCTTTTTCTCACTTTCTGTTCTGATGGGGATCGGACTCTTAGATTTTATGCATGAAAGGAAGAAAAGAATAAAAGCCTATACAAGCCCTGCCGCCCTACTAATGGACCAATGGGCCTGTTCCCAGCACTACTATACACCACTAACAGTTACTTATCCAAAAAAGAAAAAAGAAAGACTATACACGTTTAACAGCCATAAACAGCCTTTTAAAAATCTTAATTTAATCACCAAAATCCTAAACCTTCAATCTACAAACTCAAAACTATCAAAAGCCAAATTACTATTATCGGCTTACTGGTCACAGCATACTGGGGCAGTTATCATTGGCAGTATTAAAGGAGAAAGTGAAAGCTACAAGACAACCCAACACAGTGACTAAGCAAAAATAACAGAATTGATGGTACAGTTAAGCTGAACATGTCAGTTCCTTAGACTGTCCTTAATGTTTCAAGGCGAAGAAAGGTGACTTCTGACTGCATGGATAATATCAGCAAGTGTAGAACAATACTCTCGATACTCATCACTGGAATATACAACCTATTCCACTCTCTCCAGATAGAATATACTGGCACCTCCAAACAACGTATGACAATATCTTCCAAGTTGTCCAATAAGTGACCCTTTCACCAAACAGATTCAAGTGGACATAGTTTTCTCTCATCAGAAATTTTGTCATATACATGTGGTACGCATACATAATAATACATCTAAGCTGGCGTTTAGAATTAGAAATTGACTAACTATACTTCTAGCTTAGAGACCTAAGTTTAATAGAAACATTCCAAGTAACACAATTACCACCTCCTGATCACAGAAATATCACCAAAGGAGATGAGGGGTGGGGGATCTGATGTAGCAAGTAAGAAGTCAAGTTCCCAAATGCCAAGCGCTTTTTCCAGACAAAAATATCCATGCATAAATAACTACATATCAATTAATTTTGCAGAAAGTAATTGGTGATTCTTGTTTTTCTCCTTTTCTTTTAGTAGTTAGCAGTGGACTTTGAGAGTTTTTTCAGCTTTCTAAATGAGAAAACGTAATGCAAATGACAAAAGCATCAGATTTAGATAATTGCAAAAATATATTCATGCATTTTCAGGAAAGAGGTTCGATATTCTCAAAAAGTGTGTTTGGACATCCAATTGTACCTAGAATTTGGATTCAACCAATATTTAAGGGAGAGGCTATCCCACTCCTCTCCTATACACTAGCACTCCAAAAGTTTTGCTTTCAACTTTATGCATTAAAAAAAAAAATTGTAGTGTAAGTTTATAAAGGGGAGTGTGAAAAGCTCTCCCCTTATTTAATCCTTACATTTGAAATGTGTGTATCATCTTATGTAAATGATTTTCTGTCCTGTCCCAACTCTATTCACATAAGAAAGAAATAGGATACCTCCCACAGCATCTGAACAAGCTATATTTGTAATGTGTAGCATATTATTCTCAGTGGCTGGATAATCAAGGTGTTAAATTATATAGTATTTTATTGTTTGCCAGGAAGGCATTTCTTTAAAAAGTACAAACTTTCCAATACTTCAACCAGATACGAGTTCATATTAATTGATTCTTTCATAGTCATAAGCTTTTTGGAGAAAGGTAGGTATTAACTATGGAAGGTGCATTCTTAGTCACAAAAATTGACCAACATCATGAGCCATGAGACTTGTGACATAAAGGGAAAACAAAAGATGCAAGGTACAAGGAAGATATCATATTCAAGATGAGATCTGATATCCTGATAGTTATGTAAGGTTTGGACTTACATTTACATGATCCATGTGTCGAAGAAGCTTGATTTCTCGTAGTGTCCTTTTGGCATCTATTCTGTTGTCAAATGCATTACCAATCTTCTTGATGGCAACTCCCTCACGTGTCTCCGAGTTCACAGCAGCACTAAAGCAAATGAAAAAATCACATATTTCCTTCACATTGTTGATAAAACAGAGAAACTAAGTTAATTAAATGAACGAGTGTAGCCTTTATTGAATACCTCGAAATAACATATCACTCAAATGATGGTTACTCTTACAATTTGAAACTCAAAGTCACAGGCAGTTCACAAGATATGAGAACCCAATGAATATATTACAAAAGTTCCAGAACCTTACATGTAAAAATGATAATCATAGACACAGAAAGCCCTGGTCAACACAAGTTCAAGACTTGATTGAACACTTCATCCTTATTATTTGGGAATAGATGACTCACTGATGCACAAGGACATGTGGTAAACTACATAAAACTAAGGCGAGCTAATTTTGGAATTCACTTAAATAAATGCATATGCAAGTTTATGCATCCATTCAGATGGCTGTGTCCCTGATTTCTGGAATTCTGAAGTAACCACACCCACCCCATAACCATTTCAAGGGAAATACTTGCCTCCATGTCAGTGAAACATGGTTTACATGTATGACAAAAATGATGTTAACACGAAGCAGACATAAGTTTGGGGAAATCAAACATTTGACACCTTGACAAATAAGAGCAATAAAATAAAAACAGAAAATAAATAAATAAATACATAATAGTAGTATAGTACACAATAAGATGAACCTGTCCATAAAGCTGACAATTAGGCATGAATAGAATCACTTAAGCAAGTCATATGAGCCACACTAACCGCAAGGGACTCGAGCTAGGTTGCTACTTCATTCTAATCCTTTCTTAAAAGTCTCTAATTTTTTCTGACCACAGTTACATAATCACATCCGAATATGTCCAAGAGACTTGTATGAACCCTAAATTTCCATTTCCTGGAAGCATATTCAGAATAAATTCACCACGTATATGTGTTTTCACTTCAATACTCATATTCTAAATCACGAAAACAGACAAACAACCGATGGCTACAAAATCTCAGCAAATCATATACAGAGAATTAGGAATACATAATAAAAGGCACAAGCAATCAAAATTTCTACACAAATTAAAATCAATCTCCAAGATTTTTTTGCAATACACTTGAATTCGAACCCAACTAATAATAATCTGAATCTTCATAACATATGAGTAAACAATAATTCAAAAGAGCACGAACCCACGAAAGCTCTTACCAAACGATGCCGTAAGCGCCATCGACCCACGGGCCGAATCGGGGGAACGTACTTTCTAGAAACTTCGAAGAGGTTACCATATACATTGTATTGTACATATCGTCCACCATGAGTGGTTACTCCTCTGATATTACCGTCAGCTGAAGCAGACCTCGACTCCATCTGACGAGTCTCCAAAACCCAAAAAGAGAAACGGTGGCACTAAATCGGCGGAGGGGCCAAATGGGCGGAGGGGGAAGTGTTGTTCGTAGCAATTAGGCAGCCGTATGACATTTCTTGGGTTTGGTCGTTGGGATGATCTTGATTTTTCTCTCTAGAAAGTAGAAAGTCGAAAGTGTGAATGCGCGTTGAACTTTTAACTAGGGGGCGCTTTTGAACTGGAAGTTCCACGTGAAGTAAACGGACTTTTGGGAGTCTACTTTTGTGAGGATGTGTAAAGCTCTATGCTCGTGACTACGGAGAGTGATGGTCCCTCAATTTCACACCATACACCTGGTAGGATGACCAAGAACATATTTGAATAATGAAGATAATTTTTTTAGGACAATAATTGAATCCCAATCACATCATTTACATGTCACAATTTTAATATTTTAATATTTCCATAATTTGTCATGATTTAAGAATACAATTATATGAATACTATGTTAGTGAGGACGTAATTTACTTTTTTAATCTTTTTAATAATTAGAACCGCGTATTCATTACACTGCAACGCGAATAGAATGTTAACTTACAAGTCTAACAATCCCTCCCCAGCACCTGCCCGCAAGGAGCATGCTTTTGTAGGAAATCAAATACGTAACTAGGCTCTAATATCAATTATACAGTCAAACGGTTACCACTGCACCAAAAGCTTAAGTTGTTAGTGAGAATGCTAACTTTATTTTCTTAACCCTTTCAGTAGCTAGTGCCATGTGTTGACTACGCTGTAACTGCGACAAGGATGCTAGTCTACAAGTCCAACAGCAGTGATTATTTAATTTTAATTAAAAAAATTAGAATTAAATAAATTAAAAAGTATATGATTTAGAATTATAATTGCTGGAAAGTAGGAAACTTCTTAGATATTTTAGTGAATTTTTCATATTTTTTCTAATTGAATTATTATTAATATTTATTAATAAATATAATTGTAACATCACAATTCACTTTCGATTGAATCAGGTGATCCATGACTTGATCATTTTGAAACATTGGTAATATACATGATGTATTATGGTTAAGAAAGATACTTGAATAAGAAGAAGTTGTTCTTGTATAATTTGGATTTAAATATTGTTTTTTTTTTTTTAATACCAGGATGGGAAGAAAAATTAAGTATTACTAAGTATGTGTAAGTATGAAGGAGAAATTATCTAGGTGAAACAATTATACCACAGTTATTATCTGATTTAGTGTAACTGTATCTCTCACAATCTCTATTACTTTTCGGCTATTTAGGATAAAATAAATACTTATGATTTAAGAAAAGTGATCAAAATTATGAGAAGTATGACAGTGATGTCTCTGTCTCACTGAATAACAACTGAAGAATCTAATTAATAATAATTGAATGAAGAGTATATACTTGCTCCGCTCAAATGGAATATGACTAAGATATTATTCCATATCAACAATTTTGGGCCCTAATTTTATTTCTTGAATCAAATCTTGTCTATTGGCATTTACCAGCTCAGTTTTTGAATTTTGACCTGAAAAAGAAAAAAAAAAGTAATTTCCATTTAAAAAAATACAATTTGATTTTTTAATACAGGTTGATTAATCAAATGAGGATTATTATTTAGTTTTTTATACAATTTGATTTTTCAAATGAGAATTATTTTATAGTTTTCGGTTTAAAAAATACAATTTGAGTAATCAAGTGAAAACTAATAGTCAATAATTGTTGAAACAATAAATTAATTTCTTTGGCTGACTGGCCAAAAATTATTACTTTATTAACTAAACATGAGTTTGAGTTGAAGTTAGGATTTGGATTGTTCTAGTAGTTCTAATTTTTAAGAAACAAAAGGGGACCTACTATCACTCGGGAAAAAAATGAAGATGGAAAGCCAATCTTTGAAGAGTATTATATTTCATAGAATTCACTACAGTAAAACTAACTTACCTATAAAAAATTAAATTTTGTTAAATAATTAGCAAAGAATTTTGATTTTTAGAATTTTTGTAGGAAATTAAAATAACATAACAATTATGTGTTTTTAAATAAAATCCCAGTCTGAGAACAACACAAGTGGGCAATTTGAGAATTCTTTAAAGTGAATTAGACTAACTCCTAATTAGTTTATTTGGTTTTCTGAAAAATTAACCCATGTGATTGAACTTTATTCAAGTTTTAAACATATTTTAAAATAAACTTTCCAAATGAAGGCAAGTAATTTTGATAATCATGAGTGGGTGAGGTTGTTATCTTTTATCCTGTTGCAAGGATATAAATGAGAGAATAAATAAAGAGAGAATAAAGGCAAATTAAATATAGAAATGGGTATGATCTATTACCCCAAAAAAATAAAAGGCAAATTTTGATGACTCTACTTGTAACTACTTCAAACTTTCCCACCATTTTTATCAGCAACACCAAAATAATTAATTTATTCTAAATTTGACTCAACCATGCAATTTGAATTGAGACTAATGGTCGCCTTGATTTCAACATTATGTACCCATCCCATCATATTAACTCAATTACATTTATATAGACCTTCAAAATTAAAATTACATTTATATAGGTATGGTTTAAGTGTTTAACAAGTTAGGTAGTAGGTGTATGTCTACTCGGATTATACATGTCCAACTAAGGTCGCAGATGGTTCCAGCGGTAGGTATATATATGGTTCAAGTGTTTAACAAGTTGGGTAGGTGTTTTGTCTACTCGGATTACACGTCCAACTAAGGTCACAGATGGTTCCAGCGGTAGGTTAAGATACATATATATAGTCCGACTAAGGTCACAGATGGTTCCAGCTGTAGGTGAAGATATATATATATATATATATATATACACACACACATACCTTCACATGTGTGTGTGTGTCTTTATGTGAGGTAGGGACATCTTTTCCAGAGTCAAACACAACTATGATCCAGCTGTAGGTGAAGATATATATATATATATATATATACATACATACCTTCACATGTGTGTGTGTGTGTGTCTTTGTGTGAGGTAGGGACATCTTTTCCAGAGTCAAACACAACTATGATCACAGCCACATCAATTCCCTTGACCAACACCAGTTCCTGACCATCTCTGCCTCCGAATAATGACACGAGAAATTAACAAAGGCAAGAAGGCCAAGGAATACCCATTCTTTGTGCATCACACTGGGCAGAGGAGGAACTATCCAGGATGAGAACAGTCGAGTCAAACGATAAATTGGAGCCTTCCTTCTCCTAGCACCTCACTTCCAATGTATATAACAACAGTTAGCAAGGTGAAATAAGGACCAAATAGAACTAAGTAGATCAGAGTAGAGCAATCAGATTCCATTACCCCGGAGCCATCAATCTAATCCCAACTTCAATGGAAAAACTTTCACCAGTCTTAAGACTAGCTTTCTGTGATAGTTGAAATTCATCTCGTCTGTTATGCTGAGTGAAGGACACTCCCTGATTGATCTTCCCTTGAAACTACTACACCATCACAGACATATAACAAAAAGAGTTAAATGGTATGGTATGATACACATTATATGTATTAAATCTATGGTGCAAAGTCCAAATGCAGTGTAAACTAAATCTTTTGCAAACAATACAAACCATTTATATATTAATGACATCACATTCAAATACATAAAAAGCAGTCCAACATTGACATAACCAATCTTACAAATTACACAATACTGAATGCTATACTCCATACTCCACATTATATTTTCATCAACCAGATAACAGAAAAAGCCCATACCTAAACCTTTGTGCATACGGAATGGAGTTTAGCTTCATCAGATTCACCTCAGAGTTCGCTGTTCTACATTGTTATTCTCTAGCATTGGGTCAGAGACATTACTACCCACTCTTAAATTACAAAGCAAAGCATCACGTCCACTAAGGACAATTTGGAAGAAGCTATCCACTTCCTTGGCAAGAAGATCTAATCCTTCTGAAAGTTTATCTGCATTCTTTCCTAAATCCAGAATAGAACTCTGGAATGCTTCAGCTTCCACAGGACCTACCCCATCCTGGATCATAGGGTACAACTTTTTGACATTTGTAACAACTGCTTCCAGCTCTTTCAGCACTGTAACACTTCCACTGGAAAATATACCTCTAATCTCCCCATTTACGCGAGCCTGCAAATCAGTAAAGGCTTCTGCCCACAAGCATGTGTCAGGTACCTGCAAATCCATCAACTTCTTTGCAGATCCTGAGAATGCAGCAGCAAATATGCTACATACAAACACAGTTTCCACCCTAACTCCATACATAACGTGCATCAAAACTTTCCCTTTGGCTGAGTTCTTAATCTTAGGCACATTGAGTGTTTCGGTGAGATTGTCTAAGATGGCAAAACAATTCTCAAGTCGGGGGTTCTTCGCATTAATATGCTGCCTCCAGCCATCAAGTGAAGAACTGGACTGCACAAACTGCTTTGAAGAGGAAGAATCCAGGTTGTGCAAGACACATTGTAGCAAGAGATGGCCTTGGTTGAGCCGTGAGAGCTCAGAGCTGAGAGCAATGCAGATATCGAGCAGCTTCACACTATTGTCCAAGTACACGTCAATCCATTTCTCATCCCAATCACATACAGGAAGTTCAAGCTCCGTAATGAGGTATTTTATGTCAGTATGAGTTTCACAAAGCAAATCCATTGCTAATCCCATCCATGACAAGCTGAGGACATCTTCCCCATCTTTTGGCTTAAGCTTTCTAAACCTTTCTGCCAAGCTTTCCTCAAAAGTGTTCAACAGTTCAAGAAGCCTTTGAGACAGATAAGAGCCTTTAGGGAATATCTTCCGAAATGGATTCCCAAATGGGAAGAAGGGTCGGTGTGGGTCATGTGGACGACTCATTTAACGTATTAACTAGAAGAAAACAAACAGTAACACAAGTCAGATAACATAAGCAAGAAGAAAATATCATAGTGGATGCATGGACATACATATTTAATTGCTTTACTTTAAAAAAAAAAAATTGGCAATCATGAGCACAACCAAAAATGGAGTGAATAAAATATTGCATCCGCTAATTGATAGCATGCAAAAAGGGACCATCCCAATATTTTTAGAAAGGTGTTTCTACAAATTCAAGTAATTGCAGCAGCTCTAATGTAGCATCCATTTCTAATAACCTTCTATTCAGACCAAACTTCAATGAAGCAAACATAAAATATACTCATTAATAACTTTGCTCACGGGCTATGAAGTACGGACACTCTATTTTAACTCATGTGTTCGTGTCAAACACCAACACTCTTGGGGATACCGACATTCTTAGACACATGTCCGGATACTTAAATCATGAATGTTGATAATTAAATGAAGTAGTTCTTTAATTTTTATTTAATGGATTTATTATTTTAAAATCTTAATAGTATTTTTTAAATGTGTGTTTTATGTCAATTTTAATTAAAATAACATTAAATTTTTATTATATGATCATATAAAAAATTTATATATATTCAACTCCCTAACGTGCCCGTGTCTTATCTTTTTGAGAAATAACATGTTTGAATGTCCGTGTCGTGTCATATCCGTATCCATGCTTCTTAACTCAAAAAGGAAAACAAAAGAATGTTCCAAGTTGCTAAATGGAAACTAAATGGCCCAATAAATTTTATATACATACAATTGAATACAAGCCAACATTATAATTAGGACCTTTAACGGAAATGGTGGCCATCATCATTAGTGTTCAGTGATGTTGAAAATAATTGAATATTGTGGCTTTTAGAAGAATCCTAAGACTAATCTATGGCATAATCTTAACCCCACTGTAATAATGCCTTTTTTTTTCTAAATACGATCAAAATACCATGTAAAGGAGCATTTTAAATTATATTGAACAACCAAACATCGAATAACTCCGTCACGGGAAAGAGGGAAACATGATTATTTTCACCATGAAGATGTTTCCACTAGCCTTCTGTAGATTCGAAGATAAGATAGGACAAGCAAAGAAATCAAATTTCTAAACCCTAGATTTTCCATTAAATACATCTTGGAAACAAATACCTTTACCCAACCAAGCCTAGTCCAAAAATTGATCTCATTTGAGACGAGTTAAGCAGTGTTGAGTTGATCATATCTTTCTAAAACCAAAACACCACAACAGTAACACCAAAAACCTTATTTTCTACACCTCTCAGCTTAAATTTTCTCAGGAAACAGGGATAAATAACAACCGACAGATCAGAAAACCACCAAATTCAAACTTCGTCTTTTCTTCATTAAATAGTCACAGATCTACAAGACGGGCATACAATACAACAAAAAAAAAGGTAATCATAAAAATTTCAACAAATTTAACAATAAAAAAGTAATAAAACACAAATTAATTATATGAAAACACTCACCTAAAAGTTAAATCTTCAGATTGGATAACATATATGAACAACCAGAACCATAAGTCGACCGATCCATAGAAAATTAATCAAGATCTGAGACACAAACCCTAATCCTAATTGTAGGTGTTCCTTTCCGAAACCCTAACTCTAAAATGAAATCTAAGCGTTATACAAAACCACAACAGAGATAAAAATAAAGGACTTAAGAAGAGAGTTCACCTGAAACGAAACGAAATGAAAATCACAGAGAGAAGAACTGTCGGCGAAAAATCAAAAAACGCGGATACAGAGAGAAACGACTTTCTGGCGTTGTTAGAGTCTTTCAAGGGTTAGCAGCCGAAGAAGAGGATTAGGATGCGAGAAAATTCCATGACACTGACACGTGGTAGAATATGAATGGAAAAGTAGGCAGATTTTTATATCTAGTCGGCGGTAAATCAGACCGATTATATTTTGTGAGCACAATTATGGCGTGTTTGTTGGAAAAAAAATATAAGGATAAATTATATAAACACCGGCAGATGCTTTATCATTTTCACTTAATCCTCTTTATATATTAAATTCGATGGGTCGGTTCCTTGGGGTATAATATTTTCTCACCTAATTACCTTCCGTCTATATGCAGTAAATAAATTTTGACAGAAAAGGATCACGTAGGTAGGTAGGTACATTAGCCGGTTTATTTGGGATCGAATCAAAACCTAAACCTATATACATGAGATTTGAATTCGTTAACAAGATTTAAATAGAATTCGTTAAAAGTTAATTAAACGGATTAGATATAAATTTATTAAATAAGACTTGTTAAGAACTCGATAGATTAAATTATTAATAAATACTTGCCCATTCTCTTTTTCTAACACGATATTAAAGAAAGAAAATTTAATTCTCAAGAAGATTATTATTATTATTATTATTATTATTATTATAAAAATTAGAAAAAGAGTATCGGTAAGGCCGCAGCCTGTGCAGCAGCATACTCAGTTGATCTCAAGTATTGAAGATACAAGGGATCCATGAGGGGCACATGAATAGAATTCCCTACACTATGATTATTCCCAACTCCACCAAGATTCTGTAATTCTGCTACTGCAGCCAGTAAATTCGATCCCAAAGTCAAATCTCCACCCAATGCCTTACGAACTTACTCTACTATTGAGAGTTGGTGTTAAAGGTCCTTGTGTATTTATTTGAAGAGGATATAGCAGGTTTGTCAAATTGTCCTCTTTAATCATCATTTTTAAAATATCTTTAAAGTAAAATTTTAAAAATTGTAAAATTTTTAGTATTTTAAAATAATTCTAAAAAAAATTGTAGAAATTTTTTTTTTGGCAACCAGCTCTAACTTTTAGGTCGATACCCGAATCCATTGAAATCCAGATCTAGGTCTAGTTGAGATGGGCACAAATACCAAAAAAAAGTCTATTCGAGTGAAATTGATGTATTTGATTTAGAGATATATTATTTAATGGGTGTGGTATACCACGTAATAATATGTCATTTCAATAATATTTTATCACATAATAAAATATTATTTTAAATAACATGTTGACACATCACTAAATCAAACATATTTAAGAGTTTTCCTTCAATTTATTGCCTTATTAATATTTGTCTAAGTCAGCACGCGAGGTGAAATGTTTTGTGAAAACAGATAATGAGCAGTTGTGAAATACTTATCTCTTCAATAGTACTTTTTCTTCATGGTTAACAAATTTGAACGGGCCTGGATCTTTTGCTAAAGAGGGGCGCTAAAATTAATTTATTTCTAGAAACGGAAATGGAAAATCGAAACCTAGGATGAGTATAATCGAGTCGAATTTTAAGGATTTAAATTCGACTCGTGAAAGATCAAGATTTGGTTCAAAATATAATTCGAATATATTATATAATTAATATATATGTATACATTAATTGAGAACAAAAGTTGTATTAGAGTGATATGAATTTTCACTCTTCATATATTTATCGGTTCGATTCTCTTTTTCTTATAATTGTATTAAAAAAATTAAAAAAAAAAAAAGTATACATAGCCAAATGGGCCGTGCTGAATTGTTTCTGGGTTGTGCCATGATAGGCAGGCCTTACACAACACAACACAACCTATTGTGTCAACCGTGTGAAGCCTCCGTTTCTCATGTCGAGCCTAGACTGGGCCTTACATTTCTCATCCAATGGAAAGACTATGAAAAAGGAAAATTCATCAAGCACCAGGAAAGGATATTTTTAGGAATATATTATAATTTTATGATACATTTGCTTGCACACTTTTTTCTTGAACAAGCAGTATTCTTGGACACCTTGAATATAAATTACTTTGAATATATAAATATAAAAATACTTTGATTTAACTTTTACATATTGACTTACAGGTAAATTATAGATATCTAAAATTTATTTAGTCACACAACCAAAAAGATGTGACCAGCATTACTTGTAAAAAAATTTATTTATTCCCTTTATAATTTATATACTACGCACATGACATTCTAGAATACCAAAAGAAGCTTAATCACTCCACCGTCACCAATTGTACATAAAGAGCATCCTTCATTATTTTTATTTTTTATTTTTATCAAATGAAGTGATATCGTGACAAAAGACACGTCCTTCGTGTCTATTCGCCCACACCTGACTAAACAACTCTTTATTTAAAACTTTATGAGTCATAAATATGATGAATTAAATTCGAAATCTCTGAATTTAAAACACATCCTTCATGCCTATTCGCTCATCACCCGGACTCCATCCTTCATTATTCACTATTGTCTTAATTGGGCTAGCAGATATGAATCCTTTATTCATCAGTCTTACATGGGCTCGCAAACATAAATCCACCCCAACTCCAAAATGCCTTGATACGGACCCAGAGTTCAACCAAAACACTAAAAAATCGCGGCATAGGAGAGTTATCTAAGTTAGGAGTCTATCACGAAAATTAAGCTAAGTGCCAAAGAAATGGAACCAGTGACTGGTGGGTTGCAACAAAGTGACGAACATACATTCACTGCCAGATTGTTTTAACACCCATCATGCCAAGTGTCGCTATTGCTCTCTGCAGCCAAAATCATGTTCTGGCACTGATGGTGAGACCAAAACCATCACCCCATAGCTGCCAGGACAAGAATAACTAGAGGACACAAGGTCAGCTGGGTGAACAAAATTAGCTGGCTCGGGGTCCATTTCACAATGCCCATCCATTTTCTGGAGTAGCTGGTTTATGCGAAGCTATCCAATTATGGCGTTGGCAGTGATGCTGACTGATTCCCATGTATGCTTCCTATGGATCCCTTAAAGATATAGATTGAGACAACCAAACTGAAGGTAACAACAGCCTAACAAGTGAAAACCAAGTATGAGCAGTAACAAATGATCCCTTAACCAATATAGATTGAGACAAACAAACTGAGGATAACAAAAGCCTAAGAAACTGAAAATTCAAATTACAAGCATCACAACAGAAAGCATGTTATATGGATGTTGAGTTGAATTTGTCACATAATTTATATTTATCAATCAATGAGTTGTAATTCCTATAAGAAGGATGAATATATTATTTTAATTATACAGATGCATCCCAATTTCGTAAAATGACTAAACGTATAACAAATGCAGACTGTCATATACTAGGAATTGAAGGTACATGCAAAAACTGGGGACTAACAAGAAGAAAAAAAAATTATAAGCTTCAAAAACTTGGAAGAAATTGAACCGTTAGTTACATGGTCCATTGACGGCATTATCTCCACCTAGTTTGCTGGTTATGGTTCCTACCACTATCACCTTCACTTTTATCAGAAGCCCCTTCACCAAACTGTTTATCACCTATCTTTGCCGTAGCTTGATTCTCTTCTTTATAATTGTGATGCGGAAGGGAAGATTCTCTCCCAATTTGTCGTTCCTGCAAATTAAAGAAAACAGTAGATTAATGAACGGGGAATTGAAGCAATAACAGAAAATATTTCCTTTTATATTTCTTGGTGTGCTGAGTAAAACTTTCATAATTTTGAGAGAACAATTATTAGAAGAAACTAGAAAGATATGGTGCATACATCACGCAATAGCAAGTCGTCTGCCTCAAGCATGTGGATCACATGCCCCATTTTGGGCCTTTTTTGTGCATCAGGATCAACACATCGCAGAGCAACCAAAAGGACACGTTTAAGTGCTTTTGAAGCAGGCATCTCAGGCAACTTGGGATCAACCACTTCCTCAGATTTTCGATTTCCAACCATTGTCTTCAACCAATCCACCAAATTCACCTGCCATTGTTTAGTCATTTTTACTGTCAGAAAATGACAGAAGAGGGGAGGAGGTTCAATAGAAAAAGGCTGAAAAGAAACAGCTTCCAAATAATAGTAAAAGACTAACCTCCCCCTGTGGTCGACTATAATCAACAGGGGTTCTCCCAGAAATTATTTCCATGATAAGTATACCGAAGCTATAAACATCACTCTTCTCATTTAACATACCAGTGCAAGCATATTCTGGTGCAACATAACTAGAAAACCCCTGGGGTATTAGTAAATAACTAAATAGCATACTAGAAAGAACATCTCAAAAATAATTCCACTGCATTTATTAACAGAAGGGAATCCCTTACTCATTATCAGGAAAAATAACTACAATATCAAATATAAACAAGGAAATAAACTAACCCAAATGTTCCCATCACACGAGTTGTCACATAAGTCCTCTCAGAACATAAGAGCTTCGCAAGACCGAAATCAGACACCTTGGGATTCCATTGTCGATCAAGTAGTATATTGCTAGATTTTATGTCACGATGGACAACCTTTGGTTCAAGACCCTCATGAAGATACGCCAGTCTGGAAGAATGAAATTCAACATATCACCCATTGGGCTACATCAGCAAGCAATATTTGGAAAAGACAAGCACAAAACTAAATCTCAAAATATAAAATTGTGTACCCTTTTGCAGTTCCCAATATAATGTTTATCCGAATATCCCATGTTAGGGGACTGACTTCCTCAACATCTCCATGAAGCCACTGATCCAAATTCCCATTGTCCACATACTCATACACAAGCATCCTAAACAGAAAAAATAGTATATAAAAAGTTCTAAGCTTATGGATGCATACAAGAAAGCCAAAACTTGACTTCAAATTGGAAGAAAATTGTCAATACCTGTAAGCTCCTTCAACGCAGTATCCCAACAACCTGACAAGGTTTTTGTGTCTTACACGCCCAATCGCTTCAACCTCTATCTTAAACTCCTTCTCAGCTTGACCCCTGATTCATTCATCATTCTCATGAGTTTATGACCAAGAGAAATGTGAATCCACATCCCATATTGGAAAATCATAATTCACATATTACGAGTCAAAAAGCAGCCATTTATAAATTATAGTACAGTACGAAGTAAGGAACAGGGGGCAGAAAGCAATCAGACAAAAGTACAATTGTACTTTATACCAGTATAGTCCACAGGAGAGACCCAAATGGACAGAAAAGCTTTCAGAATCCCAACATCACTTCCTAAAATAGCCTGCTTCAAAATTTAACTAATTCGTGCTCCCTAATCCTAAAATAACCAACCAATTCAGCTTTGATTCCAGACAGAAACGAATTGGCAAGAAAAACAAAGCTCGTTTTCTGAAATCCAGTAACTTTAGCCACAGAGAGACCACATGGTACCAGTAATTTTTCCTATAGCACAGGGCATCATCATATTTCATGTTCATTTTATCGAATCAATATATCAATAAAAAAGTAATCATATTATACATACATACATACATACATACATACATACATATATATATATGGGGGTGTATGTGCGTGTGTGAAGAATCAAGTGAATTAAAGCAAATCAATACCTGTTATTCAACAAATTTTTCACGGCCACTCGAGTATTATCTGCCAAAACACCTTGATACACTATACCATAACCACCTTCACCAATCACATTTTCATCAGACAAACCATTCGTGGCCGCCTCAAGCTCTCTCAACGTATACCACCGTCCCCACCCTAGATGCGACACCTCCGGCATTCCACCGCCGCTAAACGAGGCTGTATCAGTGGCATTCGTCGACCGACTCTCCCCACTTGATGCCCGATCAGAGAACACCACTCTGTGCTCGATCTTCCCTATGTCGATCTGGATCTCCGGCACAGCCTGAGGGGCAATTGAGCGTTGATCCGGCGCGGCATCGTGCACGATTTCCTGGATTTCTTTGGATACCGCGGGAGTAATTTCGCCGGCGAAGGCTGGAAGCTTCGCTGGGCGGGGGACTTTGGGTGATTTGCGGCGGCGAGAGGTGATACAAAGAGAGAGAAAGAAGAGGATAAGGACTATAATTGCTCCGACAAATATTCCAATCACAACCGATAGTCGGAGACCGAATATGGAGGTTGGCTTCGAGAGCTCTTTGTTCACGAACGCTGCGTCGTATACTGACATTTTTAGAGAGAGTGCGCAGCGAGAGAAGAGATCAGATGATTTGTAATTGGCTACAATTGAAACTTCCCTAGATAAATGGCATTGTTTTCCGCCGGGAATAAACTTTTCCGACGAGTTTCGTTGCTTCCGACAACCGGAGATGGAGATACAGACGAGAGAGAGAGAGAGAGGTTTCTGTGTAAATAAGGACAGTCAGTGAACTATAGACGGTGAACTTAAAGGGGAGTGTTTCGGTGTTTAACACGCTCTAGAAGTGTAAGGATTAGTGGTGTTATGAGATCATACATCTGTTTTTGGGAGGACTTTTTAACGGATATATGGCGGTTAACCATGGATGTACGACACGTGTCCGAAAAGGAATGATCACGAAACTTCTCAGATCAGACGGTTCTAATTACTTTAAGTGGGGTATTGGGGACGTTAGGTGGGACCATTTGCAATTGGGACCCATAGGATGATACAGTAGAGACTTCAGAATTCACGGATGCTCAATCCTAACCGTTGGATCATTTAGAAGTCAATAGGACCCATTTAAGATTCTTTTACTACTGGGCACATTATGACAGCAAAGGCACTTGCAAGTGGATATTGGAATCTTTTGAAATTATTTATTGAGATTTGATAAATAATTAAGAATGAATGACCATTAAGGAAATCCACATGTTCTTTTTAAAATTCAAAAAAAAAAAAAAAAACTTTGCAAAGATCTGTTTGGTCAGCATGGTTAGAAATATGTCCTGAAAAGATTTTCCTTTCCTGAACTGTTTTTTTCTCTCTTTCTTGGTAATGATTTTTCTTTTCTTTATCTTTCTGTTGATATTGATATCAATTAGATTAGGGAAAGGGAAAGGGATGTGAAGGTGAGTATATAATACAACACTAATTACTCCATCTAAAGTCAAACGAAGTAGACTAAGCGCACTTTGCGGGATCAAAGTGGGCCAGATCAAAGTCTAAATTTATTGACAACTCTTTTTGGGCTTTTCTTAATAATGCAATTTGATGCATCCCTCCACTTCCATTCCTTCCTACCTTTTTTTTTTTTTTTTTTATCTTTAGTTAACTATTTTTAATTTGTTTCCTTTTTACCAAAGTTGCATTGCAACTACACTGGGAGTGTCTTTTGGTAAGTGGGTGTTTGGTAAAAGTAACTAGAAGTGATTTTAATTGTTAATTTTTTAATATTTTATATTGTATAAATTGAGTAATATATAAGTGGTGAATTCAAAAATAAAAATTATAAAAAAGTTCTATTAGAAAACTCCATTTTGAAAAACATAGTCAAACATCTTAAAAACTGATTTGACATTTTTCTATGCATCAAAATTATGACTTGGGCGAGACAAATGATTCCCAAACAGATAGTTGTAAACTATCAATTTTGATTCTTTCTATTTCAATGGAAATGTCTATTTCTCTGGCAATGTGAGACTCATTACATGTGGGGTCTATCTATGATGAAGCTCACATTGTGAGAAAAATAAAAGAGTAATGTTTTGTAACACTTGTTTGTGCACATATACTCACATAGGTTATGTGCAAATTTGTAAACTATATATTTAATTTTTGGCATGGAGCTCGACTTCAAAACGTGATTTTATGTCTTTTCTCACTCTTCATTACACATGATCAAGTTATTCTTTCCATTTAAACATACACAAGTGTGTGCGCGCGCGCGCCTGTGTAGATATATAGATGAAGAAAAGTGCTGCAGTACCTGCTACCCGACTTGTGTATAGGCTATAGCTGTCCGGTGTCCTGCTGCTTTGGCAACAACAGCAACTTCTTTAGCCCATTGGCAATGATAGAGCCCATCAAGGCACTCTTCCCACCCCACTTGTCCACCAGTCTATACTACAAAAAAAAAAAAAAAAGGCATGCGACCCTTAATAAATCAGCTTTCAAAACAAAGGATAACCGTTTTTTAGGTTACAATAATTTAAGGTCAATTGTAAAGTAGTTGTTGTAAAGGATATGACCTGAAAAAATAAGACTTCTCTATCAAAATTTGAAGGCTCAAGTTGTAATAACTTGGAGAAGCTCATGACCAAAAATCTTAAATTTTGGCAAGACTCCCAACAGGGTAAAACAGGTCCAAGGTAAAATGTGGTGGTCAATACAAAGAAGAAATCAAGAAAACATCTCTCTCTCTCTCTCTCTCTCTCTCTCTCTCTCTCTCTCTCACACACACACACACACAAATAAATGTCTGTAACCGACCTCAAATAGTTGAAATAAATCTTACAAAAAAGCGCAGATGGCACAACCATGTACTGCTAATGAAGCCACTAAACTTTTTGGCATATAAACGTCTATAAAAGTTTAAGAGGATCTTTCAACTAGTAAAATTGTCAGTGTCTGGTAACAACCTGCAGGAAAGCTTGAATTTCCAGTGTTTGATAAAAAGACAGTACAGAATGCAATATACCTTGGACTGGAAGATGAAGATGTATATGGTAGACAGGAACAACTCAAGGTAGAGATATGTCTGTGGCGGTTAACACATACATGAAAAAACATTAATAGAATTCAGTTACATTAAGCTATTCCCTGTGCCTTCTCTCCCACCCCCCCCCCCCCCCCCCCCCCCCCGGCTCTTTGCCCTCATCAGTCCTTGTAAACTCAGTCCTATCTCTGGGTGTGTAAGTTTAGTAACAGAACTAGAGAATTCCCAGTTCCAACAGAATTCATATGGAAAGTAGCATTATAGCTATTGCTTTAGTGCTTGCAATGCTCCAACTTAAAGTATAAAATGAACTAATGTTGTGTTCAACTTTAGGATGCCCATGCTCGTCAGTCTGCCTTTTTATCAGGTTCATCAATTGCAGCCAATCTTTCAACAAGGGGAGGATGAGAATAGTGATATGCAGAGTACCAAGGATCTGTATTCATAGCCGACAAATTTTCTTCCTGAAAATACCACAGACCATTAATCAGTTATGTAAACTTAACACCATTACAAAGTTCTGATAAAATTATGACATTCTCCGAAAAAAAGGCACTAAAATATTTTCAGATTATTGGTACAAAAGTAAATACAAACAATAACGAACCCAAAGAACCATCCTATGAAGAAATTAGAGAACAAGTGAACTAAATCAACTGGAATTAACAGTTTCAGAAATTCTGAGTTGAGACTTGGAGCCATTCATTGCATGCTCTTTCAGACATGGATGAATATAAGCTTCTATGTTAGATTGGTTCTACCAAATGGCAGATCTGAAAGTGAGGATGTGGAGAGCTCCATCATCATCAGTCATGAAAAGCCGCAAAAAAAAAAAAGAAACAAGATGTGCCAATATTCAGAAAAATGCGGGAAACAAGATAAATTACCTGCAGTTTCACAAGTCCAGCTCGAAGAGCTGTGGTATACCCAAGCTTCTTAGCAAAAGCATCAGCCTATGAAAAAAGAATATGTATTAAATTTAGATGAGGCCAAGGTCCAAGAGAAGCTGAAGTATAAGAGCAAGTAAAACCCATAACTCTGGTCTGCATACCAGGAAGTTACCTGAAACTCAAAAGATCTGCTTACAAGATTAAGACCAAAGCTGACAAGATGCTGGAGAGGTATTACAGTGTGCTGCAGTCAACGAGATCAAGTTGAAAGATTGCACAACTTAAACAAAACTGTATCTTTCCTCCCCAAAAACAGAAATCCTTATATTGCAATGTTCATTCAATACAGTGATTAAATAAGTCAGGCTATCCAAAGACCGTGAGTTACCCATGATGTATTGGTGTCTAAATGAAATGGAAAACAAATTGGAAATCTAGAACAAATTAATCTCATGGGGTGTGTGTATGCCACCAGTCTAATGCTTTTGGTGGTGGTTATAGATTGTTCCAGTAATCGTGAATAAGCCTGCGTAATATTTTATGTATTTTGCACAAACTTTAAAAAAATTATAAAAATAAGAAACTAAAAACAAAAAATTACAGTATATGGTAAGATAGAGGTGTGACATGGTACAGCATGAAGTTTCACTTTGTAAAATGCAGCCCTTGATCAGAATATGGGACCCAAACATCATATTTTTTTCCCTTTTTTTATCGAGAGGGGGGGGGGGGGGGGGGGTTGGCTTACAGCTCCTGTGGAGGAGTATGAGATAGAAATCACAAGACCAAGTAAATTTCAATACTACAAAGAAACCGTGAGAAGATAGTTTGATACATTCAAGACTCAAAGAAGTACTATATAATAGTATAAAACATATCATAAATAAAGATTTACTGCTGAGGCCCAACTCTATGAAAACAAAAATCTCCACGACTTTCCAACCCACCAACCAAAAAAAAAGAGTGAATCACATTTCTTGATTGCAGTACCCATGATTAGAGCATGTGCTTTAGCCTATTCAGAATCACGCTTCTAGAAACTTTTCCCAATAAGATTTATCAACAAAGTTATCGCTGACACTTCTATAAATATGTTTCAATTATAAAAATTTTATGAGATGAGAATGGAAGAATTCAGGCTAATACTGCGCTCTGTATATGAAGAGAAAAAGAGAAGTAACCAAACAATGTGTAGAAGAACAAGCTTGTAAAAGAGGAGTGAGTGAATCACACTGCCTAAAATCTAATTTTTAACCCTGAACCATGCAGGACTAAAATAAATAAATAAATAATTTTAGCATCTCAACCTACCAACTTCTCCCTTCTAAACTTGCTAGTGATTCACTCGACATGCTACGCGTGCTAAAAAGGTGAACCAGCAAGACATAGTAGATAAACATCTTCTGATGTGCATGAAAAAGTAGAACTGAGTAATAGATCTGAAGTCCCAATAATGAGAGACAGATTAGGACAAGTAGTACAGCACAAGCTATGCAAGTGGGTAGCTTGTTAAACTTGCCACACTACATGCCTTTCCTCAGGATAATTATTGTATGATATATTATTACCTGAAATATGATTAGTCCAATGAGGACTGGCTGTGTATCAAACCCAAAACTCCGGAACAGATCCTTTGAGTTCCTCACAAGAGTATATCCTCCAAATTGCAAGAAAGTGAGAATCTGCATGGGTGTATAAGAATGAGACAAGAAACTGAGAGCATTAATATCGCCAAGCATTTGAAGTTTCAAACGTGACACAACTAGTAACTACTACGGAATTAAGCAAAAAATAAATCACAAGCTACATGACAAGAACATCAGTTGTTTGACATATTCAAACATGCCAATTGATCATGGTATTTTAGATGCGAGAGAAGATACCCTCTTAACCTCCCCACAGCTTAAAGACAAGCTTGATGAGTTGATGTGCATGTAGGGCTGCAAATAATCAAACTGTTCAGGAACAGCTTGAGCTCGGTTTGGCAAAAAACTCGTTCAGTGTCATTCAAGTTGACAGACAAACAAGCCTCTCTCTCTCTCTCTCTTGATTTTACATTTTTCTCGGTCATTTTTATTTTTTACATCCAAAACCTTATATATATATATATATATATATATATATATTTTCTGTGTGTGTTGTCAAAGTAGAGAGTGAACTGAGCCAACCTCAAGCTCATCCAAAACTATGCTACCCAAGCTTGAAAACTAATCTAGGAGCTCAATCACAAACAAGCCAAGCCGGAGAATACTCCCCACCTGACTGATCTGAAGCCCAAACAAAGCCAATACTCAATTCAGCCAGGGTTATATGTAGCCCTAATGGTGTAATATTTTTATATAAAAAATTAAAATAATGCATAGAAACAGTGAAAAGATTAGACTAAAATAACAGGTAACAAAATGTGGAGAAAAAAATTAATTCAGAAAAAAGAAAGATACCACAATGCATATGATAACATAAAAACAACTCTTACAGTCTCATGGTGAACACGCTGCAATACAAACCACCTCCTTAACACTACTTCTTTTTGGACAAACAGAATTATGCTACGTAGATGCAAAACTGTAGGGAGTTCAGAGTCAAAGCTATAAAAGATAACTATAACCCAACTACAAATTCCATTGTAGAATTGGACGACCAAGCCAAAGAAAAAGAAAAAGGATCCAAAATCAGGAAACAAGAAGAAAAAAACTATCCCAATCGCTCATATCCTTAATCTAAAGTCATGAGGACTTTTTAAAAAAAATTTTTTTTGGTGTTATGAAGTTTCAGAGGCCTAAATGGTAAAATATATTCTATTGCTTTTCACTATATTAAGTTCTTCTGAAAAACAGCAAGTTATAATGCAAGGGATGAAAGTTCTTCTGAAAAACAGTAAGTTATAATGCAAGGGATGAAGTATTATTATTATTATTATTAATTTTTGGATAAAATATTGTAAATGAATTGTCAGTTAAGCAAACTAAAAAATAACACACCTGAACATGGGGTGGGCTGGGAGAGAGAGAGAGAGAGAGTAATTTATATCTTAATTAATTCCAAAATGACAACAAAATTTCTCCCACCTTATTCCCAACATTTCTATCTAATAATTACTTAATATTCAGTCCCCACAAGAAGATTTCATCACAACTTTGACACCATGTTCATGAAGCCAAATAACTATGCCTCGAGTTCTCCTTGAGTCTCTAATCAACAAGCAACAAGGCATGTTAAAGGCGTGATCCTCGCAATGTAACATGCCTTCTAAAACAATGGCTCTAACAAGACCATAGCCAACTTAAAAGCTAACACCTGGAACCACTCCCAACCCATGAAATGTAACAATAACAACAACGTATATGAATTGCAAGGTATCATAGGACCAATAATGATTCATTTAGAGAACATTCAATTCTCAGAAGAACAACTACAGCATACCTGAACAGCGATGAAAGAGTACATTGTATGATTAAGTTTCCAATGACCCAGTTCATGAGCAATAACAGCAACAACTTCCTCATCATTTTTGCACTGCATAACATCACTTAATCAAATAAAGAAAAAGTAAAAATAAATTTAAAAAAATAAGAAGAAGAAGAAGAAAGAGGAGGAGGAGGAGGAAAGGTAAGTTAAAAACTAAAGATGTGACTTACATATTCATGTCAGCTTTAATACCATTACTTTTAGAGTATTCTGATGTCATTAGGTCTCCAGACATCAATCAATCAATTATTCACAATGAAACCAAGTATGCAATAGCCACATATCTTAGCCATTTTTGTCATGTAAACCCATAAAAATCATTCGCTTACTGTTGGATGGGGAGTGATTTACAAATTTTTCAATAAATATAATATTGCTAAGACAGGGAAAAATGGATTAGTAATATGCCTAGTGGAAAACAGTCGAACAAAATTTTCAAAGGCCCTGAAAGTTACAATAAATTCTTCACCTCAAGGTATTTGAAGTTTCAACAATTCTTTTTCCTCTTAACTTAAAAACTGACAGATCTTGTCTATAGATGGGGTTTCTTCAAATTCTGGAAGGAAAAGGAGAAAAAAAATAACAGAAGTATTGGTAAAATAGCATTTCAATTGGTGTTATTCACAAGCGAGATAACTGGAGGATGGTGCCTAATCAGTGCACTACACTATGCTGCAACAAGAGTGCCAGTTGAAGTGATTGTTGATTTAGACATAAATCAGCCACTACATAAATTATACAATTTTAGTACAAACGGAAGGATTCATTTGCATGTGCAAACAAAGAGTAATGATCTCTTGGAGATATTTTTTTGCTTTTTTTTTTTTTTTAAAATCGGTACAAAGAGCAATTTATTAGAAAATGCCTAAAAGGTAAAATATTTGTACAAAAGAAAGAAAGAAAAAAAAAAAAAAGAACTAGAGCTAGGCTCCTATTATACAATTTAACTATTTAAGTCCCCCAGAAACTCTACAAAAGTGTGAAGCAATTTATAAGAAGACGCCTATATATACATAAGAAAGCAGGAGAAACAAAAAAGAACTATAGCTAAGCTCCTACTATAAAACTTAAGTCCCCAAAAGACTCTATGAAAGCGTCAATTAAATTTAGAAAATGCCCAGAGCTCCAATTGTAAAGTCAGAAAAGAAGTGTTTTTTAACCAAGGCACTGACATTGTATATCCTCAAATGTGTGCCTATTTCTCTCACACAAAATACTCCACATCAAACAATGAGGGACAATCCTCTAAATTCAACAACCCACTCAACATAACTAATCAACATATTCCCTCTATACTACATAAAAGTGAGGACAAGAAGCAATTCTTGTTATGGACAATTGAAGTGGAGAGGGTTTTGCTTGGTATTAAGGTGTTATATCTGTAAATCGCAAGAAGAGTTGGCCAATCATGTAAAGATCCGTAAATTTTTTTTTTAAAAAAAAAATAAATAATTTTTTTAGAACAAATTAAAATATAATTAACTAATTAAATTAATTGAGGTATAAAATCTGCCCGACAAAAATTTAAGTGAGTACATGTATATAGGTAAGAAATAAAATAATGTACAAGGCAATTGGGTTGAGAAAGAAAAAAAAAAAGAGAAGTGAATGTGTGTGTTAAAGAAAAAAAAAAGGGTAAAAGGTGTCGTTGAAAAGTCAACCACACCAATTAAAACACACAAAACACACACACTCACATTCTAGATGCACAGCGGCGTGGACAAGGAGAGAAGAAAAGAGGGAAAAAAAAAAAAAGAGGAAGAAAGGAAGAAGAAGAAAAAGGGGAAAAATTTGGCAAGTCCGCGGGCTTTCGTGAGGGTCGAGATCTACTGCATTTTTCCTTGATTTTGGGCGATTTAACCGGAAAAAAAAAAATCAAAGAAAACTTTGTCAAAATTGTACAAAAGTGAGGTAGGATTTCTAAAACTTATGAAATAGGAATGAATAAGTTGCTAGAGGACATTCATTCATTAAAGCATGCTAGGATTGCCATGTAGTGTGTTAGATTTCAATTTTGTTAATTAATATGTATGTGAAGCATGCCCATGCATTTTCAAATTGAAATTTGCGTTTATATTCTGGTTGTTGGGACCCTAAGCATGTGTTTTTATTTAATAATACTGTTACCACTCACACTTGTGAGGAGTGTGGAGTGTGGAGTGAGATTATAAAAAAAAATCATGTATTTTGTACATAGAAAAAAATTGAGAAAAATTCTTGAAAGAATTAAATAATGAGTGAGAATGAAAAGAACCAAGAGTGTTAGTTTAGAACGCGATTTGTGTGCTTATAAGATGATGTGAGTACTCGAAATGTTGCAATGTGGATTGAGTTGTGAATATGTATATCCGAGGTTCGACGGTTGAGTCGAGAGTCCCGCACGGTGGTACAGGTTAGTAGCCTGTGAAACCATGTTTCGCTATATCAGAGGCGAGGTGATCACTTGATGAGTGATGAATTGGGACTTTGGTATTTTTTTGAGTTTTTAATAAAACCTAAAGATTTAAGAATTTGGTTGTTATTTGAATGAACTCAAGTGGATCTTAAGTAAATCTCATAAAATGTAATAAGACAAATATGAATTTTTTAAATGCTTAATTGGTTATAAATTGTCATAGTATGCCACCCACCGAGCACAAGCATACACTTTTATGCAACGTTCACGTTTCGTTTGTTTTAGTTATCCTACTGGGGTACTGACTCCTACAAGATGCAGGTACCGAGAAGGATCCCGCATCTTGAGGAGTACATGTTGACAGACTTGATATGTCTCTTCCTTTTGGGCTTACTTGATGTATACGAAGACATACTATGATGTTAATGAAGTGTTTTTCATTTTTTTTTTGTTAATCATGTAGTATGGGATTCATATATTTCTTGGGATATGTAAATGAAGCTGATATGTGTTTTGAGACATGACGTAGTAACTTGGAAATGAATTCCATATATAGAAATGTATGTATAATAATGTATGCTAAGTATTATGAGAAAGAGATGAAATGACGTATGTACTGAATTATATAATTGTTGTACATGGACTATCAGGTTGGCATGAAAGGCAAAACTAGCCAATAATAGGGCGAACCCTTTCAATTTTTTTTTAAATCTTGACTTTTAGAAACTCTCATATTTGTTATCCTTAATCGATTCCCACACTTAAACTTATATATCTTTTAGTATTAAAATCTAGTGAGATATTTTAATTAATTTAATCATTTTAATTCAACTTAATTGGAATATCACACCTTCGGTTATGGGGCCCGGGGTGTGACAAATCGTTTGCTCTTAAATTACCTAGTGGTTTGTTTTTATGGTGTTTACTTTTTTGTTACTTGGGGTGGGGTGGCTTATGCCAAGGACAGTAGTGGATCTTTTTAAGAGTTGGATCTGTGGGGCCATGCAAGAAGGATCGTCTAGTGTGGAACACGACTCCTGGTTGTCCTCTTTGGTGCTTCTAACGGGAGAAAAATCACAGGGCTTTTGATAAGGAAAAGCAAATTTTGCAAGAGTTAAAGGATTTTCTTTTGAATTTTTTTATATTTTTAAATTGAATGGGCTTCCACCTATTCTATTGAGTTCTTAAGTGCTAGTGGATGAAGTCATGACTCATTCGACGGGTTCTTTCTTTTAGGGTTTTTTTTCTATTTGTTCTTCATACATCTTCTTGTACAAGGGTGCACCCCCGTCTTTGCCTTTTTTTCTGATCAGTACCTTCTTCAGTGTTTTTGAAATAAATTTTGTTACTTGCCAAAAAATGAAAAATAAAAGCGAGACAAGTAAATATAGAATATTCATAAGAAATCAGAAATTCACAACCCTAATGAACAGAGTATAGGAAATTTGAATATGATATGCCTCTATACCTGCTGAATCAATGTGTCATAGAGGACGATACGCTTGTTGTTAAAGAATCCATACATATATGCCTGGATAAATTTGACAAGCTATGTCAGTTCACCCAAAAAAAAAATAGTGAATAAAATTAAAGAAATTTTGCACCAAGCAAGATATTTCTGTTTCCGGTAATTGCTAGAGTGAGGAGAAAACAATAAGAGTGCAAACATGTAAGTCCCAGGTGAAAAAGAACATAATACATACTCATTCTAAAAATCTGCTTAAGATAATGCTATCAGTATTATTTTCTATATTCTACTAAACCTGGATAATATACTTCTCCTTTTGAGGTTACTAGTTGAAAGATCAAACCATCGATAATCCTGAATATCCGAAACATGTAATGGGGGTGGTAAAAGCCCCAATTCCCCTTTCCTTGTTTGTCTTTTTTATGAATACAAAAGTATGATATAAATAAGCACCATGGAGCGCAACTCCTGTACTTGCAGGGAGTGTAAGCTAAAGTTAAGCTCCTTCAATAAAATGTAACAAAATATATGCAAGAAAACCCAATACAATATGCTAAATGGAATCCTCACATTGCTATGGCTTGACCTTGTAGATCCATCAACAACAAACAACTTCTTTAGAGGAAACTTGAGGGAGGAGGCAAGATTCTCAATTTTCACCCTGAGCTCTCCATCTGAAAGCTATTTGTTGCAATACAGTCACAGAATTATTTTCAAAATATACATAAAGCCTGAAAAGGTTTCTTCATTGATGGAAATAAATTCCAATACTCACTGGTGTGAACTTGTTGAAAAGTGGTGCTAGTAAAATAGGGTAAAGAGTCATCATCACAAGGGACAGAACAAGCATAAACGCCCAAAGATAGATGGCCAAGTAAGGACCTCCTTTCTGCAACCAAAAAATTGAACACTAATTACTAATTACACAGGAAATCCAATATTTTAAACAAAGATGGAAAAGGAACTATAAACATCACATTGAAATTAACAGCAAAACATTAATCCAAACAAGACGATCACTTTAGATAGAAAAATCCAGCAAGTCACATGGACCAATAGCAACCCAATAATTGCCATAAAAAAGATAATTGTGTCAATTTGAATGACAGTACCTGTACTATTACAATGATTGCAGCCACAATAGGTGGTCCAATTAAAACAGCTAAGGCAATTCCTTTGATCATGTCCCTAAAGAATAACCATATTGTTTGCTGTAAAACATAAATACATATATATTTTAGAAGGATTATTCAGCAAGAATAGAGTAACAAAGTGAAGAGCAAGTCAGAAACGATTCAAACGAAAAATACAGATTCTGTAAACCAGGATGACAAGATGTAAACATGAAAAGAATATGAGAGTAAGAATACAAACTTTGTTGAAACCATGGCGGGCCTCAATCATAAAAGTTGAGTACAGAGAAAATGGCAAATCAGTTATCTGCAGAAGAATTCCAACCAAAAAAATTTGTTAACACCGAGGGGTTAGATAACTTAGGTTATAGTAGCATATGACACTTAAATGTATCCATTTACAAGGGATAGTCATATCTTTTGAAGATCATAATGTTAAACACGTGTCCAAGAGGGGCAGTAACACCCAGGTATTGGCATGGCCCATATGGTTGACAAACTATATTTTGGCCGCACAATGATGCCAACATGCATTTTAATTTCATTCTTGAGAAAATAAAGAACATATGACAACATCAAAATAATTGTAACCCTGGAAGCTGTATTACACACTGGACATTCTGGAAATGCATATAATGGTAAGCTTGTTTATTAGTAGTTCCCAAATATATCTTTTTCTCCTGATTGACAAATATATATTCACATTTTTTATCTCATGTTTATCAAGATGTGAATTCTTTTTAGCAAAAATATATATTTGACCCTCAAATGACTTTCCAAATAAACCTTATTTTTAATCTCAAGTACATTACAAGTGGAATTTTCAACAAAGATTGTTGTATTGCCATGCACTTCGGCATTGCATGGAAAAAGGAAAAAATCATGGTATCTTGCATAACTTTTTCACAGATCATGGTATGCATGGCAACGTTGATATTTTCTTTGTGCAGTGCAAGCTTTTATTCTGGTAAATTGACTATTCCGGTTTAAAAGTCTCTCAATCTCTTTTGTATGTATTTTAAAAAATATATATCGAGAGAGAGAAACATCAAGAGAATATATATTTTTTCCCTTTCTCCTTTTGGATCAGGATGAAGAAGAATGGAACATGAGAAGTTTGGAGGACCATAAGTAAGCCTTAGAAGGATGGGAGGATTTATCCTAAGAAGACAATTTATGCACAAAAATCATGGAAATGGATGAATTTATCACATACTAATTTGTAGCCAGGACCACTTTCACTTTGTTCCCTCAATTTTAATCTTATGGTCTTTTTAATACAATTACTTGTAAAAAAAAATCATATGCTCATTGCAGTTTGATCTCATTCCTAAAATCTCCATTTATTGTATCAAATTAATTTGTAAGTGAATTGAATCGTGGACGGGCAATAAAAGTATGACCTGCCTAACACGTGTTTTAGAAAAACATAAGACAGCTCAGTTCAAATTGAATCAAATTACTGAAGTGATGACATGTTCTTTAGAAGAAAAAAACATAATAGAGCTCAGTTAAAATGGTTTGTTTATTAATTATATCATTGTTTCTAAACAAATCATAATATCTGAAGACAAACCATAGTCACTCTACTAGAATTTCATTGTCCATGATAAATCAGCAATTCACTATCTTCAAAAGCAAATAGGAGAGTTCATGCATGAACCTGTGACCAAAACATAACACCGGCTAAGAATGAAAGGGTGTGTAATATTTCATTCTCTGCATTGAGTCCGACCAACACCAGAAAGTATCCTGACCTCTGTCATCAATAAACAAAATCAGATACTCAGGAATACATTAGCAGCAGGAGTCGTCTTCAAAGTTAAAACACAACACTGAACCATTCACCTTCCAAAACCATGGCAACACCCCAAAGAACAAAATTGCAGTGTCCATTAGTATGGTCACAGACTCGTGAACAAAATGGAAGTGGCTGAAATTTAAGAAAGAAAATCAAAAACCAGAACAAAAATATTACATTAGTAGTAATTAAAGCAGATAGTATCTGCATGATGAAATAGATGACCAGTTGCAAAAAAAAAAAAAATTCACATAAATAGAGATGACAAACAAACCTTTTATCGAGACTATAGGCTCGAGACTTTTCAAACTTTTCTTGGCTGATTATCCCTTTTAAAGTTTTTGGAAGTGCGGGTAGTTTAAGAGCAGCATGTTGCCGCAGGTGAAGATACGCCTCAAAGATATACATTAACATCATAAAACCTGAAAAACCATATATAAAAAAAGTGAGTTAATAAGTAACTATATAGCACAGAACAAACTTTAACTACAAAACACTGATTTGTGGAGGCAAGGACTTCCAAATTAAGAGAAAACAGTAAACAAACACCACATTATGAAATACAAAGCAACAAAAGTATAATGGAATTTTGAGGAAAATGTGAAGGAAGGGTAGCATTTGCGTATCAAAATTTATTCATGTTTCTATGGCCTCTACCAATCAGGACATGCAGTTTGCCTCAAAAATAATTTTTAGAGATTAAGAACGTTTTGCATTGAGCCAGCTATCGTTTTTGAGGAATCATGTTTTAGGTTTAAAAAGAAGGAGAAGTCATAAATCCAGCGTAGTAGGCCAGAAGTCTTTCACAGAGGGAAAAGAAAAAAAAAGGAAGCCCGCAGGTTCTATAGTAAATACAAGCACTAAAATAGTAACCCACATTTTTTCTTTTATGTCTTTAACATTATCTTTACGCGCAATAATAAAAACAGATAAAGGATAAAAATGCAACCACAAATTTCAATATAAGAACCAAACAATGAGTAGTACTAACTAGTGTAAAAAAAAAATTGTCCCACGTAAGAGGGGGGAGAGAGAGACTCACCCTGCGCTTTATAGATACTGAACAAAACCCTAATGCCTATTTCCATATAACTCTGATATTTAAGCATTAAAAATCAAATACAAGCGCGAATAAATATATAAAACATCAAACTTAATAGGAAATGTTAATCAATAATCCCTAAAAATAGAACAATGCAGTAGCCACATACTTCAATAAGTAACAAGCAGCTCGGGTTGCTAGAATGAAAAACAATAAATAAAATAAACGGAAATCATTAAAAACATGGCATTAAAAAAAAAAAAAAAAGACAAGCGATCGATAGATAAAGATACAAATGTACATATAGCAAGAGATAGAGAGGTTTAGGGAGAAAACTCGTGCCGACAACAACTTCTAAGTACGGAAACGCCATGGCAGACTCAGTAGTTGCAGAGTGCCAGAGAGCGGGAGAGAGGGATTCATATGAGCTGTATACAGAGCAACAATTTTTAGTGAGTACGGCATATGGGTCACCTGTCGGGGCGGTTTTAGCCTTTTCTGTCGGGTTGCACAAGGGAAGGTCATTTTGCCCGGTTTATTCAACCGAAGGCATTTGTATATGGTTTTTTAAATTAAAATTCTAAACCCTAGGATTGCGTTTGTATAATAATTCAGATATCATTTTTAAAAAAGCTTTGTAATTACTTTTTAAAAAATTATAAAAATACATTTTAATATGATAATTTAAAATATAAATAATTAAAAACAATTAAAATTAATAGTTTCTCAAACGTGTATTTTACGTTTTAAAATTCAAAATTTAGGTTTGCAAACCTAACCAAATCTTGTTTCATTCAAGTCTTTCTTTTGTTAATGAGTCTAATTTTCTATATTTATGATGTGATAGCTTTTTAATATGAGAATATTATTAACAAAATCTTGACAGTTTACTTAGGGTTTTGTCATTCCAAAATTTTCAACTAATATTAATATTTTACATACTATTTTAAAGTAAATAATCACTATCTTGAATGAATTCATATGAAGAAAAAATTTATGCTGAAAATTATAGATTTAATTATTTCAATAATAAAACAAAAAATAATTAGATGCCTTTTTCTATTTTTATGAATGTTTTCATTCAAGGTGATAAAGTTTTAAATTTAGTTTCAATTTTAACCAATTCCAATTCTAAGTTTCCAATGTTGCAGTGCCAAACATAACGTTAACGTCTATTATATTTTTCTCAACAATACACTAAGCAAGGGACATCAAAAGACAGAGATCTTGTAGAGATAAATTCACTGTCTGCCAAATAGTGCAATTCAGAGAACATAAATAGAAGGTTGTACTGTGATTCTGGAAATAGAAATAAGAAAGGAATAATTGCAATCCAATGTGTGAGTAAAACAAGCATGGGCTGTTTTCCTTTTGTTCCCTCAAATTGTAATCTCATGGCCATTGCATTTTTTTTATTCCATTCCTCAGAAGGCCATTTGATGAATGATGGTATCAACAGTTGCCAAAATCAAAGACAAAGTTGGATATGTATAGACAAAAAGTTGCAGATAAGTATATATATATATAATGAAACAAGGAACACAAGCACAATGAATTCTTCCTTCCTTTCTAGTGAAGAGAAGAAGGAAGAGAACAAAGTATTTTTGAGCAACAAGAATGACTAGCTATGCATTACACCAAGAAAAACATTTATTCCTTACATGTTGCTCATGCTTTAACCATATATAGGTTTGAGAGCAAGAGGTGGATCAGTAACTATGTCCAGTTTTTGCAACAACAACAAAAAAAAAATTTGCTATAATTCTCAAACCACACGCCCCTCCTTTTAATCCGAAGTTCAATATTGCATTCTCTCCATTCATGTATCATTTGAAATAAGCTCATCATCACGGGAACCACATTTTGGCTACATGGTTCATCTCATATTTTTCAACCACCTGTTTTCTTACTCCACCACCCCCTGCTTGGCTTTAGAATTTGCTTCAATAGGGTCATTTTAGGAACGTTCCAGTGCTCCACATGCCTGAAAGATCCCAGAAAGAGCTAGATGAAATACAAAGATAGTGCAGAAAAGAGAGAAAGGAGTGTGTTTGCTGAAGGCTTGAAGCATGTTACCTGCATACTTTCCCAGATTGTGCATCGAAATAATACTCTGTATAACCAGTAGCTACAACAGAACTCAACATGGTTAAAAAAAGGAAAAGAAAAAAATTGACTGAATCGGATGTATGTCGTTTATTTAATTCTTATCAGAAAATGGCATGTTCATTAGAAGTGTTTGTAATAATTTGTTTTCTTTCTTAATGTGTTTTCAGCTGAACCTGAGCATGGTTTTTGGAATATATATATTAGTTACACCTGCACATGTGATGCTAAAAAAGACTCGAACATACCTGAAAGAATGGGCTTCCATGGAAATGACAATATACAACTAAAACGCCAATGCCCGATTCCCTTATCCTGTATCCAATGTGATTTGACAGTCAACAATTACACAAGAAACAACCAATAAATGAAGATGGGAAACTATTGCCAAGCTTCTTCAGTCAGCTTGTTGTTGGTTCCCCCGAAAAAGCATTAACCACAGAAGTGCATAAATGGGAATGGCAAGCAAACATAACACATCCCCACTGCTTTGCACAAAACTATTCTTTGTGAAGTTTAGAGAGCTCACCTCCAAATCCTCCCACTTCATGAGTTTCATATTGCACTTTTCAATAAGGGATCCAAAATTTGAACAGTTCCTTTTAAATCGACGCAACCCTTTGAATGAACCTGCCGGATCGGCAAATTCACATTCATCCTCATATGCATTAAGTGTCAGGTTTCCTGAATAATGAAATAGGATGTGTATGAAACTGTTAGTCCATAAAAATTGTAAAAAGAATATAAATTTAGCACCTTGTGAATTCAACATTTATTGTTCACAAGGGTAATCCTATTCTGCCCTTTTGGCTGTGTTGGACAACTTATAACCAGGTTGGACTGGCATATGAGTCAGTACCCATCATTATATTCCACGGAAACTCATAAACATGTTGGACTGGCATTTTTGTAAATGGCCCATCATTATTTTCATGCAGAAACTCTTTGGAGGGTGTCTATCATATCTGTGTTGGACGATAACACTAAAGCCTATATTTTTTATTTATTTATTGATAGCTACCGTGCCTATCTTCTTATTATATAGTTGATGAGCAATATGTAAAAATACACTTCTTCATGAGTCAGCATTGGACGCATCGATAACCATTTCTTATGAGAAAATATTTATAGAATCAAGAAAACCCTTGATTATATGTTGAAAGCCTCAACAATCCTCCTCCTCCATTATAGCAAACTCAAGAATAAACTTTTGAAAGGGACTTGTTATTCTGCAGCAAAACAGCTTCCTCAAATAGATCTCTAGACATTCCACTAAAAACCTAAAATTTGGTAAACAGCCAGAAAACGAGTAAAGGCAGCCCTTTTACTATTTTTAATTACTTTGATGGTATTGACAGTAACTTTCCAGTCTAAGTTCCTCATAAGTAAGGTTGTACTTGAAATAGTTACAGTAATGTTATATCTCCGAGTAGAACAAGGATCTGGGATGAGCATATTAATGTATACTACGGTCTCAGGATCGTTTCACAAATCTTATTTAGTTTTTTCTCTGTTTATTTTGATAGAAAGAGCTGCTTTGATGGTTTAGATGGAAGAAGCAAAATTAATTCATTCTTTATCATATCAAATATCAAGCAGGATTGAAGTTGCAGTAACAGGGGCACAATAAAGCATATGCTTACTTATTTAGCATATTCTTACTATTACAAGCAGCTGTTAAGCTTAGCTTAGGATGAGTTCAACTTTTCCTCATTTTCTAGGCAATCAATCAGACGTCAATAGGGTTTGTGGAAAGATGAAAAATAAACCTGTGACAAAATATGATCTCTGGAAGTCCTCCTTGATGGTGTCCACAACCATGACACGATCAAGTGCACCCGACCCATCACCGGAAAGCTCGAGACTACTGTTGGGGGCTTCGACAGCGGATGGCGATCGGAGAAAAGACGCTGCAATCCCAAGAAGCTCGGACCCGTACCAGGCCATCTTAAGCAGAACATTCTCAGATTCAGAGTCTTTATTAGTGGATGAATTGCTTGTTGGGTTCTCTCCGTTGCATCTGAATTTGTATAATTTGCGACAGCTATTTGGCCGGAAAAGGACACAGTAGTGGTGCGACTGGAGGTGCGGAATGGTGGAAGCAAATGAGAGAGCAGTTGCCATTTATAGAGAGAGAAAGAGAGAGAGAGAGAGAGAGAGCGGTTGGTCGTTGAAACTTCAAAGATGGAGATTTTGTCCCGCGGTGACCACTTAAATATCTGTGTGTTGCAGAAATGGTAGCCATAAAAAAAGCCATAAATAAAAATAAAAGACAATGTCATTTGTCAGGACAAGTAAAACGACTTGAAAAAGAAGAGAAAAGAAAACAATAATAAAACGACTTCGTTTTGTCCAGAGGATATCTCTGCAGTCATTAAAACGAAGGTGGGGACTTGATTAATATAACTTTAAAAAAAGTAAATTAGAAATGGGTGTGATCTAGTTTCTACAATTTGTTTTTTTTTTTATATATAAAATATTCCAATAACTTAATTTATTTTATTTTTTGATTGGAGAGAAAAATTGTAAACCTGATAGTTTAAAATTTCTTTGACTATGTTGAAGGTTGGACGACCAAAAATTTATCAATATTATTAAATATTTTAACTTTCTCTTTTTAAATTTTACATTTCAGATAATGTAACATGAAATTGTCAATTTTATATTAAAAGAATATTTAATTATTTACCAATAATTTACTGCAATAAATTTGGTAGAAAAATTTAGTGCACATAACATTATTCATATAAATTTAGATTAAGATTCATATTTCTTATTTCATACTTTGTATCAGCCATATCATATTATGATCTTACTCATTTTTACAAAAATGCTCTCCCTCAGTTGACCAACTCAAGAAATAAACATCATTTCACCAAGAGCCAAAACATCTGAACCTACTCATTCAACAAAATGCTCTCCATCAATTTCCAAACTCAAGATATATAACATAATATTTAATTTAACTTCTAACATGCCAAATTGTCAGGTTGCCCAGTTTTTAGTAAAATAGGCATGGTATATATATATATATATATATATATATATATATATATATATAGAGAGAGAGAGAGAGAGAGAGAGAGAGCGCCAAATCTCAAAGAGGAAAATTGGAAGCTATGAGATTGACATGGACTGAGAGCTGCAAAGAGGAAACATCTTTTGGAAGGGGGGGGGGAGAGAGAGATGCGCACACGCATACATGTGCACTCATGTAAGGGATAGACAAAAATGGAAGTAATTCCCAAGTGAATAGCAAGTAAAACTGCATGTTAATCAGAAAACTAATTCAATTCCATCAAATAACTAGCAAAGTAACAAACTGCAATTACAACAAGGTTTTAAGAAATTATTTGTCCCACAGAATGATAACCCTTATCTCCGTCCTCTTCCCCTTCCCTTTGAATCAAAATGATGAGCCTTCAGCTTCTTCTTGCGCACCAGAGTTGCAGAACCGCCACCCTCTCTGAATGGCATTCCCATCAGAGCCAGTAGCTTATGAGCTTCTTTATCCGTTTTAGCTGTTGTTGTTATGCAAACATCCATTCCCCTGGGCTTACCAAGTGCATCATAGCTGATCTCAGGGAAAACACTCTGTTCACGGAATCCAATGCTATAATTCCCATGCCCATCAAAGCTGTTTGGGTTTACACCTTGGAAATCTCTTGTTCTAGGAAGCCCCAAATTAATGAGCCGATCCAGAAATGAGTACATAATCTGTCATGATCCATCAACAAAGCAAACTCAGGATAAGATATAAAACTGATTTGGTCTCAATTAAATTAAACAGGAAAAGTTCCATTTGTAAACAAGTATGCACTTGCATAAATTTATGGCAAGTGCAATGCAGACAATCTCAAGACTCAAGAGATTAATTATATGTAATGAAACAATATTCAACATTTATAAGTAATGTGCATGTATTATTACAAAAGGTAATTTGTAAGATTGCATCATCATAAAACATGAAGCCAAGGGAATTTGATAAATACCATTATTAATTCCTACAGAGGGAATTTCAAATGTTATGGCAGTTTAATGATCACAGCTAACATAGCTATAGTTTAATTTCACTTTCTTTCGTTTAGCTCAATGTGATCGAATGAACAAACTCCTGTAGCAATCATATCTTCAAGTTTTCAATTTGGAGCATTCCTAATATCCTCTAAACTGTTCAAGACTCGAAAGAAAACAGAACATAGACAATCAAATGAATGTTACAATCCAACGGTATACAAACTAAATTCTAGAACATAGATTGCAACTCGAAGATTACCCTTCAATCCATAGATGTTATTTATGATTAAAAATGTATTAGTTTGTACATTATAAGTCGTTAACTTGCTCATAAAAGGATAGGCATTGAGCCACAATCCTCTAGCTTTGGTCATTAGGAATGTTTGAGAGACAATCCCAAGCTGCATGTCGTTAACTTACACCACACACCATGTGATATTTTTGTTACATCACAACAGAACGCTCTACTAAGTTTCATCAAACCATCAAGGATATGTCGAATCAATTGAAGTAACAAATTTGGTGAATGTGATCTCTTAAACAAGTATTATCATCAATGGACATTGTAAATATTTAATTCCAGACATAAAACACAGCATCCCAAAAAAAAAAAAAAAAACTTTTAGAGCTCTGAGTTGAAGATGTCATGAAAACAAACTGAAGAAAGAAAAAGTATAATAAGAAGAACTTTTGAGGGGAAGAACACACTTACGTTTCCTCTAAGAGTGACAGCAATCCCAATAGGTTGACCTTCTCTGAGTTTGAAGGTGGCAATGGCTTTTTTAGCTCGCGTCTTTATAGGCCTCTGCCCTGTAATGAGGGCCAACTCATTCACTGCTGCATCCAAACCCTTTGCATTCTGTGCAGCATCTCCAATACCACAGTTCACCACAATCTTCTCAACTTTCGGAACCTACCAGATAATGCATTGCACCATTGAAAAATTAAACTAACTATGAAGTGTTAAGCGCCTAACTCTCCAGAATGGTTAGTAAATCTATTTGACAATAAATAAATAAAAAACATCAATAATACTGCAACAGCAACAAAACGTGTATGCTAAAGAAACTAATTCCCAGAACCATGGTCTTTTTTTCTTCAACGTGAGGGGAAAAAATCGTTGGAAAAAATGTCAAAGAAAGACGCATGTTCTTCCAAAGCTCTAATTATCTAAATTTAAGTAAACATACATATGCATAAAAACAAACACACAGAAAAGGCCATTACCCAATGTTTGTCCTACCAATGTTGGGTGCTAGGAGGGATGGAATGAATACAAACCTAACCTTTGGTGTTAGTTCAGTGGCTCACACTCAAACTTGCATTCTTAAAGTTTTTTTTTATCATTAAACTTGCATTCTTATAGATTCACACACACTGCCCTAATTTTTTGTTCACTCTTACAGGTTTACTTTCTTTCCTAGGGATGTACCACCTACACGTGAAAGGTATCGGTTAAGTTCAAGTGTGTGATGACCGTGAGGATCGAACTTAAGACGTCCGAGTTTACGGGTCGAAGTTAGTTCAGGTGTGTGACGACCATAAGAATTGAACTAAAGACGTCTGAGTTTACGGGTCGTCCCTAACTTCGACCTTTTAACCACTTGGCCACCCTATCAGTCGTATGATAACCTCTTTAGGATGCCCATGTAGAACTTCTAGGTCAATTAAGGATAAAATGTTGGAACCTCGGGGGTAAGAAAAATGTAATGAAATTGATAGAGAAATCCATAACTAGTTGGGATAGGAGAGCTAATAGAGGGAATGGAGATCATATTGAGAAATAGAAGAATTCCACATGGTGCATGGTTACAACTCTTATTTAAATGAAGTTTTAAAAAAATGAAATCTTTGTTGTCTAATAGAACAAACACTAATACTAAGTCTTTGTTCATTTTAACTTAAAAGGGTTAAATACATTTTCCCCTTTATGGTCACGCCAATTTTCACAGAGATTCCTAATTCCCTATATTTCAAAAATGTAATACTAATACCCCATGTTGTAATGACTAAAATGCAAAGTGTGACAGAATGAACGACCAATTGACGTAGATGAAGATTGTCTAAATACCCTTCTTATTTGTTTTATTCTCTCTCTCTCTTTCTCTAGATTCACCATCCATCAACTGCACCCAGCTCAAACATCTCTCATTTTTAAATCTCTCTTATTTTCTCCAGCAAAAATCAAACTCACGATAACCACTCTCTACATTTCTTATATACTCTCTCCCTACAAGTAACCCACCACAATTTTTAATCTACTTTCTCTCTCCAACAAAAACCCATTTTCTTTTTCTCTCCAATTCAACACATACATCTCTGTCTATTTATCTCTCTATATCTTTTAGGTAAGTAAATCATATGTAATCTGTACAGACTTAAATTTACATAAATATTTTTTTTTATCAGTAAAGTAATGTATAATATCATTAAAAGGGAGCCCCTGGAGGGCAAGCCTAAATATACAACAAAAGGGATCGACTATATCAATTGAGGCCTAAAATCCCCCAAAAAAGATATGAAAGTATCTAAATATATCGGATATTCTTCTCTAAGCCAAAAGAATAACCGCCACAAAAAAAAAAATTCGTTTATATGCCATGTTGAAGACTCGACTCTCTAAAAAATCCTACGATTACTCTCCTTCCATATACACCAAGTCAAACAAAGAGGAGCGATCTTTCATAATGGTGGACCTAGACCATGCAAGGGGGGGGGGGAGGAGAAATCTTATATAAATATTAAAAAAAAAATTGGGGGGCAACTCTTAATTTTTTAATATATGTATATATATAAAAATAAATAATAGGGATAAAAAAAATAGATTTTCAAAAGTTTGAAAGGGCTCTACCCAAGTGCACCATTGCACACACACTTAGGTCCTTCCTCATCCGCATGCATTTCCAGCCAAAAAAATTTCAGCATAACCCAACTATACCCAAACAAAGAAAAAATCAGACTCCACATATCACTAGCTAACTTGCAATGAGCCAAAAGATGGTGAGAAGTTTCTTCCTCTTCCTTGCACATATAACACCTATTTGGCAATTGGAAACCTCTCTTTTTGAGATTATCCACAATAAGGATTGCACCCATGAAGTCGACCAACAAAAAAATGCAACTATCTTTGGAATTTGGATTTCCAAATAAGCTACCAAGGGAAAGACATCTCTACATTCCCCACCAAAATGTCTGTAGAAAGATCTCACAGTGAATATCTTCTTGCCATCAGCTTTCCAGACCATATAGTCCTCCCTGCCCAATCTAATCTTCCATCTTTCCAGCACACCCATCAACTCCTCCACCTCTTGTAACTCCCAATCATAAAAATTCCTCCGAAAACAGGAATTCCAAGCAAAGTTGTCACTTGTCCAAGAGATATAATATGTGACCAAAGCTTCCTTGTTTAAAGCAATGTTGAATAGAAGAGGGAACTTCTCTTTCAGCATCCCATCAAAACACCACGCGTCCTCCCAAAACCTCACCCTCCTCCCCTCCCCCACTTCCAAACTAACCAACTGCCTAAAAGCATCCCTCCATTTAGAAATGGCTCCTCCAAAGACCACACACATACGGACCCATAGGTTCCTTAGAGAACCTATCCCCCCTCCTCACAACCATACTTAAAAGAAATCACCCCTCTCCATAAAGCATTCCTTTCCTCCGCAAATCTCCACTCCAATTTTGCAACCAAAGCTTTGTTGAAAAGCTTCAAATTTTTAACACCCAAGTCCCCTTCCTTCTCACTTCTTTTTACTTTTGTCCCAAGCTACAAGATAAATTTCCTTCTCCTTCTTCTTTCCTCCCGATATGAAATCCCGTTGCAACTTCTCCAACTTCTTTTCTACCGAAGCCGACAAAGAAAAACAGAGACATGAAGTATGTCAGAAGATGGGAGAGAGTTCTTTTAATGAGAGTAACTCTCCCTCCCTTCAAGAGGTACTGACTTTTCCAACCTACCAACCTCATTTAAAATCTTTCGATAGTTGCATCCCACACCCCTTTTAAACAAGTTGGGGCTCTTAAAGGAAGTCCCATATATATGGTCAGAAGCAAACCAACTGTTAGCAATACAATCACCTAGTCAGGATCGGTGAGACACGAAAGTAAACAAGAGAACGAATCTAAAATCACACGTACACACAAAAACACAAAGATTTACGTGGTTCATCCTATAATAGGGCTACGTCCACGGCTGCCGCAGTTTCACTATGATTTGAAAGAGTTACAAGGTACAATGAAATACGGCTCCTCAACTATAAATACATAAAATTAGGACAACAGAAAAATAATGTGAAATACCAAAAATACCCTCAAAAAATTTGCCTCAGGGCCACGCCCCCAAACCCCCACCTTCGGACAAAGGGGCTCTCGCCCCACTACAACCCGTCGACCAACTTATCACAAAGTTGGATCCACGAAGTAGAGACTAGTGTTCAGTGCTTATCAAGATCCAAATGACCCAACCCCACACCCAAAATCCCTAGCCAGCTCCTACACCCCTTCTACATCACCCACTAGAATAATCACACTCTTTGCCACATTCACCTTCAAGCTCAAAACACATTTTAGGAATCAAAGCCGACTATCCTTTGCCCCACAGAATACCAATGCATGTATATCAGCAAACAAAACATGTGAAACTTCCACTTTCCAACTTGGGTCAACAGAATCCATAAATGATTTGGGAAACTTAATATCTATGGAGGTGATATTACTAATTCAATTGGTAAGTTTTTCCATAAATGTTTGTCGTCCTCCCATACCCTCCTTATTTCTAATTTCATATTTCCTCTCTCTCTTTAAAGTCCCACCTCTTAGTAATCTTTATAAAAATATAACTTAGAACACTTCCCCTTAACACCTCAAAACCATGACTAATTACAGTTCAAATTGCTTGGGGAATAAATGATAAGAGGTGGCGGTGATAATGCGTGGTGGTGATGGTGATTGTGGTGTTTGGTAATTGTGCTTGAGGGTGGGCTTCAATGTATATGCATACCTGCTTATATATACTTCTAAATACGTATGAAGATAGGTATGCATATGGAGAATAAAGAGAGAGAGAGAGAGAGAGATAAATTACACGACGGGGTGGTGGGAGCAGGGATAGTGCTCTTGTGGTCATAGGTAGCCGGGGTGGTACATCGTTGTGGTGGAGGGTTGGCAACTACATCGGGAGAGTAAGTAGTGAGAGAAAAAGAGAGAGTGGTGGTAAGAGGTGGCGATGGTTGTTTTGTGGGTGGTGTTTGAGGAAGCAAAAATGACAAAGGAAAAAAGTTCAAAATGATATAAGCGTTATTTTTACGTTCAAAATTAACAAAACAAAAACAAACAAAAAAACCTGTTTTGATTCAATCAAATTTGTGAATTACTGCACATAAATCACAAGCACTTATTTTTGGACGAAAAACTTAACAGTCTTAATTAACACTCGTTGGGGTAAGACGCTCATTTGGATGGGGTGATTAAAAGATTCAAATAAAGTGATACCAAAATCTCTCGCTTGAATGTTTTGTGAGGAAGGAAACGCGAAATGTTAAGAGGATTAAGTGGGAAAGATTAAGCCGTTGGGCTTACCACTCCAATCCGTCCAAAAGTGGACAGATTTGGAGGGAGAGTAAACTCCAGCTAATGAATTTTTTTAAATGCAAATAAATTTCATCTCAAATTTTTTTAAAAAGACAAAGAAGATATAACTATCAAATAGTCTATATAAACTTTCTCTTCTTTTCTTTCCTATTGACTATTTAAACAAGACAGTAATGACTTTCTTCCATTTCTCTCCTGAACATCCAAACAACGTGAAAATGATCACCCTTTTTTCTTCTCTCCTATTTAGTTATTCCCTCTTTTTCTTTTTTGTCCAAAACCTCCAAACATTGGTGTTACATTTTGAAATACATAAAGTTAAGTAAAAATGGGTCTAACCACGGGGGGACAAATGTAATTGATCCTAACTAAAAACATTTCCTTCCGAATAATGAGATGAACATACATTATACCCCTTTTCCCATTTATTAGGAAACCAACAATCTGTTTTGCATGATTTCTATTTTCCAACCAAAAAAAAAACAAACAAACAAATATTTTTGGACTACATTGAGCAAATTTTTTTGGGAGAGAAAAGGGGGAAGGAATGAGAGGATTTGACATCAAATCATTTTTTGTTATTTTACATCGAGCTCAATTCGTGATTAATTCAGTTAGAGACTCGTTTGAAATCAGCTCGTGAGATAAGCAAACCAAGCTTAAACATATATGAAAGCTCATTAATTTATTGAGCTAGATTTGAACTCAACTCGATAAGATAATAAGTAATCTAAAGTTATATATATATATATATATATATATATATATATGTGCGTGTGTATAAATATTTATATATATATATATACATATATATATATATAAAAATCAAGTTACTCAAACTTGACTAGACTATAAACTCGGTCAAGGTTGATTTGACACGTAAACAAGTCAAGTTTGAAACATAATTCAAGGCTTGTTAATTTTGGTGGACCGAGCTTGAGCAACCATTGCTCGGCTGGCTCGGCTCATTTACACAATTTTAATGAAATAAGAATTTTCCATGCAATTTGCCCTTAAATGCCATAAAAAAAAAAAAAAGTTAAAAAAATAAAAATGAAAATAGAAAGGGGGAAATTAGCAAGGAAAAAAAACTTCTTTAATTAAAATTCAATTCCCTTTAAATATGACCACTTTAAAATGGTGGTATTTAAAATCATCAAAATTTATTTCACGGGAATTTTTTTATTGAAATCCTTTCATTTCCCATTAAATTCCCGCCATTCCAAACACAGTGAAGTCCCGATCCCAAATGCTAAATAGCCCCGTAATCAAATTAGTATAACTTTTTTCCTTTTCCTTGCATTTTCTCACTAAACAAATAAAGCATGTATTCGTAATCTCTGGATATTGTTTGCTTATAGCTCAAAATAATAAAAAACATTCCTCTAATTTCTTTGTATCTCCCTTCATTTTCTCAACAATCCTGGAACCCAGTCTATATACAAGAGACTGAGAAAATTTGTAGATAGTATTTAATCCTATAAACAAGAGAAACTGAGAGAAATTGTGAACGGTAATTAATAGTTACCTCGTGAACATTAGTATAAGAGAACTCTTCTTTGAGCAACGGGACGATCTTTTCAAGGTACGTGGTTTTAAGACGATTGACCTTCTGTGCCTCGGTTTTCTCCACCAGAACGATCCCAGACGTCGCCTTCACCGATAGGCCACCATACCGACTTCTAAGATTTCCGTACGGTAATGGTGGGGAGTGTTTTGTTGAAATTGCAGGGAATTTGCCGTGAAACGAAGAAGCGGTGGAGTGCAAAAGAGCGGGAGATGCCATTAGAGGTGACTCTGCGGTCTCTATGGTAGTGATATATCCTACAGAACTTCACTCGAAGGTGATTAGAGTGGTTTTATGAAAAATGGGGCTGGAATTGATGTATTTACAGAAATGACACCGTCTATACGGAGTTGGAAGTGGTATTGTGTAAATAACGACGAGAGCGAGGGTGGTTTTGGCGTTGGGCTTTCTATGAATGCCGGAAAGGATAACGAATCTCCTACTGCCACTGAGAATGGTACGCCCACTTTGGAATGCATCCATAGGGTTGTACCTCTACAGTGTACACTTATTACAGAAGTTTTCAAAATTTTTTTTAAAATGCTACTTTTGCTATCTCAAATTTTACCGTTTGAATAATGTATTAAATTATATAATTAATATATTTTTTTAATGTTTAATAATCTTATGAGAGGATAATATTACGTAAAAAAATATATATATTTAATCAAGTTTTGACAGTTTTAATACATCTTTTACTTGGCCAAAAATAAATGTACTACATTAATATTTAATCTAATAAAATATAAATTTAATTAAAAATTTTAAAAAATATAATAATACTCTCTTTTTTTTTCAACCTTTAACTATTGCCAGTATTAAACAAACATTTGTTAGTCCCTCACAGAGATGAGAAAAAAAAATCAACATATCATCCTATGCTTTATTTGAAAATTGTAAAATCAAAGATAAAATCTGTAGCTAATTACAAAAGTTAATCATTTGTATTTTAAATATATATATGTGTGTGTATATATATATATATCATTGACAACAAATTTCTAACTCACTTTCTCCCTACAACGCCAAATTTTATAATTTTTTGTCAGGCTCGTGTGATTATAAATAATATTTAATGTTCTCATATTTTTTTTTAAATTATTCAAAAATTCTATTGTATATGAAAATTATTGGAATAAAAGGCGTGAATTTGAAATGTAATTTTTATTTTTTCTTAAAATTATTAGTATCAGGGATCATAAAGTCTAAAATGCACTTTAAGAAGAAACATTTTCATTTAGAAATTGCGCTTTTAAATTTAAAAATAAAAATTAAAAAGTGCAACTTTATTTTAAAAAGCACATTTCATAATTACACATTTGCCACAACATGTGAATCTTTAAAATATTTTTAAAATAATTGAGAAGTGCAAAATATTATTCTAAAAGATATGTGACTAACATAATAATTCCGAAATCAATCACAAGGTATACGAAGATCTAATAATATCATTACTTATTTACTTCTATGCACATGTTGACATATGGTTAAGAATGGTATGTTGTTGATTTTTTTAAAGATTTTTTTACAACGACTTCTTCTATTTTACCTTATATAATACATATATATATAAAATTAATAAAATAAAAGAAAAAGTTTTGTCATTTTGGACAAAAAAAAAAATGACTGGAGAAAGTATTTGCAGTTCATCAAATAAAATAAAAAAGGTCGATATAATTTCATAAATTTTAAGGAAAATCAGTGTAGTTGTTAAAAATCTTAGAATATGTTAAGGTAATTTACCTAAATAAAAAATATAAAAGTTATTGTCTTAAAAGTTTTCAACCAATGATATCTCAATAATTTTGATGATCATAAAACATTATCAAGTGGACTAATAATGGTTTAGCCAAGTGACAATGCAAATAAGTTATCTAACTCAAAGAATATTGTTGATAAAAAAAAATGACGAAAATCTATCAAGCTAAAAGATTTCACTTAAAACATGTTCCAAAGCAAAGATCAAAACAAAAAGAATGCTCTCATGATGACTCGAGCAAAATGGACTCACTCGAGCCCAATGATTCAAGTGAAGATTTTCATTTTTTTCTTATTTTTAGTTTTAGGTTTTGAGTGATATTATAATTAGATTGATTAATGATTATAAGCTTTCACTATTCAAAATTATCATCTAAGGATTAATCTCAAATGATTTTCTAAAACAAAACATTTAACTTAAAGTTTTGAAAGATCAAAATATTTTGACAAAAGTACACTTAGAAATAAATAAGTTATAAGACATTTACTGTCTAAACTATTCAACCAGTTCTTAAAACCAATCAACTGATTCTTAAAGCTTGTTTGTCGCACTAATAAAACTAGTCAATTGATCCTAAGAACCAATTAATTGAGTGAAGTTTTATAAAATTGTTCGAGTACATTGTCCAAATCAATCAACTTCCTTGAAGATTCAATTGACTGTCCTTAAATGGTAAAATAAGTGTATAAATAAAACTAATCGACTGATTCATAGAACCAATCGACTGAATGACCAATTGATAAATTTCCTAAGTACATTCTCTAAATTAATCGACATAAAAGTTATATCAATCAACAATTTCTCAATGACAAAACTATGTACAAATAGAATCAGTTGACTGATACTCAAAATCAGTCGATTAACTGTTCTTAACCAAATGAACCTCAAACCATCTAGACAAATTAGTTGACCTAATCACTCAACCAGTCTTCATTGAAGTTGACTGGTTGATGATTTAATCGATTGATTCAGTCGATATAGCACTCGCAAATTTAAATTTTGGACAAACAAAAAAGAAGAGAAACGACTATTTTTGAAAAACAACGGTCGCATATTTTAAAGGACTATAAATAGAGGTCCCCTAAAATTTCATAAGTCATGTCTTACAAATTTACATTATCACATCCTTACTAATGATTTTAGATCTACCATCTTCAAAATATATATTGAAAATTTATACTCATCTTAAATACTCAAAACTTACACCTGACCAATATTTAGAGAGTGAGTATCTTATTACTCAAAAATTATTCTAAAAGAGAGTGCTATTTGGTAAACATCTTTTTATTATCTCATTGCAATGAAAGTTGTGGGTAGGTTTACCCGGTGAGGCAAAATAACATATTTTATTAGGATAAGAGGGCTGTGGTTATCGCTTTGTAAATGTTTGGTCTCCATCTGCAAAGAAGTTGCTATAGTAAAAAAACTCAAGTAGGGATACTTGAGTCAATGACGTAAGAAGTTTTTTGAATATCATAACTACAACGTTTTCTTTCTCTCTACCCTTATTTATTTACTGTACATTTATAACATCATTAAAAAAAAAAAAACAATTAATATTTGTAAAATACCTTATTCAACTCTCCTATAAGATAAATATTTAAGCAACAAAAGTAATTTAAACTATTTAAGCTGTCAATGCAAAAATAATGACATAATTATTGTAATCAGTGTGATTTAATGACATGGCATATAACATGCTAAAAAAATATAAATACTATATTATGTGCCATATATATGTTAAAGTTTGTCATGCCTTGTGATAATCTATTATATTAACACAAAGTCTTTTTTTTTTTTGCTTAACGAAAGTTATAAAATCATGGTTAAAAGAAATAGTGTAATTGTACTAGAACAATAGCATTTTTTTGAGATATATTACTGGAGTAGAAATTTTAAAATGTAACATTTCACGCTATAGTAATGTCAAGACATAACTATCGCATAAAACAAATGATATTTAACATTAGAAATGTTTTTAAGGGATTTATTTCGTAGACTATTTAAAAATTATTCAAACAGATCACATTATGTCAATTTTTATTAAGTTATTTAATTTTTGAGAAATTATCCCGTGACTTAATTTCATTAAAGTTTTAAGTGCGTGTATATATATTTACATATATAGAGTCACGGGACAAAAGCATAGAAAGTAAAATTTAATGAGCTTTTTATGTAGAAATATGAGGAAAAAAATTTGAAGAGGAATTCTTAATTTTTTTTAAAATTTTCTATAACAAATAGGAATGAAATATATATATATATATATATATATATTTTCTATTGAAACAAGGAATAAATAATACATTTCACGTATGACAATGAATTAAGCATTATACTTATATAATTACAAAATAATTGAAGATCATACAAAATAATAGCAACAAGAAATTCTCATATATGAATCATGGACAAAAAATTCAACCTAACTCATAAGAGATTAATAATAAATACTCACTAATGTAGATTATTATTTAAGTATATTTTAAGAGATTATTTGATAATTATTTAAAATAAGTGAAACCGGTCAATTTTATTAAATTTTTATGATTTAAAAAAAAAAAAATTTAGGCTTCGTTTGTTTATGTTTTAAAAAAAATAGATTTTTAATTTCAAAATGCATGATATGCGTTTGGTAAGTTATTAATTTTAATTTTTTTAATTTATATTATCATATCTAAATATATTTTCATAATTTTTAAAAAATTAATTATAAAATTTTTAAAATATTTTTTAAAAAATTATATCTGAATTATTTATAAACACAACTTTAAACTTTTCTTATATAAATTTAAAAATCATAACTAGAGTTCCCAATTTCTCCATGTCCTTACGAAACATGGTTTTTTTTTTTTTAATTTATATATAGAAATAAATTATTTCCCCACGCGCATGGAAAGCAAACTCCTAATAGCACGACATACGTAAGTCATTTTTTGAGAGTATAACACACGATCGAAAAAATGCGCGTGGGAGCAACCTATTTTTCACATTGTTATTTTTTCTCTCAGCTGTGTAACGGTGGACGCTGCCACATCTCCGCTTTGTTTCTGGCTATCGGAAGAGAGACCTCTCGCCCGTCTCTCTCTCTTTCTCTCTCTCTCTAAACACGATCGATCGAAAAGAGGCAAAATGGCAAAGACAAGAGCCCTAATTTGACCTTCCACAACGAGTTCTTCTATTCTATCTCTACTCCGATCCAGGTAGTTCCTCTGATTCGCATACATCAAATCCCTCGTTTTAGACTTGATTAGATTGGAAGAGAAGAACAAAACCTAAGAATCACTCTCATTTGATGCTTATACATATATAAAAATCCGAGAAATTATATTGATAATTTAACGATTTATAAGTGGATGGTTCGCAATTCGAGTTTTGATTAGGGAAAAAGAAAAAGAGAGAGTTGGTGATATTTGCGCAGTTTTATAAAAGAGAGTTGGCATGCTATTGAATCTTGGTATGCTTTAGATTTATTGTCTATTGAGCTGGATCAGAGTATGGAATAGCTGAATTTTATTCTGTAGATTTTGCGGGTTAGCTTTGTTCAATGCGCATTAGCTGAGATAAGCTTTACTCAACAAGCGTTAGTAGGCGACTGTAATGTGTTGGCCGCGAAGGTGTGCTGCTGTTTTGAATTGCTGTTTAGCATTTGGAGTTGCTTACTTGCTTTAATTGAATGATACTATCGGTGTGCTTCACTGTTTTATGAAGCGGAATAGCTTTTCTGGGCTTAATGATTAGAATATCAGGAGATATAGGTGTTTATGCGAGTCCTGGGCATTGCTCTGTGGAAAAGGGTTTGTTTGATTGAATTCAGATTCCTGACTGCTGTCTTTGGTTAAGAGCGTGTATTAATCAGCTTGCAAGGAAATTATATTTCCCAAGTATTACAGAATGAGCTTAGAAAATGAAGATCAAATCTCAACAGATAAGCCTGCTGACAAGCTCTGCGAATCTAAGAAGTAATTAATTTGCTTTTCCTATTATTTTGTAAATCTGCTGATTTTTTTGTATCTTCCTATCTCCTTAATCTAATTTCGATCCCCTTAATTTTTGTTCTCAATACAAGCGTTATTCCTATGATTTAGGTACTCAAAAATTTCATATTCAAGAGATTTTCTTTTATCATTACGTGAACTGGATATTTGCAAGAAGTTACCAAGTGCATTTGACCAATCAATACTAAGGTAAGATATAGCTCCCCTTTCTATTTGGGACAAATTCATGCATTAGTGCTCATAGTTTATAAATTACTGCATCATGGCCTGTTTTGATAAACTTTTGCATTTTCTGAATTAGTGAATTTGAGGATTCCTCCCATAATATACTAGATCGACAAAGAATTCCTGGAAGTTTGCCAGGGCAAAGTTTCAGACGTAGCGAATACGGCTCATCCCCACCCACCAGAGGGGATTCAAGTAGTTATTCTCGGGGAATATATGGAAGGTGGGAAAATCGTTCTTCTGGACGGGGTGATAGAGACAGTGATTCACAATCTGATTGGGATTCAGGTTTGGTTTGAGCTTCACTCTTACTTGAAAAGTATTTTGATGTATTATGTATATATTGTTTACTCCATCATGATATATATGTTGATGCATTTCAATTTGTCCTTTATGAAATGGATTTGCCTGGACCTGGTCTCAATTCGTAAGTCTGCAGATTGGGAGTGGGATCTGAGGGCCCCCCAGGTGGTTAGGTTATTTAAAATGCAAAAGCTCATATATTTCCTCCAGAGGCAGTTTTCTAAAATTGGTGGCCTTGTGCTTGCACTCTTAGTTTACTTTAAAAGTTCATAAATACATGCACGTGTGTGAGATCCAAAGAGCATTCCATCCTTCCTTCTTCTGATATTTGAAGGGCTTGTGGCTTTGTCTTAAGACGGCCTATCAATACACATTGAGTATTGGCTTCTTGGCCTGTTGAAAAATTGACATTATCATACAGATTCTGGAAGGCGTAATGGCATCCAAACTCGGCGGTCTTGGCAAACATCTGAGCACGATGGGCTGCTTGGGAGTGGATCTTTTCCAAGACCATCTGGACATGCACCCGGGGTTTCAGCTCCAAAGGTTCGACCAAATGATCACTACCAGCTCAACAAGAGTAATGAACCATATCATCCTCCTCGCCCTTATAAGGTTAGATTTGGACTTGTAGATTTTTTTTTTTTGGTGACTTTATGAACAATGCCTGCTGCATTACGTCTAAAGTTCTGGAGTTGGTGCTCAGAAATTTTAAAATGTGCCAGTATGATTTTTTTTTTCATCCCCTATGATTCATATATTCTGCTTCCCCTTCCCCTCATTCTTCAGGCAGTACCTTACTCACGGAGAGACACCCGTGACTCGTACAATGATGAAACATTTGGTTCTTCTGAGTGTACAAGCCAGGATAGAGCAGAAGAGGAAAGAAAGAGAAGAGGTTAGTTCTCTTTTCACCCACATTGTTTTCCGGAATAGCCCTACTTTTGCATCTTTTGTGCTAGTCTTTTTTACTGGATGATTTGCAGTCAATTGAACTTGAGTTGAATTTTCTTCTCAGCTTCCTTCGAGTTGATGAGGAAGGAACAACATCAAGCATTTGACGATAAGCAGAAACTGAATCCAGACAAGCATAAAGATGAAGTCTCATTTACTGGATTGCTGGAGGATACGAAAGATGAAAAGACACTTTTGAATAGAAACAATGAATTGGAAGAATCTATGACACCACAAGTTTCAAATAATGATTCAGGAAAATCTTTGTTTCCTTCACAAAGTCCTGCATCCAGACCACTTGTACCCCCGGGTTTCAGAAGCACACTTCCGGAGAGGATTTCTGGATCAAAATCTTTAATCCATACCCATCCAGCGGAGGTAAACTTCTGCCAGTTCCATATTGCAATAGATGTTAGTTCACAAAAACAATTTGCTTTTCCAACCATCTTTTTTTCTCTCTTGACAACTGTCTTGACAAGAGTGCCTAAGGCTCCTGGCACAATGAGTAAGGTAGTTTACTTGTTCTTCCTTTTCTTTTCTTTTTCCAATTGATATGCAAATCTTTTTTGGTATCTCTTTAAAGTTGTAATGCCCACAACCATACCTGCCTGCTAGAATGAATTGTTGTGATGAATTCAATGTGAACATGAATTTCATTTTAAGTCTCTTTCATTGCAACTATTGGTCACTGGTCTCTTATCTCAGACAATGTAACCTGACTGATATGCTTGTTTGGCTCAATGTGTCCTTCTCATCCCTTTCAATCAGAGACATCTTTTCTTATAGATTTCTCTTCGTTTGCCACTGTCGTGCATGCAATCCTGGTGGTTAAATTACAGAATTCTTAAAGGGTTATTGAAATTTCAAGTTCCTTGAATTATTTCCTACCTTCTGACCTTCACCTCACACCCAAGTTTCTACTTTTTTTGAGGGTCTTACAGAAGTGCTTGACTTAAGTCCTGTTGCTTCATTTCAATCAGTTTGCCAATCAATTTTAGGGGGAGGGAAAATGTGCCATTGATTAACAGTTGATGCACAGAGGACGAATGTTCAACTACACAAATGGATACAAGGAAAATTGCATTTTGTATGTAGAAATGGCGACCAGTCAATATAGTGACAAAATATAGCAGGGGGAATGGAATCTCTTGTATCGGTAGCTGCCTCCTCTTGGTTTGTTATCTAGACTATTATCAAGGGCACCTGTGCTGCCATGATGGTTGCATTGATGATTGAGAAGCCCATCATAACTAGCTCAGCCGGGTCACTTGGAGAACTTCTACTGTGTTTGCTTTAATCCCTTCAGTTGGAGGGACTTGCCTCAAATCAATTAAGCTGGATATAGTGGGCCACAGACAAGTTTATTTGCAGATGTGTGAAATCATTGCATAGTTTCCATTTATCAGAGTAAACGGCCTAATTGATCATAGTTCATCATGAAATATTGCACTATTTCTATTGCACCTGTTGAGAGTTTGATATGCATTGTTGGCTCATTTTCTAATAGCTTACGCTTTTAGATGAGTTGGTGGTTTAACAACACCAATTGGTGGCCAAAAATATAGTGGGCACTACATCTTGCATTGAGGGGCAATACCTTCCTCATTAATATTTTACCCAATTGAGGCCACTATTATTTATTACCTTTTTCTTCTTTTTCTTTTTTTTTTTTGGGGAGAGGGGGGGGGGGGGGGGGGCAAAGAGGGGAACTAGAGGGGTCTGGAAAATTTGGCTCTACTGTTCTATGAAGCAAGAATTACCAAATAGACTTTGCAGGAAGGTAATAATGCTTGCATTCGAGTTTTTTCACATCGTAATAGGAGAAAAAAAAACATTTTCACATTGGCTCTTGCTCATTGGCAATGACCCAATGGGTACTTTAGCCTATATGATGTAGAACAAGTGGCGGATTCTTGATAACCTGATACGATCGCAACTCGAAAAACCCCTGGGAAAAATTTTGACCCCTTTTTTTTTGTATTTTAGTTTTCGAATTTTATTTGGATTAGTATTAATAGTTTCTTAATAGAATTAGTAGAAGGAGTTTGTAGTTTCCTATTCGGATTAATAGCCTTTTAGCTCTTTAAATATGGTGTAAACAAACTTCTATTATTTAATTTTTATCAATAATATACCAATGAAGTTAGAGATTTGTTCACTTGTTTGGGTGAGTAATCCCCATGTTTGATTCAACCAAGGAATTCAACGTGCTCAATTCCTTTTCACATTTTTGTACTTCGTTATATCCTCCTAATGTTTTTGGCTGCTTTGTTGGCTCCAGTTCCCCGTGTGCCTTTTATAGAAACTAGGCTGGCTGGAAGTTGGAAGCAAACTAGTTCATCTTCTGGTCTACATTAACCCCCAAACCTGCTTCTTTCAAAAGTCTGCTTTCCATTGTTTGATTCGTTCAAGTAATTGCTGAGCATGTAACCGGTTTTGATGAAATTGTCCTGGTTAAGAAAGCATCTTAAGTGCTACTCACTTCTAAAAGCTCTTGTTTTGGTTTCGTTTCCCAGAGCTTCCAAATTTGGTCACTTTTAACTTCCTCTAGATTTACTTGTAAAAAAAATACATCTCTTTAAATTTTAGGGCTAGTTCTGGGAGCTCTCATCTAAAAGCCCTTTCCGGAGTTTTCAGTGGTTTCAACAGTGATGTCTAAACTGAAATTGCTGCTATTGCCTTGGTGGTTTTTGCATTGACAACTCTGGTTCTTCAAGCCTTACCTTTGTGATCTTTTCTTCTTCTTTAAAGAGTTAATTAATGAAGGCTTATGTAGTGGTAGTAGCGTTTTGATTTCAGATGAATCCAAGGCTTTGGAATCACAAAATCTCGTCTTTATCAGCATGTCAGTCATTAAAATAATTTAATGAGAAAATCACAAGACCAAGTTTTTCATTTCATGTATCAACCCCTTTTCAATTTGTGAAGATTTTGTGTTATATCCTCAAATTTCATTATTCTTCACGCTTAATCTCTACTTCTGTTGATGGAGATTCTTGTATTTTTTTTTTTTTTTGGGTGTGTGTGCAAGTTATCTTACATATCAGAGCTTCTACTTTTTTTTGGGTTATATTTATTAATTTTTTAACAGTCAATCTGGGCAGTCAGACCTTTAACCTAATGTCTGAAAACTGGACCATACTGGATGGTTGAACCTTCTGGATTTCAGATCCAGAGATCTCCAACAGTGTTCCATGCAGAAAATGAATTTCTTTTGTGCAGTTTGTCTGAATTGGGTGAGTGAACTGTCATGCTGTACAAATAAGATGTAAGGTTATTGAACCATCTGGCTTCAAACTTCGATTTGTAATTTCTCAGTATGGCCATTCCATTTCAAAATGTCATGTAGAGAATACTAACAACACTACTAAGACCTTGTAATCAAGTTTTGGGTTGATTTTGAATCTGTATTTATATTTTTTTTAGTTAGTCTAAAGTAGTCTCTTTTTTTTTTTTTATTGGCAAAGTTTATATATATAAAACAAGGCACCCGAGAGGGGCGAACCCGTATACAAAAAAAGGGGAAAGGCCTTTAAATTAGAGCCTTAAGACCCGCAAAAAAGTTACAAAGCTTTTTAGATACAAAGGGTATTCATTTTTAACCCAAAGATGAAGCAGCTTCAGAAAGAAATATTTGAATCTCCAAATTGGCATCTCCTCATCTACAAACATACGCCTATTGTGCTCACGCCAGATACACCAAAAAAGGCATCATGGAGCAATTTTCCATGCCAGCCTCGCCTCCCTCCGAGTGCGGCTGCAATGCCAACCAAGTAACGCATTGCGGGATGATCTCGGCATCACCCAACAAACCCCAAAGATGTAGAACACCATATCCCAAAGATCCCTGACCACTATACAGTGAACCGGGGACGACTCCTCTCCCTTGTCAGGATAAAAGTAAAAATATATTATTTTAAAATTGTGGAGTCCAATTCTAATTCTAAAAAAAGGAAACAAAAACTAACAAAATATACTAATATGTTAGTGAAAGTTTTTAAATTTTCTATTTTTGGAGTTATGGTCAGACAGAGTAGGAAAGTCCAGCAACTCATAAATATATATATGCAATTTCTTATTTCAATAGAGTTGAGTTATGAGAATTTAAGATTGTGTTTCTGCAATGTTGTTCGAGTTTTGTGTGATAAAAGAATTTTGAGTGAGATTCCTTGATTTCTTCTTCACCTCTTGAGTGTTATTCTTGAGTTGTTATTCATAGTAGTGTTTAAGTCCCAAAATCCAACTGCACCAAGCCTTAGGCAACCCTAACGCATTATCTTACCTGTTAGCCTTTAATTTAACACTAAAACCTTAAAATACTGGTTCACAATTTCCAAAACATGTTTCCTCGAAAAACATGCAATCTAACACTTCTGAAATCAAACCAATTCCACCCTTTTAAGTCCCCAAAGTCTACAACCATTTTACCCTTAAAACCCTAAACCGACAAGCTTTCCTTAACCGCCATAAAATTATCTGTAGGTAGCTTTATTCCAGGTTTCCTAGAGTTGTTCTACATCAAAACACATGGTGATGGAGTTTACTAAGACTTTTCTCATTGGCAAATATGGCTTAAGACCATGCATCCCCTCAAATGGTGCTTGAATGTAGTTTTCTAATAGCTTTACTTTCGAACCACAGTTCAGGGTTTCCATTTGATGCTATTTTGTCTTGGATTCTAAGATTAAGGTTCATTGGTTTTGGATCTTTTGTCCAAGAGGTTCCAAAGTTCAAAGCTCCATTCCTACAGGAGAGCAATCTGTAAAGAATGTGTATGGGAATCTTTGTTTTGGGGGGTGGGGGAGGGTTGTTATTGCAAATCTTCTTCTTATCCTTGAATGAACCTCCCACTTTCTCCTCATCCCTCAGTTTTTAAAGTTCTTAAAATCTCATCCAATTCTCACATTTCTGATAGAAAATGCTCATGTTTATTAGTTTCTTCCTACATTAACATTCCTGCATTAACTCAGATTATGATTTATTATGATAATTTTTAAAGTGTACACACACACACATTATAAATAGATTTCCTCACTTGAATATATGACTAACAAGGTCACATTATCAGTTTAAATAAAAGTGAACTATATGATTCAGTTAGAGTGCCGCTAGATATAGTTTTGTTGAGGCAAGCATTTTTTGTCCAACAAAGATTAGGATGTTGTTTGCATGTGGTGTTGGGTGAATGGTGGAAAGTTTGTATACATTTATAATTATGTTTGATTGCTGGAAAGTTTACCTTTTGTTTCATCAATACTATGGAAGTTGGTTTGATGATTGCTGACCCTATTAATTCATATTAAATAAATGTGATATGCCATCTTTCTTTCTTTTTATATTTTCGACAGGTTGGGAAACCTGAAATTGAGGAAAGCCTTTTGCCTGCGACAGCTAATGCTGTGCAAAATCGTACTCTCGGTAACCAAGAGGGAAGAGAGTCAGCCCAGGAAATGGCTTTGAGTGAGCGGCAGCATGAAAATACCAGTATTTATGCATCATTGCTTAACAAGGGTGAAAAGATTGCGAATTCATCATTAGCTTTGCAAGTTTCTAACAAGAAACTTGGCATGGACGATCAACTATACAAAACTTCTGGTCTTTCAGAAGCCCCTGTAACCTTGGATAGTGGTAAAATAGTTCTATGTGATAATGAGAAGGTGACAAGTCATAATATTGTTGGCGACTCCAATCAAGATCATTCGTCATCAATTTTAGAAAAGCTTTTTGGCACTGCTTTAACCGTAAATATTGGTGGCTCCTCAGGTTTCATCGAGGTAAATTGTTGTTCTTTGAGGCGTTTTCCTTGAGCCTTCTTCTCTCTTGTGTCTGCTCTGTCCAAATTGTACAGAACTTAAATAAAATGTAAGTGCTGCATGCTTATGATCTTAATTAGGACCAATCTTACATGAAACACAGATATTCATGTTGGGAACATAAACTGATTGAGTAGTGTTCTGCATAGTTGTCAAAATGTGTATCGGAAGCTGTATCGTTTTTTAAAAAATGTGTATCGTATTGAGTATCGTATCAGTGTATCGTAAATACGTGTAATTTTTGTAAGAAAATACATTTATAAATTTATCTAATATATATACATGAATATATATATATATATATATAATGTTTAAAATGATATAAATAACATTTAAATTTACTTGTCATAAAAATTAGATAAATAAATTATTATTATTCATCCGACAATTAAAAATCAAAGTGGCACCAAACATAGTGGTCTCATTTTTCAAATATATTATATCATATTATATATAGTGTTATATATATATATATATATACATTGTATAAAATAATAAAAACTATATTTTACCTCACTTATAAAAAATAACTTAAATTTCATGTAATACAAGAATCAAGATTTATAAATAGTACGAATTTCAAAGTAAAATTAAATGTACCCAACATATTTCATTAAGACAAAATCTAAAATTACTCATTTTTATAATTTATCCCATTTTCATCTTAATATCTAATTTCAATGGCCTTGACATCATCATCACCATTGTTATATGCCAACAATATTTTACTTTCTTTTTCTTCTTTTAACTTTTTGTATGTGCTCAGTCCTCATCTACATCTTCTCAAAATACTTAACTTTTTTTTTTTTTCTTATTTGAGGAAACATCTCAAGGCGTTACCAAGAGGCAATATAAAACCAAACAAAAACGTTTCTTATGTATATAACAAAATAACAAAAAAAGAGGTCAAAACAATGTCGTTTAGCCTGATTTTCACATCTCGTGTATTGTGCATATCGAAACGTATCGTCAGATATGGTGCAAAAAGATACAAGTATAAGATACGTATCGTAAGATACTAACAACTATGGTGTTCTGATAGTTTTCAAATTCTCCCATGGATGACTGGCAATCCACTCCTTTTCATAGTTAGGATACACTTTTTCATGAGCATTAACTTTTCTGTCTTTTCAATTCATTATTGCTAATAATTGAGTTTCCTTGTTGCTAATATATTTAAAGCTACTCTACACAGTAGGTAGAATAAGAGACTTTACTTTTATACTGAGACACTTTGTAAATGTATCCGGATAATGGTTTCAATTAATTTGTGCTAGATTTTGTGTCCATTTCTTCTTCCACTTTTGCCTTTATTGTTGTGTTTTGTGTGCGCGCGCGTGTGTCCCTTGTTCCTCCTTGTCTATTTATTGAGGTTACTTGGTTGAATAAATATTGCAAAACCTTTTGCATCTTGTTACACAGTGTCTGTTTCCGGTTGGGATCAAACAAATCTGATATAAGCAGTGTGTACTCTAATTTTATTTTCATCACAGTTCAATTTATACACCAGATCTTTGCTTATGGCTTCTCTCCCATATGTGATGTGATCCCAAAAAAGGGACATATTTGTGCCATGTAAACAGAAGAAAATCCTAACAATCAACAATATCAAGCCATATTAGTATCATATTTTATTTTACTCAGCAACAAAATCACACCTTGTTAACTTTGGGAAGAGATGGGACCCATAAACTCTTGGGTGCTATTCAGAATCATGTGAACAGGTGCATCAAAACAAAATTAGGACTGATATTACATGGGTTATGGATAATTTGGAATGCATAATGCGAACACTTAGACAAACTTGGTGTATCTGTGTGTGGGAGTGAGTGTGCTCATGTGCACATGCTGTTTGCTTTTAAAGTTTTGTATAAAATGTGCTATATGGCTTGTGAGTTCGATCAACTTACACTTGGTATAAGAGTAACTCTTTTATGCCTCTATCTACTACAACTCAACTAAGCTTTTTTATCCCAAGTTTCCAACTATTTGGAGGTGGCTACATGAATCCTATTTCGCCATTTTGCCTTTTGTAGGACCATAGATTCAGTTACACCATAAGTTACCATGTCTTTTCTTATTACCTCAAATAATTTTGATTTAGGTTTTCCCCTTCCCCTAGCATTACCCTCAATTTATATCACGTCACTTTTCCTTGCTAGTGCAATTATAGGGTTTCGTTCTACATGATCAAACCACCTTAGATGATCTTATCTTTTTTTTTTTATATATATATATATATATCTTTAATAGGGGTTACTTTCACCTTCTCATGAATATGTTCATTTCTAATTTTTTAAAATTTCCCTTTTAATTTTATAAGTATCCATTGATCATACAATTTGCCCGAGACTCTCTTTCAGTTAATCCATTTTGCTTTAATTCTATGAGCACACTTTCTCCAATCTTTCCCTCCTTGTGAATGATTAACCCCTAGGTAATGGAACTGCTGACTCTCGTATCTCTTTACCTTTAATCTTTACTAAATCCCCATTTCTACTCCTAGTTTTGTTAAAGTTATATTCCATATATTTAATTTTAGTCTTACTTATCTTGAACCCTTTAGATTCTAGAGTTTCTGTCTAAATTTTTAATTTAGTATTTATTCCCTCTTTCTATTATGGGAGTTATCTTTTTGTTGATCTTATTGTTGCGCTACGAAGTTCTAATTATGCTTATCATGCAGGCCTCATATCTAGTTTAGAGTGTGACATCGATGAGACAATTATCAATGTTAGATGAACTTATCTTTGGTGAATGGCATGCATACAAACAAGAGAGGAACATTTGATTTAGTAGTTGACTTGATAAAAAATAATGAATCCTACAACTATAAACATGTCCATTTGCTAACTAAATATTTACTTGGAATGAAATATGTTAAAATTATAAAAGAATGTACATCTTATATCCATTGAGATATTAATGTGTTGTGGCTTAAATTTTATTCTATTAGATCTCTATTAATTATTCTTGATGTTAACTTTATTCTTATTCGAAAAAATAAATATTAAGGAAGAGAAGCAAAACTATATGAATTTTTATATTTGATGTTTTGGAATGGAAGAGTTCAATGTTTGGAACACATGGCTGCAAAGTAGCATTGCTGTAGACCTTTTGGTGGTTATTTTTCCCTTTTTGGGGTTATATGGGTTGTGGGTGAGATGATTGTTGAGGAGTTAGGGTGGTTGGAACATTAGGAGGGTTAGGAAGGTATGGAAGATGGGTCCTCTATGCTTGGTGTGGTCCATGTGGATGTTGGGTTGGGGTGGGGTGGGGGGAATGTAATAGGAGGATATTTGAAAGGGTTGAGATGCAAGGGTATGGGATGAAATTTTTTTGAAGACTCATTTTTGGAGTATTGAGCTTTTCGTATGTTGGTGGATTCTTTTGTCGATTTTTTGGAGACAAGTCTTTGAGTTTGTTTTTGTATGTATAGCTTGTATAGGTTGTGTATACCTTACACTGTTTATGTTTTTTGGCCGTGATGCTGGATACTTATAATTACAAAAAAGGAAAGAAAGATGAACAGTCTAATCTGTCTTTTTATTTATGATGGGTCCTTTCAGATTCAAGTTATGCCCCATCTGAATGGATCGGGACATATAATTTAATAATATCCAAGAGGTAGATCCAATCAATAATAATTAAAGTTAACTGAATGAACTCCGAACCATCTGATTTGCATCCCTCTCTTATTTTCGGATCATGCGCCAAGGGGTTCTGCAGCTAGTGCGTTCATAATTCATTCCCATTGCATGAAGATGTTGCTAATTCTGTAAATGACGTATGTTTCTTATGTTATCTGCAAAGTTCTTAACATTAGGAATCTGACATGTTTTATTATTTTTTGTTGCTCAGCATCATGATACTAAACCAGATGACACATGGAGCCCCAATACTGTCCAGTCTTCCAAGTTTTCTCATTGGTTTCTTGAAGATGGTACATATATATTTAAATATTTTGGATCCAAGAACTTTTGGATGCTGTTTAGCTTCAAGTTGTCCTTGTTTGTGGAATAGTCTAGTTTTAGCTATTATTGAACTTATTCTTATTTTCATGTTACTGCAGAAAAGAAGCCAGCAGATGAACTCTCATCTAGTAGGCCTAGTGACCTGCTTTCTTTAGTTGTTGGTGGTGAGAAAGATGGATTCCAAGTTCCTGATCCGAAAGCCACCCGGCACATTCTACCAGACTTTCCATTCCAGAGCTCTGAACTTGCTAATAGGCATATGACATCTAATGTAACATCAACCACAATTGGGATCTCCGAGCAGCTGGACAATTGCAATGAACAAGAGGCAGTTCCTACAGTCCTTACATGCAAAGATCTTGAACAGACAATTCTGTCAGAATTCAGTGAAAATGGTTCAACTTCACAGCATACCATGCAAGGGTTGAGTGCTTCTGGTGCAAAGATTGAGCAGCCAAAAACAGATGTTGACAACCATGCATCTCAACACCTCCTGTCTTTGTTACAGAAGGGAACAGGCCTGAAAGATATGACACCATCCCCCAATCTAGACTTTGAATTCTCAAACAAACTACATATTTCTGGAGTAGCAAATATTGGTTCTCTGCTTGACAACCAGAGAGAGGACAGTGCTGAAAATATACACAATACAGGGAGGACTCTGACTCTTGAAACACTTTTTGGGAGTGCTTTCATGAAGGAGCTGCAATCAGCTGAAGCACCGGTTTCTGTCCAAAGGGGCCCAGTTGGGTCTGCAAGAATTGATGTTTCAGAGCCCCATGGATTGTCCTTCCCAATAGATGGTGGTCTCTTTTCTTCAACAGTTGGTGACATTGGATCCAACAGGACCAGCCATGAAAGCAATGTTTTGGCATCAAATTATAGACAGCCAGTCAAATCAGATCAAATTGAAAATTGGTTAGGCTTTAATGATCCTCAAATTGAAGTGGACTTATCAAAGCAAACTGGAATACCGTCTAAACTTCCTGGTTTTGATAGGACAATGGAAATTCAGCTACCTGAAGAGGAGAGCTTGATTACAGTTGGTGATCCCGTGAAGCCTCCAAACATGATGCTTGTGCCTGCTGGAAATTCAACTAAAGGTGAATCGTTATCCTCAAACACACCAGTTGGCATAGCTGAGAAACTGGCAGCTCTTAGTACAATTTTCAGAGATGAACGATCTATGGTAGGTCAGGAAGGTCAACCTTTTGTTCATGGTCCTTACGATCTGATGGAGCCTGATATTCCATATTGCAATCTTCGTGCCCAACCGCCGTCTCCACAATTTCATCCTCCACCAATGAATCATGGGAGGCCATCGTTCCATCCATTAGATTCTCATCCTGCTCATATTAAACCTCATATGAAGTTCATGGCGCCAGAGAGCACCATCCATCATGATGGTCCACCCAATCATCAATTGCCTACAAATATGCTTCGCCCTCATCTCCATCATCCCAACACGGGGCTAACAGGGTTTGATCTTCCTAATCAGCATCCTATGTTACGGCAGATGCAAATGCCCGGAAATTTTCCTCCGCCTCACCTACTACGGGAATTTCCCAGGGGTGCGGTGCTGCCACCTCAGCCCAGCCATCAGGCAACTGGTTTTATGCAGGAACTGAATCCAATGCAAGGGTTTCCTTTGGGTCACCGGCAACCCAACTTTGGTGGCCTTGGAATGCCACTGCCAGGTAATCCGCACTGCTTTTCCATTTTCTGTCTGTCTTTTCCTTTTATATCACTCTTGGTGAAATACAGACGTAAAGGAACTCCTCCCCCTTTTTCCCTAATAAATTTTAGTGATCTAGATCCATAATCAATCAGGAAATGCGTCTCTTATGAAGTGCATGGAAGTTCTATTGATAGTTTCATTTGTGCCTAGTTTGTTTTTATGTGGTCCGATCATGTATGTTCTTGAATCGATGTGAATTTCCATAAAACTTTAGCTATTAATTTCACTCATTGAGACTTGAACGATTAAAGTTTAGGCAAAAATTGAAAGCCAAATTTTGTTAGCATTACTTGATATTTTGGTTTAGAACCTAATCACGTATCTCCATGAATATTTCCTCCTCTAATGTGACTATAGTTTTAATTTAAAATTGGAAAAGTAATCCTTACTCCACTTAATTTGGTAGCACACCCCTAAGCATGTAGCATCTTAATTTTGTATCACAACCCTAAACAAAAAGAGTCCAAGGCTACTCAAAAGACAAAAATACCCGTATTAAAAATAATAATAACACACACACACACACACACACACTCTCACCCCCCTCCACTTCTCAAACTCATGATGCGAATTTAGAGAGCATCGAGAGTTTGTTAAGTAAGAATCGAAAATGAGCCGAAAGTGTGAGTTTTTTTGAAGAAATTTGCGAACTGTAGAGAGATGGTGCCCAATTAAAGATGCTGACAAACAAAGTGAAAATCAATCTCAACACGCTTCATTTATTCACAAAATATAGAATTATGGGCAATCCGGATGACACTCTCACTGTCACAGTACAAAGAAGTAGGAGATGAAAAAATAACACCCATATCAGATAGAAGGCAACGTAGCCAAACAATCTTAGCAGTTGTATGTGCCATAGCACGATACTCAACTTTAATAGTTAATAGTAGAACAATCAATAACTAATTGTTTCTTACTTTTTCAAGAAATAACGAATTATCTAGAAACACATAAACCAATGATGGACTTATGATCAATAACATCTCTGGTCCAATCAACATCAACATAAGCTTGTAGAGTCAAATATGAAGTAAAATGCAATAGGAAGCTCTAAAAAATGGTGCCTTAGTACATATCTTAAGATATGAAGTAATGCAGCTCAAATGGTGGTGTGTGGAGTAGAGACAAATTGATTAACAATATGAACAATATATGCAATATTTGCGCGAATAATAGTAAGATAAATCTACGAGTTCATGGTACAATGTAGGATCGTCAAGAGGAACATCATCAAAACCTGAGAATTTGGCATGCAACTGGATTGGAGTATCAACTATCTTATCAATTGTCAATCCAACATGATGAGTAAGCTTGCTAGCATACTTAGATTGAGATAAAAGATAGCCTACAGAAGAAGCAACCTTAATACCCAAAAAATAACGTAGAGAACCCAAATCCTTAATTTCAAACTCAAGTAGATACACAGTGATAATCCTATCATCCACATATAATAAGAGAAAAACCAAGCCATGGATGGAACAACGAATAGATATAGTAGGATCATGAGTACTAAAAACAAGACCAATTTAAGTAACAACAAACTGAAAACGTTCATACCCGGGGCCGGGGCCGGGGGCGGGGGCGGGGGCGGGGGCGGGGGTGGGGGGACTTGATTATAACATAAAGAGCTGCAAGTAAAGAGGAGGAGAATGACTTGGAGGTAGATGCATATAAACCTCTTCATTGAGATATCCATTCAAGAAGGCATTTTTAACATCCAACTGAATCAAAAACGATTGATGAACCGCAAGAACATAAATCAATGTACGAACTTTGGTCATTTTAGTGACAAGAGCAAATTTTCCTCATAGTCAACACTACATTCCTAAGAAAACCCTTTCACCACTAATCTAGTTATAACGCTCAAGGGAGCCATTTGAACGAGTTTAATTGTGTAAACCTATTTGAAACCAACAACATTTTCACATGCATGCAAAGAAATTAAATCTTAAGTACTAGTCTTACGAAAAGTTGCAAATTCATTATTTTTATATCAGTAAATGTATAGTATATAAACAAGGCGCCCGAGGGGGGTGCACCCTAATACAAAAGAAGGAAAGAGGCTATAATAATCAAAGCCCTAATTCTCTCAAAAAACCCATGAAGCTATGCAGATACATTGGTCTATCTTCTTTTAGCCAAAAGAAAAATACATACAAAAAATTTTCTTTAAGCTTCCACATAGAGGATTCCTTCTCCTAAAAAATTCTTTGTGTTTCTCTCTCTCCAAAGGCACCCAAGAAGACAAAGAGGAGCAATTGTCCAAGCTTGCCGAATGTACCTCCTAACTCGGGTACCCCTCCAACTAAACAAAACATCCCGAACCGAGGACGACATAACCCAATTGCACCGAAAGAGAGACAACACCATACCTTAAATATCTCTAGCCCACCTTACAATGCAAAAGAGTTGCGAATTCATCTTGTAGTGAAGAAATCTAATTTGGATCGATACATGCCTCCTTATCAATTTGAGGCTCAAAATAAGAATAAATAGAAGTAAGGAAAACCCAATAAGGAGAAAAACGAGTATTAGCAAAACCAAGTATCACAGGTGAATGACGACTGCAAATAGGATATTGTTATTAAGGTTGATCGGAGTTCTCACGTATAGAATTGGGGTTGGTAGCGTTGATAGGCATAAAATGCGGAAGGCAATGCTTCCGACGAGAAGAGACTAAAGGATAAGGAGGGAGAATTGAAAAATGAGATTGAGGGGAGGGAGAATTGAAGAAGAAAAAGGGAGATTTGAAAAATTAATAGAGAAGATAAACATCAAGAGGAAAATGATCAATATGCACAAGTTCATTTTTGGAGATAGGAGTTACCTTAGAAGGAATAGTGAAATATGGAATGCGTTTAAGAAAAACATGGTGAGAGACATACAATTTTTTAGACACAAGATCATAACATTGATACTCCTTATTGAGACTATACATAAAAAATACATAAAATTGAATGGGCACTGAGCTTATTTCACTTATGATAATTGGAAGATTTTCCAAACAACTTCTTATACAAAGAAGCCTCTGATAAGAGTGGTGTGGGCATACGATTTAAGAGATAAACTGCTCTAACTGTAAGTACAACTTCACCCCCAAGAATAGACAGAATAGACTTGCGCTCAACAACGCCATTTTGTTAGGGGGTATCAGAGCAAGATGATCGATGTATAATCCTAGATGCATCTAGAAAGTCGGTGAAGTTTTTCAAGAAATATTCCCCCACTCAATTTAGAACGAAAATTTTATATTGGTTGAAAATTGAGTTTGAATCATGGAATGAAAGTTATCGTAAATTTGAAAGAAATCAGATTTATGCGTTATACCTAACAATGACAACTATAGTCATCAATAAATGAAACATAATACGTAGAGCCATCTTTGGGGTGGGAATAGGAAAAGGGTTCCATACATCAGTATGAACAAGAGAAAAAAAGAGAAGTAGATTAAGAAGCTCAACTCGACCTTATTCTAGTTATTTGGGGTCGGCTATATGAATCTTATCGTGCCATTTGATATATTTAAGACTATTCTTGCAGTTAGACCACACATTATCATTTCCCTTTAAATTATCTCTACCAAAGTTACTTTTAGTCGCCTTCTCTTCCTAGCATGACCCTCAATATGAACCATATCTCTATTCCTTATTAGTGCATTTACTGGTCTTCATTGTACATAGCCATACCACCTTAACTGGTTTTCACACATTTTATTTTCTATAGATGCTAGTCCTATCATCCTACGAATGTGTTCATTTTTTATTCTTTCTTTTCTTATCTTACTCGAAATCCATCTCAACATCCTCATTTCAGTTACACTTAATTTATTAACATGTTGCATCTTAATTACTCAACATTCAGTTCTAGATAATTCTATATAACATCACTGGTCTGATAATTGTTCTATATAATTTACAATTTTCAGTTTTAAAGGTATATGTCGATTGCACAATTTGTCAAATGCATTTCTCCATTTAACCCAAGCTGCATTAATTTTATGAGTAGCATCATTTCCATTATCTGTCTATGGATGAATAAGTGAGCCTAGATAACAATTTTTATTTTTTATTTTTCATTAACTCTTGATTTTTAATCTTCACTACAACTTCGTTTGTATTTCAAGTTTTACTAAAGTCACTCATTTTTTGTCTTACTTATCTTGAATCCTTTTGATTCTAAAGCTTCTCTCCAAATCTCTAATTTAACATTTATCATTTTTTTAGTTTCATTAATTAAGACAATATCGTCAGTATAAAGCATACACCATGGAACTTCATCCTGTATATGCTTAGTGAGCTCATCCGTTACTAAAACTAAAAGGAAAGGAGTTAATGCTGACCCTTGATTTAAGTAAACTGTGATCGGAAATTCACTCGTTTCTCCAATAATTGTCCGGACAATAGTTACAATCCCATTATACATATCTTTTATCATTTCGTTATATTGTTTTGTAGCTCTATTTCTAAAACTCACCATATTAGATCTCGAAGGACCCTATCATAAGCTTTCCCAAATTGATAAATAGCATATGAAAATTTTTATTCTTTTCTCTATATCTTCTCATAAACATTCTTAATAAATAAATAGCTTCCATTATTGATATTCCTGGCATAAACCCAAATTGATTATTCGATACACTTGTTTCAAGTGAATGACGTGGTTATTAAAATTGCGATCCAGATCGTAATTAGACACCATGATTTAATATGATTAAATCGATGCGGATTGTACAAAAATTGTGCAAGTAATAAGATTGTAATGGGTTGTATGAGATCCTAATGGAATTGTTTTCACTTGCAGAACAAAAAATCACTCAAATTAACTAGTTATTTAGTTATTCAACACTAAACTTTGACAAGTAACGCTACATTTAGCTTTGTTCTCAATTTATTTTGTTTCTTTTTCTTCTTTTGGCTGGGAAAGAGTCATTAAAGTTTAGAACTGGTGAACCACTGATGACCAAGACTAATCACTCATTCGATTATTATTTCTTCTTTTTTGTTGTGAGTGTGATGAATGACAAATAAAGAAGATCATCTTTTTCCTTTTTCTTTTTTTTTTTTATCATTTTGTAATTTCTTCTTCTTCTTTTTTCCTTTTTTTATTCCACATGAATTTCTACTCTAATTTTTTTCTTTTGAGGTCAGATTTGATATCAACTTGGTAATAGAGCTGTTATATGGCTTCCCATGTGAGAAATGGCACATCTCACAAATATTCCACTGCACGTCTTATATGTTTAATTCATTTTGGTGGTTGTTTGTTTCCATGCTACTTGGAAGATGGACTATTTTGTGTTAGAGAATTTTTTTATATAGTTTATTTTTTTAAAATGTTAATTTGTGTTATTTTGGAATTACAAAAACTTATATTTTATAAGAAAATACGAATAAAAAATTGTGCATGCATACACCTTTATATGTTTGTCAAAAGTTCAAAAAATTCTACATTATTCATTTATTTTAGGCCTGTCCACTATTGGTTTTTAACAACTCTTTATTTTTACATATATACTTGATCATTTTTTAAGAATTTTATAAGATCTTATGATCCTCAATTCAATCTTATGAACGCCCAAAACGATCTATCATAGTATTCCGATTTTAACAACCTTGGGTAAGTCTAATTAACCCAATTCTAAAACAAACAATCTACTCTATAATATACTGGACACATTTGATATAATGTCATTATAATACTAATTATAAACACAAATAGGTCTTCTGTGTACCAAGTCCAATTGTTTGATCAATTTTTGTTGAAGTGTGGTCAAGCCCCAAAAAAGGGTAGCTAATGCACCCAGGCGGAATAATGGCTATTTAGTCTGCCAGTGCGATGTTAATCCGTGCATTACTGGTATTTAAATTAAGGCTTCTAACCTTTTTTTTTTTTTTTTTTTTTTTTTTTTTTTCCATTCAAGTAGTAGATCATCTCCTGTAGTTGGAGTATTTGAAATTCTCTTTTTTCTCGTGTCCTCTCCAGCTCCTGATGTTAGTAGCGGAAGCAATCATCCAGACGCATTCCAGAGGCTTATTGAGATGGAACTAAGGGCAAACTCAAAGCAGGTCCGCCCTTTCGCTGGTGTAGGCCATAGCCAGGGGATGCATGGGCATGAGCTGGACATGGGTTTTCGATATAGATAATGAATTGCTATTACGATTTTGTACATGGCTGTATTCTTCTTTTATTTTGATCATTACTCCTTGCATGGAGGATGGAGGTGGTGTTTTTGCTGATAGGTGTAGTATGCTTATTTCATGAAGGATTGAATGGAGATGGTGTGATTTATGGATTGAATCTGCAGTACCTGGTTGGGATTTTGGGTTTGTTCCTTCATGATTTGAAAACCAAAAGCAAATGAAAAAAATAAAAAGTAAAAAAGTAGCTCTGTAAGTGCATTTTGCAATTTGGAGGAATTTTCGCCCTAGCCTGGTGGGCAGGGTGCCGAGGTTTCTGCTTTCTAGACTGCTAATTTGGCGTGGCTCTATCATGACGTTAAACTATGTTGCACTTGCTAATGTCTGATCTTTTTACAGCATTTGGCCACAGATGCTTTTTGTGCACGACAGCCTCGTTTGGAGGACAGAATAAGAGTCAGATAAAATAATTTTTATTTTATTCCACGTTTAGTATATTTAATTAACTTGGATAATATGTCATGTTTATACCAAGAAGGTATATGATTAACCTATCAAATCTTGGGGTGTGACGGTATATGATTATCCTATCCATAATTGACGACATTGCCCAATTTCCATTGGACCACTTGATAAAATTGACCTTTGACGTACCATTTCTGGAGCATGGGTACTTGGACTTCCACAAAACGGGGCAAACAATGTTACAATGAATGGTCTCCAGAGTTTCAATATTAAATGCAATAAGTTCTATATATATGGTAATCTAATATAAACAACATCATCTCCAGTGAACAAAACCTCAAAACCATGCCGTCAAGCAATATACAATCAGAAACTCAATGATACACATACAAAACTCTATATAAAATAGTCCCTCAGGACTTCATCTTATGGAGTTTTTAACTACATCATTGTATTTTTTTTTATTTTTATCATTATTTTCAAACTCGGGGACTTTTAAACTAATTTACCAAGCCTACATTGTTAAAATGTGTCTTTTCAAAAGATACTTTTGTTATAAAAACGTATTTTGATTTAAAAAATGAAGGCATCTTCTTAGAAGACGCTTTTTGACAAGAACGTGGGTTTTAAAAATTTATTTGAAATTACTTGGGTTCAAGAATATTGATTTAAAATTATGTGAGTATGATATACACAGCATGTTGAAAAGCCTATCAACAAATTGTGCTGCTGACCGAGTTCCTCACGCGATGGCATGTACATGTATCATATAACATAGGGGCATGTTAACACTATCGGCCGTAGTTGGCAAGTGGAGCTCGCAGATCATTTTCTTTTGCCCTGGCATTTATTCACCTTAACTCAGAAATGACTGGAAAATGAAATGCAAGAGGAACAAACTTTTATGCTAACAAAAAACAGCAAAACACGTTCTCTGTGCCTTCCAACATCCTTCAGAGACGGAATAGCTCTCAGTGGTTTATCAGCACGGAGATTATTGCAAAAGTTACCGAGTTTAGCCTTTTCAGATTCAACATCATACGAGGAGAGCAACCTTCTCTACATCAATTATAAGAGAAGAAAAAACATCAACAGATGGATGGAAACACTTCTTTTTCTTAGAGTATCAAGATGTTCTACATGATTTAAAAGAACTCGATAAGGGTGAAAAATGATATGAAGTACAACAGCATATAAGCAGTGAGTTGCACCAGACTCAAGTATAGAAATGATGGAAATTATATTCTGTTTACTAAAACATGGTTACATGCATGTCGAGGCAAGTGATTTCAATGATGTTTTAACAAGGCAAGCTTATATAATAAAGATAGTAAACATATAATAATTAATATGCACAGTCAACTTATTTCCATACTGACATCTACACATCCCAACCTTCACTTCAAATAATATTTAATCATTATTCAAGTACTAAGTAACCCCCCCCCCCCCAAAAAAAAAAAAAGAAAAAAAAAAGAAAAGGTAACACCACAACATTCCAATCAGATTTGGGCGACATATGGTTTGAGTAATTATCATGATCCATCACCAACTTAATGAGATGTCCTTGCAAATAATAAGTGATGGAATTATGAAAGAAAGATATATAGATACATATAGGGGCCATTGCTTAATGTAATGGTAAAAGGTCGAGTTACCAAGTGGGAGAATGTGAATTTGACTACAAGTACAAACACTTTGAGCAAAATAATACCAAACGTTAAGTTTGTTCCCAATCTATCCCTCCCAAAACCCAGCATTGGTAGATTAAGTCTTTTTAATGTTCGAAATGTAACCCCTGTTCGATGGGAATCGTAGGAAAAGGCAACAAATGGGAGGGGAGAAAGGGAAGGAGCAGAAAGAGAGGGGATGAGGGATGCAAATATGATGCTCGGGACGGGTACATGAGACCTAAATTCTGATTTGGCCTTAAAACAATATGTGTGTGTATCCACATCATCCAAAATAGCAGGCCCCTCAGTCACTATTAATGGATACCCACCAATTAATCTAATCCAATAGAGTCGTCATGCATGCCTTACTGCAGTAGGATAGTATTACAAGACATTATAACATAACCTTCTTCAATAAAAAATATCATGAAGATGTTTCAGCATTAAGCGGTTTTTTTTCGGTTGGGGCAGGGGGAGAAAAATGTCAAAGAGATCACTGCATAGCTTCTTTTCCTTCCAAACTCCAAAGCTATGATAAACAATGATTCAAAATGGCAGTAATGATAGCAATGATCTCATAAATTGAAGCAGCAGGAAACTTAAGCCTCACGCTCCCTCACATTTCCAATTAAAAAACTTAAAACTAGGACAAGTTTTCAATACAAGTATGAGGGGTAACCCTATTTGCACCTCAGTTTTATGGTATGACCCTTGAGATAAATGGAATCATTCCCTTACATGTCTGAAGATAAGCCTGAGGTCTCTTTGGAATAAGTTATGGCTATTACTCCAATTAAAAAAAACAAATCAGGTGATATTACCAATGAATGGACTACCATTCTCATAACCATGATAACAATCTGAAGTATAATTCTTGATTTTCATTCAAAACATGATTTCAACAGCCGGGGTGATGGGGCAGCCTGGCAGGATGTATGCTCCCAACTCCAAATAGTTGGGATAAAGATCATAAGCTACTGTAGATTAAATAGTAGCTGTTATACAATGTCATTTTCCAGGATCTTTTGTTTTATCTAATACATTTCAAATACCATGGCTAGTGGATTTAAGTGTGAAAATTTGGTGTATCAAGTAAAGATGGTTAGTAGACATTGAAAATGACGATGAAAAAAGTGCAGAAGAGCAGATAAATGCAGCAGTAACAGGGCATTGCGTACAGAAAACACACTGCTTGCTGTTTGAATCTAAGATAACTAGAAAACAAATCAAACAAAACAAATCAATAAATGGACTCTTCTTTGTATTCAGGTGTGAACTGTAGCATTGTCAGACATGTCACAGAAAATGTCGAAAGGAATACACTACTGTCAAGATAAAGGAATGCTAGGAATGTGGGAAGGAGCACTTACATGATCATCAAATTCAGGGCTTGTCAAATTAACAGAAAGGTTCTTCGTCAACATCACCTGGACAAAAGCCAAATAGAATCCCTCAAGTCAGTAAAAATTTTCTCAGCCAATTCAAGCAAACTAATTAAATCAAAAGCACCGTGTGGGTAAATTCATGCACAAACAAACACACCATGTCAACACACACACAGTTGCGCAGGCACACATACACATGCATTTCTACAAGGATACAGAAAGGGGAAGGAAAATAGGAACTGCTCCTGCTCCTGAGTTTCATATTCTTTGACAGTCGTTGAGCATCCTGATAAGAGCATAATATTCAGTATTTTTAATTCCTTTATATTTAGTTTTGTTACATGTTTTCTATTTAATCGAGCTGATTAATTTATTTGTTGAATTAGGAGAGCATTGAAGGTAAAAGAAAAATATTGTGCAATTTTTAGCTTTTGGACATATTCGACTTATGGAGTTTCAATTGAGGTTTGAATGACATTAGAGTTCGAGAATGAGGAAGTGATCTTCATGAAGTTTTTAGAGGACGTCTTGGGCTTTTCAGAAAGGTCTGGTTTGCAAAAATCCGAGCTTGTGTGATTGTTGCTTAGAATAATCTAATTTCCTAGATATTAATGCTGCCATTGTATTAAATTTAGAGAGCTTGTTCTAAATTGTGTAATGGTTAGAATCTAATGGAAAGCTTGTTTCATTAGTGAGGAATTAAGGGAAATTTCGGGTAACAGAGCTTGTTGTTACATAGGATTATTAGATTCATTGAAGGGTAAAATAATGTTATAATTGATTGATTGTTCCATTAACTGCGAGGGTGAGATTGAACCGAAGTTTTTAATTCATTGATTTCTGTTATTAATTTAGTTTTCAATCGTAATTAGTTTTATCAAAATTCCAACCCCCCCATTTATTGTTTTGTTATTAATTGAATTTTAGTTTTGGATTGGTCAGAATAAGTAGAAAATAAATTGTGGACACTCCTTGTGGGTTCGACCTTTACTTAGCTAGCTACTGTGTTTATTTTCTTTCATTATGTGAAGAAGTAAAGTTAAATTATTTTTGGAGTGTTAACGACGCGCTTCCAAATTTTGGCGCAGTTGCCGGGGAGTGTTTTCTATCAATTTTTTTTTATATTATTCTGGCTAATTTCTTTTTATTATTATTATTATTTTTTAATTCGTTGCTTTTAGGTCAATTTGTGTTTTAATTTCTGTTTATCAAATTCTAATTTATTTTATTTATTTTTATTTTTTCTATAGGTTCAGTGGAGTTTTCTAGGTGTACTATTCATTTAGAAATTTGCGATTTATTGTTTGGTTATTTATTTTTGATTTTTTTTTTGATTATTTTTATTTATTTTCTATTTATTTTTGGTTTATGACTCGATATTCTCAACCTGACGAATTAAGATTTGATCCAGAAATTGAGAAAACCGCGCAAAGGTTGAGAAAAGAGACTCGGCAAGCTCGAACTGCAACTGCAAACTCTGAAAAAGCTATTGCTGCATCACCTGGCTTGAACATAGCACTTGAGTTATTTTCTAATAGTTCATACAGTGATTCAGAAGAGGAAGATATGGCTGTTCCTAATAACAATAGGACTGCTAGGACTTTGAGGGAGTTGGCTACTCCTAATCTAAATCAACAACCATTGTGTATTGAGTATCCTAATTTAGATGCTGCTTTTGAATTGAAATCAGGACTAATACATCTTTTGCCTACTTTTCGTGGTCTTACAGGTGAAGATCCATACAAGCATCTGAAGAAATTTCATGTGGTGTGTTCTAGCATGAAGCCTCAAGGAATAGCAGAGAAGTAGATAAAGCTTAGAGCTTTTCCGTTCTCATTGGCAGACTTGGCAAAGGATTGGCTATATTACCTTCCTTCCGGATCGATTCAGACATGGAATGAGATGAAGAGGCTATTTTTGGAGAAATATTTTCCTGCTTCTAGGGCTGCTAATATAAGAAAAGAGATATGTAGCATCAGACAATATAATGGAGAATCTCTTTACGAGTATTGGGAGAGGTACAAGAAGTTATGTTCGAGCTGTCCACCGCACCAAATTGATGATCAGCATTTAATTCAATATTTTTATGAGGGGCTACTGCCAATGGACAGAAGTATGATAGATGCTGCAAGTGGAGGAGCATTGGTTGATAAGACCCTAGATGATGCTAGGAATTTGATTTCAAACATGGCAGCCAATTCACAGCAGTATGGAACCAGAATGGAGCACACACCTAAAAAGGTGAATGAGGTAAGTTCTTCTAACATTGAACGTCAAATTTCTGATTTAACTACTTTGGTTTGTCAAATGGCTATAGGGAACATGCAAGCAGCAAAAGTGTGTGGAATCTGTTCGTTGTTAGGACATAATACAGATGTGTGTCCAACTTTGCTAGAAGATGAAACTGTTTAGCAAGCCAATGTAGTGGGAAATTTTTCTAGGACAACCTCAGCGCTGATATGATCCTTACTCTAATTCTTACAATCCAAGATGGAGAGATCATCCCAATTTGAGCTATGGAGGAAATAGGCAGCCAATGCAAAATGTTTTTCCAAATAATCAGGCCAGTTTTCAACAGGTTTAACAGCAGTATCCACCTAAACAAATAGTTCCTTGCAGTTCTGGAACATCTCTTGAGGATATGTTTAAAGCTTTCATGACCCAGACGCAGCAATTCCAACAAGAGACAAGGACTTCCATACATAATCTGGAGAGTCAGGTAAGTCAACTTGTTACCACAGTTGGTCGATTGGATTCTCAAGGCTCAGGTAAGTTACCTTCTCAAACTATTATTAATCCAAGAGAGAATGCAAGTGCTATAACATTTAGGAGTGGCAAACAATTGGAAGTACCAAAATCCACTGATGTAGCTGTTGATGAGGAGACTAAGAAGGAGGTAGAAATATCTAAGGTAATTCCTAATCCTTCTATTCAACCTAAGACTAACCCCCTACCTTTTCCATACAGATGTGCGAGATCTAAGAAGGAGGAGCAAGAGAAAGAAATCTTAGAGACATTCCGCAAGGTAGAGGTAAATATTCCTTTACTAGATGTAATTAAGCAAGTGCCAGGGTATGCAAAGTTTTTGAAAGAATTATGCACTAATAAGCAAAAATTAAGAGATGATGAGAAGGTAAGTGTGGGGGAGAATGTGTTAGCAGTTCTTCAAAGAAAGCTCCCCCCTAAATGTAAAGATCCAGGTACGTTCACCATTCCATGTAGAATAGGAAATACTAGATTTGAAAGAGCCATGTTAGATTTAGGAGCTTCTATTAATGTCATGCCACGATCTGTTTGTGCTTCTTTAAATCTAGGTTCTTTGAAAAAAACTGGTGTTATTATACAGTTGGCTGATCGTACTAATGCTTACCCTGAAGGGGTGATTGAGGATGTGTTAGTGCAGGTGAATGAATTAATATTTCCTGCGAATTTTTACATTGTGGATATGGATGATGACACATCTCCTAATCCTGCACATATTTTATTGGGCAGACCATTCTTGAAAACAGCTAGAACAATGATTAATGTGCATAATGGTACCTTGACCATGGAATTTGATGGTGAAAAGATTCAATTCAACATTTATGAGGCCATGAGGTACCTTAGTGATATTGATCATGTTTTTGCTGTTGATGTTATTAACCCTTTAGTGCAGGAAGTTTTTGACCAAACAAGTAAGGAAAATTTGGAGGTTGGTTGAGGAGACAGTTGTCGGGCAAACGAAGTGAAACAAATGCGCTGCTTGGGAGGCAACCCAAGAAACCAGATTTGAATTTCTTTCCCTTTTCTTTTTATTTTTGTCAATTTTTTTTTTTCCTTTGCATAATTCTCTTACATTGGGGACAATGTAAGGTTTAAGTGTGGGGGAGAGGATTTCAAACTTTATTTTTATTTATTTATTATTTTTTAGGGTTTATTTCAAACTTTGTTTTAGGGTTGCTGGATGTTTATTTTTATTTTTAGATTATTATTTAAAAAAAAAACAAAAAAAATAAAAAATAAAAAATAAAAAAACAAAAAATAATAAATGTTTGTGTGTGGAATTGAATGGTTTTATTTGGCTAAACTCTTGAAGGTCGCTAATGAATGTGTGAGAATTAATGTTGACTTGTAGGTTTTGGTTGATATTTAATTAATTGATGAATAATGAAGACCAAGTCACAATCCACACTTGAATTGTTGAAAACTGATTTGTTTTTATAAGCATGGGTGCTTGAGTATAAGATACATGTTTTATTAGCTAGGTTGTATGGGTGTCTAGCTATGTGCATTGGTTTCAAGACTTAGAACTTGCTTAACTACTCATTTTGTTTTCTAATTATGGAGCTATGTTAGAGAAAAAAAAGTAAAGCAAGTAAATCATGTGGTGGGTTGAGATGGAGCGTAAAACGCACTCACTGGTGGGTAGAGATGGAGCGTAAAACGCACTCAACCAAAAATGTATGCAAAAGGTGAGAGGGAGCATAAAATGCACTCACCTAAAAAGAAAAAAATAATTGGGAGAAAAGTAATGGTGGAAGAGCTATGTTTCGAGTCTTGGAATAGTGTGCATAGTTGTTCTCCCATATGGACTTAGTTGTGTATTCATGTTGATCATAGGAAAGGTACTTGTATGTATGTACTTGAATTTTGAAATTGTTTTGTGGAAAATGACAAGGTTGTTGTTGCGAATTGATTGATGGAGTATTAACCAAATTCCTGCTAGTCTTTGCATTAATTTTCATGGGTGAGCTATTGAACTTAAGACCTTTGAGAGTTTGGTTGAATGGATTCAAGTGAACCTTTTGTTTTGTTTTCAGTTTTTGTTTACACGAGGACGTGTAAAAACTAAGTGTGGGAGAATTTGATAAGAGTATAATATTCAGTATTTTTAATTCCTTTATATTTAGTTTTGTTACATGTTTTCTATTTAATCGAGCTGATTAATTTATTTGTTGAATTAGGAGAGCATTGAAGGTAAAAGAAAAATATTGTGCAATTTTCAGCTTTTGGACATATTCGACTTATGGAGTTTCAATTGAGGTTTGGATGACGTTAGAGTTCGAGAATAAGGAAGTGATCTTCATGAAGTTTTTAGAGGACGTCTTGGACTTTTCAGAAAGGTTTGGTTTGCAAAAATCCGAGCTTGTGTGATTGTTGCTTAGAGTAATCTAATTTCCTAGATATTAATGCTGCCATTGTATTAAATTTAGAGAGCTTGTTCTAAGTTTTGTAATGGTTAGAATCTAATGGAGAGCTTGTTTCATTAGTGAGGAATTAAGGGAAATTTCGGGTAGCAAAGCTTGTTGTTACCTAGGATTATTAGATTCATTGAAGGGTAGAATAACGTTATAATTGATTGATTGTTCCATTAACTGTGAGGGTAAGATTGAACCGAAGAACTGAAGTTTTAATTCATTGATTTTTGTTATTAATTTGATTTTCATTCGTAATTAGTTCAATCAAAATTTCAACCCCCATTTATTGTTTTGCTATTAATTGAATTTTAGTTTAGAATTAGTCGGAATAAATAAAAAATAAATTATGGACACTCTCTGTGGGATCGACCCTTACTCAGCTAGCTACTGTGTTTATTGTGTTAAGAAGTAAGGTTAATTTATTTTTGGAGTGTTAACGACATGCTTCCACATCCATTAATAGTATTTTGTGGGGTTCAAATCAGAGTGAAGACGAAGGCTCATCTGATTACAAAGAATGAGTCAATACCAGAGAAGCTATCTGATAGCTACATGATCAAAGAGCCATCATTAAAGAGTCTTGCTCTTTTATTTATTTGAATTTACCCCAAAAGCACATGAAATATCTTGTGGCAATGAAAGACTTAACGAAAAGCAAAGACCAAACAAAAGCAAAAACCAAATGGAGCTGTTCTGTTCATCTCAGTTGAAGCATAATGAGATAAGATGGACTAGAAGTAATCATGGAATTCCACCAGAGGCCATTAATCTAATTTATTCCATTAAGCCAACACTAGATTTTGTTTGAATAGCAGTTTTGGTTGGACAAGAACTCTATTCTAAATTGCCAGTTGACAATGTAAAACAAGAAAGTAGGTAGCGACTGAATTTCCACTTCCCTAATCCCTACTTTCTCTCATCCATGTGCACTTACATGAGTGTCATCCTTCTAGTTTCAGCTATAAGACCTCATAGTTTGGCATTGATTTAAAAAGATGTATCAAATCTGGTTGGAGAAGTTTCTGACCTTTTTTTTTTTTGAACTGTTGCACTGCATAGAAGTTAGACCAGAATGCATGTCACACTTCTATTCCAGACCCAGAAAAATACTATAAAGCAATGGCATCATAACTTTGACATGTCATACACGAGACTTGTATTTGGGAGGATTAACAATACACATATATAGGCACACACACATAGGCAGGCAGAGAAAGACAGAGACAGACGCGCACACATGCAAGAGAGAGAGAGACACAGATCCTGTTTATACATCGCCAGCACAATAATGCTCCAAATGTCTCTGTATTCGAAACCATCCTTAGGTGGTCAATTTCCCAATCAAAGACTAATAATACTGTCTTTTATAATTATTTTCACTAGCTCCCCAAGCAACAAGAGAAGGCATCATTTTCCTTGAATGATTAATCAAAATGCTGGCCAGGAAATATAATTGTAGAACATTCTGATATAAAATCTAGCATGCAGTATGTGAAAAATTATATAAGCTACAATCTTTCTACCTTTTTAAATTAAGTAAATTACTTAGCAAGCCACAGTTCACAATTAAATCAGCTAATCTACATATCCACAAAAAAAAAACCAAAGTACTAGAGATGTGGAACTGACTTACCGTCTCAACATTTATTGGATCCAACTTTTTCAATTTCTGCAAGTGACCACTTGTATCGGGGTCAAAGATACCGCCAATGAAGCTGTATACTTCAGCAAAATCCGGCACAACTGCATGTGACATAAAGGACACTTAATTCTAATGAGAGTTCAAAAAGGATAATGAACAGATTATAAACAATTGTATGCACGCCTACTTCAGTTGCATAAATAGCAGCCATTTTCATTTTCATGTCCTTGACTCAGATAGGAGAGAGAAGATTCCAGAAGACATTGTCAATAGAACTAAAACCAAATGGACAAAGCAGAGAAGAGCTTATGGAGTATCATGTGACGGATGTGAGGTTATCAAATTGAGGCGAACATTCTAAAAAATCTCAAATCAACTTAACAAAACTTTATCCCAACTATTTAAGATCATACATGCACAATTACCAGAAAAAAAACCATACATGCATTACGTTGCAGAAAGGTATGTAATCAAGATATAAGCACAGAGGTAGATATGCATACCATCCATGCTTAATGGACTGCATGAGCACCCCAAATAGACCAGCAGCTAGATTTGGCCATGCGCATGACACATGACACATTACTGTATCATAAGAAGACACATAATGTTCAATTTTGAGAGGTTGCAAGAACTTGAGGAAGCTAAAATGGATGCAAGTTTAGGTTTGGAGAAAATAAAATATGTAATGGTGCAGAAAAATATGTAATCAAGAGATAAACATAGAGGTAGACAATGACTCCAAATGTAATTCACTAGCATAGAGGTAGACAATGACTCCAAATATAATTCACTAGCAATGGGATCTATTTGGAAATGCCAGCTGCTCATGGTCCTCTGATTTGGTTATATGCAGGCCTCTAGAATTTAAGGAAATGACAACACCTCCCCAACACCCCAAAAAAAAAAAAAAAACAAGAAGGTTCTCATGCAAATAGCGGCATTTGTTTAAGGGAAGTTTGCACTTGTACTCTATGAGTTCCCCAAGCTAAGGAGTGATTGGCTGATATAAACTAAAGAAGTTTAAGGGTTTCAATTATCCCTGCTCTCAAGTATATATGGCTAGGATTTTAAGAACACAACATTAAACACATGATAAGGTACTAACCTCTCATTGGCTTGTCGTGTTTTCCTAATCTTGGATCATTTGCATCACCAATTGGCCAAATTCTTGGAACGCTCTCATTGCTACTACTGGAAGAACAATTGTGTGCCACAGTGGGCACAGTTAACTCCACATCATCTGCAAACAAACACAATGAAGATGTTAATTTGGAAGTATGAAGCCTGATTTCTTGAAACAAAAATAAAGGTTATGCCCATAAAGAAGCAGGAACAAATAGGAACCTTTTACTACACGTGACACACTGACCGGTGGGACAGTCGTGTAGGTCCAGGAAGTCAAAGCCATACTGCTAACTGGGTTTCTAGGAACCGACAACGAGTCTGGCCTGAAACCATATCCAGGTTCAAGCAGAGCAGCTGAAGAAGGAAATGGTCCTGTAACTTGGGAGACCACGGAAGCTGCCAGATACATAACATGAGAATGAGCAATGTTTATATCAAGTTCAAAACTTAGCTCCACAAAAAGATAGTAAACAAGTAAATTGATGGCAACTCCAACCATTTTTAGAGCCTTTTTGTGGGTATGGATGAGCTGCTTTCCTCTTTGGCCGAAGGGGGAGGTACATGTTCAGTTGTCCCATTTTTCTGGACCTTCAGAAAATACTTCTGTGCATGGCTACGTATCTGCAAAGATTATCCTTTAATATCTGGTATGTAGATGAAACACACAAGTATATTGATGACGATGTGCAAGGGTGCAACTTGGGTGGGCCGGACTAGGATCGAGACACGTTAAGGCCCAGCCCAACCTCTAAAATAGAGAGAGCCTCAGCCATGGTGTTAAATCGCGGTCGCGGGATATGACGCGGTCGCGGTCGCGGTCGCAGTGTAATGGTATCGGGAGTATCGGCCCACCCGTAACGGGAATCGGAAACCGCGACTGTGAATTTTTTTCAAACATTAGCAAACCCCCTAAGTTTTACTGATACACATGTTTTTACTTCAGTTTATTACTTTTAAGGGTTTTAAAGTAATTTTTATCATTTTTATGACACTTAAAAAGATGTTTTATAATTTTATATTATTTTTTTAAAGTTAAAATACCGAAAAGTATCATTTTTATGATTTTTAAGAATAATATTGCAACATATAATGTAAATAATTACTTCAAATTTCAAATGCAATTAAAAATTCATAATCAATAACAATTCACAAAAGAAGGCAAATGCAAATATTTAATTAGTTGGTAGCTAGTTGGCACCTTTTGGAACTACCACCAAAATGAATGGCGTGCAGGTTTTTGATAGTCTCTATCATTGTCATCATCATTATATGGTCTCTTCAGCACTTGTCTATTGAAATAATTGGAACCTCCCATTCCTATTGATGTATTACTGCCACTGGAATCTTCTGGTTGTTGCTGCATGTAATACCCAGTCCCATCCCCATAAGGCATTGTAGATCCAAAGAGGTTATTTGTAAAAGCCTCTGCATCTGAAGGAAGTGGATATGGAGCTGCATATTGTGGTGATGGGAGGGGATAGTAATGAGGTTGTGGTTGGGGGTATCCCTGCTGAGGTGGTGGGTAGTGTGGTTGTAACGGTAGTGGTAGGGGTCTTTCTGTACCTGGGAGATAGTATAATGGGTATCTAGATTGAATGCCCACTTGATGTCCAACTCCAAGATCTCCAAAACGTTGAGCAATTCCAGAATCATCATCATTGTAATCAACTGGTGGTAAATAATGTCTTTGCCTACTTGATTCACCTACATCACGGCGAGGACGACGTGAGTAATGTCTTGGGGGAGGTGGATCTGAAAACTCTCCAATTTCTTCATCAGGGCGAAAACCACTATATCCAGCTTCTCCACGATAAGGTGAATCATGACGAACACCACCTTCAACAATTTGGACTTGTCCTCCAGGTCCAAGGCCTCCATCACCTGAAGGACTTGAGTTATCATCATTTCCACTACCACTATTGCCACTAGGAGGAGTCAAACTAGCACCACTACCTGATTCACTATTGGAGGAATTAACATTTTCAGTCTCTTGATGAGCGACATCATCCTCATCATTATCACTTAAGTCCATCCAATTATTTTCTTGACCATCCAAAACTGGTTCTTCCCTTTCTTGGAGCCATGGAGCTAAAGGATCATCTTCTTCAAAAATATAATCCAAATTGATGGGGTTGAATTGCTCTTCTATCTCCATTTGGGATTTCCTTGTAGCATGTCTAATCTTTAGCCTCATATTATAATATACATAGACAAGTCTGTTCAATTTGGCGTATCGTAGTCGATTCCTTGTCTTTGTATGTATAAGGCTAAAGGTACTCCAATTACGCTCACAGTTGGATGATGATGTTGTTTGGCTCAACACTCTGACTGCTATGGTTTGAAGTTCAGGAGCTGACCCGCCATAGTGGATCCACCATTCAGCTGCATTATCAAATGATAAAATTCAATTTTAATTTGATATAAAAATCAAATTTTTATTTACCACTTGACACTTAGTCACTTACCAGGATTGGTTAGTGACACTGCTCGTTGAGCCAATACCGTTCCAAATGAATGTTCTTTATCACGAAATATTAAAATCTGCAAACATTTGAATAGATAAGTGCCTAACTTTTGAACCTTATTTGTATGATTGATTTATTATAAATTAAGAAAACAAACTTCTAATTCAAAAACTTACTTGGTTGATAGCCATTATTTGCTTATCAATGTTTAGCTCCAACTTTTGAATTACCCGCTTAACCCCTTCCATCACTTCTTTATGATTTGACATGTTTCCACCATATTGGAATTGAGGATTAAGAAAATAACCTAACATAAATAAAGTTGCTAAAGAGTTAGATATTAAGCAACTCAATGAATATATAATAATTGATGTAACAAATTAGAATTGTAGTCTATATTTAGTACTTAGTTATTTACCAGCTGCATGCAAATCGTGATGTAGCTGAAAATTCCATCGCTTGTCAATAATCTTCCAATAATCCAAGTAGTAGCGATAGTCTCTTTGAATGGCCAGTTTTGCTCGATCCATGGCTTCATAAATAAAGCCCTTGGTGTGCTTCTCATCCCCATCAACAAGTCGAAGGACTTTCACAAGTGGCTCTTGTACTTTCATGATTTCATTCGCTTTACTCCAGAAATCATTTCCAAGTATTATCTTTTTGACATCATAAGCCTTTCCATGTTTTTCCCTCCCCCATTTACTCTTTTTCCACTCATCGGAATTAAACATATTTCTCAAGCCACTCTTATGTTTGACAATACTCTCCAATGCAATGAAATTGGTGGCAAATCGTGTGACAGCAGGGCGTAGCAATTTTCGGTCATTGGTGAACCGCTTCATGAAATCAACCACCCAGGTAGAATTATAAATGAAGCTTGTGATTTCTTTGGCCTGGGACAACACTTTCGCAACACTTTTCTTATTTCCAATGTCTTCTAATATAAGATCAATGCAATGTGCTGCACACGCTGTCCAATACAAGTTTGGTCTTTTTTGCATCAACTTCTTACCAGCAAGCTTCATTGCAACTTCATTGTCAGTCACAATCTGGACAACATATTTCTCACCAATTTCACCAACCACCTTGTCCATGAGGGCAAAATAGTAATCTGAATTCCTTGAGGGCACGTCGGTAGCATCAATTGATTTGTGAAAGATTGTGCCCCGATTACTATATACTAGAAAATTGATGATATGTTTCCTAGTAGGCCCTGTCCATCCATCACACATAATAGGATACACCTCTTTCCTCCCAGATAGGCTTATGTGACTCTATCCAACTTCTCAATTGCTCAAACTCTCTTTTCAAATAAACTTCAGTGATCTCATATGGAGTTGGAAGAGGCACCCCTTTTCCCACCTCAGCTGCAACATCTAACATTGGTTTGAACCACTTATTAAGAACAATCCATGCAGAAAATTGAGAAAATAAAACAAACTGGCTCACTGCAGTCCCAAGTTGTTTTTTCAAATTCTTCATTGCAGCATTAGAAATTTTAGGTTGTTTGAAACTTTTACTTCGATGAAGTGCAGGATCCATTGTAGCTAATCGAGCCTCTGGACTATTTGGATCAATCTATTGGCGACCACTGCCGCTAGACTCACGAACAGTAGCAGATCGACGCAATCCCCTTGGCCTACCACCACCACCGCCACCACTACTACCCCCAACATCAAAATGACCCTTAGCATGTGATCGAAATCTTTGTTCCTCTTCCCATTGACGATGTTCACTTAAACTTGCCTGTCGTGCAACTGTCATTTCTGGATCAGAATCATCACTAGAAGAGAGAACTACTCCCTCAAAGTCATAATCATCTCTTTGCGATTGTCTTATATGTTCTTCAATTTCATCTCTTTGTTTTCTTTTCTCACTCTGTTTCTCTTTGTAACCTTTGAGATGCTTCATCATTTCTTCTCTTATTTCTTGAGAGACATTAGGACATGGTGCAATTTGCCCTCTTACATGTGCCAAATGTTGCTTCAGTCTAGTTATTCCCCCAGTGACAATTCTCCCACATAACTTACATATCAACTTATGCCTGTTATCTGGAAATGGAATGGCAAATTGCCATCCAATGTCAGTACTAGGAGCTATAGGATCACTTCCACCTCCACTTCCACCTCCACCTCCACCTTGAATTCCCTTTCTCTTATCACGGTTAGTACCAGAAGGCTCACCACCACTGCCACGGGCCATTTTAATCAAAACTGAAATTAAACATTACAAATTGTTAATAAATAAATTAAACATTACAATTAACTTTTTTTAATTTTTTGTCAATATAATTTTTTTTTTAATTCTTTTAAAACAATTAAGTTTTTCAATCAAACAATAACTTATTGTTTATAAATAAATTAAACATTATAATTAAATTTTTTAATTTGTTGTCAATCATTAATTTTTTGTCAATCAATATTTTTTTTAAAATTTTTTTAAAACAATTAAGTTTTTCAATCAATCAATAACTTATTGTTAATAAATAAATTAAACATTACAATTAATTTTTTTAAATTTTTTCTCAATCAATAATTTTTTTAGTTTTTTTAAAACAATTAAGTTTTTCAATCAATCAATAACTTATTGTTAATAAATAAATTAAACATTACAATTAATTTTTTTTAATTTTTTCTCAATCAATAATTTTTTTTAATTTTTTAAAACAATTATGTTTTTCAATCAATCAATAACTTATTGTTAATAAATAAATTAAAAATTACAATTAAATTTTTTTAATTTTTTCTCAATCAATAATTTTTTGTCAATATAATTTTTTTTTAATTTTTTTAAAACAATTAAGTTTTTCAATCAATCAATAACTTATTGTTAACAAATAAATTAAACATTACAATTAATTTTTTCTCAATCAATAATTGTTTGTTAATATAATTTTTTTTAATTTTTTTAAAATAATTAAGTTTTTTAATCAATCAATAACTTATTGTTAATAAATAAATTAAACATTACAATAAATAAGTTTTTCAACCACAGGTAAGGAAAAAAAATTCAAGCAAAGACTGAAAAAAATAAATAAATAAATGTAAACAAAAAATACAGTGCAACGGCCAAAGATTGAAAAAAGAGAAAAAAAAAAAAAAAAAAAAGAAAAGAAAGAAAAGAGTGTAAAAACAAACCAGGAAGGCAAAAAAAAAAAAAAACAAAAAACAGAGCCTAGAAGTTTCTGTTTCTCTCTTCCAACAAAACCAAACCAACCCGTAAAAAACCCAAATCTCCTCCTCTCTCTCCTTCGTGCGACAAAACAGAAAAGAGTCGGCAGGTCTGATGGCGTGAGGCCGTGACTCCGACGGCGATGACGGACGACGACGGCGTGAGGCCGTGACCACGACGATCGACGACTTCCGATGAAGCGGCGCCGATTCAGGGAAAGAAAAAAAAAAAACAGAAGAGAAGGTTTTACGTACCTTGGGCTGGATCGAACTGGAAGCAAACAACGATTGGTTCTTCAAGCTATGAAAGAGACTGAAGAGAGATGACTGGAGAGAGACGACTCAGACGACTGATTCTTCCAGGTAAGCTTCAGTTCCAACTTTTCTTTTCTTTCTTTCACTTCAAATTCAAACTTTCAATAAAGCAACTGCTTTAATTTGTCTATATTCTATGTCTATATTCTCTGAATTCTGAAGAAGCTGCTTTTTCTTTTTCCTTTCTTGTTTCTATCTGTTTTCTGTTTTCCTTTCTTGTTTCGGTCCGTAACGGACGTTACGGGTATGTAACGTACCGTAACGGCTGTTACCGTTTCGGAACGGACGTAACGGCCGTTACTATGGTGAAATCTTTCCACTCCGTTTTATCGGTGCGTAACGGGATCGCCACCTCGAAAATCCATTACGTCGCGGCCGTTACGTAACGTAACGGCCGATATTTAACACTATGGCCTTAGCCCATCCCGGTGATTCAAGCCCAAGCCCATCCCAAACAAAAATTCGGGTTCACTCAAGTTGGGCGATGTCCAACATATTAAACAATGTAGAGCTAATTTGTTTTTTGTTTTTTTGCAGCTGTCATACAGTTAGCCAAGTAAAACCGCTAGCTTGTAAATTGCTAAAAGAAAATGATCCTTTTATAGGAGAACTTCGATGTGGAACAAATACAACTGTAGCATCTTTGACTTTCTGGAATTGAGCTAATAACAACTTCAATACCCGTGCTGTTATAAATCCTCAGTTCTTCACAACACCCAAACTCTCCTATATTGGGAATCTTTCTCTTCCATCTCTCCATATATTTTTCTCTCTCTAACTAGTGTCACCGGCGAAACCTAGTGGTCCTTTTCCGGGTACATGCACGACATGGGGTTGCCATTGCTGTTACATCTGGCGACAGGAATGGTGATTTCAGTGGTTGTTAGCCTCTTGCGTCAAGCTTTCTTAGAGCGTAAATGATAGGGAAGGACCCCATGAGCCATTCATATTTGATCCTGACAGATTTTATTTATGTATTTTATTTTATTTTAGGGTTTATTTATTTTAATAGTTAAATTTAAGAGTTATTTTATTTTGGCAAGTTTATTTAGAGTTTGGTTATTTATAGGGGTATAGATGTTTTGGAGACAAGCAGCTTTGACTATTGAATTGAGTATTTGATATTGCATTTTTCTCTTGTTTCTCTCTTCTCCCTCGGTATCTATTGGTTTATTATTCTCTCTTCTCTATTCTTCTCGTGCTGGTCCTGCACCAGTAAACCAAATAACAAACCGACAACCTGATAGAAGAAGAGGAGTGTATCAATGACTAATTGATTTACTCTAATGTATTCATGCTTATATTATAGAATTTGGTTCTAGTTGGTATTATTGGATTTGGAATTAGGATGGCTCTTGCCCATTTTTCATTTTCTTCGTTCAATCTCACCTTGTGGTTCTCCAATCAGCTGAAGAACAAAAGAAATACAATCTGACATGTTCCAACTCTACTTCTATTTCCTTCATAATCAAACGGACGAATATCACCCTGTAAAAGTGCACCAGCCATTCTGATCTTACTCCCCAGACAATGCTTTTCAATGGTTATTACAAGTACGAAGACTGTGATGAATACAATATCTTACGCCCCAGATTGCTGTTTCAAGTAATGGTTAAAACACCGAGACAATATGAAATGTATTTGCAATGCCTGCAGAATGCATTCTTATATTTGGATTTTCCTTTGTAATGATGAACACACCTCCCACGTCAGAACTTACTTTTCACTCTAAGTTGGTTTATATACAAGTCCACTCCATCGGTAAGACAACATATACTAATGTTTGTTGCCGAGTCATCCTAATATGATAAATTTTTAATTTATATAAACACATACATGCACATGTATATCTAATATTAGATTCCAGCTTGCGTTTCTCATGCTTCAACCAAGTCTAGCCCGAATTGAGATTGGGCATGAATTTTTCTACCCAGGTTCGTTCAAGACAAAAAATATAGTGTGAGCCCAAAAAAAACCTAGTTGGGTTCGGGTTAGTATGCCCGACTTGCACTCTTATAATGTGTAGTAGTCCACTTGGCACATCATGCTTACCTAGAAATTATGAGGCCGACAGAATAAACTCGGGACATAACACGCAATAATTACAGAGTCCTCCAACCATAATTAACTTATAACTTTGTGTACATATGAGAAGTCAAGCACAACTAGTTTTCACAGGAAACTTAGTAGCCAAGTGGATGGGTTAAAGATCTTTCTCATCAAATTGTACAAGTCCTCCAAGTTTCCAACCATAAAATTATTATTATTATTATTATTTTTGCATACAAGAGATCACGTAAGAATTTATATTATAAAATATATTTTTTTAAAAACTCTTAAGGTCAACCACATAATGAAAACACAAGACCCCATGCAACAAAGTATAAAGCTATATTAGTGATTAGTCAATTAATTCATAACATACAAGCTTCTTTTTCTCAATCATTGAGTTAATGGTTTGATATTGGCAGGAAGACATGGCTGCTGCTGAAAACCAAGATGACACATGCAATGTTACAACTCAACAGATTACTATGATGCTTTGCCTTAAAGGAATCTGATAGGACAACTTATTCTGCAATAGTATAACAGCAATTTCAATATAGCTTTCTTATCAATCATGAAGTGAAAGATAATGACTGGAGAGCAACCGACGCAAGAAAATAGTAAATCAAAACAATTCTCATTAATGTTTTTTTCTTTAACAAGTTCTAAAACTCTACTAACCAAAAGAAAAGTTTTAAAAGACTAACTAAATGGATCTGCAAGTAGATCAACATTTTCCTACATCAAATACATGATCAAAGCAAGTATTGATTTAAAATTACCTGGATAACAGTCTTTGACCCAACAAATGCTTCAATTTTTTTCCAGTCACGATCAAAGCTGAAAATCAATGAGTAAATGAACAAGTAAAAAAAATTATCAGAATATATACCTTACTCTCCAGTATGGCCAACTGCAAACCATTAACTTTACATCATGATATTTTATACAGGTTGATTCTAATAACATCAGTTTTGGATCCATGTCATAAACAATATTGAAACAACCTCCTTAATGTCTAGAATTTGAAGTCCCTTGAAGTATTTAATCCCTGAATTATTTAATTTCATGGTTTCAATTATCTTGCTTCCGATTAAGTCAACCAGAATTTTGTATTCAGAGGGCAGATTCCAAGGAACCCAAATTTTAAAACAGTAAAATTCCATCCATTTCCAAAATATGGCAAAACCAAATAATTTCATTCATGCATGATATTTGTTGAAAAAATTGGAGCATCAAGCCTGATAATTAATGCTCCCAATTTAGACAATTAGTTATTCAAATTGACGTGATCATGATAACTCCTTTTGTTTCCAAGAAAATGTAGAAAATAAAACATGGTATAATCTAGAATCCTAATTTCAGGCACCAAAAAACCCAAACCAAACCAAACCAAACCAAACCCTCCCCTCAACTAAAAAACTAATGCAACTATATGCTTTATTGAAGTGAATTCTCCATTACATACACAGACCAAAACAACATCGGACCCAAAATTTGTTTTCTATCCATCCGGTTTCTTGACAACCAAACACATAATCAATGAGAGAAAGAAACTTACAATTGGAGGGCTTCCAGAAACTTGTCGTGTTCTTGCTTGGTCCAGCTCTCTCTAGACTTGGTGATAGTGTAGGGCTTCTGGATCTTCTTGTTCGGATCATCCGACGACAAGGCAATTGCATTTGTAGTCGCAGTTACAGCTGCAGTAATTGAAGTTGGAGTTGATAGAGAATCGAGACCAGGAAAGCTCATTTTCATAAAATTCTTGAGATTGTGGGTTTGGTTTTAGAGACACCATATAGAATTAAAAAGCTGTGCGGTTTTGTTTTTTCGAAAACAAAAATTTTTCATTTTGTTATTTAGTGGAATGAGCCAAACCGCAAATTTACCTCTAATGCAAATATTCAACGCTACTGTCGCTCGAAAAGATTAAATTTTTACAAATGTAATTATTTATGCAAAACATGTGTTAATTTTATGCACAAGTGAACATTACACCTACACGAACAGTAAAATCAGCAAAAATCCAAACTTGTCTCTTAAAAATATAACATTCTATCAAAATGGCTTGGCTGAATATTATTGGCCATGGGCAGGTTGATCCAGAAACTTCTCGTTTGTAACCTTGTTAAATACCGTCTAGCAATCGGCAACCATAAATCATATATCTGCATAGGAATGAATAAAAGCTACGACCGTGCATCAAGTGAAAACTGTTTTATGATCATGTGAAACAGGTACTCCATTAGAACTTCTCGTGTGTGAAAATTAAACAGAAACACTCTGAATGTTGGATAAAAACCATTGGGAATCTCTCGTAAAGAACAAATTACATCAGGAAGAAGATTAACCCACAAACAGAAAACATGTACAACCCTGATGTCAGTGTGAAAATTGAATGCTTTACAACTTAGAAGCTCTTTTGAACAATATTACAAGCCTCAAGGTATAGGAATAGGCATTTGTCAGGCTGCTTAGTTCTTTAATGTTCACAACCTAATCAAGCCAGCGAGTAATCCCATCATCTTCTCCTACAGCTGCAAGAATTTCAATGCGTACATCCAAAGCAGCCTGCAGTTTACATCAATATAAGCAATTGAGTGAGAGAGAGATTAAAAACTTCTGATGGGCATTCATTTGCAAATTTTATTCTGCTGACTCAATTCCCACGGCTTAATTATGCAATATGAGAGCATATTGTGAAGGTGTGTTGTGAGCCAGTCAACGAATCACCATATCACTTCATGTGGAGCACTGTTAAGTGAAAGGGCACTGTAACCGTCTCAAACCATCAACCACACTTGGGGTTTCCACACGGAAAGGGTAGAGTTTCCCATTTCTTGTAACAATAGCCCCTTGCACGTTATCTGGATCTGGAAGTCAAAATCTTCAATTCTAAAAAACTGGGGCTCCATTTACTGTTGCCCAATGCCTTAGGTTCTAAAACCAACAGCATGGTACAAAGAATGCCACGGCAAAATATTACAATGTGATCACTATATACATGTACCGACACAGTTACAAATGTAAGCATTGACCATGATAACTAACTTCCCTATACCAGGTGCTAGTTCTGCCAATCATCAATCTAATGGATAGGGAGCTCAACTCATGAAATTGGGAGTGTGGATATAAAGTTCCTTAACTACTTTCATACCCATAAACGTCGATCATTATTTCTAATAATACTTTTTAAAACTTCTGTCAATGATTGAAACAAAACCATTCAACTGAGCATCCTATTATTCACTAACTTAAATGCTGAACATGTTTTGAAGCCATATAGGGAAGGTCTATTGCTGGTGCTATTTGGAATCTTCCAAGATTCCTCTCAGCTGTAGTAATATTTTGCAATAATCACTCAACTAGTCCACATTATGCAATTGTACGGGATAAAGAAAGGAACTTACCGAGGGATTTCTACAATTGACCAGTCTACATTCCTCCAAGGAACCTTCAAATGTCCAACTCTCCCAGACATCAAAGCTGTGACTAGCAAATACGAATTCCATTCTTCTATTTATCTGCAATATCAAAAATCGAATTCAAAATCCTTAGACAGTAGAGACTTCAACAGTGTAATTCCATTTATCATTCATTTAATATTCATGCAGCTTCTTAAGAAGCAATAGGTTTGAAATCATATATCAGCCTTGAATAAAGTACTCACTATGAACTTAAGCAACTTTCACATTTATAGTTATTCATGCCAAAAACTCATAAGATTGAACGTAAAGAATCTCCTGATTCAGGAAGCACATGCTTTCATGATAAGAAAAGTTGCCTGGAATTTCGAGACAAAAATACAAGGCTGATGATACATGTCTGATGATATGATTCAATAATATTTCTTTCCACACACCATTGACACTTCATGATTGCTTATTTTCGAAATTCCGTATGCATGTGGCTTACTTTTTGAAAGATTTTGTTATATATAAAACATGTTGGTCAAGATCTTATTTAGGGAATGATAGCTTCCCATATAATGATGCACCCTTTAAAAAGTAACATTTTTTAATAATTAGATGTTTTATCTAGAGAAAATATGAAAATAGAGATAAGCCCCACGTGTTTTTCTTGTATAATTGATCCTTCGAGCCACAGAAAATAAGGACTTGTTAGCAATAAATAAAATATCGATAAAAAAGATATATCACAAGTTTAAAAATACAGATATATCGATGGATATATCATAATTACATATCGGTAATAAATTTTTTGAAGTATTAATTGAGATGCTAATGCATCATTTTGATTTAGTATATTACAAATAAAATCCAATCAAAAAAAATATTTCAAATGTATATATATTTCATAAGTATGTGGTATGAAACCAAAAAAAAGTGCACGCTGATAAGAATATAAAGTTCACTAATTATTATAATTTACATAAAATCTACTTACATTAAAATAAATAAGGGTCAAATAAGCATACATTTCAAATATAGTTTAAATATACATATCCATTTACATTAATAATGTAAAACATTAACTTCCTACTAGGTTAAATTCAAAAGTGTGATATTTTGCAATATAATGTGATCTTACGAGAATTTTCAAATCTAAAAAAAATGTGATATTTTGCAATATTCTGTGATTTTTTCACATTCAAATATCGTATCGCAATTGCAAAAATTGCAAAAAATTGCGATATTTTATTCCATGCCTATTAGCGATGTGGCCAATGAGATTTGTGAAGCAATTTGAATGCTTGAGAAGGTGACAAAGAGATTCTTGATAATCATTGGTGAGAGTTGGCTTTTTTATTCTCTTTGAGATAACAAACCTCAAACAAGTAGAAAGAAGTAATGAATTTTTGGAGTCAATAGAAAGAAATATTGCCCGTTCAAGATATAGAGAAACTCAACTGCTTTCTTGTAACATTTAAAACTGTAAAAAAGACAAATTTTAGTGTGAAGTGAAACTGTACATTTGATGTTCACTGATAAAACCTTTTCTAGATCTTGGTTAGGATTTGGGATACTTTCATATCAGACAAAATGATTTCAGGCTCCAGCTCTAGCCAGAGTTGCAAAATTATCGCAATTTTCAGCCCATCAGAACCCACATTTTCAGTTGAGGCAATATCTTTTAAGTCACTTTCTCCATATTTGTTAACATATCTTTGGCCTTCCTTCTCCTTTCTAACAAGTAACAACACCAGTTCAAATCTTGTCACCCAGCACAAAGTTACAAACATATCAGTAACCTTTATAAACCATAGCAATCAGTGCTACCTCATCCCAATAATGGTATCCTGCAGCCCAAGACCTTTGACATTCTGAGGTCCACCAAAAGAACTACCTTCCTCCCCTTCCTTCCATTGAGCTGCATCCCTTAAGACATGGTAAACAAACATAATGTCTGAATTACGTTTCCTAGAGATGCATCTGTTCCTCAAAGAGCTACCAACAATGATCAACTTAATTTTATCCACGAGAGTGGAAATCATACTTTGACTTCTAGGAATCTGGCGTGAAATCCATGTACACGTCCTCCGATACCTTCAAATCAAAGAAATGGGATTTTCGACTAAATACCTTACCAAAAGATAGTGAACTGAAGTCTATCCCTTTTGAGGCTATGCACCATCCCTATCCTAAAAATAATTTCCCATTTTTCCTTCTATCCAAATGCACAATAAAATTGCAGAGGTGGTAAATTGCCAGATTACTTCGTCTCTTTCCCTACCAAAGCCCAAAAGTCCACTCCAAGAAGATATATGTCAAGAAACACACCAGGTGATACAAAGTTAAAAGATATGCCGAGAGTATATTCACTGGGCACACTTCCATTCCTCCTACATAAGACAAACATTTGAGGTCAACACTGTGTAGAGCCTCCTCTTATCAAGCATATAACAAATGTTAACCTTTCCCTGGGCCACTTTCCAGGCTGAAGCTTCCAGGTGAAACCCTAGAACTCCAGGTCAAAATACACGGGAAAGGTGGAGGGCTGGAGCTAGTGATACTCAACTCAACTTAACAAAACCTTATCTCAAACTATTTGGGTATTCAGGATTCATGTTCATAAGAGATCACACTGGCTATTAGGTACCTAACATATGGAGCTAGTGATAATAGAATGAAAGAAAGATTTGAAAGAAAACCTGCCACTAGAATCTAGTGTTTATCAGGATGCTGCAAGACTTGCCATCAAGACAATTATAAATCTTGAAGGTTAAAGGATAAAAACCTTTTATTTCTTTTTATTTATTTTTCTCCGATAAGACCTTTTATTTCTCTATTGGTCCTCTAAATTCAAAGAGCTCAGCCCACTAAAAAAAGGAGCTCAGAATTTATTGGTCAGTAGACCCTCAATGCCACCTTTTCCATTAACTGTCTCTTGCCCTTTTTAAATTATAGGCCATCAAGGAAGAATCAGTAAAAGTAGATTGTTATTAATTAACAGAAAAATAGCCAGTAGTAATTGCAAAAGCCCTGTTATCATGTGGACCATGAGATAGAAACCACAAATTGTTAAACTCCCAGATTTGATCCAAAATGCTTAAAGATTGTGCTGCAAGTTTAATAGCCCTCTCCCCTTATCAACCAAGTAAATAAAAACTTAAAAACTTGCAACTTGAACCTTCCAGGTCGAAGTGAATATATATAGTGCTAAAAGAGCATGCCAAAACAAGATATCGTGATTATAAACTAGAACTCGTAAGAGCTTTTCAAAAAATAAACTAGAACTTCAAAGAATTAAAAGTACCTGCAACAACTTTCCACCAGCGGTGAAAGATCGCAAGCCAATCGTGTTCTGCAGAAATAGCATTCATATAATCAATCAGAACCAGCATAACAATTCAAAAATACAGATGCCACTGGCCACATAAATTAAAAATAATAGGCCCAAAAAAAAAAAAAAAATGGAAGTTCTGTTCAAAAACCTTGCTTCTGAAAACAACGAGGAATTGTGCCGCTGGATCTCTTTTTGTTACGTTTAGCATTGTGTCTAGGAACCAACCACCGCCTTGAACTCTTTGCCTAGAGACATGAAGCACAGGATGATCTCTTGAATGCAAAGCTATAACATATCCATCCTTCAGCAGTTCACCAGACTTTCCACTAAGTCTCATGCTTGATTTTAGATGCTGCTCAGAAGACAATTCTTGTATTGATTCAATTGGTGTTTTCCTGCTTCTTGAATCTTCAGGGGAAGCAAACCGTGAACTGGAACTAAGCACTTGATCAGTGCCACTCATCACAGTATCATCCTCTCGATGTGAGGTACTCTCTTTTTCTAATGCAGAAGGATCATCTGATTTGTGCAAGGATTTTTGGCGGGCATGCCTCTTTTTAGCCTTCTTACCTGATCTGCTATGCTTTCCTTCAGACCAAGTGGAAGTGTTTTGAGATGAAACTGAACTCTGATGCTGGCTAGGTGACTCCTTTGTTTGATTGGTACCCGTTCTCTGGGAAACTTCTGAAGTTACATGTATATCATCTGTCAATTGCTCACCAACAGAACCCTGCAAGGCACTTTCATTGTCTTGTTTATCACACTGTTCATTTTCATAAGCTATTTCACTTTCCTCATCTTCCTCGTCAGAGACGGCATTCTTTGGAACAACATTGTCCAAGAAGAATGACTCCAAAATTGAAATAGCTTTCTCCCGAATCTCCATCCACGCTTCTTCACTATAGTCTGCACTGCGGGGAAGTATCAATACATTGGGCATCTCCCTTACCTGAAATAAAGCCACAATTAGAAAATTTCGCCTTTTCGGTTAAGTATATTCACTAAAAATTGCCAGCGGGCACAACTTGTATATTCACTAAAAAGTGCCAAGGGGCACAACTTGTAAAAGTATGAAGGTCTTCTTCTCTCCACGCAATGCCTATCTAACGAGATTGTCACGGTCAATCTTCCAAGTTCCAGGCATAAAACCATACTGGTTTTTTAATATACTCATTGAAGTACGTAGGTTCTTTTGTAGTTTCACAGAAGCTTCTCAGCAATTTTACCACCTATGTTATAGAAGGATGTCTATTTACATTATTGTTTGAAAAAGAGGATACAAAAATGAAGAGGAAGGAGGAGCAAGGGAAGATGGAGAAGAAGAAATTTCGTTTGAAAGGAGAATAAATAAATATAGAAGTTAAAATTCCCACAAGAAAAACACAACTATAGCATGATAACAAGTGGAAGGAATCTGTGGAAACACTGAATCTTTGGCTTTCCATTCTGCTAAAAAGTCAGCTTCTCCATTTTTCCTAGTAGGGACCAACTCTAAGGAGCATTCCATTGCTCTAGAGTCTCGACAAGTCTACAACTTCCTTTATGACATCTATTGGCCTCCAAGGGCACCCCTTTCCTTTTAGGATCCAATCGATAATGGTAATGCTATAGCTATTACACTATCATAACAATGTCCAGATATGAATGCTTCTCTCAAACGTAAGCCTGAGGTTCCCAATTCTGCCCTCATTCCTATCTCTTCACAATATGGGCACAAAATATTTATGCTCCCTAATGGTTTTTGCAAAGCCTCCTTCCCAGTTGTCCCAAGTTTCCAGGGAAAACTCTTGAAATGCAATAAGTTGAACCTATATGGAAACTCTGAATTTTTTCTTATTTTATAGTTGAAAGGGCACATTATTGTACTAACAAAATATCCAAATTGTTGCAAATGAAACAACTACAGCCATAACTATAAGCCAGATTGTTCCAGCAATAAAGCAAAACCTCATCTCTGCACTACAAAAAGATATAAAATGAAAAAAAACTCAAGAGTAGAGCAACTAATTTATCTTTTCCTTGAATCATTCCATACCTCTAAATCATATGTGCAACTAATGTAAAGAGGGAGAGAAACTCACTGAATGACTGTTATGTGCACTAATATGTAAGACAAAAGGGTCGAAAGGGAATTCAACAACCGTTCCATAAAAATCTTAATGTGAGGTGAAATCAACTATAAAATACTATATGAAGAAATGTGGTTAAAAAACAAAAAGAAAAAATCACCCACAGGAATAGGGATATAAATTGTATTGGCATTTTCAAACAATAATCTGCAATCATATGATTCATGACAAGAATCCTGCCCAGAAAAACAACATACACTCAACAAACATTCCATATCATATATGCATACCCTAAGACTATTCATCATACCCATGCTTCCATCCATTGTGGCCCGTCAGCACCATCCAGAGCACAGCCTGCAAGGGTTCCATCAATCATAAGTTGCTTTACAGCACAATCATCCAAGAGTTGGCTGCTACCAGTATTCACCAGAAATGCCCCTACATAGAAAAGGAAATTACCCTATAGGTGAAAATAGGAGGGACCCCAGAAATTTTTCAGAGAAATATTACAGATACAACATGGAAAAGAAGAAGAAGAAAAATACCAGGCTTTATGTGCTGCAAACAGTCTGCATTGATAATCTGGACCGTTTCATCTGTCAGATCGCAATGGAGAGAAATAAGGTCACTTGCAGCAAGTAAATCATTAAGGGTATCCATTCTCCGGGCAGCTGGAGGAAATGTTATGAAGGATCTACTTAATTTTCCTTTTCCCTGTACAAATGTAACATTGTATCATATTAAAGAACAGATATTAATGCAACTAGGTGGTAACACGTATACACAAATCATAGTGAAACACTTCATGAAGCTCATTAATTGCTTCCAATTGAAAAGAATGCAAGAATAGAACTCCTCCACTTGTTGCATTGGTTTAAGAAAATATATAAATTTAGAAACCTCCAAAACATCCGGACATCCATGCTTTTCATATTCTCAAGGAGAACTCCAATCCATTTATTTATCATAAGATTCACTCTTGTTGGCCTTTTTATAGCTCTTCAACCTAGGTTGTCAAGTTTAATCTTTCACCCTAATTTAGCAAAATGTACTGTTTCAGCTGAGAAAAAGAACATTGGACCCCAACTTCACACCTCATTCAAATTTGGCTTATTCAGGCCCCTTTGGCCCTTTTGCTGGACTTGGTTCTAGTGGACCAAACTAGGAAATTTGTTTGGTACTTGAACTGTACACTTCTGCAAGCTTATATTTATTGGGTGTTTCTATCACCACATTAGAGAGAGAGAAGAATATTTTAGTCATTATCTTGTTTGGATGGCATGATTGGGTGCATTGATCAATTCAAATGTGGGACCACTAATAGCAGATTGCCCAATCTGAAAATCTATCTTCTCCATCCCATGGTGGGCACAAAAATTCCCTTAGTCTGCAAAATGTAGATGTTGTTCCCTTAATTCTGTTGCAATCTATTCAGTGGAGTAGTAAGCACTAAGCACCTTAAAAGTAGAGAAAAAAAATATGCCATGATTTTGACAGCTCGGATGTTCCCTTTTTTTTTTTTTAATCTAAGTCAATTAAAAGATAGAAATCTTAAATAGTTAATCCTATGTTTGTTTTTTTTTTTGAAACATCTTAGCATGCTGAACATAAATAGTAGGGACAAGGCTTTGTTGAGTTCCTTAGCTAGCCAAATTGGAACCTAATTCCATTAGAGTTTTAGCCACATGATTCTGTTTTATTCTCCAGCTTCTATTATTTATATCTATACTCAACTCAACAATACCTTATCGCAACTATTTGGGGTCGACTGAGTGCCCAAGTATTTACATATAATCTCAGAATTCATGGTAAAAAAAAAATCTGACAAAGTTTTATGCTGGCTATCAGTTATCTATCACAACTCTCAGTCTTTTATGGGCTTGGAACCGATTGTGTAACGATATAACACCAAGCACAACACAAGCGGAGTTATATTAATTATGTGTATAAATTTATATATGTATGTAAATATTTTATGGTAATAAACACAGAATGAAAGACCACCATTCTGATAGTAATGTGTTTCATACTTTCATTATATTAAGCTTCCTTTGGTTTTGTATAAAGTTAAATTTCCTAACTGCACAAAGCAAAAGATAAAAATCAAATTGTTTTTTTCCTAAATAAATTGCAATGCAACTTAAATTTGATGAACTGATACCTTTGCTAATTAACTACACACTACATTGATCCACTTTTATTTAATAATCTGCTAACTACTCTAAGCAGATAAAGCAGCAAAAATCCAAAAGGTCTGTTATCATTAATTGAACATTAAAAAAAAACTCAAATCAATAGACAAATCATACAGTCCATGAACAGAACATATCAAAGATCATATTTTGGCAAACAAAACACTAATTAGGGATTGAGAAATCACACATTGGCTAAAACACTATTGATCGTAAGAACAATTCCTCTATCTTCTTTTCTTTCTTTTTCTTGGTACAATCTGTCCAGTGCAAAAATCTGTCCAACTCAATCTTTCTGTATTGGACAGATTGTAACACTACATGTTTCTGTGTCTACGAGTGTTCGCACTTTAGCTACTGAAACACTAACCAGAAAAAGATATAACTATACATTTTAGTTAAGAACTGCTGAATGCAACACTAGATCATCCAATCCTATAGGATTCATACCTTGTGAACATCGAAATAGAGCACGCTCATCTTGAAAGCCAAGCTGCGAGTAGCCAAAGACCTGGCGGACGCAGATCTGCCGATGATCCCCAACACGAGGCCGCGGCAGCGGCGCATGCCGCTGGCATAAGGGCTGGACGGAGCCGAGCCAGCCGGAGGCGGAGAGGGCGTGGCGGGATAGAAGGTGAGTGCGACGGAGGAGGCCGAGAAAGAGTGCCATGACGGTGTCAGCGACCTCATCGGCGCGGGAGACGTCGACATGGACAAGGCGTTGGAGGGAAAGGTCGGCGGCGAGGGCGGAATCGACGGAGCGGTCGGAGGAGCCGAGGCAGAGGACAAGCTGCCAAGGGCGGAGGCGGCGCTGAGCAGCGCGGGGGAGGAAGGCGAGGGAGTGGAGGAGAACAGCAGCAGCGGACTCGATCTTCGCCTCCGCGAGGCGGCTGAGGGGCACGTACTCGACGGAGGCGACTCCAGCGAGGCGGTCTTGCTCGAGGCTGGTATCCTCGATGCAGTTGAGCGTCACCACTGAGGGAAGAGGAGGTGCAGCGTTGTTATGGTGAGCCATTGTCCCAGTAGATCTGGAGGTACTGGTGGTGTTGGCGTTGACAGATTCTCTGCTTTTCATGTCATCATCTTCCAACAACTTCTTGCTTTTAGCAGAGGCATTTTCCTCCAGTTCTGCTGATGATGCGTCGTTTTTTCGGTTCTTCCACTGCTGGTTGAGAGAGGTTGAAGCGTCTGTCGCTCAGACCCTTGTCCTCCCTCTCTCTAAAATGTCCTCGTAATTCTATTAATTCCTGTCATGTCCCAATTTTTTAACAGCAAAAATACCCAAATCTTCACCTTTTTGTTTTCTATTCTTTTAATTTTCGCATTTCAATAGGCAGGACATAGCTCGTATGACACCCTATCACTAGAGTGACATGTCCACTATTTTTAAAATTTTGCATTTCAAGAAGTAAAACAGAGTCACATATCCATTATTTTTTGAACTCGTATGACATTTCGCCACTACAATAGCATGACCATGTTAGTGAAAGGAAATGTGCATTGAATCACACATTCAAAGATCACATAGAACATAATCGATAATATACAAAAAATTTGATAAAATGTTAACAAACCACCCATTCTTTTTAGTTTTAAAAAAAATAATATTTTAATTTTATTAAACTAATTCCCTTTATCATCATAAAATAACCCATAAACTCGTAAAATTATAAAAGTGATAAATTAAATTAGTAACCTCCAAATTTACAATATATCCTTCAGTGTCCTTATATATAGGTTATGTTGTCTTTCCAAGAAAATATTGAAACAGTCTCATTATCTTTCTATAGGAATCGGTATTCACTTCACCATGTATTCCAAAACCAACACATTCCAACGTAAAATGCCTAAAAAGGATCTAAGAACAATATGAAGACATTAGAGTGATTTAAATCTCCAAGAACTGTTGAAGATTTCTGTTTATTCCACAAACGTTACTTATTGCACAACCAGATTGTAAGGAAGAATGCGGATTAAAAAAAAAAGTTAATATATGGATAATAACTCGAAGAAAGAAAAAAAAAAACCTGCTACAAAACTTCAACCGTGCAAAATATCTACAATAACAAGTGTAGATACATCTTAACTCCTGCAAGCACATCCACAGAGATGCATCATAGCATTCCCCTGAATCCCCCATCACTAAAAAGTCTTGATGGTCCAAAGATTCAAGCACAGCTATATCAAGCTCAGAAATTTGTTTAAGCAGCACATTCCTAGTCATAAAACTGAGCCACAGGGATGAGCTGGAAGAGGTGGTGGCTTCCATTAGAGAATCATGTCAAGTGAACCAAGATACTGTGCAGCTCCACCCAAAGTGCCAAAGCTCACTCCTGCAATGCGCTATTATGCCTCCTACTTCATTAACCACCATTCTTGGGATCTCAATCTCAGTAAAGTCCCAAAAAAAAAACACTTCTTCTCATTTCTTTGCCTAGCCCACAGAGTCACAGGTTTCCACCTGAAAAGATCAATTTTAGAAAAACCTTCTCCTGAAGTTCCTAGTGGTTGCTTGATACGAGCGCATGAGCAGTCCAACACCAATTCCAACTCCAATGCACATCCCAAGGCCGATCCCCACCCCAACTCTTACACCGGCATTAAACCAAGACAGTTGTCCATCCTCACCAGCATACATGTCTTCTGAGTAGAAGCCGTGTCCAATTTTTCCATCTGCCTCATAGTCATCAATTTCTGCCTCCGTGATCTGCAGAGGCCCCAAATGAGATCATGAATCAATTAAAACAACAAAAAATCAAATAAGTATGCAATTCCAAACATGTGCTGGTATCAGCAAGAAAAACAAAAAACAAAAAAAAAAAATAATAATAATAATAGTTTGGGTGAAGTGCAATTTCACTGCATTTGCCAAGAAACTATTTACCAGCTGGGACATACATGGTTACAGCTGCACAATGTTAACAGTCAATTAAATTTTTCTAGCCCAGGAATGATTTATAAAGCATTACCTCATCCAAAATCAATTTTCATGCTCACAAAAAAGGGTTCTAAAGCTTGGATTGGGTATCGACAGGTGTCTCAATTGAAAGATATAAAACTCTGCCTAATAATTAATAGTCAATAACTTAACAATCTCAAGTAATTATAATTTTTTGAGGAATCAAAATCATTCCATGGTGAATAATTTATTATTCTATTACTACCGTATTTTATTAGAATGGAAAAATACTTATGTATACAAATATAAAAATTCTTAGCCACAGAGATTTTTTAGTAATAAAAAAAGGAGATTAAGAGCCTTTTTATAACTTAAAATAGATATCATACACCTTTTCTATGGAAGAAAATTATCACCCTTAAAAATATGTACGCATGTGCTATTTTAACGCTGAAAATCACCCAAGAAAGACACAGGAAGAAAATCACTAATGAAATCAAATCTTTCCAAATCCCAAATGAGCACCGAAAAATACAGCAGAAAGCCATAATCATTGCTCCCCAACAAAGCCACACAATAAATAGAACCAAAGGTCAACTGAAAATACAATTGATTTGCTTTTATATCAATTGTACCTACTACACAATCCGGATACAACCACCAGCTTCAATACCCTACTATTCAAAAAATTTGTTTCTGTTGAAGGAAACCTTCTAGTTCAAGATGGCATCAACAATATTTTGAACCTGCCCCACCCCATGCTGATTATATAATATATATATATATATACACACATACATATATATAACTATGTTACAATAACATCCCTTATTAATTCAGTAAATTCCACAACTATAACTTTCGTAATCTAACTGTTTGGTATTTCAATGGTGTTTTACCATAATTTATAAAAAAAAAAAACCTTCAGTCCTACTTCAGCACCTGATCTGCCCAACCCATTCACATTTAGGAGACTTTGACAGCTTAAAGATAGATAAAGAAGCAAAAAACCAACAATATTCCACGTGGGAGAGACGAAAGAATAAAGATTCAAAAGTGCAACAAGAAATGATGTCATATCAAGAGATGTATAATACTTAACAGAAATCTATTATCCCACATTGGAGAAAAATGAAAAGCTGTGCCACATCTTCCTCTAAAAAGTGAGGTAGCCTTAATGATAACACATATACATCAGAAGTTAGTGTAAGTATGCCCCTTGAAATAAATTGAAGTTTTTTTAGAAGTGAAGTGTCTCAACATAGTTTAAAAATTTGTAAAAACCATCGGCAAACTCATCCCACCCCAAGCAAATTTAAATTTTGCCCTGCCCCAACCTGTCATGGGTCCGGGATGACAGGTTTGGCAAACATTATATCTTTCTGGACAGGTTTGGGACAAAGGCTATCATGTCCCAAACCAGCTTCCCATCCCTAGACAAATGTATGCAAGAGGATGCATTCACAGCAAAACACTAAATAATATTTGCAACCAAAAAATACATCATAGAACCGGAAAGAACCTCTAAAATGACAAGTGATTAGGGTAAAAACTGTAGTCCATCATCTTTAAAATAAAAATATGAAGAATTAGATTATTCTCATCATCAATTATCAATTCCACTGGAGGTGTCAATGTAAATCTGGAATGAGTTGAGCTTTAACAAAAAGCTTTTAAGAACCCGTTGGAATGGTGTTCCATTCAAAGCAAGTTCAGCATTATTATTATTGTTATTACTATTATAATATGTTGTTCAGCATTCTCATTATTGATCCAGATTCACGTCCTCTATTTTTCTTCCTTTGATAAATTAAAATCAGATTCATGCTTAAAAAAAATCTTTTATCAAGCCTAGAAAAACTCAAACTCCTCCAATTTATCTATATGCTATTTCATTTGCTCAAAAGGTCTTCAATCAAATCTAATAAACTTTCCTAGAATTTATTTTTGGTAATAAGTAATAACACACTGCTCCAATCTCCAGAGAAGGTCTGTAAAATCAAGATGAGTACTCTATCATCATATTGGTATTTCTTCAGTCCCCCTAGGTTCTTTTGTCACTCGTATCATTTGTCCAAGCCTAATTCTTCTCCCTAATTTTTTTTTTTGGTTTTTTTGTTTTTTGATAGGTAGTTCTTCTCCCCAAATTTCAATCTCAATGTTGTGCTATCAAGAAGACATTTAAAAGGTGCCTCCGAAGCAGCATCCCACATGGCATGGACTCATGGACAATATGAACAATTGAATATCAAACGCAAAGAAGTACACATTTCAACCAAATAAAATGCAAATCCCCCTAGTTGTTGAGTCAAGATCATCTAAGAAGTATAGGGGTGAGGATAACAGTCATGGAATCTCATCATATTAAATAAACAATCCCCACACCTGCCAGTGCCAATACAAAACAACCAAACCATACTACAGAGCAAATGCTCCTCAATAATTCAGCGCACATAATAACTAGGTCTCCTCCCTGACGTAGGCAGGCTGCCCTTGAAGGTAGATATTGGTACTATGCAGGATGCCTTATAAGATTATGTGTCATGCCAACAGTGCAATGTGTTCTAGATAGATTGGGCCACCAAACACTGAATAGAAATTGAAGAAATAATCATCATTTAAAAAAAAAAACCAAAATAATTGAACAAATACAAAAATCATAAAATCACTTAACTTTAAATTTTTACATGCACACACAAGAATATTTTGTGTATATAAAAGCTAGAACCCAACTTAAACTTAACTATAACGCATAATTGCAAACCAACTAGGAAACTTGGTTTGAGATATCAGAATTCAAAAAACATCCAACCAAAAGTTTAACATCACTTAATATTGAACAACAAATTGTACATTGAATTTCATGCTGGACTCCTCGTTCTTCATGCTATTGGATTTCAACTCAATTTAATAAATTCTTATCCCAAGAACTAGGGTTGGCTAAAAAATCAATTCCTTTCTTATCCATTTCATTTTATGTTTATCCTTATCCCAGCCTTGTACCTTCAGCTAAGCTAAGGTTTTCTTTCATCCTTGCAATGCCTTCAACTTAGATCAATGTACATACGACTCCTGCTTGGTGCAACCATTAGTCTCTATTGCACAAAAGCTAGTTTTTCCACCTTTCGCTCAACTCTTTAGAGTTGTTAATGGTTGCAAAAATCTTATTTCTTGAATACCCATCCATCCTTGTTCTATCCTTCTGGCATGCACATTCATGATTCAACTAAGCTCACATCTTATACCTTAACCAAGTAACCAATTTAAATTTAAATCATGGCTGGCCAGATAGCCTTTTTCTATGGTTTCAATGGAAGTAAATGGGTATGATAGGTGAGACTACAGAGAGTAGTCCAAAAGCACTTCATCCATCCTACTCCAAGTTTATGGAGGCAGCATCTTTTTTATCTCCTTCCTAAAATGATCAGTCTAAGTTATAAAGTGAGTCACCTTGACTCGCTATCATTCCTATTCCAAGTTTGTCCCAAACTCCTATTTCTACTCCAAGTTTTACCAAAAATCACATTCCACATATCATCCATCAATCTTAAAGACTTTTACTCGGGCCCGCCAATACAAGGTGTTGAAAGGGGCAAGCTGATACAACCCTGAACCACCCTAACCTCCGGCATTATTTGCATGAATTGATAGGTCTCAAACTTGAACTAGTATTTTCATGCTTGACAAACCGATCTTTTACTATAAAACCAAGGGAAAAGCAAACTGCACCTTGGTCTTTATACACTCAATTTACCATGAAACAGCTAATGATCCTTCAGAACTTTTTATGTTAAGTTCCACTAAAGGCCATAGAGACAATGAATTCCTTTTTTATTCACAGAACAAATCAGCCCTCATATCGCAAATAGCTAATGTAGCTTTCGATCCACAAGCAATAACAAAAAATAGATTTTCCCCCCTTTGCAATGCACACTCCTCTCCCCTTTCAATGTTAAAATGCCCATGGTTCAAGTTGTTATGCTACATTAGTGGAGAAAAAGAGAGTCTGGACATCTTACTTATCTCAACTCATCCAATTGCAAATCATCCCCCCCCCCCCCCCCCCCCCCCCCCCCCAACCCTTCCCAAAAAAAAAAAGAAAAAAGAGGACCACTTGAAAAAAAAATTATATAAAAAAGGCAAATTCAAAATAAAAATTCACGCCCATACTATTTCAGCAAAAGACTGAACCATAAAGGCCATTATCCTAGTCCCACTTATACAGGGTACTAGACGGGGTACACGGGAGATAAGACCTATTCTGTGGCATTGTTTTTGCACAAAGGAGCTGCTCCCATACTCAAACCCAGGATTTCACACTTGACGGCCAGATCATTTTTACCATTGCACCAAGCAATGTGCAATGGCCCCCAAAGCAACTACACTATACACAGAAAATTGGAATAGCATCTGTTGACACGATAAAATTACCTGTAATTTACGCTGTTGATGCAAACCATTACCACATTTCTGCTCCTTCCCAATCTCTTCGTCTTCTGGAATGGCATCAAGCATCCCATGCCTTGATGGCTTCCGCCTTGGACTAAGTTGAATTGTCTTCGTCAGTATCACAGGCACACCCGAACAACTTCCTGCAATATAAACCTCAATTGAGGGTGACGAAATCCCAAGTTTTGGCTGAAAAAATGCCGACGACCCACTTGCAATTGACGCCGCCATATAACAATCCATACTCCACCCAGTCTTTGAATCATTCTCTAACCCCACGCCCCCATTACTCCAACCAGCGTCCATTCTCTCCAAAGACCCACACAAAATCATCTCCTCGTGCTCATGCACCTCAAATTCGACAGCACCTGTAACCCTAACACTATCTGTAGTCACATATGTCACCTCCGATGATTCTTTATCAAGCCGATCGCGACGAAGCGTTAACGACACTGCCTCGGAAGCCGGAATACGCGCGCCATTGATTTCAAGCGAAACGCCAATTTCACGACGAATATGGCGAAGCGTGAGGTGGTCGGGAACGCTATGAACGGAGCACGGCGCTATACGCACGTAAAAAAGCCGAACCTCCAACCAACCAGATGACTGCAATGAAGGCCCGTTCATAAGACGATACATATTCAATTTTGGTTTTCTACCGATCGCCGTAGACAACTCCTCGTCTTGATTATCCATAAAACCTTAAATTCCAATCAAAATCAACAATTTTTGAAAAAAGGGTTTCAAAAGCAAGCAAAATCAAAAATAGGGTTCGGATATCATCAGAGATCAACTTTTACGATCAAAACAAACAAAATACGAAGAAAAATAATTAGGGTTTTGAATGCAAACGGATTGAGGAGTAGTTTTTGCCGGTGATTTTGAGAAATTTGTTAGGATCCAAAAAGTGAAGACGGGGTCAGAAGAGAACAAAGGCGAGACGGTTGGGATATTATGCGCGCGAGTTGCACGCGTCGTCGGGACGATTGGAGAGTTTTACAGGGAAGCGTTAACGGTGACAGAGAGGATTAACGACGTTAGAGTTCATATCTGTCGCTGGCTCTTTGCATGTATGAAGCGTGTCCTAGACTCTAGTGTCACGCGTTGGCACAAAGCCCAATCCAAGCGAAGTTGGGCCGAGCCAGGATTGAAATGGTTTAAGCCAAATTTTTTTTATTATTTTTGTTTTAGATTTTAGAATTGGGGTGATGAATAAATTTCTATCCGATTGATGTAAGTGCACTTCTCGATGCAATCAGTGTTAATTCCATTACTTTTTCTGTATCAAAAACCTCTAGAAATGAGTTTCTCTTTCAAAAATAGCAACTCAATTACTGAACTAAACAATATCTTAATTTATCATATGAATGACTCAACTAAACAATATCTTAATAAATTAGTTTAAAAACAAAAGAAGTACATCAAATAAGTAACTCAAGCAGAAAGGCCAACTAACCTTCATATAATATAAGAAATAGGTGATATATATATATATATATATAAATGAAAAAATAATAATAAATTAGTTTAAAAACAAAATAAGCTCGACAGGCAAATAATTCAAACAAGTTTGATATAAACATATATATATTATTTGTTTTATAACATAGTGTATATATATATATATGTATAAAGTTTTCACTGAATAGAGGATTAAAGATATATATATATATATGTATAAAGTTTTCACTGAATAGAGGATTAAAGATTTATATTTTATGTAGGTAAATTGTATACTTATGCCGTGAAAAAAAGGGCTAGGGATCTGTTTCGGCCCAAATATATTTGGGCTCATAAGTCTAGAACCAAGTTCTTAATGTAACAGCTCGGCCCCAATCGAGGCTGGCAATTCCATCGAGGATATGAATGGAGAAATAATGAGGCCCAAAATTTAGGGGTACTTTGGGCCGGCATTATGGGTTGCTTTTGGTTACTTGGCTGAGCTATAAGGTTTGTTAGAGAAAGTTGCTTTTGGTTACATGAAGGAATCTTTCATTATATTCCACAAATTTCTGTTATCCTTTATTTGTATTATTGAGCACAATTATTGTGAAAACCGTTATAATTTTGCACGCGCTCACCTTCTATAAATAGTTGATCTACAGGAATATGTGCAAAAGAATGATCTAAATAAAGAAACGATGCTTACACTATGCTTCCCCCTTAATTCTTTGTTCAAAATTGCCTCACTTTTTTTTTTATATACAATTATAGAGAGAGTAAAAATCAAATTTATGTCATATAATATATATATATATATATATTTACATTATTTGAATAAGACCTTGATATTTGCTTGACTTTCTTCTTAACCATGTTACTTAAAGATCCTTTTAAAATATCTTGTTTGTATTCTCCATTCTTATAGGAATCATTTACTCGCAATCGACCTTTTCAACATTCTACTATTATTTTTGAATCATTTTTATAAAAAATTGAATTAATTATCTTATCGTTATAATCTATAAAAAAAAAAAATCAATAATTACATGAATGAGATGTCACTAAAGAAGCGTTTTTTCACATGTTTCAGAATTAACTGATCGATTTTCAAAGATTAGTTTTTGTTATAGAATTGATACGTGTAATTCATTCACGTGTGCACATAAATTATGATGTTTAATCATATTCTGAAAATTCACATTCTTCTTAGTTCTTTGAATATCCTATTTAAAATATTCTTTAAAAAATTGATTTTTTTTTTTGTTGCATGTGTTGAGGATAGTTTACTTATATCATATTGGAAGAAAATTATTTTTATTGAAAAAAATAGTGATAACATCCACCACTTTTCTCCAAGCAAAAATATTTATTTTTTCTTTCTTCTTCTAGCCAATTATAGTACACTCATGATTATAGAAAGAGAAAGGACATACCTAATTGGAAGAATGGAGTGATAATTAAATATTGAAAAGTTTATAAAAATATGCATATAAATACAAAAAGAGATTTTTACTAAAGTTTATATTATTGCCAGATTAATGTTGTTCAATCAAAAAATTATAATTCGAATGTTAAACGTATTACGTGGCATATAATGTAATTTTTTTTTTATATGTTCATGAATAATTGTTTTATGTATTTAGTGAACTTATCATTTTAGTTTATTATGTCGGAATAAAAAATTATTGAGAAAATCAGTAATGTCTGAGGTCTTATTCAAATAATGCAATTATCCACTCCTCCAATTCTTTATATCAATACACACACTAGTACTACTAATAATTAAGTTTCCTCTCCTCCATTATTGTATATAAAAAAAAAAGAAGGATAATTACACTAACCTCTCTTAAAGTTTTGACAATTACACTGAGCTCCCTTTTAGGTTTCTGAAATTATATTCTTAACCTCTTATGTTTTTAATAACAAACTAAAAATATCCCATTTAGTCATTTTTTTTTCAATGTGACAAAACTATTAATTTCATTTTTATTTTTTTATATTTTTTCAATTTTGACTAATTTTTTCTAACTTTGTTTAAATAATATTTTTTATTTTATATAAAAATAATTTTTAGGTAAATGACTTATTTTTATTTTATATAAAAATAAATTTAAGGTTGTAATCAATATTTATTTAAAAATAGGAAAAAAATAAATAAAAAATGTATGAATAAATAAAGTGATAATTTTGTCATTTAAAAAAAATTAACAGAAAACAAATATTTATAATTTGTTAAGTAAAATAAAGAATGTCAATATAATTTTAAAAATCATATAAAAAATTAATATAATTTATTAAAAAAAAAAATTGCCGGGTGACAAGGAGATAAGTTGCCATGCATTCACATAATATCCTTTACTAATCAATCATTTTCCCCTCCCCATCATTATATATATAATGGGCATGCATTTACATAATATTCTTTACGATCAATCCTTGTCCCTTATGAATTGACAAACGAATATGAATCTTACAATCTCTTGGATTGTGACCCCAAAATTGGCTCAAGGGTGTGGAACCACATCGATTGCGCATCGGAATACATTCTGACCATATAACTTCAGCCCCGTATGCCCCATTCAGGGTCACGTCCATGTAGGCCGGTTACTTTTTATCCTTGGCAAGGCGAAAAAGACGAGAATGAAAAAACCAAATCATAGCCAAAAACAGGAAAAAGTGTTTATGATATGATGATTGAAAGAAATTAAATATATATGATTACAAGTTTAGAACTGCCAAATAACTTGAGAAAATGAAGTCTCGTTGATCTTCAATGCATGATGCATGGGATGCTTTATTATGGTGACATCGATGTATGGATTAGGGAGAAATTATTTCACATGTTTGTTAGTGTTTATGATATGATTAGGGAAAAAGTGTTTATGATATGTGACAGTTTTTATAATTTTAAAAATAAAACTCGTGAAATAATTTTTTTGAATATAGTGTTCAGTTTTTAGATTACACAAAAGTAACATCATACGACATATATTATTAGTAAGGGTAAAAGTACATAAGGGGCTATGCTGGGCTACAGTCCCTCTTAAATTATAGAATTTTTTTTTTTGAACAAATTATATTGACCTCTCATGAGGTTTATGACAATTATATTAATATCTCCTTAGATTTTTCAAATTAAATTGACCTTTCTTATTTTATAAAATAATATACAGATATCTCATTTAAGTCAGTTTTTTTTTAAATCTTGACCATTTTTTTTTTATTTTTCAAATAAATATTGATAAAAATTTTAAATTTATTTTTATTTTAAGTTATTTACCTTAAATTTGTTTTTAAATAAAAAAAAATTAAAAAATCTTTAAAAAATGTTAAAATAAATTGGTCAAAATTAGAAAAATGCAAAAATAAATAAATAAAATGGACAATTTCATCATTTTGAAGAAAAAAATTGACATAAGGGAGGATTCTGTATATTATTTTGTGAAGTATGGAAGATCAATATAATTTTAGAAACTTCAAAAGAGGTCAGTATAATTGTTATAATCCTTAGAAGAGGTCAGCGTAATTTAGTTTTTTTTTTTATACATGTAAAATTTTGACATTCTTAAAAGCAACTTATCTCAAAATTTTGGTAAGTCAATCTTTACTCATCATTTCTTTCATTTTTCATCCTAAAATTTGGCACAATCCAAAATTTTCACTAAAACTTTTTCCAAAAAATTTCTAGCCACCCTTTAATAATTTTCTTAATTCCACCCTTAGTTATTGGTGTGATTTATGAATCAAATCAATGAAAATCTGATTGATGACAAAATTTCTCCACACTCATACGCACTAGCAGAGCTAGCTGGGGGTTGCTAAGTGAGGGTCCATGGGCCTCCCTTAAAAAAATGTGAAATCTGATTTTTATAGTTTAATTATGTTAAAAATTAAAAATTTTCCATCCTCCAAAATTCAAAATTCAATGTATACACTTTGTCGCTCCTTCCGCCCACCACATTTTTCTCGATGCATCACTATTCATATGCATTTGATTAATTGAAGAGATAATTTTTGGTGTTCCCTTAAGACCAAATAAGGTACCACATTTGTCGCATGGCACTTCATCCCACTCCTAAAAATCATGGTAGAAACCATGGAATATTTTGGATTGAAGCTCAGCCAACAACCATTGTCCAACAATGTGCACCCAATTTGTGCCACAACTTTTCATTTGGATGAGAAAGAACATCTCCCCCCTCATGAGTTCACAAAATGATGCTTTTATTTAATAACACCAACCGTATACATCCAAAAACATCATTTTATCTTCAACTCATTTATTTCTCAAATGATGCTTTTATTCAGTAATATCAATCAATTTAGGTAGGTTCTCTTCTCTCTCCTTTTGTCCTTTTTTTTAATAAAAAAATTATAAAATTTATTTTCTTTCATGTCTATTTGTTGATTTAAATGGAAATGTTTCACAAATCACATGTTGATGTTGGTACCAAAATAGTAACACTAGGCACTCTCGATCAATTTCTTTTATTTAAAAATTTTCTTACAATATTTGAAAGTTTTCAACATCTTTAATTTATGTTATTGTCTTTATTATGTTTAATTTGTTTTCGTCATATTTTATTTTTATTTTAATTTCAATTTGACCATTAATGAGACTTTTATTTTTTTTTTGTTTGATTTTTTTTTGTATAGTCTAAAATTTTTGTAGAAGTCTTTTCTTTATTTTTAAATTGGATTTTTTATTTTTTTGTTTAATTTGTAAACTCGTTTAAATAAATAAATAAATGTCAGAATATAAGTACTATATTTCAGAATTTAAAGAATAATTAATCGCACTTGATTAAGCTCACAACAAAACTCTCCTAACCATGCACAGTTCAGTATGGGCGTGTACCGATGGTTTCGTAAACTATGGGAGACTGTGTCATTGGTCCACGCGTCAAGATCTGCTGCCCGCTACTGTACTGTAGCAATATCACCATTCTAAATTTACGGCGGGGGAATGCTCCGCAGCCTGATTGTAAAAACCCGCGGAAGTAGGTGGACATTGACTGATATGGTCTACCCCATATTCACGACCCGACGGCTAAACTTAGTTTCCACGCGCTTTTGTTTTAGTTAATGAGGAATGTTTATGACACATTTAACTGTGCACATATAGTGTATATATATATACACGGTGCGTGAGTATTTCGTGAAATTTAAATTTTTATAATTTTATTGATCAATGTAATATAGATACAGATGTATGATACACCAATTAATGAGGTCGTAGAGATCCGATTTTCATGACTAACTTTAACAAAAATTTTGATAAATATATATGTATATTGGTGCAAGTGTCATGATTATGAATTTCATATTTACGTAAAATCATCCTCTAATGACGATTCCAAATTTAAACTTAAAATTTAAGTAAAAGTTGAATTCAAATTTTACATTAGGTGACTCAAGCTCAAACTTAAGCTCAAGTTTCATTTAAAATTTAAGGAAAATTTAAATTTAAATTTCATATTTTTCAATAGTTTAATTCGAATTAAGTTTGAATTATAAACTTGAGTTTACGATAGATTTGAATTTAAATTTGAATAAAAACAGATTTGGTATGAAAATGTTTTACTGAAATTCAAATTCAAAGTTAATTAATAGGAAAAATTTTAATTAATATTTATTTGTAAAAATAAGAAGAGGTTTTAATTAATATTTATTTATAAATGAAAGAAAATCAAAAAATATTGGCAAAATTTTAAAAAATCTAAAAAAAAAGAAATGGACAATTTTGTCATTTAAAAAAAAATAAATGAACGATGATATTTATAATTTTTCAAATAAAATAATAGATATAATATAATTTTTAAAAAATAAAAAAAATTATATAATTATAAAAATCTTAAAAGAATTCTTTAAAAAATAAAAAAATTATATAATTATAAAAATTTTAAAAGAATTCTATGTAATTTATCAAAATATTTTTTATATCAAAATGTAAAACAAGAAGCGTGAATAGATGCTCTTATATTTATGGTTCAAAAATTAACTAGAGTAAAGAAAAAGTAAGAAATCTAAAGAAATAAAAAAAAATGTAGAAAAAATAATTGAGACGGGTAAAATTATGCGAATAAAACAAAAAATTTCAACCAGAACGGCAAAGATTCTCTGCCACGTGTAACCCACTTCCTGCAGGACCCAACTTGGCATGCATCATTCCAAGTCCAACGTAATATGGACGTGCTTCTCACGCTATTTATGGTTCGCGTGGTTCTTATCACAAAGGTCAGGAAGGCTGCTTCATCTTCCTATTGACTGATGCCCCAAATAACTCCACTGGTCACATATTTCTTCAGAAACGTGCACTCATTCTGTCTCTCTCTCATTCTCTCTCTGCCTTTTTCTCTCTCTTATTCTGCATTTCTTGTTTTGATTCGAATTTCTTTTTTGGGTTCTCTATCATCCAAACGTCTCCATCCCTTTCAACTATAGCATTATTAGATTTCGTCTACTCTTCACTCTTTTTTAACATTTCTGTTGCTCTTATCTTTCTCTCTCTAGTCTCTTCTAAACATTCTCCTCTCTGGTCTGATCCTAATTGCATTTTCAGCTCAGATTCACACCCCTCCAAAACAATACTAATGAAGGTTTGATTCTTTGATTTTCCCTTGGTTCTGATTCAGTATATTCCTCTATGCAGATCTTTTCTTTTGTTCTGATTCTCTGAAAACTTTTTTATTTATAAAATTTAAGCATGATTGCAAATGGATTTTCCTTAAAATTCAGTTTAGGTTCTCAGTTTAATGTTGTTCAAATTCTTCAAATTCACTTTTTGTCTGAACTTTTTTGGGTATGTAGATTCAGATTGTTTTTCGTTTTACTACTTTGATCTTCATTATATAAGATAATAAACTGGGTTTTATAAATATGTTTGATTCTCTGATTCAAAATGATTAAGTTAGGCTAATTCTGGTTAGATCTTTGGTGTTTTTATTTAAACTCTTCTGATTTTTGATAAAGCGTTTATAATTTTCCTGATTTGGGTGATTGCTGAGAAGGTTGGCAGGTTCTGATTTAGATCTTTTGTTCTTGACAGAAATACATCTTGAAATTGGATTTGCATGATGACAAAGACAAGAGGAAGGCCATGAAGACAGTTTCCACTCTTTCAGGCATCAATCTAGTGTTTCAAATTTCTCAATTATACTGTTCTTACTCTGTTTCTTTTGATTGAAAAAATTGCTAACATTTTCCAGGGGAAAAAATATTTCTCTTTGTTCTGTTTGTTTCTTGGGAAAAATGCTAGAAGTGGAAGGAAAAAATACAATCTTCTTTCTGGTCATTTTTTGAACGAAGATTTACTACTTGGTTCTGGTTGTAAAGCTATTTTGGAAAATGTTTTATATATGTCACTGAATACTGAAATTTCTTCAATTATACACACACACACACACACACACACACTCACATTTGTCCCAATTGGTACTTGAACTCTTGAGAAGATACCACCTGAGCTAACTCTTGGTGACGATTTCTTAGTCTTTCAAAAAAGGAAAACTGGCAATTGACTGGTTTTGTATTGTGATTGTGTAGGAATTGATTCAATCACCGTTGATATGAAGGGGCAGACATTGACGGTGGTGGGAACGGTGGATCCGGTAAGTTTAGCGACCAGATTGCGCAAGTATTGGCCGACAAATATAGTTTCTGTAGGACCAGCAAAAGAGCCTGAGAAGAAAGAGGAGCCAAAGAAGGAAGAACCCAAGAAAGAGGAGGCAAAGAAAGAAGAAGAACCCAAGAAGGAGGAAGCAAAGAAAGAAGAAGAACCCAAAAAGGAAGAAGCAAAGAAGGAAGAGCCAAAGAAAGAACCAGGGCCACTGATAATTGTGCCGCACAATTACAGGCCATATTATCCTCCAATGAACACATCCTACTATGTTCATCACAGCATGGAAGAGAATCCTAATGCTTGTTTTATCTTATAATTTGGTAAGTATAATTAAGTTATATAGCTTTTTTGTTTTTGTTTTTGTTTTTTTAATTGGTGTGTTGCTTTCAAATCCTCTCTATTGTGAGTAGAAGGCAACAGCCATGGCAAGAACAGAGAAGCTTTTGTGTATAGATGGTGATGTTTTATCAGTCTCTTCGAGATTTAAGTAATCTGTAGAGATTATTAAATAAATGCTCTCTCTCTCTCTCTCTCTCTCTCTCTCTCTATATATATATATATATATATATATAAGGTATAATGTAGTTTGAAAGTTGAAGTCACTAATGAAATGTTGTGATGGAAGGGCCAATGTTTGTTACAAAGTTCTTTTCCTTGGATTCAGAGGTATATGAACAGTTAGAGAGCTTTCATAGCAGCTTGCTTTGATTTCTCTAGTTTTCTTTTTTCCTTTGGATCAGGGCAACAAGATACACTTCCATTTTATGACCCTTTTGAATTATTGGTAGGACAAGACTAATAAATTACCAACCTTTCCTTTTTATTTCCACGTCAAAACTCTAGTCATTGAGTTGTTAAATATTAATTGATTGTGATTGTTAGGGTTATAAAACGAGTTGACATATTTGTGAATGATTTGATTAGAGTCTCGTTTAAGTTTGAATTAATTGTGATTGTTAGGGTTATAAAATGAGTTGACATATTTGTGAATGATTTGATTAGAGTCTCGTTTAAGTTTGAATTGACATGTAAGATCAGTAAGTAAAATTTAAATATATTTTAAAACTTGTTAATTGATTCAGTTTAGTACGATAAGTTAATAATTAGTTTAATATTATATAAAATATTGAGTTGCTCGGGTTTAGTTTACAATTTATCTTAATTATAGACTCATTAAAGGTCAATTTAATTCATTTACAACTCTAGACTAATTGCAAGTCTACCACAGTATCACTCGTATTAGTGGCTACAACTTTGTATGTATCATACGGACCTTAAATAGCAGGGTTAAAACTATGTTAGTTGAGTTGAATGAAATATATGGATACTGTATACACACACACATATTTATAAGATAAATTATACTTATTTTTTTAAAGATTTTTGAAAATTATACTAACCTCCATTGAAGTTTTTAAAATTATATTGGCATCTCATACTTTATTTGACAATATACATATGTCTTTCTTTTGTTAATTTTTTTTTTAAAATGATAAAATTATTTATTTTAATTATTTGTTTTTGCATTTTTTTTCAATTGATCAATTTTTTTATTTAAAATAAATTTAAGGTAAATAATTTGTTTTTATTTTATATAAAAATAAATTTAAGATTTTTATCAATATTAATTTAGAAAATGAAAAAAATAGAGAAAATTTAAAAAATTGAAAAAAACAGGGGAAGTAATTTTGTCATTTTGAAGAAAAAAATTGATTGAATGGAAAGGTATCTGTATATTGTCAGATAAAGTATAAAAAGTGAGTATAATTTTAAAAATTTTAAAAAAGATTGATAATATTGTTATAATTACCTATAAAAATTAGTATTTGACCAATTTCTTTTAATACTTTTCAATATATGGTATGAAATAATAGGGAGCTCACTTGGAAGGTATATATTGAAACAATTTAAAAATCTTGTTAGACTTTGATACTACATTAGAAAGAAAGGAAGATAAGGTATGTTTACAGTCTTTTTCAGCCATGGAGCTGTCGGCTGGAGGGGCGAGTTATATTCAAAGTACGTGTGTCTCTCTTTTCAACCTTTTTACATCCTTATCGATCACACGTTAAAAGCAAAGTTACTTACGAAATCTCCACCATGATCTATCAACATCAGGACCGACGTGTTTATGACTGGATTTTCTTAGGGTTTATCGGGTGATACAAAATGTATTATTATGACTTTCTAATTATATTTTATCATATATATATATATTATGTTTTATTAAAAATTAACATATTTGACATAAGCTTCGTCGGGATTAAATAGTTTTGAAGATCTGTAAATATATATATATATATATATATATATTATACGTTGATATTGATCTTATTATTAGAAGTATTGATTGAAACGTACCTAATAATATTTTTCCAATGCCACAACTTTGCCATAACAGTCGAACAGTGCCCAAGATAGGGACAAATTAAAGGCTGGGAAACACTTTCTATCTTGAAAATCAAAGGTCGGTTGAGAAGACTGAAGAAAAAGAAACCAGATTTGGCTAGACAACCAAATTGATTATAAAAGTAATGTCCTTTGTGGTTCAGCCATGTTAAATCAGCTAGGAGGGGAATGAGACTTGAGATCCACACACCATTTTAATGAATGGACCAAAAGAGATAACCCCACCCACTTGCAATCTACCAGCTTCATAAAAAAAAAAAAAATTGGGTGAGGGGTCCGATCTATATAACAATGACAAAAGGCAAGCATATATCTCTCATGCATACGTAGAGCAATTGCTAATCTAAACACAGCAAAAGCAATACAATATATATATATATATATATATATATATATGGAGAGAGAGAGAGAGAGAGAGAGAGAGAGAGAGTAGTGTGAAAGATAACCACAAGTTATCTGTTTGTTTTAGTGCTAATGCTAGTAGTGTACTTCGCTCTCTAGATCAAGACAACCTAACTAATGCCATAAGTTTTTGGTTTGGGATTTATTTTGGATACAAGAAATGGAGGAGGAAAATTTACCTAATTATGTGTGCATATACGGAAGGAAGAGGGCTTCGCCATGTCGGATGGGACTATAGTCTCTTTTGAATTGAAATTTTTAAATACTAGATTTACATGTAAGATGCGAAAACAGTCTTTCCATTTATAAAAATAAAGCGATGTGCATCTATTATCTTTAGATTTTATAGTGACGAGAGTCTTGTATACTAAATTAACCATTTTAGATTTACATGGAAGAGAGATTAACAAAGAATGTCTATTAACATCATCTTCCCAAATGGGTCTTCATGTATGAGATGGAAAGTCAGCTGAATGAGTCATTTTGATGGAGATAGGGCATGCCCATATACTTATAAAACTATATATTTATTATCATGCTTATGTCATGATGCCATTATGTGTCATGTTTAATGGCTTGATTAGTCTCATTTCTATTGCCATTGAAATTGGACATGAGCGCAACCAATGCCCCTCGTGTCATATTCAGTTGCATTTCTACATCATTAGTTCAACTAACCTTAGTTTTTCTAAGCCATTTCATTGAACTTGAGAGATCTCATACTGGAAGGCACATCTGTTGGTCAAAGTAGAAAAAAAAGAAAAGAAGGCATTGGTGCATTGTGCATAGACACAAATTTTGACATCGTTGCACTGGCCACAAGACAATCAACAGAAGATCCAAACCTTTGATTTTCTAGAGGAAAATTCGACAATATCACTGCTTATCCTAAAATATATACATCTCTAAATCATTATTAGAAATAAACTGAGGGATATGTAAATGTGCGCATTCATTACAATATACAAATGATTGTTTTAAAGACCATTTTCCCTTTCGTACGTGTGAGTAAATTAAGTTCAGAGTTTGCTTCTTATTCTCTATGTTTAAAGCATTTGAGGTCAAGTTTAGACTCATGAAGTCAATTATATATCACATTCTACTGTTCATGGTTTAGCTTCTAAAAATCAAGAACCTGCATTAGGTAACCCATATTATCTGATTTTGAGACTTAATACCAGGTTCTTAATTATTTCACATTTGCCTTCACTTTTCATTTTTGCTCTGAAGACCCTTCTTGAAAGTTTACTTGTCTTAGACTTTTAGGCTTCCTACATGACATGGTTTTGCCCTTGTATCATACTATAGAAATTTCTATTAGGAGTGGACTATATTGAATATTCCATCATCTCTTTTTTACAAAAAAAAATAAAATCAATTTGGAACTAAAATAAGAAAATACAAAGGCGAGGAGGACAGTAAAAAATCTTAACTCAAAATAGAGCATGGCCCATTTATAAACATATTGGATTTGGCAAGGTCTGTGCCCATTTATTGTCTGGGCCAAATTTTAAAACAATCCCCATTGGGCCATGTCCATAACTGTGATGTGCTAGCACTAATAAGCCAGAAGTTCAGGCCCAACATATCATGGGCTTCATACCCATGCCTCCATGTAAACGTGCCTATTTTGTGCTTAGATTAGTAGGCTTACTTTTTTAGTTTTTTTTAATGGATAGTTAAGAGTATTCTTAGACTTAGTATACGTGTACGAAACATAATCTTATATATATATATATATATATATATGTGTGTGTGTGTGTGTGTGTGTGTGTGTGTGTGTGAAAGTTTAATTAGGTTTTAAATTAGACCCTTCGATGCAAATGTTGATTGTACCTCAAAAGAAAATATTTGTACCCTATAGGCAAAACCTCTGCCCAATCTCATAAAAGATAATAGTATTTCTAAATGTCACATAAATATCAGGACTGTATTTCAACTTTTTTTTATGCTAGGGAATAAGAAAAAGAAAAGAACCAGCGTCTGCTGCTGGGGGGGGGGGGGTTGGGAACCCCCAACAAAGGCAACACCAACAAGGTCTGCCGTCAAATGGTGGAGCACTTGGGGAGGAGGGGCGAGCGCCACCACCCAGTCTATTAGAGCTGATTGGTGATTCCACATCAGCACACACAACTATTGATTAGTTAGGAATTAGTTTGTATCAAGTTATTTGTTAATTCGTTGCTGTAAATAACAGAATAGTTAGAATTTGTTGTAACCAATAGTGTTAGTATGTTGTAACCAATAGTTTGTTAGTTATTCCCTCTCTATATAATGAGAGAAGTTCCTTGATTGTTATTAACAAGTTAAGCATTAATGAATCAGAGTATTCCTTTCAGTTCCAATTTCTAATATGGTATCAAAGCTTTCTTAAAGCTTCCATTAATGGCTTCTCTTTAATATCATGGAAATCTAAGAAAGAAAACACCATTTCTTGTTCTTCTACTGAGGCAGAATACAGGTCCATGGCTTCCACTGTTTGCGAAATAATTTGGTTACGTTCTTTGCTTTGTGATCTCCAAATTGATAATCAAGCGGCACTACATATTGCCGCCAACCTAGTGTTTCATGAATGCACTAGACATATTGAGATAGACTGTCATTTGGTTCAAGAAAAAATTCAAGCTGGACTTATTAAAACTTTTCATGTTGCGTCTCAACATCAGCTTGTAGATATTTTTACTAAAGCTCTCGGATTATTTCATGTTGCGAAATAATTTGGTTACGTTCTTTGCTTTGTGATCTCCAAATTGATCATGAACAAGCTACAACTTTGTACTGTGATAATCAAGCGGCACTACATATTGCCGCCAACCTAGTGTTTCATGAATGCACTAAACATATCGAGATAGACTGTCATTTGGTTCAAGAAAAAATTCAAGCTGGACTTATTAAAACTTTTCATGTTGCGTCTCAACATCAGCTTGTAGATATTTTTACTAAAGCTCTCGGATTATCTCAGTTTTCTAATCTTCTTTCCAAGATGGGAGTACATAATCTCTTACAGTACTCCATCTTGAGGGGAAGTATTAGAGCTGATTGGTGATGCCAAGTCAGCACACACAGCTATTGATTAGTTAGGCATTAGTTTATATAAGTTATTTGTTAATTCAGTTGTTGTAAATAACAGAGTAGTTAGAGTTAGTCTGTTGTAACCAATAGTTAGTCAGTTGTTCCTTCTCTATATAATGAGAGAAGTTCCTTAATTGTTATTACCAAGTTAAGCATTAATGAATCAAAGTATTCCTTTCATTTCTAATTTCTAATATAGTCCAAACTTGTATCAACCCCAAGGTTTGCCAGTGCATCGGCACATCTGTTGGCCTCTCTCCTCGTGTGAAGGAAAGTGCAGGACTCAAACTGAGTCGCCAACTTGCGACAATCTTCTACCAGAGTGCTGTAGTGTTGGTTCCCTTCCACGGTGTTATTGATCAGGCTTATAACATCTCTTTAAGAATGCTAGAATGAGTCACAGTACTAGTGTTCCTGCTCATTAGCCCATGGTAGGAAAGAAGAGTTTGAAGAAGGGCAAAGTTAGACATTTTCAGGTTTGAGTTTTTCTAAATATTCTTTGTAAGATCTATTTTAAGAGGGAGAATCTTATTGAGTTTATCCATTATTTAGTCTTTTAAGTCTCACTAGAAGAGTACTCTTTTCTCTCAACAATCAAGCTAGTGACTTGGTCACGTGGGTGATTAAGGTAAGTGAATCTGTTTCTTCTAGTAATTGACCACATTATAATATTAGCTATATACACAAATGCTACCTCGCTTCAGGAAAATTCTTGCATGGTGTTAATATGTATTCTCAATGATATTCTATCACGTGTGATGTGACATATTTTTTTAATAAAACATAATACAAATGACTATAGTATTATTAAAAGAACACATTTGTATCCTAATGTTTCGGACGTCTCTTACTTCATGTTAGTCTCTATCATTAGTTATATTCATTAGAATACTATGTTTCTATCCTTATCTCTTATACATCTTTTTATAAGAAATGAGATCCATCATCATAGTTTAATGCCGAATGAAGAATAAAAATATAAGCATTAAAACATTATTTTTTGTTAGAATAACGCATTAACTTCTATTAAAATCCTATCCAAAAAAATAAAAAAATAAAAATGACACTTCCATCACAAAATACATCTATTTCAAATTAAGAAACACTTGAAAAATGAGTACAGTCCTGCAAATGGCGTCCATACAGCAGAAATTATTCAATCTGTCTTAGAATATCATTACAAATAATGTTGGGCCGGTTAATATATGACATGTACATCTAAAGTATATTAATATACACTATTTTAATATACATTTAGCACATGTCCACGTATTAATTTATAGACCACTACAAAAGAACAACTTAACTACCTAACAAATAAAAGATATTCGATTACTAATCTCTACGATTCAGATGAACATTATTTTGTCAATGTAACTTTTATCTTAATCATTGAAATCAATGCTTGAGTAACAAGTGATACTCAGAAGTTATTTTTCACAGGAAGAATCCATCATTATTCCCTAAGTATACATAATTAATGGATATATATATATATATATATTTTTTTTTGTGAAATCACTGAGTAATCTAAAAATTTAAATTTTTATAAAAAATATAACTTTATTATTATATTTTTTAACACACGTTCATCACGTGTGACCAATTTAAGTTATTATATTCTGTAACATATATATATATATATATATATATATCAGCAGCTAAGTACTGGCTCGAACAAGCGGCGAATGAGGGATCGGGGAGTGTGGTGAAATCTTGTGCGGTGACATGACAGCCTCACCGTGTATTCGAGATGACAACGTAAGCCTAAGATTTTTTCGCCATTGTTTTTTCTTCTCAGTGGCCTCTCCCTCCTTTCCTTGACGCACAAATTTTCTGATCCTTCCAAGTGCAACTTCTACTGTCGCATCATCCATGTTTGCAAAGCAAACCCTAAACCAACCAGGCTCCATGCAATGGAAAGACGAGCCAGGCGACACATTTAGCTTCACCTCCTTAATTATCACACGCCATAATAGCGTTTCAGCTTCAGTTGTTGCTTCTTTGAGCAGTGGACGCAAACTCATCCAGCAAAAAAGCCCCGCATTGCTTTTTAAACAACTTATCCCCATTTCTTCAAGACCTTCAGTGAAAATCTTGTGCCGTTTTGCCAGCCTCTTCGAGCTCTCAGCAAGAAATTTCCCCACAAACACTTCGTCAGAAAGCAACGATGCAAGAAAGTGCTGCGTTTGCGAGGAAACTAATCCGAAACTTGACATCTTTCTTGCACAATTCACGACTGCATCGTTGTATGAGTAAACAATGCCAACTCTAAGTCCGGGAAGGCCCATGTCCTTAGATAAACTGTAAACAATGTGAATGAGATCGCGATTGCATTCCATTTCTTGTATGATTTCAGAGACGCTGATGAAATTAGGGGAGCTGAAGACGGTGGCTGCATAAATTTCATCGCAAACAAGGTGGATGTTCTTTTCATTGATGAAGCTTACCAAGCTTCCGAGTGTTTCTCTATCTAAGACAGTTCCCAGAGGGTTTGATGGGTTTGCTATGATCAATCCTTTTACTTTGATGCTGGCTTCTTTGGCTCTTTCATATGCCTCTTCCAGAGCTGCTTTGGTGATTTGGAAATTGTTGGAGCTTTCACAGATAACTGGAAGTAGCTGCACCCTGGTTCGCCACTTCAGGTCCCGATCAAATCTGCAATTAATCCAATGCCAAAATTATGAATAAAACTAATCAAATATATCTAGGCCGAGGACTCTGCTTCGAATTAGGTAAGAGAAATCTATCCAATTAATTGAAATTGTATGCGGTCATATAAATATCATATGCACTATCTAAATTACAAAATGTAATTAAGACTTGTATCGGAATAAGAGAAAGTTCTTCTACCGACTTTGTAGCTTAAGTGTTGTTCATATATTAATTAACTTGTAACACAAGTAACATTAGCATACCATGTCATATAGTGATCACTTTCGAATATATTCCATATATATCTACTAGTCATTGGTCATAGGATGGACCTAAAATTCGATCCTCGGGTTCTAATGATTTACTTTATAGAAAAAATTCTTAAATGAATCTAATACATTAACGACGTGATAATGTATCATTTCAATAATATTCTATCAAATGTAAAATGATTCATAATTTTTAATAAGACATAGTACATATAGTAAAGTGATCAATAGAAAGACACCTTATTAATCCATGCTATATCAAATTTACGGAAAAGTATCTCACTATCTAGACTGTTCAATTCTTGGAATAGTCTACATGTTTGATGAGATTAGACGTGACTAAAAAAATTGGAATCAGAAAATTTCATTCAATGCATTAGGTTGAGACTTGGACAAATATGAATTAGTATGGCCATGAGTACTACTTGAAGAATTTTTCCAAGCAACCAGCTGTCGATTGTAGTTGGTTTGAATTGTTTGGTGATTCACATTGAAGATGGTCTATTGCCTGGAATTTGAAGTTCAATATGTAGGGCCAGTGAAGAAAAATAGGAGCCCCTTCATCTTCTGTGATTAGTTTAATGGTCATGGGGTTATATATATATATATATCTTAGATTCTTAATTAAGATGTTTATATATTTAGATTGATTAAAGTGGCTTCACTATAGAGATTTTCTTCAAACCGAGTATGAGATATACCAACTACAAAGACACGTGGTTGACTAGATCTAGCTCTTCAACAACTCAATCTCAGTCAACTCTGATTGAGAAATCAGTGCTTAATTCCTAAATTGACTTTCTCTGTCTGTTGGGAAAGTATTCGGCAAGCCGGTGGCATTCAGTGGTCTTGCCACTATTTAATAGATTTGGTGTGAAATATGTTTCATTTATTTTAGTCTCTAATAATTTTAGGTAAAAAGTGTAAATATTAAAATTTAAAAGAATTTTTCCTAAAAATATGAAATTTTTTTGGAAGAACAATGTCTAATTTTTTTTAAAAACTCTATAAAATATATAAGAAAAAAATTAAAATTTTATAACTTTAGAAGATCATTGCTCGCTAGTTTCCGGATTGCTATTGGTTTTAGCAATACGTAGTTTACGTGTCAGTCCATCACTCGATGAAGGCATGGCCATGTTGTGGGCGCCAAAAGTATTTCCTGTCACGTCCAGGTCGTCGTTTAGGAAATAGTTGTTGAAGGGAAAAAAAGATGTTTTTCTTGCAACTCTAAAACTCCACTCCACGGTTCAGAGGAAACAGCCCTCAAGACAACCATGCAAAGCAAGAACTTTTCAAGCATTGCAAAAAGTGAAATGTGAAAAACAGACGTTTTCTTCCTTTCTGGAACAAAACAAAAACCAGAAATGGAGCAAAAAGGATAGTCAACCCATACCCTGGATAGTAAGGTGCAGGAACCAGAAATGCATCACCAGGGTCCGCCAAACAAAACATCATCAGCTCATTAGCTCCGGTGGCTCCGCCGCTCATTACTATACGGTCTGGATCATATCTTACCCTTCCACCTCTCACTCTCTCCATAAACTTGGCAATACCCTGAAAAACAAAAATGCATCTCTTTCTTATTAAAAACACCATTAGAAGATTAATGTTCTAAAATTTTTAAAGATTTATGTAGCAGATTCTAAATAGTTTTGATAAGACTTTGTTTTTGTTTTTGTTTGAGTTGATTATTGTAATGGGTAGCATTCATACACTTCTAAACTCTGGCAAACCATGGTAGTCCTGAAAAATGGCGATGTCCCTGAACTTGCTGACTCCTTCAGTGGTGCAAATGGATGCTCTTGGGTTTTCCTTAATCCACTCCTCGATTAAGTCAAAAGAAAGCTGCATGCAAACCGAAACCAACAAAAACAATTTAACATTTAATTCATTTCATTAAATCACTTTTTCACTCAAATTTATATATATATATATATATATATATATATAGGAAGAAATTAAGAAATCGATATGAGAAGTCCTTCACTAAACCTGATTTTCGGCAAGACCCAATTGGATAACACCATTAGGGTTTTGGGTAGGGTGAAAAGGATCACTATCATATGCCTTCCATCCATCAAAATAAGAAGAATTCTCACCATGTTGATCGTTGGTTGCTATCTCAGACAAAAGCTGGTGATTCACATTTGAGAACCCCATTTTCTTTATGTCTAAAAATCAGTGTATGTATATAATGTTTAATATTGTTTCTCCGGCAAGGCAGTGAGATGCTTTGAAGAGGTGAGGAGCTTTATATAGACATTGAGAGTTTGATAAAATGGCAACAAATATTTACAGGGAACAGAAAAGTCCACTTCAATGTTCAAAGTTAAGAAAACGATTCCAATACGGGGAAGTACCTTCTGGTGTGGTGGTCATAAGTTCATCCTAATGGCTTCCGTATGATTCATGATACAAGCATGGATATACATCCACGTGAGGAAGAGAAGTAAAGTTCTTTTATTCGTTCTTTGACTGTTTTTCATTTATGGTATTGCCATGGCTGCTGATCTTGTCTTGTATTGGTTAGGTTTTACTGTTTTTCACAAAGAAAATGCTATACATCTCTAAATTATATTAAGTTGTGTAATTTTTTATTATTAATTATAATATATAAATTATAACATCTTATTATTTTTATAAAAAAAATATTAAAAGATGAAAATATAAAAACAAAATATAATAATTTTGTACGTAAGCAATTTTATCAGTCCTAAATATAAGATAATATGACGTATTATAATAAATACATATGTCATCACTTGATTGTGTTTAAAAGTAAAAATATATATATTAAAAAAATTATTAAAAATCTATTATAATAAATATATGTGCAGTCATTTAATTATGTGTAAAAATAAAAATATATTAAAAAAATTTGTAATAAATAATATTTTCCATTCTTCATGTTATAGAATGAGAAATTCAAGTAACTTAAAAGAGTTTAAAATATGCAATACTAGTTTCCCAAGAAAATATTGTCTTTCTTGCGTTTTTTTTAGAAAAAATGTTACTTTTCAAAAAATCCATTAATAATTAGAATCTTATTTTTCCGCTTACTTTTCATTTTACGTCTAATTAAACTCTTAAAAACTAGAATAATTTTCTTTTTCTTACACTTTTCATCACAATCAAATCACGTACACTTTTTCTTACACTTTGCATCACTCTCAAATCACATACACTTTTTTCTTACACTTTTCATCACACTCAACATAATAAAATACACCCAGAAAATCCACGACCTCCTAAGTGCTAAGGGTTTTTGGTGCTGATTCATGTTCTTTTTGGTCGGCTCTTTGAAAATTTAGATTAACCAATATTGTACGGTCACATTTATACTCGGAGGTATAAAACTAGTACGACACAAATATCAATGTTTTATTCAAATTGTGCGAATACATGCTCTTCTTATAATTACCATAAGACTATCACAGCACGTCATACTTAAAACTACAAAACTAGCAAACATATAGACCAAAAAAAAAACAAAAACCTAAAAATTTAAGAGAGTTTTCATATTTATTTTTGGAATAATTATCTAATAATATCATCACACCTACGTCATTATGTGACAGTATTTTACAAATTTTTTAAACATTTCAAATCTTTCAAAAAAATTAACTCTTATGATATACGAAAAAATTAAAAATTTGTTAAACACTATTACATAAAGTCGGGACTACCAATGGACTAGGTCAGGCTCTACCCGATTCCAAATTTTAATAAATATTTTTTATGCATGTAAAATTGAGACATTTTTTAAATTAGTCTACTCAAAAATTTTAATTCAATCCAAGTTTTAGATATTATTTCTTTCATTTATCTTCTAAAAGTTTTGACGTAATCCAATTTTTACTTATCATTTTCATTCTAAAATTTTGACCTCAAACCCTAGCTAAAATTTTTTTCAAACATTTTCTAACTCCCCTCTAAATTGTTTAATTTTTTCCGAGTTACATCCATACTGTTACACAATGATGTTACTATCTGTTTAATTCCAAGAAAGTAATTCAATGGACGATAAATAATAATTAAAAAACTTATTTTTAAAATCGTCAAATCAAAATTTAAGTATATATCACGTTTTCTTAAAATCAATCCATACAAAATATTATTTCAATTTTAATTGAAACTCTACACTGATCAACGATGGGACGAGGAAATGTTTGGCAAGGACCCACTATTGCTTGCTTCCTTTAGCTTTCACATTTTGATTTTTGAAGTTCAACCGGTGTACGTAAAATATGGTAGAAGGAAGCAGGATCGCGTGGGGACTGTGGGCCCACTGGCCTGCAGGTCCTGAATCACACCACCTTAAATGAAGATTGATCATATCATTTAATGATCATAACCGACCAACAACATGAATTTGGTTACGTTGTTCACTGGCCGATTAAACGTGCTCCCTTGCCATTTGCCATGTTTTTTATATTTATACCTCCCTTACACAATTTGTCATTTACACATGTAAATTTGGAAGCTCGTATTTATTGATTTCGGATATATATTCTACCTGAATATATCATATATCAAGTAAAATTTATAAATTTTATTAATAAATTTACTTATTTATTAAATATTTATGAATCTAAGTATAATATATTAAACTCATTTAAGAAGTCCGCATGTTTGAGAGACAAAGATAACGATGGTAAAAAGATATAAACAAATGTCAGAATTTTATATGTATTTTATATTAAAATATTATTATAACTTGTGTCACGTATTAAAATTTAGCTTGCGTGGTGACAAAATTCTTCCACACCAACTTATTGTCATACCTTTTTCTCCAAAGGGCATGTATAGTTTACATTATCCCATAACTCATAAGAACTCAGAAAGTGGAACTTTATCTGATTGATACACTCCATTTGATAAATTGGTCCCACAAAGCTTTATGTTATTTCTTGAGGGATTTACCGACGGTAGCTAGTGACAATTCATTGTGAATCATTCATGCATTTTAGATTATGTTCACGAAAGTAAAAGACGGATGCGAAACTGTATGATAGGTATATGGTTTCCAATTAAATTTTTTAACTTATAAGTACAATATTCTAAAGTAGTGTCTCTGCTTATAGGTACAGTGAAATTAATACCTTTAAAATTAATTATTAGGTTACTCATAAATTAAAAAGAAATTGTCATGGTAACAACTGGTGTATTGCATGCAACATCCATAATGGACGATTGCCATAGTCGCAACCGTTGGTGGCATATAAACCCTAGAAGTGAAATCAAATTGTGACAATAAATCCTAATTGATTATAGGTGTCTCAAGATCAAAATCAAATTGTCAAACTTTACAAGCTTTGTTGTTGGTAAAATGTGTGAAAATTCCTAAACGAAAGTTTAGGATGAGGGTTGTGATGTCTGTCTGTAAGCTGGTTTTACTTTCAAGGATTATCATAAACATACAAAGCGCAAATTCGCTTTGACTCCAACTAACAAAAGCATTTTGCCGCCTTTACTGTATGTTTGATTTACTTGGAGCCTCAGGCTTGTCTGCTGAATATTGTCGGTGAGTCTAGCTTGTCTGAACGAGTCTTATAAATATATATAAAAAAAATTACCCTTTAACCGTTTCTACCATTCGTACTCTTTGAAGTGCGCATCTGAGTGGTAGGACAAGTTAGCTTGAAGATGTGTGATAAATTTAAGAATTTCAAGTTCAATGTACTGTGCTTGTAATTCATGATACTTTTTTAACTACTTCCATGAATGGCCGTGCTTATAATTTAAGAAATTTTTTAACTACTTCATAAATAGAGAGTGGATTTATTTGACAAAGTTAAAATATCATTTCATTTAACAAATAAAAAGTGCGTGGCTAGATCATAAATATGAAATATTTTGATAGTTAGCTTCAGATAAGAGTGTTAATTTTTAACACGACACGACAACAAGACTAGAACATGACACGAAGTTAACGGGTTTAGGGTTTAGCATAAATGAGTTTGGGTCATAAACGGGTTAACACGTATAACACGATTAATAAATAGGTCGTGTTTAGGTTTTACTAGTGTCAACTCGTTTAACACGACTTAACACGTTTAATTATAAAATATATTATGAGTTAAGGTAATTCGTATCACATCAAATATTTATCAATATTTTGAGATTTTTTATTTATAAAAGAGGTTTCTACTTTGATTTAACCCATATCTAAAGTTACTAAACTTAAATATTATCTATACATATTAAAAGATAGGATAAATTTCTTTATTTAAAAAATAAAAAAAAATTAAAATAAACGGATTAAGTATGTCAACACGTGTAACCTGTTTAATAAATGGGTTGAGGTTTTGAAACTTGACACGATTAGTTAATAGTGTCGGGTTAGGGTTCACACATTTTCAAATATGTATGCCTTGATATGACCTAAACACGACACGATAACATAAATTGACACCCCTAGCTCCATACAATTAAAAACCTAACGTTTATTTTTTAAATATTAACATAAATCTTTTTTATTTAGTATTAATAATACAAAACCTTAATAAATATATACATATTTGTTTCTTATATATTTTTTTATAATATAAAATTATCGTAGTGTTTTAATAGGAGAAATGCATATGTTAAGTAAAATTTTAACTATAAAGTTCTTACATAATCTAACAATTAAGCAATACTGTAATAACTAAATTTATAAAATAATTATTCAAATTTTTTTTTATCTAATCAGATAGTAATACAGCCGGCCCTAGTCCTCTAAATATTTTCCAACCTTTAACTATCCGAAAGAATGACCCGGAAAACACCAATGGAGTATTCCACAATATACGATTATATGCAATAATTAAGTATACTTCAACTAGAATAAAAAAAGAAAAATGTAGGTTTTGTCAATTGATTTGATATATAGTCCATTGCGTTGATCAAACGGTCTAAATCACGCGATGGATTGACTGCATATATATACACACACACACGTATTTATATTGACCATCGGCAGGAAACTAATCAAACAGTTAGAACTATCTGGTTGATATCCATGGGCTTGACCACTGATTATGATTTATGAATACTGAAAGGCCTCCACAGACATTCTGTTTACGTAAGAGTATATATATATATATATATATATATGTGTGTGTGTGTGTGTGTGTGTGTGTTTAGTAGTACTCACTATATCAACTAGGCAGTAGTCTACGCCATGGCTCACTAATTAAGATGCTTTTACCCATTTAGATTTGGTCTTTTGACTCCCCCTCTCAAAATATAATTAGATCAATATATATATCCCTCTAGAATTGTCATTAAATTGGACCACAAAGTGTGACCAAACTCTAATTGGCAAAGTGCTCAATTTCTGTGTGTGTTTGTGTGTGCATTTTCAACAATTGTAAGCAACGTGTGTAAAAACTCTTTTAGTTCCTTGCTTCCAGAATTGTCTTCCCTGCCTCTTTCAACATGGGATAAACATCACATCATGTGAAATAGTAACAATAAATTGGTGAGTCAAATTCTTATCTAACCCGAGCCGTCAGGGTTGAGTGTCATCTTGTGCCTCTATTATAAGATAAGTTACGTTTTTCAATTTATCTAAAATAAGATTATATAGTATTATGTTATATTTTCTGTTACGAACTAAACTTACTGATGATATGATTAATTTACTAGCAATGGACTGAGCTTGTCTAAGTTATACTGGAGCAAAAAAAATCTTATCAATAACAAGTAAGCAAAACAATTCTATTGATTAAACACACACACACATACTAATATTCTTGCATTTTTATAAAATTTCATAAATATACCTAAGTGGATAAAATTTCAATTGGCGTTTTTTTTAAAAAAAAGAGAGGAAGAAATCAACATTTTTCTGTCAGAGTGATGCTAGGTATACTAAAATGGTTTGTTGAATGACGCCCTGTATCACTACGCAGTTTTAAATTTAAGTAAAAAGATAAAATACATTCATTAATTTTAAAAGGGTAAATTATATTAACTTTTCTGAAATTTTTAACAATTACACTGACCTCCCATGAGGTTTCTAAAATTATACTGACCTCTCCTATTTTTTTCTGAACAAACTACAATCACTTTCTCTAGTCAAATTTTTCATTAAAAGACAAAATTGTCCATTTATGTTTTTTTTTTTTTTTTTTGCATTTTTTCATTTTGACCTTTTTTTTTTTGTTTTTTCATTTTGCAAATAATGTTGATTAAACCGTTAATTTTATTTTCATATAAAACGAAAATTATTTACCTTAACTTATTTTTATATAAAATAAAATAAAGATTCTTTAAAAAAAGGTTTTTAAAAATTGGTCAAAAATGGGAAAAAAACATAAAGGGACAGTTTCGTTATTTTAAAGAAAAAAAAATTAACTGGAGGGATTGATTGTAGTTTTTTTTGAAAAAATAAGAAATGTTAGTATAATTTTAGAAACTTCATGAGAGGTCAGTGTAATTGTCAAAAACTTCAAAAAAAGTCAATATAATTTATCCCATTTTAAAAATACAATTAACATATCATTCGATGAATCAATCCAATATACAAAACATTTTCCTTTGTTCTCATAGTATACTTGAAAGTGAATTGGTCCAAATTTGAAAAAATTAAAAAAAATATATGGAACTGAAAGAGAATGAACCTTTTGGCATGATGTGTGTTTATATATTAGTCACATTATTTACTGTTTTTTGGTACACTAAAAAAGTTTATATATTAGTCACATTATTTAATATTTTGCTTTTGAAAAACAAAACATTGCTTTTTTTCTTTTTAATAATATGCTAATCAAATCTTCCGTTTATCTTAAGAAATAAAAATAAGATAAAATTAAGAAAAAAAGATAACCAATCAATGATGTGTGTTTCAAATTTCTATATCAAATTTTTAGGAATGGAGCCCAGTGATGAACGAGTTAATTTGAATCATGTGTCATAAGTTTGAAAGTCTCAAATTCAATTCACCACACTTTAAACTCATAGAGTTTTCAGACTACTTCTTAAGGAAGGAATGGATTAGTCTAACAAAATTAGTATATTACTTCTTTTGACCAAAAAAGATAAAAAAAAAAAGTTGTGTAATGAATCATTGGTCACTCATAAATATATATGGCATATCATTTGAGATTTAAAATTGATACAAAAAAAATTAAGGCTTAATTATACTTTAATGTCTTATAATTTGGTCATTGTTTATAATTTCATTTCAATTAAAGTCAATCGACCATCCCAAATTATTAATCAAAGTCGCTCACGTGCAATACTTGAGCGATTACCGTTAATAATTGGAGACAATCGTTTACATTTGGCCTATATTAAAGTATATTTATAAATTAAGACATTCAGATATTTTAATTAAGATTTACATATTTTTATTTAAAATTTGCACAAAGGTTGAAGTTATGAAAATATATTTAACCCAAAATTAAAAGATGCTTAGTATTATCGATTTTGATGTCTAAAGGGCTTTAGTTGGCCTATCCAAAGGTTTCAAATAGCAATAAACTCAACCGTTACAATCAGGGGCAACTCAACACATTCAGAAGCCTAAAGTAAAATTATAAAATAAGATTTTTTTTTTATTTATTAAAATTTTATAAATTTTTTATTTAAAATTTATTTTTCTAACTTTTTGATATGCAAAATTACTAATTAAATTTTTATAATGAATTTCATTCTAACAATTCTTTTTCAATTGATAGTATTGCCTAATCCACTTAATCTTTCTTGAGACATTATTGATCTTAAGTAAGATTTTATTAATTTTAGTTTTGAAAAACTTTTTTCCGCCAAAGCAACGGTTACGAGAATTGTTAATATTATTTTATAAGCAGTATATGCATTTAGAAAAAAATCAAATTTTTTTATATGATTGAGTATGTCTATTGGAGTATTATTTTATATTTGTATAACTTCTTTTAAAACTTTCAATTCTGAAAATAAATCTAAACCATCAATATCTGAGTAATTATTATACTTTAAGGAACATTCAAAATTAAGACAATATTCTTTTAAACTATCATTGTCTAGTGACTTCAATTTTTTACCACTAAAAAGAAAACCAAAAATATTTTCATATATTTTAAATTGTTCAAATCTACTTTGAAGTGAAAAAATTTCTTGATCTATTTTGTATATAAAATAATCATTTCTAAATGATTCTTCAAGTAATTTTGTTGTTTCATTATTATCATTCTCATCAAAATGTTTCTTTTTACGAATAATACGTTTTTCATGAAATACGTGTTCTATTTTCATTTTAAATACAATTTTTTTAGAAGAAATCATAGCGGATGCAAATCCATCTTCTTTATATTTTTAAAAAAAGAAAGCAGACATTTTAATTGTTCTATAGCAATATTAATACTCATATCTTTTGATTGTAAATTTTTACTAACCGAGTTGATAGCAAATAATATATCATACCAAATAATCATGCCCAATAAAAATTCAAAATTTTCAAACTCATATGTTGCTAAGCAATTAGTTTCACTTTTAATTTTAGGATCTTACTAACTTCTGCTAATTTCAATAAAGCATCTCTTATTTGTGGGGTTTGAAATCTTATTACTTTTACACTTTCAGTACAACTTTTCCAACATGTTTGTGACAATGGTTTAAGAGTTAGATTATGTACATTATCTTGTAAAATTTTTCATCGTTTGGTAGAAGAAGAAAATAGTGAGTTTATACGTTATACTACTCCAAAAAATGATAAAACTTTAGTACAAGAGTTAGCCATGTCATAAAGTACTAAATTTAAATTATGACAACCTCATGGTGTGTAAAACGATCTATGATTTATATCTAGAAGTCTTTTTTGCACTCCTTGGTGTTTGCCCTTCATATTAGATCCATTATCATACCCTTGTCCTCTTAAATTATTAATATCAAGTCCAATATTTTTTATTTTATCCATGATAGCATCAAAAAGACCTTTTCTAGTTGTATCATCTAATTTTAAAAATTCTCAAAAATATTCTTTAATTGTAATTGGACTTGAATGAAACATCCACACATCTCAATATAAAAGACATTTGCTCTTAATGACTTGCATCTGGAGTGCAATCAAGTATTATTGAAAAATATTTTGTTTTGATAATTTGTTCAACAATTTTATTTTTAATTTCATTTGCTAACAAATTTATTAATTCATTTTGTATATTATGTCCAAGGTAATGGTTATGAATTTCATCTTATTTAATGCGTCGAATATGTTCTTGCATTACCAGGATCAAATTCTGCAATTATTTCAATTAGACTTAAAAAATTTTCATTACTTTCTTGATAGATCTTTTCATTTTTCTCCAAAAGGACCAAATTGTTTTTACCAAGAGTTTTTACTACAACAATAATTCTTGATAATACTTTTTTCCAATGTTCTTTATCTCTATTTATTTGTTCTTGGATATTTTTATCAATTGTTTTATTTTTCAACAATCTCATTTCTAAATCAATCTATAAACTTATATTAGTAATATGTTCATTACTTGTCTCATGACTTTTAAGCTTAGCACTAAAATTTTTCCAATCTCTAGTGCCAACATTAGCTAATTTACTTGTACTGGAAACATTATTAAACAATTTGCAACAAAAACAAAATACTCTATCCAAGTCATTTGAATAAACTAGCCATCTTCTTTTTAGTTTTTCACTGTTTGCCAACTTTCAAATATAATTTGCTAGTGAAAAAATGTCTTGAGAATTTATCTTTAGGAAAATTCATATCACTAACTCTAATTAGACCCCTTTCTACTAATAAATCTCTCAAATTTGTATCAATATTTGTTCATTGACTTGGATCATAAATATTTTTAGGAATAGAATCATTTAATTCATTAACAGGTTGGTCCTCTACCTCTTCATCATGAGTTTGAGGATCAATTTGAGTATTTTCAATCACATCTTCTTATTCTAGTATTTTATTATCATCTAACTCAACTACATTACTAACTTGTTCATTTAAGGAACATTCACTAATACTCTCTGATTTATTTTTATTATTTGTAAAAAATTTATCAAGAGCTCCTTTTTGAGATTGTATTAAATTTTTAATTCTTCTCTTTTTTTGAAGTTTTGAATAACTAGATTAATATTTTTGAGTTGACATTTAAATTCTTTTGATATACAAAAAAATAAAATGTATCTATAACAATTATTTATATATTTTTAATGGCTAATACAAAATTAATAATCAAAGATTCTATGAATTAATTACAGTAAATAAAATAGAAGCAATCTAATTATATATGTCTTAAAAGATAATATAAATTTTAGATTAAAAAATTCAAAGTTAGAATAATAGAACCTGATTATGGAGTAATTTAGTCTTCAGATTCAGCAAACATAAAAGAAGCTAATCAAAATTTTTAATACTTCACGGCTCACGCACAGTAACTCGCCAACTCCAAATGGCTTCACTTGCAAAACGCCAAAGTTCAATACAGTAAACAAAACAGATGCAAAACGCCAAAACATAAAAGGAATAATTTGTCAATTTAGCTTATGCAAAAGACTAAAGTCAGCAAGGCCCAAAGCCAATATGAACGTGTAGCAAGTTGCCAAAATGCCAAGTTGCAGAGTATTTTTCAAAAAATGTAGTAGGTTGCCAGGTTGCAGAGTACTTTTTAGACTTCAAAAAAGAATTTTATAAATAAAAAACTAAGAACATTAATTATTAGAAAAAGCAAAATTAGATAAACGAAAAGATAATAAATACTATCAAAAAGTAGTTATTAGGTGATAGTTGTATAATAAAAGAGAGAAATTAAGAAGACAAAAAGATTTATTTATTTTATTATAATAAATATTTTTTTTAAATATAAAAAAAATTATGAGACCTAAAAAATTAGAAGCTTAAAGCCAGGACTTTACCTGTTTTACCCTTTAGCTAGCCCAGTTATAATGTTTATCTTATAAAAAAAAAAAAAATTAAGTCATATTGCATTTCGACATCAGTATTATTTAAGATTTTTTTCTTTTGTAGCGTGTAAAACCGGTTTTCAAATTTTTTAACGGTCAAAAGTATGGGTCAACTATAACGGTGGCTTGCTTGTCTGGCTGTCTTCCAATTTCAGAGGAAAATGTTGTCTTTTGGTAAATGGTTCATTACCAATGAAAAATAGTCATATATCTGAATACACATTTTAAGAAATTAATATTAAAGTAATTTTGGTACACATTACTATTTTTATATTGATCTAAAACGACATATTGACAATATTCTAAGACTAATAAATAGTTTTATTCTAATTTCCTATTGTTTTGGAAAGATTTTCTAAGTCATATATTTGGATTTTGGACTGCTTTGTTAGGTGAGGACACGAGGAAAATGTTTTAGAAACTATTCCCATTTTTAAGGAGATACCTAGGAAAGTATAAGCCATAGAATTTTATTCTCCATGCATTTTTCAGGAATATAAGCCATCATTTTTCCTGCAAAAATATAAGAAAAATAAAATTTTCTCAAAAGTAAAATTTTTATATTTTAAATCTCAATTTTATCTACCATCTTTTTACATAAAATACTATATTTTATACATTCTAAACCCAAATATCACACACACGCACACACATTTATGTATTATATTTCAAGTCCATGTAAGCATATTATTGTGTTTAATATGAATAAGAGAAAAAAATGGTAAATTGAATAATTTCTTGTAATTTTCATATTTTTCAAACTACAAAATAAAACTTTTCGACAACTTTCTTGAAAAAGTATTCCTTCTAATGAAATACACGTAACAATACTGACATAATCTTAACTATTAAGATAAATTATACTGATCTCTCCTGATGTTTTTTAAATTACATTGATCTCTTCTAATGTTTTTAAAATTGCACTGACTTTCTTTATTTTACTTGACAATATATAGATATCCCCTTTAGTCAATTTTTTCTTCAAAATTGTCCATTTCATGTTTTTTTTTTTTCAATTTTTAAAATTTTAACCAAATACACAACAATACTGACTAAATCTTAATATTCAGTATAATTTTTATAATTATAAATTTTGTGATACAACAACCTTATAATGCTTCTGTGAATAATTGTACATAATGCTTTCACAATTATACATTATTCTGACAAATCAAAGTTACTATGGCTATAGAAATCCTTGGTAATTTTAAATTTATATATTTTTTTCTCAATATTATTAAATTTTGTGCCCATATAAAATGTGATTAAAATAAGAAAATAAATTATTTAAAGAGTCACTAAAAAGAAGAATGATAGCAACTCTTCAAAATATAAAGCAAGTTGTTACATACATATAAAAATTTTGTTGTAAGTTTCAATATTGAGATGAAGTATCAAATAAGAGAAAAAAAAATGGTGTGCTAATTTTATTGAAAATGCCCTAACAAAAGATGATAGGACCTACCTAAAAAAATACAAGGTACCCTTATCAAATATATCAACACATAGAAGGGAAATTTCTATTTTTTTAAAAAAAAAAATTCTATAGAAAAAAGAGGTGGAAAAAAAACAAATTTTAACCATTTTGAGAGGGGGCTATGCTAATATCCACCAACGGGTGAAGTTAAACTTTTACAGTGTAATTGGTGCATACAAATTACGCACACTCATTATGTGTTTTCATAGTTTGTAAGTATCAATCACATCATCTTTGCAAGTGACAAAAGCGGTATTCATGTTTCTTTCATACTCCATTAGAAGAAGAAAAAAAAAGAAAGAATAGAACTTAGAATTTTACACCCATGGTCTCCATCCCTATTGTTAGATATAGCCCATTGGTTTACTTCTAATCAGATTAGTTCTGTAGTTTTGTAGCCCTAAGACCAAGATTGCGCATTAGTTAAATATAACCATTGAGAAAAAGACAACTTTTAATTGTAATGTAATGTTGGACAACCTAACCCCAGAGAAATTTACACCCCTCTCTACCATTTTCCCTTTTACCTGCCTTTTCTGTTTTTTACCCTGCGTAACTTTGCCAAACATGAAGAAAAGAATTCAATACCCCATACTTCAAAGTTATTTTAAAGCCAAACAACACCGATCAAACCAACCATTCCAAAGAAGAATCAATTTGATCAACTTCCAAGACATTATATGTATACATACATCAATTTTCCACCCACAGGGAAAACGTTGAAAAAGATGTCTCCAATTCCATCTTGCATTTTTCGCACATAGAAAATTTCCACCTCCTGTTTCACACATTTCTTCGTTGGACAATGCTTGGCTCTACAGTAAATAAGAACAACCTCCTCCTATTCACATATGTATCACAATTTTAGTGTGCTATGTTTATAATCAAATATATATCATATGATTGTTTAGTTTTAATTAAAAAAATAAAATTAAAAAATACATATACATTACATATGTGACAAATTGTGATTAAGACAGATATCTGACTAAGAGAAAGTTGCTCCTACCTACTGTGGAGTCAAGCAAAAAATCACAGCAAAAAATGTAGCCCATTTTATTAACTTGTCAAGCAAGACTTCTATTTTAACAAGTTACCAAATTTAGGGACTCCCAATTCCAATAAATAAAATTCAAAAATATATAGTGATTTTTACTCACAAATTTTGTAATATCACATCTCATGCCGGTTACGTGTGAGAACTTTGATCAACATATAAAGAATATCACAAATTTGTTCCTAATAACTTGAACATAAGAGTTTTGAATCATAATATTGTGTACTTTTTTTTTTTTTTTTAATTTTTGGGACAACAGGTTAAAGGCGTTACAATAGTATTAGAGCCGACCCCCTATCTCACGACAGACGCCCATGTTGTGGTACTATACTTGCAGTCATCCATGAATGGACACGTGGCTCCCAGCTCATGATAGGCACCCACGGTATTGTACTCTACCTGCGATTACCAACGAAGGAACACATGATACAACAACATGGTAGATCTTATGCGACGAAAACGTCCCATAATTAATAATATCTTACCCACATCAATGGATTCTTTCTTCAAATTTTTAAGACAGTAGACTTGAGCATTACAAATTTATATTATTTGGATTCTCTTTATTGACTTAATCGCCAAAGAATTCTAGGTTTTTACATGTTAGGATCACACTCATGGACAATTTTTGAACATCACTATTCACATGCAAAAATATCTTGCAGTGGATTGTTAGAAAATAGAAATGGCCCCAGATCTTTGGGTAGACTTGATTTCTATTGGAGAGCAGTCCATTTTTAATATTGGTCAAAACAGTACATTTGACACTAAATTTCCCTTGTGTCTGTGAGCACAGTCCATTTTTGTCAAACTTTTAAAGCAGAATCACAAAAACATGAAATAAAAGTTTTACATGCATAACATCTGGCAGATCAAGTTTATCATGTCAAATGATAGGGGTAAACAAAATAATCAAGAATCGAAGAAGTAATCGAGAATCAGATAACCGATTCAATCCGACTCAACTCAACTCCAACCCAATTTTAATAGATTCGAGTTGATTCGGGTAAAAGTGAATTCGTGTTGGTTCAGATTAGAGAACCGAAAAATCGGGTTGATTCGGATGAAAAGTTCGGGTTACCTCACCCAACCTGAGAACCGAAACCATTTTTTTTATCAACTATTTTTGTTCCAATTTTAAAAAAAAAAAATCTTGAAAGATTTATTGACCAATCATCATAATCTCTTTAATTTACTTTTACATTTACATCACAAAAAATATACTCCAAATTTCTCTTCCCTCACCCCAACTTGATGGGTTAAAAAAAAATGTAAAAAAAATGATTTTAAGTTTACAAACTTTGTTTTAATTATTTAATGTAGTAGTGAGTACTTTATTTTTTAGTATTATGATTGTAAGTCACAAATCAACGAGACAGTAATAAATTAAATATATTTGTTAACAAAAAAAATATAGTGATTTTTACTCACAAATTTTGTATTATCACATCTCATATCAGTTACGTGTGAGAACTTTGATTAACATATAAAGAATATCACAAATTTGTTACTAATAACTTGAACATAAGAGTTTTGAGCCAAAATATTGTGTACTATTTTTTTTTTTTTAATTTTTGGGACAATGGGTTAAAGGCGTTACAATAATATTAGAGCTAACCCCCATCCTATGACAGATATCCGTGTTGTGGTACTGTACTTGCGGTCACCCATGAAGGGACACATGGCTCCTATCTCATGACAGGTACTCATGGTGTTGTACTCTACCTGCGATTACCAATGAAAGAACACATGGTACAACAACATGGTAAATCTTATGTGACGAAAATGTCCCATAATTAAAAGAACAATTATAATATCCTACCCACACCAATGGATTCTTTTTTCAAATCGGTAGATTTGAGCGTTACAAATATATTATTTGAATTCTCTTTATTGACTTAATCGTTACAAGAATTTAAGTTTTTACATGTTTATCACACTCATGGGCAATTTTTTAACATCTCTATTCACATGCAAAAATATTTTGCAGTGGACCGTTAGAAAATAGAAACGGCCCCAGATCTTTGGGTAGACTATTTCTATAGGAGAGCAGTCCATTTTAAATATTGGTCAAAACAGTACATTTCACACTAAATTTCCCTTGTGTCTGTGAGCACAGTCCATTTTTGTCAAACTTTTGAAGCAGAATCACAAAAACATGAAATAAAAGTTTTACATGCATTACATCTGGCAGATCAAGTTTATCATGTCAAATGAAATCAATGCTATTAGATAGGGGTACACAAAATAGTCGAGAATCGGATAACCGACCAATCCAACTCAACTCAACCTAACCCGATTTGAATGGATTCGGGTCAGTTCGAGTCAAAGTGAGTTCATATTGGTTCTAATCAGAGAACCAAAAAATCGGGTTAGTTCGGATTAAAAGTTGGGTTACTTGACTCGACCCGAGAATCGAAATCATACCTTTTTTTGTCAACTATTTTTGTTCCAATTTTTTTTAAAAAAAAAATCTTGAAAGGTTTATGGACCAATCATCGTAGTCTCTTTAATTTACTTTTATATTTACATCACAAAAATAATCTCCAAATTTTCCTTCCCTCACCCAACTTAATGGGTTAAAAAAAAGAATAGAAAATATGATTTTAAGTTCACAAACTTTGTTTTAATTATCTAATGTAGTAGTAAATAATTTATTTTTTGGTATTATGATTTTAAGTCACAAATCAACAAGACAGTAACAAATCAAATATATTTGTTAACAAAAAAAATATAGTGGTTTTTACTCACAAATTTTGTAATATCACATCTCATATCAGATACGTGTGAGAACTTTGATTAACATATAAAGAATATCACAAATTTGCTACTAATAACTTGAACATAAGAGTTTTGAGCCAAAATATTGTGTACTATTTTTTTAAAAAAAAAAAATTTGGGACAACGGGTTAAAGGTGTTAGAATAATATTAGAGTTGACTCCCATCCCACGACAGACACCCGTGTTGTGGTACTATACTTGCGGTCACCCATGAAGGGACACATGGCTCCCATCTCATGGCGTACTCTACTTGCAATTAGTAATGAAAGAATATATGGTACAACAACATGGTAAATCTTTTGCGACAAAAATGTCCCATAATTAAAAGAATAATTATAATATCTTACCCACACCAATGGATTCTTTCTTCAAATTTTTAAGACAGTTGATTTGAGCCTTACAAATTTATATTATTTGAATTCTCTTTATTGACTTAATCGTTATAGAATTCTAGGTTTTTACATGTTAGGATCACACTCGGGGACAATTTTTTAACATCACTATTCACATGCAAAAATATTTTGCAGTGGATTGTTGGAAAATAGAAACGGCCCTAGATCTTTGGGTAGACTTTATTTCTATAGGAGAGCAGTCCATTTTAAATATTGGTCAAAACAGTACATTTCACACTAATTTCCCTTGTGTCTGTGAGCACAGTCCATTTTTGTCAAACCTCTGAAGCAGAATCACAAAAACAATGAAATAAAAGTTTTACATGCATAACATCTGGCAGATCAAGTTTATTATGTCAAATAAAATCAATGCTATCAGATAGGGGCACACAAAATATTCGAGAATTGGAGAATCGATCCAATTCAATTTAACTCAATTTAACCTGATTTCAATGGCTTCGGGTTAGTTCAAGTCAAAGTGAGTTTCTATTGGTTCAGATTAGAAAACCCAAAAATTGGGTTGGTTCGGATTAAAAGTTCGGGTTACCCGACTCAATCCGAGAACTGAAATCATACTTTTTTTATCAACTATTTTTGTTCTAATTTTTTTTAAAAAAATATCTTGAAAGATTTATTGATTAATCATCATAATCTCTTTAATTTGCTTTTATATTTACATCACAAAAAATAAACTCCAAATTTCTTTTCCGTCTTGCATTCCCTCACCCAACTTGATTGGTTAAAAAAAATAATATAAAATATAATTTTAAATTTACAAACTTCGTTTTAATTATCTACTGTAGTAGTGAGTATTTTATTTTTTGGTATTATGATTATAAGTTACAAATCAACGAGACGGTAACAAAACAAATATATTTGATAACAAAAAAAAATTATAAATTAAGTTTTTTTTTTCTTTCAAAAACCACTGTTATATCAAATTTTTTCTTTATTGTCAAAATGTCATAACATTTAGATGACTTAATTTTCATTGCATGTGTGTGTATAGATATATATATATACATATATATATATATATATATATATATTTATATATATCAAGAATTAATTTTTTATTTTTTTATGTTTGGTTTTTGTAAAAGAAAAAAGAAAAAAAAATGAACCAACCCGACCTAACCCGAAAATGTTCGGTTTGGGTTGGGTCAAATTCAATAATTTACAGTTTCAATTCTATTTTGTTAAAATCATCTAAAATCGGATCGGTTCCAATTCTGCTACAACCCGACGTATGTGCCCCCCTACTACCAGAAATCACCCAAAAGTTTGGCTCCTTTTTACTTCAAACTTGTACTGCATGCTTAAACAGAAATTAAAATGCTACAATGTAGTCCAAGATACAAGTGAAAGATTTTCCTTTGATTCAATACATAAAATATTCTTATTAAAATTTACAAGTTTTTAGTTCATTTAATATGAATTACCCTTTTTTTATATGTAGAGGTACTGTATGAGACTTATAAAAATTAAAATCTCATATTTCAACTAAAAAAAAAAAATTAACCATATATATATGGGGGGAAAAGCTTTTATAAACAAAAAATATAACACCTCTAACCATGTAAGCACACAATAATATTTAGGTGCCAAATTGTATCTTACAACCCAAGAAGAGACACATTCCAAATTGTTAAATCAGAACCATAAGAATACTGTCACATTGTAATGAGTAATAATTTGAAAATTGAGCAAAATTGTAAACCCAATGACCAGATAAAAATTTAATAATTGTATAAATATTAATTAATAAAACTGAAAATCATTTTGGCATGGTAAAAACTGGCAATTCAAACCATCAATTGGATAAATAAAATATCACACGTGTCACAAACACACATCAATACATGAAGAACCTTTGTAACACCTATCTTAGAATGTTCTCATTTTTCAGCTTATAGAAAGAAAAGTAATAGAGCCAGTCCTAAACACTGACACCACCGACTGCATGATAGAACTCAAATGCAAGCCCGGAGAAAATTATATGAATATAACAATTGGAATAAATCAAATTATGGAAGGGACAATAGGAAATCTTTCATGTTGGAACTACACAGCTAGGAGGGGCTGGAGTATAGATATGGATGTAATAATGGGTAATTATTATTTTATATTTTTTGGGTAGCTGGGCAAAAGTTACAATACATATTTTCATTTATTGATGAAAGAACCCTAAGACCATGTTTGGTAGGTCGAAATAAGGATAAGAATAGAATGTGCATTCCTAATACTATTTCAATCTTGTATTTGTTTAGACTTTTTAGACAAGAATGGTCATTCCAAATAGAATGATTATTCCCAAAGAAACTGGAATCGTCATTCCTTACCAAAAGTCACGGAATGCTCATTCCATTCCTTACCAAAATTTTTAATTTTTGCTAATAAAAAAATGCAGATTAAATTATTTTTTTTTATGCCAATGAAACAACTGCAGGTTGAATTTTTTTTTTGCCAATAATTTTTTTTTTTGTGCCAGTAAAAAAAATGTATGTTGAATTTTTTTTTCATTAAACGTATATGAAAAGCTTTGAAATTTATACAAGTACTTTGAATATCTAACTCAATATTAACTTCATTCTAACAATTTGAATGATTCAAACCTAAATATAGAAATGTAATTGTCATTCCATTATTGAGTATTCAACCAAACAAAAGAATAGAATAATTATTCTCATTTCATTCCTGCTTCATTCTATTCCTGATACTATTCCATTCCCGTCTTATTTCATTCCAGCATACCAAACGTACCATAAATTGTAAAGAAATGATTTTATATGTTTGTTAGAAGCATATTATTCATGTTTTAAGTTTGAGCCCAAAAAAAAATTGAAATGGTTTCAAACCTGGCACTAATTGTTGATTTTATAGTTGAATTTTGGTAAACCACTTAAAGCTATTCACTCATAAAGAAACATGTTAGCAAGAAGACAAGAAATCCAATTGATAAAGCACAACTGATGTTGAAAATACAACAATATTAATTACAATTTTATCAAAGTCAATTACTGATTAATATCCAGATTGTGATTCGACTCTGAAAGAAGGGCATTACATCAAAACTGCTTCTTATGTAAGAGGGATTTAATAAACTGTATAGAGAGCAGAAAAACATATCTGCTACTCTTCTCACTCTCTTTTTTTTTCTCCAGTAACACTGATAAATTACAAATACATTTTACGTGCAAACCTTTTTTTTTTTTTTTTGGGTTAAGTACATTAATGTGTGCACCTTTAAACAAGTGATTATTGATTTGCCCTTGCGAAGAAGTGTTCTATCTGCAAACATCCTTGGGACTGTAAACTACTGGTTTTGGATCCATATTTGCATCTCTTTGCCCATGTTGAAGTATCCTTGCCATCCTGCATATAAAGAGTCGGACTATGAGACAACAAAATGAACTTCCATGATTTATGTTTGAGCTGTGAAAAGTTTTTTTGACAAATGTGATGGAGTTTATGGCATTATGAACAATACAAAATATAAATAAAGAACTGTAGAGCATATTCATGGTTCGTCATATTAATAATTACTTACATTGGCAAAATCGAGGAACTATGTGGAATTGCAAAGTAAAGAACTATGCCCAAAATTAATGCCTAAAAATTGGTATACATACTGATTACTGAATCAAAAAACAAAGACTAAAAGTCACTGGTGGAAACAGCAAGTTAAATTGATGGGAGTTCTAAATACAAGGGCTAAATCTTATTTTTCAGACATCAAATGAAGCAATAAGAGTGAAGACCCACCATTGATGACTGATTCATAGATCTCAAAACTTTGATTCTACCACCTCTACCATCTGCTCCAATGGCAACTAAATCACCAATACTTGTACTTGAACGTTGCATTGCCAGAGATGGTGTGGTTGATTCCTTATTCTGGACCCGCTTACACCATTTCCCCAAATGCCTTTTAGTTCCATCAGGGCCCAGCAAGCCAGCAGAAAAACAATGATCTCCTGGTAGTTTTGAAAGTTGAAATGGGAAAAAAAAAAACAATGATAGATAAAATGCTAGAATATACTTTTTCATTCTAAATCAAGCTACACATGCATCTATTTACTAAATCTCTTCAAACGAAGGTTAAATCTATAGGAGAAGAGAACCTTTTAATAGTCAAAGTGAGTTATTTTGCATAGTCACTGAAGCCAGACTCAAGCAGCTTGCACACATGCACAAAATATAAATGAATAAATAAATAATACCTGGTTGGGAAATTGGAACAAGAGATGGAGTCTCTTTTTTCACATGAAACAAGGGTTGAGATTGTTTAATGTCATCAAGAACCAACACCACATCCTCCTCCATAGCAGCAGATGCAGTATTAGCCATGTCACCCTTACTATCGCTCCTTGAATGTGAAACCCCATCCTTGTTACTTGGCCCATGGGCTAAAGCCTTCTTTTTTGTATCAGAATCTGACTCTGGCCCTGACAAATAATCTCTCTGGACAGCTACATCCTCACTGGTTTGATGTTTCAAATCAGGATGTGGGAGTTCATGCATGGATTTAGAAATTTCTGATGAGTCCTCATCTATCATAAAGTAGGAACCCATTTCTCCAGTAATTGTATCATCTTGAGTATTGCTTGTACCCAAATCCTTGGAATGTTTAAACTTTTTTGTTTTCCTAGAGCTAAATAAATCATTGGCCACGGTTACAATTTGATCCAAATTTATCTTTGGTACAGTAGCTTCCTCCATTTGATATTCTAATGAACATCTATTTTTGGAGGAAGAGTTAGAATTCAAATTGACACCATCTGGTTTATCTCCTTCACGAGTAGTTTTCTTGGAAGCTTTCATAGCCCTCAAAACTTCATTGTCTTTTACTTCAACAGCCGTCTCCAGTTCTTGGACCCTTGTCTGGTAAACAAATGAAGGTAAGAATGCCTTCTAGCATAAATTAACCAGATCAGATCTTATGGGACTTGTGATGAACATACCTTCAGTTTCTTTATCTTCTCTTCAGCCTTCTCAAGTTTATTAAGAGAACGGGCCTCTCCTCTCCCTAGAATATTGCACTTGACCATCAATTCTTTGTAGCTCCTGTGGAAAGCCATGCAGCTATGGATAATATACCAACTACAACAAAATAAAATAAAAGAAAAGCCATACAATAACTAAGCAGTAATACATTTTATTGGTTCTAAATAATATAGCACAGGATCCAGCTAAAACAATACTTAAGCCAGATAAAAAAAACAAGCAAGCACGCATACACAATAGGAAAAAAGTGATATAAGAAAGAAATTGGGAGGAGAAAAAAAAGAGAGCAGAATGCTGAAATTCTATAAAAATGTAATTATGATCATCCCTTAATTTTAATTTCAATAACCTTATTTTCAACTTAAAAGAATGAATTCTTCGTCTTCGTCTTCGTCTTCGTCTTCTTTTTCTTCTTCTTGGTTTGGGGAAGTCGGAGGGGGAAGAGATTAGGAGGTGCCTAAATATCTGTATGCCTAAAAAGGCATTTGAACCAACATCAGCTATCGGTTTCAAGACACCTCTACTACAATCACAAGCTTCCAAGCAAGTACAAATACAAAAAAGGAAAAAGAAGTCCAATGGTAAGGTAGCATAGAAGAATTCCATTGTCATGCATAAATGATGTCATGATGATACTCTAATTTAATATACATGCCACATGTCAAATTTTGATTTGCATGAGCATGAAATTCCTCCATGCTATCTTACCATTAGACTTTTTTCCCAAAAAAGATAGTTGCATGAGCTATATAGTGTGGGGCACCTGGTTTACCGTAAGTCATCCTGGCCACATGTCAAACTCTCATTGGCAATGGCCTACACTATAGTACAATGTGGATAATATATCTCTATCACTTGTTGAGTCACAAACTACTCATATGGTGATGTGTACTCTTATTGAGGTAACCATGTTAGTCCCTTGTGCAAGCCAATGTACATCATGCCTTAACTCCAGAACTAGATAGGGAATACTCCCAAGGTCATCATAATATTAGCTCCTCCTAGTGAGTCGACGTAATCTCCCTTCAAGCTATGCCTCCCTTAGTCAAGCCTATTCACAAGTTCCTTGTCTAGCTCACATCCCATTGGCCTCTTATATTAATTAGAGTATGTTGTGCCTTGATCTTAGATTTGGACATCTTGGCGAAGCAACCCTAATTAGGTCAAGTCAATTTCCTTATTAGCTATATTCTCTTATGTCAAGCCAGTGTTGTCAAAGGCAACTTAGTGCTTGCTTAAGCAATAAAGCAAGGCAAGGATGAGGCGTAGTCCTTCAAAACACTCTGAGTGAGACAACTTTAATAAGGCATTGCCTAGGCAATAATCTCGACCAAGGCAAAAGGCATTGAAGCAACAACTTCACCAATTGAAACTTATTTTAAACAATATTTGATCTTTTTATTTTAGGATTAATGGAGTTTTTGTCTAGATAATATTTTACAAATATAAAACAAGCAAAAAGGGAAGAAAAAGCTTAAAATGGTCTAATTGTTTAAAATTTAATTACTGACATATGTTGTCTTTTGGATTGAACTTTTTAAAATTAAATGAGAATTATTATATAAAATATTGTTTAACTTAGAATAAATGAACTTCTAATTTCTGATATATTTAAAAAAAAAAATTCATAAGTGAGCACATAACTACATTCAGGCTAACGTGTCTCGCCTTTTTTTTTAGACAATGTCGAACCTTAGTGCCTTAAAGGCACCTTTAACTATAATAGAAGAGCCAATGTTGATTCCACATCCTAATTCATGTTGTTAAGGGTTACAGCAATAAAGGATACTGTAATAATGTAAAAAATGCAGTATGATAGAAAGGGGTTACAAATGGTTTCTTACGAATTGTATACACAAATTCATTGTGGTGTTAAAACAAAGCCAAGCATCTATTATATTTCGAAGTTTCTCTCCATTAGCATTGGATAAAGAACCCTACAGCTTCAACAATCAAGGCTAATCATTCTTAAAAAAATAAAATTTAACTGCTACAAAATTAAAAACTAAAACCTAAAACGGTTTGTTCCAACCATAGTTTAATATAACTATTAAAGAAGGAAGAAAAGATAAAACTTACTTGTTACGAATGACCAATGACTTCTTTAAAATGTCAATTGTGTCTTTGTTGTTGGCTTCATTACCTAAAGAAGCAAGCTTCAAAACCTCTTCTTCCTCCAAGTTCGAATCAGAGACCCTAAATTCCAACAGATAACTACATTAAGCAACAATAATTATATGGAGAACCAACCAAATAAATGATTTGTTTGCCTCTAATACAGCTGCACTTACAATTTAAGTGCTGCAAGCTCTTTTGCCAAGGCTATATTCCTTTCCTGCAACCTCATGCACTCCAGAGTCGATTTATCAAGTTCCTAGCACAAAATTGGCAATACTAAATGAGAAACTTTCTATTAACCTAATCAAACCATGATAGGGAAGAATATGTATACCTGTATACATAGGTGTTTGTACACAAATATAACACATTAAACAAAAGCGAAACTACTAACCTCAGCTTTCAAATGAAGCAATTGTTGAATAGATGCTTTTTGTCTCGAAGCCTCGTTCTTTAATGCTGCTTCCTTTTTGGCATGCTCCTTGAAAAAACACAACTGATAGAAAAATTGCCTAATCAAAATCAAATTACAAGAGAACAAAAACAGGAAACTTAGATAGTTAGTGAAGTGGCTAACAAATTCCCCTCCTTCCAGTTGCTGAGACAACTGACAGAAAACAGATAAAGCATATTCTTCTCAAATTTCATTCCATTTCAATTTGAACTAATTAAATCCTTTGCTCAAAGAGAACGAATAATTTTCAGAAGTTTGTACCTCCTAATGCTCCAAATGATAAATAATCCACAATTCAAATTTAAATTCCCTATCTTTTTCCTACCTTTTTTCCTCATGATCCAAATGGAGGATAACCCAATGACCAATGTCCTAACATCCTCTCTTTTCCTACCTTTCCCTCAAAAAGCAAAGGGGAGCGGATATCAAAAGGTCGAAGAATTTGTATTATGACAGCACAGGTCAGCGAAGGTTGGGGATCTTTCAGAAGTCTGACTCCATATAACATAGAATCCAATGTACAACATTAAAAATTTAATTAGCTTTCCTTCCTACATTTTCTGAGCAACCAAACAGATGATAAAGAACTTGAATACCTCCTCATTGATTTCATTTGAGATCTTTCTCTTGACGCTCCAAAGCAGAACCGAGTCCCAATACCTTCCCCTCCAATTTCTTGACCTCTCTACGCAATTCTTCGGGATTTTCTCCGGAGGTAAGTGGTTTCTGAGAGAGATTTGGATCGTTCGGATCTCCAACTGACTGGAAATATAGCCGACCGGCATTGGCACCGGAACACGTCTGCTTGCACACAGGACAATTTTTCTTCTTCGCGTTTGAACAATACTCGAACCATTGTTGAAGACTAGGGTTTCGCATAAATAAAACGTCATATTGTAATCATTTTCGAAAGTTAATCGATTAATGCGAATGCTATGTGATTACGAGTGCGTATACATTTGAATAACAGTCAATGACATCTAAAGAATATTTAACATTCTCGTATAGAAGATAGGGCATTCTAGAAAAGTAATCCACATGATTTGCCAATAATAAAAAAATAAATCCATTTGATTTATTCAAAAAAGTTAAAGAAAGAAAAGATGCAAATGGATTGAATCTTCACCACAATATATATTACAGTATTCGGAATTTAATTGAATAGATGCATCTAGGGTTATTTTAATTTGGAGCGTCCCTAGTGTATGTAATTATTCACTGACCAGAGCTCATGGAAGACATGACCGCATATGGAGATGGCTTGGAGGTCTTCGACGATTGGCTTGAGATCCTCGTAGCAGATTGAGCAGATAGTCTTGGCAAAGGGGTTGCCGCAGACCATTTCTCTCTCTTCGCTCTGTCTCTCTCTCTCTCTCTCTTCTATGTAGGGAAGATGGAGCGAATTTTAAAAAATGCGAGTGAATCGCAGAGCGGGAAGGAGAGGGAAGAGCGAAAGGGAATTATGAAAACAGAACGATTGGAATCACCCGAACAGTAAAAAATTGGAAGGGTACCGAAAATTTGGTGAGGTAAGCCAGTAACCCATTCCTAATTTTTAAAGAAATGTTAACCTTTTTTAAGTTTGTATCCTAAATTCAGGTTATGCTAATATTGAAATGCATTAATAATATTTTAAATTATATAATTAATATGATAAAATTATTCAGTATCACATAATTTAGATACAAATTTAGTATAAAAATTATAGCATTGTTGTAATTTTTCATTCTAATGTGATGTACGTTGTGTTTGGATAGGCAATTTTTACACTCTTTTGGTCATTTGCATTTTTCAAATAGAGTTTTGGAATAAGTGTGTGTTTGTTTGAATTTTTCGAAATATTCGTTTAAAAATTTTCAAGAACAAAACGAACGTTTTGAGAAAGTTCTAATAGGTAGTTTTTTTCAAAATGCTCATTTCAAGACATCCATTTCTTAAACGTTTATTTTCATCGCTTATCCAAACAAATACGTAACATTATTTGATTCTTATTTAATTTAAAAGTACCACGTGATACCATATTATATTAAAATACAAATAAATATATATAAAAAGAAGAAAATACAAAAGTATTTTCAGGTCTTATAATAGTTAGGGTTGTCAATTGAGACTAGCCTTGTTAATGACTCACAACTTTTTTTTACTTCTTTTTAAGGGAATGTTACAGGTTCTATTCTTATTCTCTTTCTAAAAAATAACGTGTAATTTATTTATTTATTTTTTAATTTTAAACGGACTTTATCTTTCTTTAATAAAACGAAATAGATTGGGTTGATCAATTAGATGCCTTTATAGCAAAATAAATTATTTAATTAATTGTCTCAATCATAACCAAAGCTCAAGAGTCGCGATTCATCAATTTATTGACCTGGGTTAAAACTGTCAAATCTAATTATACTTAGGTTTAATATAAACAATAATTTCGTCTTAATTATCTCAAGAGAATATTAAATAATTACTCTAATACATATCAGTACAAACAATTCATGCAACACTAATGCAAAAATGATATGAATTTGTAAAAATGATTATTAATACGAGCACAATTCTCAAATCGACAAGTCCCTTAACTGATGCATACGAGAGGCTAATAATTTTTGTGTTAGTGCTGTATATCTTTTGATGCCATGGGCACTTCAATTCCAATTCGAGAATAAAGGGCAGATTAAATGCAACAATAAAGGGTCAGGGTCCCTTTTTTCGTAAGCTGTTATTCATTGTTTTCGGGTGCTGATTTGTCCATTATTAAATGGTCCAGTATATTGAATCGAGACTAATGACTAATTTTTTCTCTTTTTTTTTTTAATTTGCACCCGGTTATAATTGGTTTCTAGGCAAACTCTCAACTTTTCTTTGGACTTGGGCTTGGGCTTGGGCTTGCCTAATGTGCGCTGCGTGTGGACTTGCCCATGTTTTCGTTGTATTTACACAATCCATAAGATAACAAGTGTATATACGAAAGCTCAAGTTTTACTAACTATCAGTCATAAAAAAATAAAAAATAAAAAAAGTTGTAGTAACAATCTAATGTGGGATAAAGGTTTTCAAGCTTGTTGAGAGAAACTCAAGTCTACACTATATGGAATGAGTTTTGGCTTTGAAATACCTACTTCAAAAGCACTGGATACAACATTTCACTCCTGTTAGATTTTCTCAGGCCTTGCATTTAGTGTCCTATCTTCATTTAGTAATAGCATAAGCTTTGTCTCCAGTATGACAAATGTATTATTGTTGCTCTCAAAGCTTCTCCATCCTGTTCAAGGTCTCTCTGGCATTCGAGAAGTTATTCAATAAACCAGTTACTAAACATTAGTATTCGAGAAGTTGTTCAATGAAACAGTTACTAAACATTGCTGTTTGATCTGATGAGATTGTTTTTCACATTATATTATTTTTTTGAATTTATAGAAAAGTTATTTACAGTAAATTTTGAAAAAGTAATAAAATTTGTAAGAAACCATATTGGATAATGGAATGGGTAATAATCCCTTAGACTATCTCCATTCCAGCTTCAAATTGACATTAAATTTGAAGGCATGAATAATGTTTTTAATTTTGATCCTTAAATTTGAAGGTGCACTATTCATCCACTATTCTTCAATTATTTATTTTTATAATACTCTAAACTAATAATTAATTATATTATATTATTTAAAATTTAAAATTAATTTATCATTTTTTTAATTATTAGTAGTTATTAATTTCAAAAATTAATTTTTTCACAATTCCTCGTCTATTTTAATTTGCAATTTATTGAATATATCATAGAGTTTTTAACAAAAAAAAAAATGATCAATAATTGAAGTTTTGATATATACATGTTAAATAATTGTATTTTGAAGATTGACAAATCTGTTGCTCATGTTAAATAATATTATAAAAGGTGAGATTTACAAAATAAATTATTGATTTGAAGATTGATATGATTAGAGTAAAAATGCGAGACTTGTCGTCTTCAATATTTGAAAAAAATATCAAAATGAAGTTGAATTTGAAGATGGCAGGGTTAGTATTCAGGGAAGATGCACTAATTGGAGCGTATTATATATTGGTGATGTTTTATTGTTTCATGTATCATAACACAAAATGAGCAACAGATTTTTTGTAGAACACATCAAAATTCAGCCCTGCTATATATATATATATATATTTTGTAGTTATGTATGTTCAGAAATAAGGTAGCTTGTACAGTGATGTGAGATTTTTTTTTTTTTTTGGGGGGGGGGGGGTATGCCTCTTCCGTTCTTTTCTTATATGCTTTTGGGTGATTTTTCCTCTGCCCAGATTTACTTAGTGACATTTTGAGTGCCAAAAGAAAATTGTAGCCAGACTCAGCTTCTTGTGGCTGGTTAGTGCACATGAGGTGGAATGCTAAAGCGGAGATGACTTTTCCAGCATTGTTGCTTTGTTTAATTACATCAAGTCATCACACTGGTGATTGGAGCTGACGCCTCACGTTCAATGCTCTTTTTGAGCCATGAGAAGTTAGGAACAAAGTCAGATACATTGGTAATGCAAGGTCAATGAGTTCATTCTTTAACAAAGTCAGATACGTTTGCTTTTCCTTTTCAGAGCTTTTTTTCCCCTACACTTTTCTTTTCTGGGTATGTGTATATATATATATATATATATATATTTCTGAATGAATGGATAAGAGGACCCAAAAGATTGTACAAGACTTCAATTTATATGCTAGATTTGTAGTTATTGCCTGTGTTATATACAAATCATATATAGAAAGGAAAATTTCATGTTCAGGTGTGGACAACTGTAGAATGATCCTTCTGTTGATGATTGGTGACATGGGTGGTGAATGGTGATTGTTGTGAGTTTGGTTTGAGGGGCCATACTTGAATCATAATATTAGTGGAGGTTTGAATTTCCACTTTTGAATTAGTGTCAGTGCAAGTTTAGAGTTGAATTTGTTGGGTGGTCATTAATTCATTCCGAATTTTTTAGATTCGTTTGCGACTCAAGAGATTTGTTGGGTGGTCATTAATTCATCCTTGAATTTTTTAGATTCGTTTGCGACTCAAGACGTCTCGAGATTTTTTTGACCCGTTATTATTTTTTGTCACGTTTTATCTCTTATGTTGTAACCTACTTATATAAAGGGTATTTATTATCTTTTAAGGTTTTGACTTAGGAAAAAATAGTTGTTATTGGGGAAAAAAATGAGTTTCAGGTTTTGAGAGTTTCTTGTTTTATAATCTCATTGATACATAGTAGGATTAATCATTGTCACCTGTGGAACATAGATATCTTGTAGAATCACGTAAATCTTGTATCTTTTTTGTGTATTTTATTTATTTTTACATGTTTGAAATCGATATATTATTTATTTGATCGCTTTCGCACAACATGATTATCCTAACTCTTGGCAATATAAGAATTGGAAAATGCTACAAATTTTTAATTATTATGTAATATTTTCAGGTTTTACATAATGTGATTTTTAAGAGTACATTACAGTGACTCATGACATTATAAATACAATTGATAATATAAACAATTAGTAATTTTTATTAGTACTCGGAATTGATAAATATGACCAATTTCAATCACCCAAAAAGAGAGCCATAAAAAAGGGAAAAAGAAAATCCCATGAAGAAGAGAGAATTTACACAAAATGTTTTCAACTAATCACCAGAGAGAAATTCTATATAGAAATAGGTTAATTAGAAGGAATATACGATTTCACTTATTGAATAAAAATGTGGATAGTTCATAATTGTGTGCCTTGTTGCTTCAGGAATCTTACTCTTATTATAAACATTTTTTTTTCTGAATTTTCTTATATTATTTGCTTAAGTTATACTAATCAATTTGAAATCGTAGACCTAATTGTACCAAATTCATTAGACATAATGACATATTATATAATTTATTACAATTTAAAACGAGAATTTTCATGCATCTAGTCAATTTATCACATCAACTAATTATGTCATACTGAAAACCGAAGTTTCTAGTGATCTGAATGATATTTTGTGTCTTTTTTTTTTTCTGAGAGATTACAGCTTCAATTCTCTCCAAATAAAATTTTGTGATGGTATATATATTTCTTAATGATGCATGGGATGAACTTGTAGGTGGTATAAGTATGTTCAATGTGTTTATAGATACGCTTTACATTGGTTAAAAGAAAAAAAAATTATGTCCGAAGCTATTAGCACTTTATGTTTATACACTTGTGCTCTAGATTTTATTTTCAATTTTTAATTATTAAAAGTTTATTTTTTTTATTTTTAAGTGAAGAGTTGGGAGAGGCAAAAGAGACAACCTTATTTTTCCATACATACACACACATATAATGTTTCTTTGTATGAAGAGCTGTGAAGAAAATCAGGGAACTCTAATGATGGAGGAAGCACAAATAGAGGTCCAAATTGAGAGATTTTCTTCCTACTAAGTATATGAATCATAAATGGAAGGAAAACAAAAGGAGAGGATAAAAGTGATTGAGAAACGTGGCAGTCCTGTAATGGTGGTGGGGGTGCCCCTACTTCTACTAGTGTGGCACCTTCCCTTCCACTTTGAAAGTAGTGGAGAGAGAGAGTTGAAGTGCAAGATGTATTGTTCATGAAATGCAATCTTCTCTTTTATGTGTGTGTGTGTGTGTGTGTGTGAGAGAGAGAGAGAGAGAGATGAAGTGCAAGATGGGCTGTTCACGAAATGAAGAAATCTTCTCTTTTTATGTCAAATGTATCCATCTATCACTAGATGTCATTTGTGCCATACCCATAGTAGTCCCCTCACACAGACTAAGCTAGAAAATGACCAAAAGTCAAACCATCCCCCTTTTTCTCTCTAAACAAACAACAAACAAGTGCCAAGAAGTAGATGCATGACCGCACGATCATCAGCACCAATATAATCTTTTCAAGTCTTTATCAACCCATACGCCTATATATATCTAATCTAAACGTAGCAACCTAAGAATACAAGTCTTGTTCTATCCTAACTCCTAATGAGAGAGAGAGAGAGAGAGAGAGAGAGAGAGAGAGGCCCTTGTTGAGTGTAGATGTTTCAGTTTGACCAACCAAACATGCACCGAATTGGGCTTATTCAAGTTCAGTCAATTAGGAAGAGCTTTCAATGAAAAGTATCTCAACCGACCAAACCCAATCTATTTATCCAACTTTGCTTTTTTTTACTTGCACCTTTCCATGAAGAAGATATAAAAGTGTATGTGCATTGTCTGTGTTAGAGGGTAGTGGTGGTGCCGGAGGGAGTGATGGTGGTGATGGTGGTTGTGGTTGTGGTTGTGGTTGTGGTGGGTCCCATTTAAGTACGTCTGTATGTGTTTTTTTCTCTGTGCTTTATCTCCTCTCTTCAATAATCATAATCACTATTCGTGGGAGTTGGTCATGGAAAAAAAGGTTCAAATGTAAAGTAATATAGAAAAATTTTGGAGAAATTTTATAGTTTTGCAAATTAAATTTACACATGTGACATGTATTTTAAATTAGAGTATTATGATGAGAAAAAAGTTTAAAAGTAAGGTAGTATATAGAAATTGTGATAAGACAAATCAAATTTCGACACATGTAACATATATTTTAAATTAAAGTATCATCATGAGATCATATATGTCATATTTTTAAAACTGAAATTCTCTATGTTACCATACAACTTGACATTTTTTTATCATCATGTATGTTATATTTCTGAAGTTTGATATGCATGATTATAAAATATTTCCATATTATCTAAAAGCCATCTTTAGTGATACTCTATATTTCGGTGATGTTAATTTGTATATGTAGACAAGCTCAGATGCTTTAAATGATGACTATTTGTTTTAAGTTAACTTTAACAAATCTTCTCTCTACGATGCACATGTTAACTCATTCTCCTAGCAAGAGTCTCACATTCTTTATATTGTCTTGATTAGTGTTTCTCTCTCTCTCTCTCTCTCTCTCTCTCTCTCTCTCTCTCTCTCTCTCTCTCTCTCTCTCTCTCTCCACTATTCCACATAAAATATTAAAAAATCATTTTTCTTGCAATTGTAGTGGCCCAGTGGCCACAATTAGCTTCAAACTTAACTCATAACAAGTGGGGTGCATGTTTAACATTTATTTTAAAATGTCTATTGAAATTTTTTTCAAATGAAACTGATACACTAACATGACAATATAATAATGATATAGTTCATTTTTTTTAAGTGAATCATAAATAGGGGTGTCAATTTTTAACACGACACGACAATACGACTCGAACACGATACGAAGTTAACGAGTTTGGGTCATAAACGGGTTGACATGTATAACACGATTAATAAACATGTCGTGTTTAGATTTTAGTAGTGTTAACCTACTTAACACAATTTAACATGTTTAATTATAAAAAAAAATATCATGAGTTAAGGTAATTCGTCTCATATTGAAAATTTATCAAGGTTTTCAGATTTTTTATTTATAAAAGAGATTTCTACTTTGATTCAATACATGTTCAAAGTTTACTAAATATGAAAATGATCTATACATATATTAAAAGATAGGTAAAGTTTTTATTTAAAAAATAAAAAATAAAAATAAATGAGTTGGGTTTGGATTTTGAAACTTGATACGATTAGTTAATAGTGTCAGGTTAGAGTTAACACATATTTTCGAATATGTATACCTTGACACGATACAATAACACAAATTGATACTCCTAATCATAATACATATAACAGAATATTGTTGAAATATCACATTATCACGTGATATACTAAACTTATATATATATATATATATATATATTGTCTATTGGAGCAATATTTTGTTCATCCACTAAGAATTGATGCAAACACCTCAACTAACACATCCACTGTTAATGTTGTATCCACTCAGGCCTTTGGAATATAATGTACGTGGACTTGGTTTGAGGTCAAATGAGTTACACCAATGCTTGATTATGAACCCAACGTGTTGACTCTCCTAATTTAGATTTGTAAGTTGTAACAGCTAAATTCAAAGCTATGATGAGCTTGCTTTCTTATATATCGCTGGTAGATTCCCTCAAAACTTAAACAATTAATTAAGCATAATCAAAATGATATCACTCTATTAATTAAGTATTCATAAGAAACCATTAAGTCAAAGTGGCTTTGTTTATGCGCTCAAAATCATCTGATAAGCATGAATTTTAAATTGAAACGGAACAAACTTCATCTTGTTAGTAATAGCAAATGTATATTTATTGAAATTAAAATATAAAAAAACAATTGTATGTAAAGTTTTCTTTAATTTTGAGAAAAAAATTTCCTTCCATATTTTGCAAAAAAATAAAATAATAAATTACATGTAAATCACTCTTTAATTTTAAGAATAACTTTCTTTTTTACTTAAAATCTCTCACCGTAACTCTAAAAATAAAAATTATTACTCTCATAATAAAATTTTAACCCATCTTCCAAAAAACTCTTGGACTCCACCCTTATTATTATAGCACAATGATAAATCACCCTTCAAATTATCCTATGCTAAGAAAGATTTTAATTAAAATGATACATAAATTTAAATATATATCTAAGAAGATAAAACTTACTTGTTTGAAGCCAAGCTACTCACAAAATTTTTTGTCATTAACTAACAAAAAAAAAAAAACTACTGTTTAAAAAAAAAATTACTATTACTCTAACAACAGACAGCCTTGTAATTATTAAAAGACTTTTAATTTTTTTTTTCTTTCTTTCTTTCTTTTATTTATAGTACGTTCAGAGGTCATTATCTCACTTGACAAAACTGTTACTTAACATAATGATAAAACGTTAATATGACATCTTATGAGACGCGGTGAAGTTAATTAGAATTTAAAAAGAAGAACGTACAGTTGATCATATCACCCACTAACCCATTCACTTTTCTTTCATTGCTTCAATTAATGGTCAGTCACATTCACCCAAGTAGACAAGTGGTACTCTCGTGGCAGCATTGTCACATTAGTGTAGTTTGGAGGGTACAAAATTTAGAGGGATAAAAAGACAGAGAGTTTGTTTTTGTTTTTATTTTTATTTTTATTTTGTTGGCATATTAATTTACAAGAAAGATAAATGTCACGATCCTCTAATTCACTTATCTTCTCATAAAAATTGGGTTCACCAGTAGGTTTTGAAGAAATAAAGAAAAGAAAGGATTTTATATATATTTCTGTGTATTTAAAATTATATAATATAAGGTCTATTTATAAGTATAATATGAGAATACAATGTAAGAATATATACAATGTGAGACAATATGGAAACAGAATCTGTGTCTTCTAGGATTTCTAACATCCCCCCTCAAACTCGAGATGACGAAGTCAACTGGAGTTTGGAAACAAGATCACGAAGCCGACCAGGAGGATAAGACTTCGTGAAAATATCAGCAAGTTGATATTCAGACGAGACAGATCGAAGATCCAAGGTGCCCTGCTGAAGATGGTGCCGAATGAAGTAACAATCAATTTTAATATGTTTGGTGTGCTCACGAAAGACATCATTGTGAGCAATCTTGATGGCGCTCCGATTATCACAATAAAGAGGAGAACTAGTCATTTGAAGAGCACCCATGTCTGTCAAAAGCCATCGTAACCATAAAAGTTCAGTTGTAGTATCAGCAAGGGCACAGTAATCAGCCTCAGTACTGGAGCGGGCAACAACAGTCTGCTTCTTACTACACCAAGAAATGAGAGAGGTGTCGAGTAAGAAACAGTATCCCGTGGTGGAGCGACAATCCGTAGGATCACCAGCCCAATCAGCATCAGAATAGGAGCGGAGCTCAAGAGATAAGCGAGAGGAAAAGTGAAGGCCATGAAACAGAGTTCCCTTGACATACCGTAAGATGCGAAGAACAGCAGGATAGTGGGTAGAGCGAGGGGCACTCATAAACTGGCTAACCAGATGAACAACATAGGAAATGTCTGGTCGGGTAACAGTGAGATAGATGAGACTACCGACCAGTTGTCCATACAGAGTAGCATCAGGAAGAGATTCACCATCAGTAGCAAATAATCGAACATTAGGATCGAGCAGAGAAGTAGCATGTTTTGCTGTTAGTCAAGCCGGCTTTAGAAAGCAAGTCAGATACATACTTAGCTTGAGAAAGATAATAACCATCTGATCCAGATGTAACCTCAAAACCCAGAAAGCAGTTCAGCTGCCCCAAGTCCTTCATCTCAAAATTCTGACTCAAGAAGTGCTGAGGATCTCGAATACCAGAGAGATCATCGTCGGTAATGATCATGTCATCAACATAAAAAAGAATAAGAATAATACCAGCACCAATGGTCCGAAGGAAAAGAGCTGAGTCATAGGTACTAGGGGTGAACCCTTGTTGAGCAACAACAGAACTGAATTTAGTAAACCAGGCTCGGAGAGCTTGTTTGAGATTGTAGAGAGCACGCCGAAAATGGCAAACTGTGTGAGGAGGATAGGCATAACTAGGGGGAGGATGCATATAAACTTCCTCAGCAAGATCACCATTTAAGAATGCATTTTTGACATCCATCTGAAACAGTTGCCAATGACGCACAGCAACAATGGCAAGCAAAGGGCAGACAGAGGTAAGACGAGCAACAAGGGCAAAAGTCTCCTCATAGTCAATACCATACTCTTGAGAGAAACCCTTGGCAACAAGACGAGCTTTGTAGCGTTCCACTGATCCATCTGACCAAGTCTTGATTTTGTAGACCCACTTACATCCAACTACTAGACTTGCAAGGAGGTAAATCCATCAAATCCCAAGTATGAGTTTTAGTGAGAGCTTCTAGTTCATCAGACATAACTTTCTGCCAAAGAGGGTTAGCACTAGCCTCACGATAACTGTGAGATTCGTGAAGGGTATCAAGAGCATAATAACAATGAAAATCTTGAAGATGAGAAAGAGGAGCTCTTACTCTAGTGGATTGATGAAGTGCAGGTACCTGGACAGGCTCGGAGGCAGTTGATGGATCAAGAGTATCAGCAGACGTGTCAGATGACTCTGAAACAGGTGAAGAAGGAACATCTGAGGAGCTTGGCATCTCTGTAGAGGAGTTAGGAAATAAAGTAATAGAGGGGTTAGTAAAGATAGGAGCATAACTGATAGAAGACTGTGGAAAATGAGAAATACTCGTAAACATCTTATGTTCCCAAAACTCTATATGACGAGAAATACAAAGACGTTTGGCTATGGGATCATAACAACGATAACCCTTTTGAGTGAGACCATAACCAAGAAGACAGCAGAGTAGGGATCGAGGCTCAAGTTTGGTGCGTTCATATGATGAAAGAGTGACAAAACAAACACAACCAAAAACTCAAAGTAATGAGTAATTAGGAACTGTACCATGGAAAAGCTCAAACGGAGTTTTATTGTGTATAGTGGGTAAGGGAACATAATTGATAGTGTAAACAGCAGTAAGGGCAGCTTCTCCCCAAAAACGTTTTGGAAAAGAGGCAGAGATGAGAAGTGCTCTTACTGTATCCAGAATATGGCAATGTTTACGTTCTGCTCGACCATTTTGTTGTGACGTGTATGGATAAGAATGGTGAGAGACTGTCCCATTGTGCTGTAAAAGGGCAAGAAATGACTTATCCTTGTATTCCATTGCATTATTTGAACGAAAAGTTTTAATGGTACAAGAAAATTGAGTTTGCACCATTTTGTGAAAAATTCTAGTAGACAGTGGTGAGTTCAGACTTATGCTGCAAAAGATATATCAAAGTATAACGACTGTAATCATCCACAAAGATAACAAAATAACGAGATCCCCCCTCAGTTGGTATCCTGGCAGGACCCCAAATATCAGAATGAGCTAAGTCAAAAGGTGTTGCGGAAAAAGAGTCACTTTTGTTAAAGGATAAATGTGTTTGTTTTCCAAGATGACATGATACACAATCAAAAAATTGAAATTTAACTGGACCTAAATGACCCTGAGAAGCCAAGAACTGAACACGTGGAAGTGAGGCATGACCCAATCGGGAGTGCCACAAATTGGAAGTAACTGTGATGGCAGCCATAGAAGTGTTTGTGAAAGAAAAAATCTTTAGAGATGTGAGTTCGAAAAGACGTCCAACTTTACGGCCTTTCCCAAGCAGCTGACCCGTCCATGAATCCTGTACATCAACACCCTTGTTAGAAAATTTCAGGTCAAGGCTTAACTCACAAAGTTATCCAACAGAAAGAAGATTTAATGATAACTGAGGCACAAGGTAAAGTATCACTGATAGATAAATTAGAGGTAGAAATAGACCCTACATGACTAACAGACATGTGAGAACCATTGGCAGTGTATATTGCAGGATTGGGAGAAAAAATAGTTTTATGAGAGAAAATGGTAGAATCAGATGTCATATGGTTATAACAAGTAGAGTCTATAAACCACTGAGATTTACCTAGGGTGACGGACAAGGCAGTGGAGGATTGGGACAAAATCTAGTGAATTAAGGCCTTTACGTCAGCTGCAGTAAGAGGAGTGGATGGAGACGAAGACTCGGGTGCAGAGGAAGTAAAGGAAGCAAGCGCAGCTGTCTGTTGGGAAGGAGTAGATGAGGTGACCGCGGTTGTCTGTTTGGAAGCTTATTGCTGCTTATAATACTTGAATTTGCGACATTCATCGATGGTGTGACCACGAAAATTACACCACTTACAAAGACGAATCTTGGAGTTGGATTGGGATGATGATGATGAACGTCTAGTAGAAGATGGTGAAGGACCACGAGAAGCAGCGGCAAGAACCATATCAAACGATTGCATCTTTATAGTGGAACGATGAGTTTCTTCAGAGATAAGTTCAGAAACAGCAGCATCTAAAGTCAGAAGTGGTTGACGATGAAGAAGAGAGGCTCGAGTAGATTCAAAATCATCACGAAGAGCCATCATAAAGTGCATAAACTTCTGTCGATCAAGCCAGGCAACAAATGTTTAAATGTCTTGAACACATGCTAACTTTAGATCTGCGGCAGATAATTATTCTCAAAGATGATTGGTTTGAGAATAAAAATCAGCAATAGACTGACCTGGGTCCTGACGCATCTGATAAAGTTTAGCTTCTAGTTGAAACTCCAAGGAAGCATCATAGGTGCAGTTGTATCTTTTGGCCAAAAAATCTCAAGCAACTTTAGCATTCCCAAGTCTTGGAAGGAGACTGTTGATGGATGGAATAGAGGTGTTGATGAACTAAGACAAAATCTTGTAGTGCGTACTACCCCGTTCTTCGAGACGAGATGAAAACGCCTCTTCTGTCTCACTTTCCTTCTGTGTTGGTGCAGCAAGGTCTCTAGTCACATAACGCTATAATCGGCGTCTTTTCAAGAAAACCTCCATATTCTGAGCTCACATACTATAATTGGATCCATCCAATATTATGTCTATAGGACGAACAACATAATCGAGATTCGATGCAGATTGAGACATATCGAATCTTCAAATGCATAAGCAGATAGCAAAAATGAAACTAGGACGAAAAAAACTAAGCATAAAGCACCTGATTTTGTAAAAAGTCAACGGTCAATGGTTAAAAGTCAACGGTGATGTGGCGGCGAAAGCTGAAGTGGAACTAGGGCTGACATGGCAGTGACGTGGACTAGGGCTGATGTGGCAGCGCAAGGATGCGGTTGGCGCGTGAGGCGCGCGGGGCTGCACGTGGGCAGCGCGACGGAATTTCAAGAGGCGCATGAGGGCGCGTGGCAGCTCCGATGGGGGCGATCTTGGCGACGTTGGACTCCTCTATGAATGGGTTGTCCAATGGTGGTGATACCTTTGTGAGATAGTGACTGGAATAGTGCAAAATCGAGGAAGGCAGAGAGGAGTGGCGATATGTGGCGGCTCGTGAGGTAAGATACTGTCACAAGGAAGAGCACCGAAAATTTGCCTGAAGAACGTCAGAAAGAAGAAAAAAAATAAGACTACAGGTCACAAGTTTGTGGCTCTGATACCATGAAGAAATAAAGAAGAGAAATGAATTTGTATATATTTCTATATATTTAAAACTGTACAATATGAGGCCTATTTATAAGTACAATATGAGAATATACTGTAGAAATATATACGATGTGAGACAATGTGGAAATAGAGTCTATGTGTATTATAGAATATTCTAACAGGTTTTATGGTTGAGAACTTATTGAAGGGACCAGTTTTAATAGTTTCAACGGTCGAATGATAAGTTATATGTACATATACAATACATGGTTATAGACGTGGTCATTAATCTGACCATTAGGACCACTAATAATTGCTCTAATCAACCCTACGAACAACAGACTCTACTTTTGTAAAAGATAAGACAAAAATGAATTATAAGAAATATGACATTTGTTATTATTTATTAATTTAAAATGTAATAATGATAGACATCTCATTTCAATTGTCCCATCCTACAAGGATGAGACCCATCATCCATGGGATTCACAAGTGGGTCCCACCCTTATAAAATGGTGGGCTATAAGATGGGATGATTGAAGTGGGACATCTATTTTTATTTTTTAAAATGATTTGGTGAGTCATAATTAACGTGTAATAGATAATGAGATGTTAGAATTTTTTGAAATATAATTGAATTTCAAAATTTCTAATATGATTATTTAAAATAATAAAGATAATGTCCCATTTCTTGGAATTCATCTTTATTTTACATATCTTATAAAAATATGGTCAATTGGTAGTTCTTACGATGAGTTTTACTCAATTGAGTAATATTTCATATTTCAAATTTTGAACTCGAATTTGCATATCAAATATGATGACAGAAAATTAAGAATAAAAATAAATAAATAATTATTTAAAACATAATTAATAATTTAATAATATATAATTTAAAATACAAATTTTAATACAAAAATTTAAGACATTAAATATTATTGATCTCAATTTTATTGGAGGGGTGGGATTAAACATTTATGATTACTCAAATAACCTTTGTGAAAGGGTTATTTAGTGAATGTGATCGGCGGTTGTTAATGGTATGATCTTGGAGTCATAGGATACTTTGCATGAGATGAAAGCTTTTCATTAGCATTTAAATCATAGTGCACGCCCTACTTGCTAACTTAAATGCTCTTTTATTAAAGCTACGGTGGGCCCACACAATCTGCAACTTGTCTTGCCACCTCACCTTATCTTCCTGACTCACCACCTATATCCACCCTTACGCGCCTTTACTCGCTCATTCTTTACTTCACCGTTATTTGTCTGGAATTATGTTTTTGTGACTCGAATTTATTATGTAAGGATTGTTTTGGTACTCGTGAATGTCGATTTTTATAATTTTATTAATTTATGTAATATATATATATATATATGTTGATATGTGTATTATATAGATTAATAAAATAATAAAAATTTGATTTTTACAATTTATTTTAACAAAATTTTATTATTATTATTTTTTTAATTGGGGAACTGGTAATTTTATTAACTTTGATTGTTTTGTTGATTGGAAATCAATATGATTTTTGTTATTGTCAATTGTTTAGGAAAAACTAGCCTAAGTGGTAGCTTAAGGAAGTAATGAATCAATAAATAAGCACTTAAAATGTGTCATATTTCTGATTTAAATTCTCGTAAATGAAATTTTCGTTTATAATTCAGTCACGCGTTTGAAGATTGTGGTTGATGAAATCGTTCCGAATTATAAAAAAAAAATTGAAAAAATGATTTTTTTTTTCCTTCTATATATATATATATATTGTGAGAAGGAAAGAGAAAAAACATTTTTCCTTCTAATTATTGGATAAGTTTTTGTCTTGTATTGTGGTTTACAATTAATTTCAATAATATCCTTTTAATCTATGTTTCTTATACTTTTGTTAATTAAAAATTATTATTAAGTGATATTGATTTTATTTATTCCATTTACTTATTTTTTTGGTCATGAAATATTGAGGTCTAAAGTAATAATTTTAAATAAGTTTTTTTTTTAATTATTTAATAATAACAACTTTTTAATAAAAAAAAAACTATTTAAACCAATACTATAATAATTAATATTATAAGTGCTGTACTTTAAAAATAAACAAAACTCTAATAAATAGATAAACATTTTTTTAAGATTTTCTCCAATGTATATAGTAATATAAAGTTATAATAGAATTGGAATTTTTTTTTTGTGGAACAATTCTTTAGACTTTATTAGTCTTATAATTCTAGTTTCGAAACATAAAATTTAAGACATTTTTTTTTGAAATTGAGATTTTGAAATTTTTTATTAATTTTAAAATTTTATTCTAAACTATATTATAAATACATAAAATTAAATTTTTTTTAATAGGTACCTTTTAAAGCAATTGCTTTAATCGTTTAGTTTTAGAACCAACTTAAGATACTTCTTATATATACTAATGTTATTAATTACTGACAAGGCTATTTTCTTTTTCTCTTCTTTTCATGAGCTGAATTTTTTTTTATTATTTATTTTTTGCAACTCCTATTCAGGTTTACTAAATCCTATGTTTAAATGCACAACTAATATTCCAACACAAGATATGAAAGGACAAAGTAAATCATTCAAATAAAAGGGATGGATAAAAAACTATGTGGGATATGGAAAGTAATATATATATATATATATAATTTATCTAAGTGGATTAAAGTATATATATTAAATTTTGAATGAAATTCTTATAAAAATTTAATAAATTTTAGGAGAACCAACCACAAGTTTTTTTTTTATATAAAGAATTAAAAATAACAATAAAAGATTTAAATTTTGCAAAAAAAAAAAAAAGTGGGGGCTATGGTACCCTTTGCCAATATATATGTGCGCGTATGTGTGTGTATATATATATATGTGCGCGTATGTGTGTGTATATATGTGTGTATGTAGAGAAAGTTAATAAAATACACATTAAAAAATTTATAAAAGTTGAAAAAAAGTATGATTGAATTCAACACAAAAATCACTTGAAAGTGTTAAAAAAATTATATCATATAATAATCTTCACGTGATAAGACATTTTTTTAAAGTGATTATATTTTGTGAATATTATACATCAAATGAGATATATATATAAAAAATATATCATATTATAAAAATAAAAAATTATATCATATTTTAATATAATATTATTAAAAAGACACCGTCACAGCTTAACAGTCGCATTTATGAAATTATGGGAGGTTATAGAAAAACATACATGAACGTCCCAGAAGTGTCCTTAATGGCACTACTACTTTTGCTTCGTCTCCACTAGATTCTTGCTGTGTTAGCATTCCATTGCACGTGTTTCTCACGAGGACGTGCAGATTTTGGGCCACATGGAGTGTCCAGTCATAAGACTAAGAGTGAAGATACTATCTGTGTGCACACGCGCTTGAGGATTGTGTTTATTCCACGTCCCAACCACTTTGAGAGGAGTGCCCGTATCACTGGCCTCCACTTTTCTTTGCGCTTCTTTTCTTTGTCGGTAAGTGGTAATTAGCTCACGAGTCACGAAGACTGAGAGAGAGAGAGCGTGTGGACCTTTTCTCGGCCCAGCCCCCTTTGACATTTTCATAAGTCAAACCCCAAAGCAAAACCAGCGGTTTTCATTGTCGGGGGAAAGAAGAGAGAGATAGAGAGAGAAGCGTCGATAATGCCGACCCATCTCACTCAAAAATTCCGCCTCTCCTTCCCTCTCTAGACTGCTTCTAAAAACCCCTCCTCTCTCTCTCTCTCTCTCTCTATAAATAATTATTGTTTTCCACTCTTTTCACCCCAATCTCTCTCTCTCCTCAATCAAAAGTCAGCGCCCTCCTTTGTCCCCCCCCCCCTCTCAATTCTCTTGCTCTCTCCCGCTGGAGTAAAGCAAGTACGGCGACGGAAGCAAGGGAATGGCAGATGATTGGGATCTGCACGCGGTGGTCAGAGGATGCACCGCCGCCACCGCCACCACCTCCTTCACCACCACCACCGTGGATGTTGATCCTCAATCTAGCTTCCAACCGAGAGATGATAATTTTCTGTTCTTTCCAGATCCAATTGAACCAAGAAGTACTGAAACTATTGAGGACTTACATGATCTATTCAAGCCCTTCTTTCCCAAATTTGAGTCTCTATCTCCACAAAACACACCCATCTCACCCCTTTCTGTAATCGGAGGATTTCAAGATCTATCACAACAGCAGCAACAACAAAAACAACAGCCAAAGCAGTTAGTTGGTGGCTCGAGAAGTATTGCTTCCAGTCCTACTGCTCCACATACCCAAAGTCTAAGGTCCAAAAGAAGGTAAATTGCAGTTGATTATTTGTTTTACTAAGAAAATAATGAGATTTGAAACAAACCCATCTCTTAAACTCAGCTCTTTTTGATAAATATATTTGTGTTTTTTCTCACAGGAAGAACCAGATGAAAAGGGTTTGCCAAGTACCAGCCGAGGGCTTGTCTTCTGACATGTGGTCTTGGCGAAAATATGGGCAAAAACCCATTAAAGGGTCTCCATATCCAAGGTTGGTTTTTCAATTGCATTTTGGAAGTACTTTTCTCAATTCATAAATCAAAAAAAATCTAATTTTACTTTGAAAAGCGAAAGAGATAGCAAGGTACCAACTTGCTTAACATTTTTTTAAAGTATTGTCTTTACTTTTGAAAGCAAAATTGCATTAATTTTAGCTCTTAAAAGGTAACTACTACAGTTACTTCCAAAATGCCAACCAAACAGCTTTTAAGCTTCTTCATTAAATTCCCGGATGTGTTTAACCAAACTTGTTTTGTTTCCTTGTCAACAAACAGGGGCTACTACAGATGCAGCACCTCAAAGGGCTGTTTGGCCAGAAAACAAGTGGAACGAAACAGATCTGACCCGGCCATGTTCATCGTCACATACACGGCAGAGCACAACCACCCCATGCCCACTCACCGGAACTCTCTCGCCGGAAGCACTCGCCAGAAGCCGGTCACACCCCAAACGGTCACCTGCGGCGACACCAACAAACCCGCTTGCTCCTCTCCGGTTTCGCCGGCGAGTTTCTCTCCCGACTACAGAAAAGATAGAGAGCAGAGAAGACTTGGTGGAAGACGATGAAGATGAGCTTGATGCCTCTGATATGATCATGAGCGATGATTTCTTTGAGGGTTTGGAGGATCTCGCCGGCTCGGCCACCGGAGATTGCTTCTCCGATCAGTTACCGGCCGGTTTGCCCTTTCCTTGGCTAGGCAACAATGCTACAACTACCGCCGCAGGCAGTGGTTGACTAGCTGCAAAAGTGAGGAATGAATGATGCTTTTCTTCATACTCACTCTTGATGTATCTTTTGTCCATTCTAGAGAGGGAAAGAGAGATTTAACCGTTGGCAAAGAATCTTCCAATTACAATGTTTTTGTACGTTTAAAGTATAATTCTCCATTAGACTTGTAGGGGGAAAAAGTGTTATTCCATCGTTTCTTTTTAGATGTATTGTAGAATAATGATATTAGCTTTGAATTTGGATCTTTTCAATAGTAGATTCTTTCAATTCTATTGGTATGAGCTATGATCATTTTCTTTTAATTCTCGACGTCATTCATGTTTTTTATTTTGTTATTTTTACAACAATTTTTTTGTTAATTTTTGGTCCTATATAATTTTTAAATTTTTTTGAAAAAACATTTTTGAATCAATTAAGTGATAAAAAATGATTAAAGTTTTACTTTTTTTTATTTAAAATAAGTTTTTTGAAAATACGGTTCTAGAAGTATTTTTTTAAAAACATTTTAGACAAAAACAAAATTATTTAATTTAAAGATATTTTTTTAAAATACGTTTTTAATATCGAATGTTTTCAAAATTTAATTAAAGAATTACATGAGTTGCAAAAATAATAAATTAAAATACCTCTTTTTGAATTTTGTTGTTATATATTGCAATGATGGTGATTAAATGGTGTTAATTTTTCATTTTGGGAGACTTAAAATGGAATCTTGGGGACAAATGCATCACAGCTGTTGGTTTCCCATGCCCAAGGTTAAATGGCTGTCTCATTCATTCCATTCCCCACTTAATGGTATTTGCCCTAAGTGATAGTTGTTTCAATTCAGCCCCAACAGGTCATAATCTTAAATATCTCATTCAGATGGTGTGGGCAGCTTTTATCCGGGTCATACCACAAAAATAATAATAATAATAATAATAATAATAATAATCTTGTATCAAGCTCACTGTGAGAATACTTACAGTAGAAAACTTTTAAGATGGACCAAGTTCATTTATTTTATATAGACCCAACTTATAATGTAATATTATTTGGATAAGATGTTCATTTTTAAGAGATATAAAAATAATATTTATTTACGTGATATAACCTGATCGGTAAGATTCATGAACCGTGTTAATTAACTCGATCCATGATAAAATTTATCTTTACATAGTATTTATGAGGATGCCATCCTCTCCTCGCAGCCTTTTAAACAAATGGTTTTATCATTAATGTAGCCATGGACATGTGTTTCTATAATTAAAGGTGTTTGGGCCAGTGATCACTTGCTCTCACTGTCTCAACAATAATGGGAAACTAATTGGCAATAGCTTCAATTGAGTGCACAAATATAGTTGAAAAAAACTTAATAAAGTTCAAGGGATAGCAGAGCAAGATCTCAAAGTATTTGCATATGGTAAATAGCAATCAAGTTTATACCATTATATGCAATGGATTATAAGAAAATTTGCCTCAAACAGTGGGCTTTGTACATGAAATAGAAAACATAGTTACTGGTTGGTATGAGCACAATAGCATTTTGGTATTCACAATATTGTGCATCTTAAAATCTCTGAATTTGCATATTAACCCACTATTGTTGTTACAACAAAGTATTCTCCATATTGTATATAGAATAGTATTAGATTCCCATTCCCATCTTCTCTCTACTTTTAGCAACCCCATGTTTTGGAGCTCCATAGGAGCAGAACTTGTCTATCAAGACGCATATATTTTTTTTTTTATCGATAAAGGTCTGTATATATAAATGGCACCCAGGGCGAACCCATTTACAAAAAAAAGAAAAAAGAAAAAGTAAATGGCTACAAAAATTAAAGCCTAAGTTCCCCGAAAAAACATTGATATAACTGTCTAAATAGATAGGTCTAACCTCTTTACACCAAAAAAATAACAACTTAAAGAACGTTATCTTTGAAGCACCAAGCCATATCAGCACAACCCAATCTCTGAATAGGTTTTCTCTATAGTCCAGTCTCTGACATTGATATTTTATAACTATGCCTTTGTGATGTTTTTTTTTTCAACCAATCTCCCAGCTTCAGGCTCCTCTGGCCAAGAAGCTATAGAATTGTTAGAGAATATAATAATAAAGTTACATCCCTCTCTAACAGCTTAAGCTTTTAGATGAGTTGGTGGTTTAACATGGTATCAGAGCAGGCCAAAGGTCCTGAGTTCAAATCTCAACGTCACCCCGAAAAATATGAATTAACACGTGTGGGCTCAAACTAGCTACACGTGAGGGAGGCGTGTTAGATGAGTTGGTGGTTTAACAAGAATGGTGAAATGTGCCATTCTTCTTGCCAACATATGAAGTCATAGATATAGTCCACTCAACACCTTTGGGTTCAGTAATGTCAAGGAGCTCCCCCCTTGTTTAATTGTAGAAGAGCCTCCCACCCTCCACTGCAACTTCACAAACCTAGCTTTCCATCTGCAAGAAGAAGAAAAAAATGTCAGAGAAAGTTTTCTTGGGCATAGAGAATAATTTGTTATAAAAAAAAAAAGAGAAAAAGAAAACAAAAATTCAAAATAAAGGATGATCAAGAGATGAAAGAGGGTTCAACAGTTTGAGATACTTGATGCCTTGATACTAGTTCTAATAGAGGATATCTATCAACAAGATTCACTTCTCTTACATATTTGTTATCATAAGTAGGATTGCAAATCAATAAATATACCTCTTATTGTCAAAAGGAAGATTTTTCCATTAAAGAGAAATGTTAAAAAAATAGCAATAGAAAAATGGCTATTTGTTTTGACAATGGAGCTGTTTAACAAAATGGAAAGTGAAGATTGTATCCATAATGATGTTGTGGATCAATTTGTTCCAAACAAAGAATAAAGAACCTATATCAGTAACCGTTGATGATGCGGACCAATTTGTTCCACACAAAAAATAAAGAATCCAAATCAGCAACCATTAAAATTGCAGGGGAATGAAAAATACTGAATTCAATATAGAGTAATCCACTTACTACAAGAATCCAAAAATAAAACTTAGGAACTTTGATTGCAATCTAAATGTACCTCCTTGCTTAACTGATGGATATTGAATACTCTCTGTCTGAAGCTCAACAGGGACCCCGCCGAAGGTGGTTGAAGAAACATGGCCAACGAATAGGTACAATAAGAGTAAGAACCATAAACTCTTCTGCCAGCAAGCACTCTATGGCATTGAGCAGGGAAGGATACATTGGGGTTGGGGCATGGCCCCCCATCTGATCCATAAGTTCAAGTGCTTTCTCCAAACAATTCTTCACCTTAAGGCCTTTGAACACGGCGTTGTATGCGGTGGTATTTAGCCGCACCCCCTTATTTTTCATATCATCCATTAGAGAAAAAACATCTTCTACTTTCATATTCTAGCTGACAGAGTTAATCAGAATATCGTATATTACTGTGTTGGGTGGAACTCTGGAAGCAATACTCATGTCCCTAAAAAAATTTCATTGCCTTGTCAAGATTCCCCACCAAGCAACTTGCGTGGTTGCGTGAATCAGTGCTCCATACATGACAACAGTTGGCAAAAGAGCATCATCCATGCATCATCTTCCTCGTCACTCAATGGGTGGTCGTAAAATCCCGTGTTGCTGAAAATGAAATGAAATTGTTGTATGTTACACCATCAGGCTTCACTCCATCTTGTTCCATTTCCTTAAGCATCGCGTAAGCTTTATCCCATTTATTCTTCCTACAGAAACCACCAATCAAAACATTGTATCTCATAATATCCAGTAAGAACCCAGGCATCTTTCCATTTTTGACGCGACAAAGCTAGCATCATCCAACCTTCCAGCCAGGCTCAGACCAGAGATCAAGGTGTAGTACACAACTGCATCTGGAGAACATCCGCCTTTCATTGTTTCATCCAACAATCACATTGCCTTGTTGATATTGTTTGCATTGCAAGAGGCATTAATTAATGCAGTGTAAGTAAAGGCATTCCCTTTCAGACCCTTCCCCTGCATTTCATCGAAGAACTCCATGCTTGCACATACCATCAACCAAAGTATTAAGAGTTATCAAGTTTGGTAGGAACCCCTCCTTGTTCATCTGATGAAAAAGCTCGCTGGACCTGACAGTTTCGCCTTTTTTTTCTTTCAAAACCCACCAAATAAGCAGTTATAAGTAACTGTATTTAGCACACAGAGTTGCTACGATCTCATTGGCTCCATCAAACCCTAACCCTCTGCTTGACTCCCTACTCTACAATCTGCATAGTCCATCAATTAGAGTTTTGTAAAGGATTACATCCGGTTCAATGACAACACTATTACTTTCTCCTCCACTCATTTCCTGAATCACCTCCAATGCCTCATACCCTGTGAAACTTACATAAATGATTAATTAATAAGAAATCCAAATGTTACATAGGGTTGAAAGTATTCAAAGAACATGAGGGCTTTAGTGAGCAAATTTCATGTTGCTTTGGACGATTGTTAGCCCATAATAATTTTAGAGATAATTACAATGACCTCTCTCGTGATGTGGTAATTACAAAAATTATTCTGAAATTTATCAAAATATTAAAAGTCAGTATAATATACAAAGTTATTATGATCATATAAAAAAAAATTAGTTGAAACTCTTAAGACTGTCAAAAATAATTTTTTTTTTTTTTTTATGAACGAGGGAATTTGTATATTGTCAGCGTAATTTCAAGAAACCCAAAAAAAATTTGTAATTATCAGTAACTCAAGAGAAGTCGGTGTAATTATTTTTAATTTTATTTTTTAAAATATTTTTAAAAAATCTAATAAAAATATAAAATAAAATAAAATCAGTTGTGCATTACCAGGGTGGTAAGACTGAATCATAAAAAATGTTCTTTTTTCTTGGTACACCACATGGCATATTAGGAATATATTTATGAAAAAATTGACAACAATGATGGACATTCCGTCTCAATTGTTCCACCTTATAACCCATCATCTTACAAGAGTGAGACTCACTATTTATGAAATCTTGTGAGAGAATTGAGTTACAGAGTGAGACAATTGATGTGAGATATCTATCTTTATTCAAAAATTAAGGATATGTTAGACACAGGATGTATATTTTATCCAACTTAAAGCCTTACATTACAGGGTAAAAATCATCAATGAGGACTGAAATCTGAATAAGATAGATACATTTACAGCTTTGATAACTGGTTCAAGTTTTACCTCTGGTCAGCAAACTAAAGTTGATTGAAGTATAGCTTTGATGACAAGCATCTGATTGATGCAGATTCCAACTAGAAGTGGTAGTGCTCTTGCCACAAGTTGTCCCCAAAAGGTCTCAATTGCTTATCCTCCAACATTACAAGCAAAAGTACTATATTTTCAGTCTCTGCCTTCGTTAAAGCTAAACTAAAAATAGTATAACAACAGTTTTAAGTTAATTTCTTGCAGCTGCTTCCAGAGGTCTATAGTACATTTCGCACAACAAACTTCAAATCAATACCTTAGACTTCCAATGGCCATGTTATCAATTTAAAATTTGGCAAAAGGGGAATTAAAAAAAATGAATTCATGGCCTTCAAGGCTTCAACAGATATTTCTCTTACATCAAACTATTTCAAAGACGGCTTAACTTTGGAACTGAGGATCTACATTACTCACTATTCACTAAGATGCCTTTCAATGAGTTAGCTTCGGCTACTACTGGCCCAGAACTGGCATTGCAATGCCATTATTTGATTCCTTCTTCTGATTAGTACATCAATGCAAGGGACATTCCAAGTGGGAAGGAAAATTCTCAACTTGGTGGTACTGGTCCAGATTTAATCACTTGTTGGGATCCCTCCATTAGGTGATCCAGTGGTCTCAATCTTCTCAGCTGCAGCAGCAGCTGCAGATGCTGCCTTGTCCAAACCCAGCTTTTGTAGCTCATTCAAGAAACCATTAACATCTGCAGCATTAATTTTATATGGGCTGTGAGCAGGACCAGGGAATGAACCATTTGTCACCTCTTCCTTGTACTCCAAAAGGGCTTTGTTGATAACTTCTCCAACATGCGCATACTGCTTGCAGAACTTTGGCGTAACCTGCAAAAGGTGGAGCAACCCTTTTCTAGTAAGACAGGACTTCCAGAAGAAGGGAAAATCATTAACCCAGAGTGGCAGATTGGCAATAGTGGAACTAACCTTGGCATGATGCGGGTGTTGCATCATTCCCAGCAGATCATGGTAAACTAAGACCTGCATTAACAATGAGATTTTCATTACAGCAAAACTTAATGGCCAAGTTGGAAATTTAGTTAACCATGTCTTTTCTAAAGAAGACAGAATGAGCAGGCATGACAGTACGGGTTTAACATTAAGGTGATAAGAGAGATATGTGACAAATTTCTCAAAGATGCAATATAATTGTCTGTTAGATCAATACCATCAATCCTTGGTAAATGTTAGCTGAGAAAAGAAATAAAGGAAATGGAAACAGGTTTTCCTTACGTGCAAACAGTTTAGAAATGGACCAAGATAAATTAAAAGAACTTCTAGCATTCAATAGTTGGAAGGTGATTCACAAATCATGATTGTGACAATGTGGACAAACCAGAAAGAATGATACATAGAAGTTAAATTGCAGCTGGGCATCTAGATGTAGGATTTATGAACTAAGGGTACTAAAATCACCACCAGAAATAATAACACAAAAGACTGGGGAAATGTAATGGTCACTTGGACATGAACCATCATAGTGGAGCCACCAGTTGACCGTAAATTAGGTTTTCTTCCCAAGTAACTAGGTAGATATATTGAAAGGAATAACATAAAGCTCAATGTGTAGGTACTGAATAAAAAAGGGTTCAGCAGAAGAATCACAGGCCTGGAGAAATCCTTCACCAAAGAAACAGGAAGAAAATAAAATATTCATCAAATAGGAAGAAAAGAAAAGAACCATGAAAATGACAAGGCCCTTAAGTAAAAACCTATATGGGCAACTTGAGGCTTCGGGAACTTCATCTCATTAAATCCCTCCGACATAGGTTATAAAGAAAATTGCATTTAGGGCATTGGGCGGTTTTTGGTGATTCTTACCTCTAGTGTGTACGATATTGATCACTGTAGGTATATGCACAAACTGCGTAGTAACTCATTTTCATGTATGTGTTTATCTGGCTAATTAAATTTTCCCCAAAGAATATGCTCAAACAGGAACAATCTATCCCAGTGGACTGACAACCTATTAAGCTCCATCTCTGAATGACAATCAGAAGAGGTACTCAAACCCAGGAGTGTTGCTGGAAGTAATTTGAGGAGGATGACTTCCAAGAACAGTTAGAATAAATTCTAAAGCCTGTTTTTGACATTTTCTCCGGGTGCCATTTCTTTTTACTATCTCTCCCTCTCTCTCTCTCTCTTTCTCTAAATATATATATATATACACACACATACATACAAATATATATGACATCAAGGATTGTTGTTTCCCCAAAATTGTATTATTTCAAGTCCAGTCTCTGTTTTTCAGACTAACTGACCCCATGCCTCATATGAAAGATTGAAGTATGGTGAAACTTTCGGGCGAAATTGCTTACAAGGACTGCAAATTAAGTAAATTGCAGAACCTATGAGTCCGTGAAAGTGGAGGTGACATGACACCTTGGTGAGTAACATAAACTGAATACTAAAAGTGCTTCATTTAAACAGTAGAAGGCATAAACTTCTCTTAGAGCTTTCCTGACAGTTGAATGCTTAAACTTATAAAACCTGATAGTGATTTGGAACTCTTAAAAGAAATTATATATATATATATATATATATTTATATAGAAGCCCATGGTAGAAGTTTGATTGTATGTTGTTCTTCCTAGAAATTGCTTGAAAACCAAAGCACCCAACAGATTGGGAAATCAATAACAATAAAGAATAGCAACTAAATTAAGAGACCTGGGTTTTATAAGAAGTTCTTGGAAGCTGATGAGTGCTAAATATTAAAGCATAAATCAGATTGATGCCTAAGCTCTCTGTGTTGATTTGGCTTTGCCAAATACTCTGAAGGATCAATATCTAAGCATTATTTGATAGAATCACAAGCAATGTTACCTAGAACATGGATTGTTGAGGTACGGAGAACGGAAACGTAGATCGTCAGTTGTTATAAAATATGGTATGTTAGGAGTAGGCTTCTTTGAATTGCTTTGTTGAAACAAAATACGTTTATTTGGAACGTGATATGCTTTTTGAGTATATTTGTAATAATATTAGTATGTGTGTGTGTGTGTATATATATATATACACACTAAAATGATTTCAATTCAAGCTATTATAAAATAAAATTCCATCGATGTGTGTGTATTTTGTATGATTTTTTTGGGACTTTTGATATTTTAAATCGGAACGCTAAATCTTGCGTTCCAAATCGCTAAGGATTCATGTTTTGAATTGTATGATCCCAATTTGCAATTCGCTAGGGAATGAGCGAATTGTGGTAACCATGATCACAAGTTTCAAAAACAAACCTGCATACCCCTGGTCAAAGATGTTGGACCCCTAGAATTCTACATAGACGGCTGCAACAATCACATAAATTTTCACTTGATCTGGCTATCAATCTCAAAAATCATCTAAGACAAAAGTCTGGATGAAGAGAATATTTCATAGCTCATAACTTCCATGACATTTCTCGAAAAACCATTGAGCTTATCTACTTTTATAATATATTTTTCAGAGAATATTGTCATACTTTTCATATCTGAGTTGAAAGTTGTATTTATTGTACCCTCCTCACAAGAACTCGTGTGATTAGAATTTTGGGAGAGCTCTCCATGCAAACTACAATTTTATTGTGCAGGTAAAACCTAAAACCAAAGCATTATGGCATGAGATCACAATATTACTACTTGTAAAATAAAATGCCCAGTCATCCTACATCTATACACAGAAATAGAAAGAAAAATATACACAATTCCAATCCTTTTTTTAAGTAAAGACTATGGCAGGAGCCAGAGGACCAACTAACCTGCCCACTGCAGAAAGGCCCAGCCCCAATGCCAATGGTAGGAATTCGAAGAGCTGATGTTGCTGCGGCAGCCACAGGTGGAGGCACACATTCCAGAACAACAGAAAAACACCCAGCTTCCTGCAGAGCTAGGGCAGTCTCCACAACCTATAGAAAACAATTCAACATAATGTAAACCATTAGCGTAACAATATGTCTTCTGTCATGTGTTCACATGTCTACTTATGTACTTATTTATGTATATATGCATGTATGTGAAGAAAGAGACCTTGACAGCACTGGTAATGTTTTTTCCTTGAGGCCTAAACCCTCCAAGAACACTAATCGCCTGAGGAGTAAGTCCCACATGCCCCATAACTGCAATCCCAGCTTCCACAATACCTTTTGCAGCCGTAATTCTCGATGGAGATCCTCCTTCCAATTTAATTGCATCCATTCCTCCTTCCTTCAAAACCCTAACTGCTGTATCAACTGCCTGCTCATAATTAAAACTACAACATCACTGGCCATAACATTTCAAGCCCAATCTCAACATCATAAGACCCTCTGATTCAAAGAATTCAACAATGCTCCATTTAGTTGCCAAATTTTTTAGAACATACAGAAAATAGAATGGAAATTAAATTGATGATTCTTCATTATTTGACACCTACATAACAAAAAGAAAGAAAAAGTCCACGGAATGGAACCTAAAAGAAGTATTGGATAAGGGATACAGCAGTCTATTAGCATTCTACTTTTTTTTTCTAGTATTATCTTTTTTCAACTTTTTAAAGCAAAGGTACGGTTTATTTACACTGTTTGGTTAGCATTTTCTAAATATTTTCCTTGCTCTTTTGAGCATACATCAAGTCGAATTTCAATTTCAAAACCAATAAATGCACTTCCAAACTCTTTTAACATTTCGGAATTACTTTTCTTGCTTTCAAGAACTAAAACTGACTAAAAGTTTTTGCTCACAATTTTTTTTTATAAAAAAAACAGCAAGAAAAATATATTGAAATTGCGAGCCCAAAGATGCCTCATTCGTTTTGGCTTTATAAAACAATATTAATTCCTCTACGAAGGTAAAAAACACGGCACATAATGAAGGCCACTTTCATTTTTCATTTTTCGAAAATTTTCAGAATCTAAAAGCATAACATTCAAAAGTTTATTTTCTTCAATTTTATCGCTAACCAAACAATTGGTCATTACCTGGTGGGTGCTCGACTCGTAAGTTCCGAATGGGAGGTCCCCAACGAGTAGCGGCCGCTTGGCCCCTCGAGATACTGCACGACAATGGACAAGCATTTCGTCAAGAGTAATTGGGAGGGTGGTGTCATGGCCGTGGACCACCATGGAGGCAGAGTCACCCACAAGGCAAACGTCGATTCCGGCGGTGTCAAGGTGGACAGCAGACGGGTAGTCATAGGCGGTCACCATAGTTATAGGCTCGCCCTTGCGGTGCTTTTGCCTTAAATGAGTTAGGGTAACTCTTTGATTAGGGTTTTGGGGCTTAGGTCCGCCGTAGACGGTGTCTTCAGGGACGTTGCTCATGCATCTTAGGTGGAAGCGGATAGAGGGTCTGGTGAGGAACGAGGAAGGCTTTGGAGATTGCAGCGAAGAGTGCCATTGTGTTGAGGAATTTGATATTCGAGAAAGAGAGAGGGAGGGAATGAATGAGCGTGAAGGGTTTGATTCAATTCAACCCAATTTATCTTGATTGAGATGAGGATGAAGCCAGCCGTTTTTGGCTGCGCCACCTTCCCCAGAGGAATGAGGTGGGATGTTTCCGCCTTCTAACAAATCTTTATAGTTTTGTGGAATGTTGTATATACGCTGCACTACCGCGCGTCAATACCAAATCTCAAACACTTGGACCATTCGATTATGGAGAATAATAGGCAAAAATAAAAATCTTGAGAAAAGTAAATAAAAATGTATTTGAGATTAAGGTTATGTTTATTTACGTTTTTAAAAATAGACTTTTAATTTTAAAACACGAAATACGTGTTTGATAAGTTATTAATTTTAATTTTTTATAATTTAAATTATAATATCTAAATACATTTTTACAAGTTTTAAAAAATTAATTACAAAATTTTTAAAAATATTTTTATCTAAATCATTATCCAAACACAACTTAAATGTTTGAGAAAAAAATTAGTGGTGAGACTTTATTGCAACAACCCAAAAAAACAAAAACCAAAAAACAAAATTACTTTTTTTCCAATAATCAAACAATCTTGCATTTTTTTTTTATAAATAGAAGTAGGGTTGCAACTCGTGGGCCAGTCCGAGTTCGACCTAAAAAATTATGAGTTTGAACAGTAATTTAATATTATCAGAATCAACCTGGGCAAGAATAAGTAAATTCGATTTGAATTCATACTAGGTTTAGGCAAGAGACTCGGGAACCTGAGCCTAGTCTGAACCCGAGTTGTATATATATAGTTTTTTTTAATAATATTAATTAATATGCATTATTAGATTTCAGACTTTCAATAGATCTTAACTTTTAATTGAATGATATATAAGATGTAATTGTAGGGTTGTTAAGCGAGATCTGAACCCGACCGAAACCCAAATTAAACTTGAATCCGAGCACTCATCCGATTGAAATTGGAGCTCAACTCGAACGAGTCTGAATATTCAAGTAACCCTAAAAAACCTGATATTAACTCAATTTAACCATCTCACATGACGGGTTGAGATTGGACAACCCTTAAGCCTGACTCTGCCCACCCAAGTTGTAACCTTAAATAAGACACAAATTTACTTTGTCTCGTTTGAGATTCGATCTATGAACCTCATTTTTGGTAGATAGAGAAAATACCACTTAAAGTAACACTTATTAGTTTAACAATTCTGCAAAATTAATAAATTAGTGTTACCTTTTCTTTTTTAAATAGAAAATTAGAGGATATTTATCTATTTTTTCAATCCTAGCCAATTGTTATAATTGATGATATTAAGTCTTTATTATAGCCCCTTTTCTTACCTCGTAGAGACCTGAACCCTATCAAGTCTTCTTTCATTTATTTCTGCGAGGAATTGAATCCTAATTTTATCTTTAAAAAATAATAAAGAATATCATGAACCACTATCCACTTCAATTAATATATATTCACAACAAAATTTAAATTTAAAAGAAAATTGAAACATTCACGTCTTAATGAGAATGGTTAAATGCTGACTAAATATTTTTTATAAAAGGAAAAATTAATAAACTTTTAAACTTCAATTAAAATTTTAAAAAGAAAATACCTAGACGGAATTAATTATTATTAACATATAATTTTCAATAGGATGATTATAGAAAAAAGTAATAAGAAATCACTTAGAGGAGTAGATTCTAACTTGGAAAGAGCTGCATTCTATTTCAATTATTATTCATTTCATTGAGAACTATCAATAGTTGCAATGTTTTGTGAAAAAATTATTGGTCATATAGAAAATAAAAAATAAAATGCAAATGTCATTTATCTAGTAGATGAAAAAAAAGTAGAAATTCAGTGAGTCTCAAATCTCAATAATGGCCAGTAGATAAAAAAAAACAAAAAAAAAAAAAAAAAAAAAATTGACCAAAAAGTAATATTGACATAACATTTGAAAAGGAAGGAAGGGATTAAGGAATTAATTCATATTGCTTATTATAAAAAATGAAAAATGAAAAAAGAAAAAAGAAAAGATCTCAAGTACTCTTTGCTCCATCCGAGCGTGCGTATCACGTGTTTCTTGTAGACTATGGTTGACGGCCGAGTTCACAGAATCTTATCGGACTTGCAAGCTCACACCGTCGCGTCTAAATCAGCGACAAATGTTTGACCAATAAAAAAGTCTGCATATCAGACAGCTCGTTTCGTCTAAATCACTGATCATGATTAGATATTCCCATAAAGCGCTGTATACGGCAACTTCCCATATTCTCTCCTTCTTTTCTTCCAAAAGAAAATTTATCCTAACTGCGCCGCGAAAACTATACTTCCTCTTTCGCCGGAGGGCCATCACAACAATGCAGCAATGAACGGAACCAATACGACAGCCATCGAGGCGAGCTCGGACTTCATGACCATTACTTCACTATCCCTCTGGACTGCCCTCTCGATCGCCGAGCTTGACTTAAGATCTTCATTTTCGCTCGCAAGATGGTTGCAGGTACTACCTTAATCCATACATTAGTAAACTTCTAATTTTCATATTTCACAATCACTTTTACTCTATTGTTGTTTTAATTAGTGTTGGATCAAGAACGGATGGGATTTGGATCGAATTTGGAATTTTATTTGTTAGGAAAATTATTAGATTGGGTTGAATTTGAAAATTCTACGCATTTATAAATGATTGATCCAAATGTAGATTTATTAATTATCAAATTTGATTTAATAAATTTCAACACATTATTATTTATATAAATATTATGTTGTACTTTATTATATTTAAAAACCATGTAACGTTTAAAATATATAAAACTCAACTCATTTCAAATTAATTAATTTACAAAGTCCTATATAATTTAAAAACTATATATTTTTATAAATTTATAATATATACAAATTCATATATAAGAAAGAAATGCATCTATCCTCTTGGATGAAATCTCTAGAATGTTTGCAATCAGGGGAAAATGAGATTATCAAATTGATTATGTACCAGCTCTTTGGGTAACTAAAGGCTAAAGCTGACAAAAATAATGATAGAAGTTATGAATTAAATGTGTTGCTGCATTTTTTTGACTTGCCGGAGCTCCGTTCTTCGTCGCTATGAACTTCTGAAAAAAGGGAGTTAGAGGGCCGCCGGGATGGCTCCGGCGGTAGCCACTCCGATGAGGAAGTTAGTCCAGAGTTAGAATTTTTGTGTAAGATAATTCAATGTAAAAAAATCCCCCTTTATGCGTACCTTGAAGGTGATAGTTATAGGATGGCTCTCTGCCCAAGTAGGTAGGGTTTGGTATTGTGAAATCAGAGATTCACTGTTGTCCGGAGGTGACAGTCTCATGATGGTTACCTGCCACACGCTTCCCCAAAATTTGGGATTCACTGTTGTCCAGAGATGATAGTTTCTATATTGCGTCATGTTTCCCTATTTTTAGGTCGGAAGTTTATGGAAGGCAGTGACCAGTTCGGAACCCCTTCTTGTAGATATTTTATCTTCCTTACTACGAGGTCTGTAGTACACACCGCTAGATGACTAGCTCTGGAGGCCTAAGTCTGGAGGTGCTAGCTCTGCTAGCTCTGGGGGCGCAAGCTCTGGATGCACGAGCTCTGGAGGTTTAGCTCTGGCGAGCTCTGGAGGTTTAACTCTGGCGAGCTCTGAGCTCTGGAAGTTTAGCTTTGGTGAGCTCTGGAGGTTTAGCTCTGGCGAGCTCTGGAGGTTTAACTCTGGCGAGCTCTGAGCTCTGGAGGTTTAGCTCTGACGAGCTCTGGATGGCGAGCTCTGGATAGGTCTGACGAGCTCTGGATGCGTGAGCTCTGGACCCCCCTAAGCCTCCAGATAGGAAAGCCTTCCTTGGTCTGTATACATGAGTGTTCTGTACACGTGTCGTGTCCATAGTGGTGGGATATTTTTTGGCTTATCAGCTACTCCCCCCCGAGCCTCAGTTCTGTGGGATCCGTGTAGAGCTAAGGTTAGGATTTCTGAAGAGTTACGCGTATTTGGGGATTCATAATATACCAACTTGCAATACTTGCAAATGAAACAAGGTTTTTTTAAAGGTCAGTAGAGTGAGAAAAATGAACAAGACCGGGGGGTCTGTGCATTAAATTGAGACCATGCCTACAGCACTTGGCTTGTAGGGGTCATTTGAGATGGACCAGGTCTGGAGACCTGTGCATTGAGTTGGACCATGCCTACAACACTCTTGCTCGTAGGGGTCATTTGAGATGGGCCAGGTCTGGAAACCTGCGCATTGAGTTGGACCATGCCTACAACACTCTTGCTCGTAGGGGTCATTTGAGATGGGCCAGGTCTGGAAACCTGCGCATTGAATTGAGACCATGCCTACATTACTCTTGCTCGTAGGGGCCTTTTAAATGGACCAGGTCTGGAGACCCGTGCATTGATTTGAGACCATGCCTACAACACTCTTGCTCGTACGGGTCTTTTGAGATGGACCAGGTCTGGACACCTGTGCATTGAATTGAGACCATGCCTACAACACTCTTGCTCGTAGGGGCCTTTATAAATGGACCGGGTCATGATGATTGATCCTAAAACCACAAATATTACAAGAGCCTGAAAATAATGTGTTCAAGTCTGCTTATAGATGGAAATCTCCCTTGCGCAGCCAACTCTTTCCTTGGTGAAACCAACAAATTCCTTAATAGCTTTTCCAAAACGGAAGGCAAATCAATTGTTACTTGTTTAATGGTCTTAGGAGATGATGTCACGAAGTTGATGACAGAGAATTTGATAAAAGCTCTTCTTTCAAATGACATGCAGCTTTACCAACGTAATATCTGATTTCACTTTTCCATTTTAAAAGGAAAAGGAGCAATTTCAATATAGGTAGTTGTTCGTGCTCTAGCTCTGATTGAGTAAGGGCAAAGAATAAAGATAATATTGTTGATGACCCGCCAGATGTGAAGTTGATGAACCATAGTGGATCCCAAGACCAGAGATGTTATTATCAATATCACCATTGGAGCACTTCATAAGTTATTGCAAATCCTGGACACCAATTTGCAGTGCCAATATTGGGCGGAGAAAGAGAAAATATAGATAGCCCAATTAGTTTTTGCTTTATTTGAAATGATCTTGTCAAATAATTCCAATAAATTTTGGATGGAACTCATCACTGTCTTTCTGCCCCCATATTCCACCATTGGCCTGAATAAGCCTGGATTTTTGGGGAGAAAGTGATGAACACGCTACAATAGGAGGTGGATCTGGTCCTCTAGTACTATACAAAATCATAGTATCTGAAATAACGGTTACAAATCCACAAAGCATAGAAACTATATTACCTGTACTATGACATAGAATGCCGGTAGATAGGACCGGGAGATGCAGAATCTACTACATTTGGAAGCTGAAATCTTGAGGTTAAGCAAGGGGCAATTATCTCTTTAACATAATTAGAGAAACACTGCTGTTATGCTGCTTTAGGATATCCCGATTCTCAAACACGAGTTTTTCCAAGATTTCCACAATTTTATCCTGGAGTGGTTCTTTATCAATACAGTGCATGAGGAGAACCACTCTGGCGAGCTCTGGATACGAGCTCTGGATGCGCAAGCTCTGGATCCAATTCTCGGCAGATATATTTGGTTGCTAACAACATAGAGTTTGCCAGAGCTTGCGCCTCCAGAGCTCGCCAAAGCTTGCGCCTCTGGACTAACTTCCTCATCGAAGTGGCTACCGCCGGAGCCATCCCGACGGCTCTCTAACTCCCTTTTTTCAGAGTTCATAGTGACGAGGAACGAAGTTCCGACAAGTCAAAAAAATGCAGCAACAGCTTGGCGCCGTCTGTGGGAACGACAGTCAAATCTGCTTTGTTTCCTAAATTTTTCTCTATATTGCTTGCTAATGATTATTTGAGTTCTCTAAAAAATTCAATATAATTTCTTAGATGTTGAACAAAAGTTCTAACCCTTTTAATATTATTTCAAAAAAATCCTATGGCGTTTTCTTCTGCAGGGAATCGAGATGAAACTCTCTCTCTCTTTCTCTCTCTCTCTCTCTCTCTCACTCACTAAAATTTCGATAGATCTCCATATTGGCTTCCTTAAAAATATCTAAATGATATATTTCTCTCTCAAAAAACAGGAAAAGACTGCCAAACAAAGAGATCTGACCAACTTGAGATTGGCTTCTCTCGGACGGTCCTGTCAAAGGGGTTTCATCCTGAAAATCTCTGGGAGCCTTGTACAATGGAGTCTTGCTTATTAATTTGGCGATTGCGTTATTTGCGCTTGCAGCAATTGAAAGTAGCAGTCAGAGACTCGGCCGGATCTATGCTGTTCTTCTCTTCTGCACAATTTTGCTTGACATCCTGTGGTTCATCTTCTTCAAATCTGGAACATTTCATCCCAGATCTATGGAACCTCTGAAGCTAACTTTATCAATGCAAATTATCGGGTTCTCCGTGAGGTTATCGTCTTCATTATTATGGATTCTGATGTACAAATTGGGTGTTTCATATGCAGACAATTCAGCTCCTCGAGAAGCTGATTTTGATTTGAGAAACAGTTTTCTCAATCCTGCAACTCCTGATATAGTTAGGCGTTCCTCTGATCCTGGTGATGCTTTAGGAGGCTCTATTTATGATCCAGTGTATTACTCATCTTTCTTTAAAGATAGTCAAGGCAACGGATATTCATATGGGGAATTTTTCTCTCATCGCTATCAACTAAGGATGCCGGAAGCACTCCTTCCCTCACTCAACACACATAACCCATTAACGTGGCTACTATCTGAACTGTTCTTCACCTTTGGTTCTCTCACAATTCACAGCGCTGTCAAGATCCAACCATTGTCGTCGGGATCTGACATCGTTGGTCACCGTCAAGATCAATTCACCTCAGTTGGGGGTTTGGCAAATCCAAGTATCCCCTCGTCCCCAGGAAAACAAAAGCCAAGAGCCTTTGAGAAAAACCGGTTAGTGGCTTTCCATACCTCTAATTCGAGATGATGGGAGAATTTTTACTTGTTCAGAGAGGAAATTATTTGCATTTGAAAGTAATGGTTCAATTGCCTGAGCTGTGAATTTAAGGTATACATGCAATGGTGATATGGCTCCAGTTCATGGTGGCTCAAGAAAGCTTTTGTTACGCTTTCTACAAACTTCTATGGTCATTGATCGTGCAAGGCCAATTCTCGGCAGATATATTTGGTTGCTGAGAACAGAGAGCTCGCCAGAGCTTGCGCCTCCAGAGCTCGTATCCAGAGCTTGCGCCTCCAGAGCTCGCCAGAGCTTGCGCATCCAGAGCTCACGCCTCCAGAGCTCACCAGAGCTTGCGTCTCCAGAGCTCGCCAAAACTTGCGCATCCAGAGCTCGCCAGAGCTCGTATCCAGAGCTTGAGCATCCAGAGCTCGCCAGAGTGGTTCTCCTCATGCACTGTGTTGATAAAGAACCACTCCAGGATAAAATTGTGAAAATCTTCGAAGAACTCGTGTTTGAGAATAGGGATATCCTAAAGCAGCATAACAGTAGTGTTTCTCTAATTATGTTAAAGAGATAATTGCCTCTTGCTTAACCTCAAGATTTCAGCTTCCAAATGTAGTAGATTCTGCATCTCCCGGTCCTATCTACTGGCATTCTATGTCATAGTATAGGTAATATAGTTTCTATGCTTTGTGGATTTATAATCGTTATTTCAGGTACTATGATTTTGATCCACCTCCTATTGCAGCGTGTTCATCACTTTCTCCCCAAAAATCCTTGCTTATTCAGGCCAATGGTGGAATATGGGGGCAGAAAGACAGTGATGAGTTCCATCCGAAATTTATTGGAATTATTCGACAAGATCATTTCAAATAAAGCAAAAAGTAATTGGGCTATCTATATTTTCTCTCTCTCCGCCCAATACTGGCACTGCAAATTGGTGTCCAGGATTTTCAATAACTTATGAAGTGCTCCAATGGTGATATTGATAATAGCATCTCTGGTCTTGAGATCCACTATGGTTCATCAACTTCACATCTGGTGGGTCATCAGTAATATTATCTTTATTCTTTGCCCTTACTCAATCAGACCTGGAGCACGAACAACTACCTATATTGAAATTGCTCCTTTTCCTTTTAAAATGGAAAAGTGAAATCAGATATTATGTTGGTAAAGCTGCATGTCATTTGAAAGAAGAGCTTTTATCGAATTCTCTGTCATCAACTTCGTGACATCATCTTCTAAGACCATTAAACAAGTAACAATTGATTTGCCTTCCGTTTTGGAAAAGCTATTAAGGAGTTTGTTGGTTTCACCAAGGAAAGAGTTGGCTGCGCAAGGGAGATTTCCATCTATAAGCAGACTTGAACACATTATTTTCAGGCTCTTGTAATATTTGTGGTTTCAGGATCAATCATCATGACCCGGTCTATTTATGAAGGCCCCCACGAGCAAGAGTATTGTAGGCATGGTCTCAATTCAATGCACAGGTCTCCAGACCTGGTCTATCTCAAAAGACCCCTTCGAGCAAAAGTGCTGTAGGCATGGTCTCGAATCAATGCACGGGTCTCCATACCTTCTCCATCTTAAAAAGACCCCTATGAACAAGAGTACTGTAGACATGGTCTCAATTCAATGCACAGGTCTCCAGACCTGATCCATCTTAAAAAGACTCCTACGAGCAAGAGTGTTGTAGGCATGGTCTCAATTCAATGCACAGGTCTCCAGACCTGGTCCATCTCAAAAGACCCCTACGAGCAAGAGTGCTGTAGGCATGGTCTCAAATCAATGCACGGGTCTCTAGACTTGGTCCATTTAAAAGGCCTCTACGAGCAAAAGTGCCGTAGGCATGGTCTTAAATCAATGCACGGGTCTCCAGACCTAGGTCCATTTAAAAAGCCCCTACGAGCAAGAGTGTTGTAGGCATGGTCTCAAATCAATGCACGGGTCTCCAGACCTAGTCCATTTATAAAGGCCCCTACGAGTAAGAGTGATGTAGGCATGGTCTCAATTCAATGCGCAGGTTTCCAGACCTGACCCATCTCAAATGACCCCTACAAGCAAGAGTGTTGTAGGCATGGTCTAACTCAATGCACAGGTCTCCAGACCTGGTCCATCTCAAATAACCCCTACAAGCCAAGTGCTGTAGGCATGGTCTCAATTTAATGCACAGACCCCCCCCCGGGTCTTGTTCATTTTTCTCACTCTACTGACCTTTAGAAAAACCTTGTTTCATTTGTAAGTATTGCAGGTCGGTATATTATGAATCACCAATTACGCGTGACTTTTCAGAAATCCTAACCTCAGCTCTGCACGGATCCCACAGAACTGAGGCTCGAGGGGGAGTAGCTGATACGCCAAAAAATATCCTACCACTATGGACACGACACGTGTACAGAACACTCACGTATACAAACCAAGGAAGGCTTTCCTATCTGGAGGCTTGGGGTGGTCCAGAGCTCATGCATCCAGAGCTCGTCAAAGCTAAACCTCCAGAGCTCGCCCATCCAGTGCTCGCCAGAGCTAAACTTCCAGAGCTCAGAGCTCGCCAGAGTTAAACCTCTAGAGCTCGCGCATCCAGAGCTCTCCCATCCAGAGCTTGCGCCCCCAGAGCTAGCACCTCCAGACTTAGGCCTCCAGAGCTAGTCACCCAGAGGTATGTACTACAGACCTCGTAGTAAGGAAGATAAAATATCTATAAGAAGGGGTTCCGAACTGGTCACCGCCTTCCATAAACTTCCAACCTCAAAACAGGGAAGCATGACGCAATATAGAAACTACCATCTCCGGACAACAGTGAATCCCAAATTTTGGGGAAGCGTGTGGCAGGTAACCATCATGAGACTGTCACCTCTGGACAACAGTGAATCCCTGATTTCTTGATACCAAACCCTACCCACTTGGGCAGAGAGCCATCCTATAACTAGCACCTTCAAGGTAGGCATAAAGGGGGATTTTTTTACATTGAATTATCTTACACAAAAATTCTAACTCTGGACTAACTTTCTCATCAGAGTGGCTACCGCCGGAGCCATCCCGGCGGCCCTCTAACTCTCTTTTTTCAGAGCTCATAGCGACGAGGAACGGAGTTCCGGCAAGTCAGAAAAATGCAGCAACATTTCACAATAGAGCCTGTTGGTGGTTCACTAGTAATGGTATTATATCAGAATTTATGTTTGTGAGTGAGAAGTCCTATCAACAAATTCCAGTGACTATTAGTTACATGCGGTGAAATGTAAACTAAGAAATAGATTTTGAGCAACCTTTGGAAGCAAGGAAGCACGTATGCCATTTTGGTGATTTATTTATTTATTTTTTAAAATCCTTTTAGTTATTTGGTTCCAAATCAAGTCATTTTTAGCTTAGTGGAGTTTTTCTTTCTAGCTAAACAGGAGCGAGGTATTTGTTATAATAACCCTTTCAACATAGTCTTCTAAGCTGGATTTATGTCTGCAGGTAGGGGGTTTAGTATTGATGAAAGGTTTTATGCTGGTTTTACTCCTAAAAGCTCTGCCAAGGCTTTGGATTGGCATGGCAGTGTAGTAGCAGTGGCCAAGTTCTTTGAAACAGTCTTGTTAATGAACCAAATTGACTGTTATTTTTCTCAGGAAAGTGATTTTTTATTTGTAAGAACTCACTTGACACAAGCATGGCGAGCATGGGGATGGGGTGGCATGGCAGCAGCTCCAGCCTCTACCTAGTGGATCATACTGCTGGCATATCACATTTATAGTTCATTTTTGTACTGAAAAGCTTTTCTAAACCAGAGACATTCATAATGCATGTATAACAGTGGGAAAATTCCAAGATAAAAGACATAGGCAATGGATATGACTTTCTTTATGGAAACTTCAATTTATCTGGCTATTATGCATCTATAATATAGCGGGACTATATAACTAGCATGCACTGTTAATGGTTATGAAAATTTTACACTTGTTTCTTGAAGGTCGTTACAAAGAGTGCTGGACAGAAGGCTTTATCTGCTTTTCTTCAGTAATACTTATGGGGCTCCCGTGAGAAGCCTGTTCGCATTTTCCAGAAAAAATTTATCTAAGGAAACATTGTCGAAGGTGATAGTTTGATTGTACTTTTTGGCCCTCTTCTTCTACTTGTTCTTCTTCCTGTTCTTTATAGATTCCAGATGTTTGCAGTCTGCATAGTCTATTAAAATATGTCATCCGAGACCTTTCCCACACATAATTTGTTGGAAATGCTCCTATGGCCAGATGTTCATAAAGCCTACTGAGAATGCACAGGGCCTTCCATCATTTAAGGTAAACAGATCAACATTTTCATTGACCTCAGTCTTTTGCCGCTGTGTATATAATTATCAAGATTACTTTTGACAGCCACCTCCATAAATTTCCCGAAACATAGCTTTTTTTTTTTGCATTATTAGCTGTGTGATATGCTTTGTATGCTGAATATTGATAATATTATCTCAATTCACCTGTCTGATTCTAGCCATTTTATCAGCACTTCTTTAAATCTCAGGTGATTGCAGCCCAACAAGTTTAAGATCGGGAAAGTGCAAGGATTATGTTTGGCGACCGAGAATGAGGGATATTTTCCCGAGCAAGCTGGATTCCATAACAAGATGATCGTCAGCTGATACTGCTATAAATTTTCATATCCAAGCTTCCAATAAGATTTTTGAAGAACCATTTTTGTTGACTAAATGTATCATCTGTTTGTTCAGTGGAAAGCATGTTGTGTTCCAGATGAAATGCATTTCGGCTGGTTTAAAAGGAAAAGTTGTGCCGACCATACAAAGATTAGCTGGAGATGGTCAAATGAGTTTTACAGAGCATCTACATGATAGTGAGGTTTAAAGTTTCAAGTTTTTGGATCTTTGTCCAATTGAGGTTATTCATTCAGGAAAGCCCATCTGCCCATGTTATGTAATCAGACCATCACAGGCCCATGCGTCTGATATGGTATGTCTTCGATTATTTCTCTCACAAAAGGAAGTTTGTAAAGAATATTTGGTGGGAACTACATCCATTGGCCGTCTTATGTTTCCTGATGCCCAATATGGATCCCACTCATGGTGAGAGGATGAATTCCAGATGGAAACATAAACATGGCCATTAAAACATTATTCATAGGATCATCGGCAAATTATAACAGAAGAGTGCTTGCTACTTAGGGGAAACCAAGTGATTGCAGATTATACATACTCTATGTTTATGCCCATTTATTGAAATAGAACTGATTAAGTTATTTCTTTCATACACAGAGACATCACCATAATTTTTTTTTTTTTGTTTTAACTAGACAAAGAGAGGGGATATAATTATAAACATGGTTAAAAATGATCTACAATCCCCTCTCCATGTTTAGTCATGTCAGATATAAATTGCAGCATAGATAGCCTTGAGTAATAGTGATATGATTATAATAATAGTAATTTGTGGAGCACAATATCATTGAGTTTATAATAACAGTAGAGTTTTTTTTAAAAAAATAAAAATTAATACCAATTTAGTGTAAAATAAATCTTATTTTTTAGTGAAAAATATTAAAAAGTCTTTAAAATAAAATTTTCAATTCAAAAAGTTTAAGATACATCTTTTTTTATCTAAAATATTCAAAGAAGAATTTTTCAATACAAAATGTCTAATTGTTAATTTTTATCTTAAGACCGTTAAAAATATTAATGATTAGATTAAAGTAATCTTTAATATACATTTAAAAAAATATTTAATAGTTGATAAAATAAATTATTCAAATAAAAAAACATAAATCTTTATTTATCTAGATGTTCTAAAAAAGAAATTTTTAATTAAAAAATGTTATGATTTTTTTAGATTGAAGTAGTTATTTTATATATATATATATATATATATATATATATATTTTTTTTAAAAAAATACATCTTGAAGTCTATTTTAATCCAATCAGCAATATTTTTTAACGGTATCAAGATGAAAGTTAACAATTGAATTTTCTTATATTAAAAGTTTATTTTTTGAATTTTTTAGATAGAAAAAATGTATCATGAGCTTTTTAGATTGAAAATTTTATTTTAAGAATTTTTTAGTATTTTTTAAAGTAGGATTGTTTTAAAATGTCATTTTTTGTATTGAAAATTTATATGATTAAAATAATAGTAATTTGTCATTGAGTTTATTATGGCAGTAGAGTTAAAAAAAAAAAAAAAATTAATAGAATCTTATTTATTTTTAGGAAAGCATCACTTTTATACTAAAAATTTAATGAAAATGGCACATGAAGTATTATTTTGGTAATAAAGTTTCAAAACAACCCTAAAATGGTAAAAATATTCCAATATCATTAGTAATTGGGCAACGTATTTTTTCAATGCGGATGAATTTGTTATTGGTTGGATTTTTCAAGAATTGTATTTTATTTAAAGATTAAAATAAATAAAAATAATTTTTTAAGAATATTAAGAATAAGAGATTTGCTAGCATAAACAAGTTTGTTTTTAGTAATATTATCCTTTGTAATTTTAGATATTTTTGTGCAGAACAGAACTTCGTGAAGACCGAGTCTCTTTCTGGCTGTGTAGTGTGCATTAGCTGGAGAACAGTCTTATAAAAAAAAAAACATAGCACTACTAATTGAGGCACTTTGAATTTTGACCGTGTCCTAGATTGATGGCGTCATCTTTGCTCCAATTCTGTCATATATATATACATATATATATATATATATAGAGAGAGAGAGAGAGAGAGAGAGAGAGAGAGAGAGAGAGAGAGAGAGAGTGTCTGCTACTCCTGCATGCTATGCGAAGCTTTGATGATAACGATACATATATGTTGGGCACGTTTCCTTTCACTTGGGGGGCAGTTGAACAGAACCCAAGTAGTTGAGATTTAGTTGGCCTTCATTTAGCTTGGCTGCAAGACAACGGGGCACTCTTTACTTCCGATCCATTTCTAAGTAAAACTACTCTCTCTCTCTCTCTCTGGGTCTGCCCAACCTCTCTCACCTTCCACAGACCTTTATAGCTATAGCTATATATATATGTACACGAATTCTCATTCTCAATTCCTCTCTCCAATTCTCTGTGGATATGAGCCCCCTCATGGAAGGACAAGATCAAACCCCACTACCACCGCTGCCTCTGCAAGCACCCAATCACAACCCTTCTTACCTCTTTACACACTCATTACTTCCATCCACCCCTCTACTGCAGCACCCTCCGCAACTTCTTCATCCAAACACTGGTCAAGTGCTTCCAGACATTGACTGGGTTAGCCTTCTGTCCGGTCCAACCGGGCCATCATCGGAAAGTGTTTCTGTAACATCTGGTAATATAGTTGATCAAGAACAGAAGGATAATAAAGATTATACGAGGAGAGGTAGTAGGACGAAGAAAGCGACACGACCAAGGTATGCCTTCCAAACTAAAAGTGCTGATGATATACTGGACGATGGATTCCGTTGGAGAAAATATGGACAGAAAGCTGTTAAGAATAGCATTTATCCCAGGTTTGCTACTTAATTATCGAGTATTCTCATTTCTTTTACGTGGCATAGCATGCATTTAACCAAACTTTCTGTGTGTATATACACACACTTTAGATTACGTGTTAATCATTCCACTTAAGTCAGCATATATATATATATATATATATCCACCTTCAAATTTCGATTCAAGGGTTAGCATTAAGACTTTGATGTTTGGCTAATTTAAACCGAGAACCGATAATTATAAAGTTAACAATCAAGAAACCAAAGACAAAATATTAGACAAGAAAGGAAAAAATGACTTACTGATGCCGATTCGCACAAGCAGAAATAGAATGAGAGAAGAAATATCTCATAGCCAATCTTTCAATTATTTTGTTTTTTTCTTCTAATTTCATGTCAAAGCCTAAAGAGAGGTTCTTATTTATAGTGTTTGGAAAAAGGAATTAATGGATTCACTCTCTAACAATTTGGAACACAAGTATTTTGGAAATATCTCATACAAACCACTAACCAACATCTTTTGCATTACAGATCAACAAATCAACTCAATTAGGACTGGGTCAAGATATAATGCTCTTAAGCCAGCACATAGATCCACCTTCTAATTTAGGTACAACATTTTTTTTTTTAAAAAAATGTAGTTTCTCTTGGTTGTTCATCAAGAAAACCTAGAGACGCAATGAACAATATAAATTTGCTGCCAACAATTAAAGAAAGAAAAAAATAGTAGATCATAAGGATACTCGTGACTGATATCCAGGGCTCAAACAGAGCAAAATCAACAGCAATAATGATGATGATAACAATGATCACCATTGATAATTAGTCTTGTTAATGCCTCGTCTCATATATATATATATATATATATATAGGTTTTGAAAATAAAAACCTCATGAAGTGAATTCACGTGAACAACATGCCATAATTCATTCATGCATGACGATCTATCAGGTTTTACTCACTGACAATCTGACGCAACCTGATTTCAGTCTGGTTTGGATTATAAACAAAAACAAATAGTCTTAAGAGGAATGCTGCGGAATATGGCTACAGTTGAAACTTTGTCCATACCTAACCGGCTCTTGCTTCATTGCATGCATAAAATACATAGATAGTCGGATTATAAATGAACAACCTCTGGTAATTGTCTACATGATTGTAGCAGTAATTGCAGTAGATAAATTATTTTATGAATAAGGATTTAAATGCTATTATTCTTTACAAAAAAAGATCATTCTGTACTTACAAGATTTCAGTATAGAATATGATAATTTCATTTTATTTCCATATATATATATATATATATATATATTTGTTTTTAAGTTGAAAAAACTTCTTAGTTCTTACCATCCTTTGTTAATTTCTCTGTGATCATCATCACCAAACACGTACTTATGGGCAAAAGGAGCTATTATCGGTGCACGCATCACACATGCAACGTGAAGAAACAAGTCCAGAGGCTATCCAAGGACAATAGCATTGTTGTGACAACATACGAGGGAATTCACAACCATCCCTGTGAAAAACTCATGGAAACTCTCACTCCTCTTCTGAAGCAAATGCAGTTCCTCTCCAACTTCTAATTAATTAAGCCTCTGCTACACTTTAATTTTCCAAGTGTAATCATATATACTTATATAACTGCAACATAATTGTGGTTGTGGACTATATATATGTACGTTATATGGCTAAACATTAATATGTTTATGTATGTGATGCAATTTGTATCTGAGTTTGCTAACCATTCACAATCTTCATCTCTTACACCCTGCAACTACTCTTGTTTATCAGCTAATTTATTAATTATCAAGTTTTATAACATGTGCCAAACAATTGAGGGTTTCCATTGTCAGGTACAGCTTCATTAATTATGACTGTCTTTCACAATTGTGACAATATATATATATATATATATGTCAATTTTATTTCGTATTTTTATAAGTGATCTCTTAAATTTAAACTTTTACATTTTTGTCTTCCTAAATTTATGATGATCACAACCCTTTTCTCAGTCAATTTTAAAGATGAATCTAAATTTTAAAATGTATAATTGAGAGAGTATTTTAATGGTTGAAGATGGAAGTAGAGAAAGATTGAAGGCACAAAGGAAGTTGAGCACATGGAGTACAAAGGGGAGAGCAACCTTCTGTTACCCTTCGGACTTTATTTATTACATTTCTTCATAGCTAAATTTTCTTATTATTACGTGTATATTTAAGGAGATTCAATGATCTAAACCTTTTTGTTAATTTAAAAAAATAAAGAATAACTGTTGAAGTGAAAAAATAAAATTACGTGTCAATAGATCTTCTTAAATATACATATGACAATAAAAGATAAGAAGTCTGAAAAAGTATAGTGAATAAAGATATAAAAAGTAACAACACAACGAGTATTTGATTTAAGCCAATCGTTTCGATTTACGTTTCTAAGATCCTTTTTTTTTGTGGATCATATTATTTTTCCAAGTATTTGATTTTTGATTTTAATTCCAAACACCAATTTTTATCTTAGTTGCTTTGAGATCACCTACAACTATGACCTAGCTTGGATCTGTCTGGGCTTCGGCCAACTCAATGATTTGTTCTATGCAGAGCTCAGTGCAACAGGGTATAATTTCAGCACGGGTCTACCACCAGTTTGGACCTATTGATCAGGTCAATTCCATTCAAAAATTTCAAAGCAGAAAGCTTCACGATTCTTGGAAACATAACGTATAATAAGGGTGTCATCTATGGCCCCTATTTCCTTTCATGATTAAAGAGTTACTTACAATCAAAAACATGCTCGTTTTAAATCGAGTTAGCTATTTAAACCATGAGCCCTAATTACACTAGTTATGAATCTCACACTAGAGAACTCTAGCCTTCTAGGTCATTCTCTTTTGCTTTCTCAAGTGATTAATCTAACTTGACCGTTGAAACTCCTTTGCAGACATTATACCGATGTCTAACAACTCTTCACAGAATCTTCTTTTCATTTTGCATAAAGACATTTTCTATTTGTGAATTTTTTTCCTCAATAATAATTCCAAACCATGGTGGGTGAGATATGTAAATTTAGCATTATTGATTTTACACATCTTTATCTTAGGAAGAGTCGCGGACTTAAAATTATCAAATAAATTGCACGAAAAATAAAGATTAATTTCTAAAGGGATAATTAAACTAATGTTTTTTTTTTACGATATCAAACAATTATAAGATATTTTCTTATAATATCCTAAAAAATAGACAAAGTCAATGTAATACATAAGAGTATTTTAGGCATATAAAAAATTTAATTAAAATCTTACTATCATTAATAACAAATTTTATAAAGAGAAAAGATTTATATATTCTCAGTATAATAAGTAAAAATGAGTAATATTTTAAGGACAATACTTTGCTCAACACTAGGTAGGAAGAATTCTTTCTACTCACATACGTGTCACGATTTTCATAAGTTACGTATACGATCACTTATATATATATATGTAACTATTTTGTTTTAACTAAAAATAAAAATTAAGTAAAATTAAGAAAGTACATGTACCTTATATATGTGGTTAATTGTTATTGTGATACGTGTAAAACCAACCAGTATTCATATTTTAATGTATGTCTCCGAGCTCATATAATGCATGGACATTAAAACATAGTTATTACACTTAGCTCGACTAGACTGGTTGAACCAAGGCCTAAATCTAGGCCGGGACATCAGTTTGACCGAACAAAAAAGAGAATTGGCATTACTATTTATCATGTGTAAACAGTTTTCTAAGCTCATATAATGTATAGGACATTAAAACATAGAACCCAAGACAATAAATTAATAGACAAATATTCATGGCCATCAAACCATATGTTCTATTGTTAAATAATTTACATATTTATTATATATTAAATTCTATTTTTATTTTATATCAATAATAATAACATTCATATAATATTAACTTTTTTAAAAATCTTTTCATGTTTTTTCAAATTACATAATTATTTAATTTTAAAATAATACTTTTATGTTATTTATATCAATTAACCCCAGCGATTAAACCAATGATTCTATCCATCAATTGATGCCCGGACGAAGTTTTATAAGTATGAACTAAAACATTATTCATGATAAAACTAGAGAATAAAAAAAGCATTTTTGTTATCTATACAAGGATCTTAAAAGTTAAAACTCACGTGTCAAAACAGCACACAGTAGCAAACCAGAGTTATACGTGTCATGAATCTAATTCACCTTCAATATATACCGACATAGATATTTGCCGATCCGTGTCATGAATCTACCGACATAGATATTTGCCGATACGTGTCATGAATCTAATTCGCCTTCTATATTATATATACCGACTTAGATATTTGCCGATACGTGTCATGAATCTAATTCGTATTCTCTATATATATACCGACATAGATATTTGCCAACCAGTTCACAAACGAGTTGATCCGCTTTTTTTTATTCTTTAAACTTTAAAGTTGTTTCACAGGCAAGTTTGAGCTTGAAAACAGAAGCGAAACAATGGCAGGTTTGATTGACAAGGCCAAGAACTTCGTGGTGGATAAGGTGGCCAACGTGGAGAAACCGGAGGCAAGCCTCGACGATCTAGATCTGAAGGACATGAGCTGCGATGCCATCACCTACAGCGGCAAGGTCTCGGTTAAGAACCCCTACAGTACATCCATTCCCATTTGCCAGATCTCTTACAAATTCAAATGCGCTGGCAGGTTTGAGTTTATTTATCCATTTTGTTGATTTTTCCTTTCTCTATCTGAAAATCTCCCTCTCGATCTCTCTCTCTATATATACACATACAGTTACGCACCGATCGAATACCTGTATTTATGCGTTCTTGTATATATATATATATATATATATATGTATGTGTGTGTAAAATCATCAACTTATCTGAAAAGTTTAAACTATTAAAGAAAATATAACTTTATTATTATATTTTTCATTCTTTTATATATATATATATATATATATATATGTGAAATCATCCTCTCATCTAACAAGTTTAAATTATTAAAAAAATTGTAATTTTATTATTATATTTTTTATTCTATATATGTGTGAAATCATCTGCTCATCTAAAAAATTTAAACTATTAAAGAAAGTATAACTTTATTATTATATTTTCTGTTCTTATATATATATGTGATATATATTTGAAATTATCAACTCACTTAAAAAGTTTAAACTATTAAAAAAAGTTTAATTTTATTATTATATTTTTTAACACATTTTTTTTACGTGTGACTAGTTTAAACGTGTTAATTCATATTTTTTAGGCTGACGGTGAAATTTGAACTCAGGACAAATGTTCTGTTGTGATACCATACGAAATTATTAACTTATCTAAAAGTTTAAACTATTAAAAAAAATATTATTTTATTATTATATTCTCTAACAATATCTACTATCGTAGTAGTAAAATTTATACTCACACACACACATACATATATATATATATATGCTCGTATAAGCGGCTGATGAGATATTAAATCTGTGATTTGTAATAATTCCGATCGTCATGAATTTTTCACATGCCTGTGGTCGAGATATGATCATACACAAGTGCGAATGATTTATTTGAGATAATTTTGAAAATAATTTAGAAAATTAAAATATAAATTTGGGAATGAAAGCAATGAATAAACTGATCAAGTAAAATAAGTAAAAAAATAGTTTAATATTATATAAAAAATTAAATTATTCGAGTTTAGTTCACTTCAATTTGTTATTGTCATCGGTTGAATTATAAATTCATTTAAAATTAATTTAAAAAATTATTAGTTAAATTTGAATATAATTTAAAATTTATTTATTTTAATAATTCAATTTAAAAATTCATTTGAAGCCCTGTTGCTGTTGCTATTGCTCTTACTGGCACAAAATACTGGCTCCAACTTTAATGAATAATAATTCACGGAAAGCCAATCAGAAAATATAACATCGATATATTGTAAATATTTAAGATTATTGAATGAATTTAGCTTCCATTTGTTTGATGAAAAAATGATTTAAATTCATAAAGTTTGAGAATATTTTGATTTATATTAAACTGTATGATTCCTTGTGGATATGGTACAGGGAGATTACCTCGGGTACGGTCCCGGACCCGGGATCGTTGAAGGGGAATGAGACGACAAAGTTGGAGGTGCCGATGAAGGTGCCACACAGTGTATTGATGAGCTTGGTGAAAGATATAGGTGCAGATTGGGACATAGACTATGAGTTGGAATTGGGTCTTACCGTCGACCTGCCACTGATTGGAAACTTCACCATACCTCTCTCCAAGAAGGGCCAGATCAAGCTCCCTACCCTCTCCGACTTGTTTACTAAATAAATAATATGTAAATTTATTTTGAGTTTTGGTTATTTGTTCTTGCATTTTATCTTTAGTTGTTGAACATGAAATACGCTACTTAATTTGGAGAATTATCATTTTGTGTCCATAGTTTTTCATGATTTCTCACTTCTTTTTTTTAGTTTTTTATTTATTCTTTCATGTAAGGGTAGAAATGGGACTCGATTCTATAGAGAGAGAGAGAGAGAGAGAGAGAGAGAGGGGGTGTGTTATGGGCCACCATTCAATGCGTTTAATGCTGAAATGGACGGAGGCTTGAGAAAAAAAAAGAGCATCTTTCTTATCTATACACGGATCTTGAAAGTTAAAACGCGTGATCGACAAACTAATCATGTGCCACGCGTGATCGACGAACTAATCACGTGCCACGCGTCAAAATAGCACAGTAGCAGACCAGAGTTATACGTGTCACGAATCTAGTTCGCCTTCTATAAATACACCGACATAGATATTTGCCGATCAGTTCACACACGAATCGATCCGCTTTTTTTTCTTCTTTAAACTTTAAAGTTGTTTAACCAGCAAGTTTGACCTCGAAAAGAGAAGCGAAACAATGGCAAGTTTGATTGAAAAAGCCAAGAACTTCGTGGTGGAGAAGGTGGCCAACATGGAGAAACCGGAGGCAAGCCTCGACGATCTAGATCTGAAGGACCTGAGCCGCGATGGCATCACCTACAGCGCCAAGGTCTCGGTTAAGAACCCCTACAGTGCATCCATTCCCATTTGCCAGATCTCTTTCAACTTCAAAAGCGCTGGCAGGTTTGAATTTATTTATCCATTTTGTTGATCTTTCCTTTCTCTATCTGAAAATCCCTCTCTCTCTCTCTCTCTCTCTCTATATATATATATATATATATATATATACACAGACATACAGTTACACGCGGATCGAATACCTGTATTTATGCGTTGTTGTATATATCTACTACTACCAGTGTAGGGAAATTTATACTCGTACACACATAAATGCTCGTATGAGCGGCTGATGATATCTTAAATCTGTGCTTTGTAATAATTCCGATCGTCATGAATTTTTTTTACATGCCTGTGGTTGAGATATGCTCATATGCGTATGTATTTATACACAAGTGCGAATGATTTATTTGAGATAATTTTGAAAATTAAAATATAAATTTGGGAATGAAAGTGATGAATAAAATGATCAAATAAAGTAAGTGAAAAAATAGTTTAATATTATATAAAAAATTAAATTATTCGGATTCAGTTCATTATTACGATAAGTTCAATTATAAACTTTTTTAAAATTAATTTAAAAAATTAGTAAGTAAATTTGAATATAGTTTGAAACTTATTTATTTTAATAATTTAATTTTAAAAACTCATTTACAACCGTGTTGCGGTTGCTGTTGCCCTTACTGGCACAAAATACTGGCTCCAACTTTAACGAATAATAATTCAAGGAAAGTCAAATCAAAAAATATAACATTGATATATTGTAAATATTTAAGATTATTGAATGAATTTAGCACCCATTTGTTTGATGAAAAATTCATTTAAATTCATAAAGTTTGAGAATATTTTGATTTGTATGAAACTGTATCTCATTCAATGTTTTCAGATTCAGTCCGATCATTGAATCGAAAAAAATGTCTGAATTATTAGTTCAACAGTTGAGTCAATCAGAATTAAATCGTGATGTGATAATTATGTAATTAATAATTTAATAATACATATTATTGATATTTTAAATTTAAAAAAATATGCAAAAATTATTAAAAATTATATAAATTTTTTTTAAAATATGAATTTTCTTAATATGTAAAACTTTAATAAAAAAATGAAAAAAGTATAGTGTTGAAAGTTGAAACTTTATTGTCATTTTTTCATAATTGTAAGAATCATAACAAAAATTATTTTAGAATCTAATTCAAGCATAATTCAATAATTTAGTTTTTAATTACATGAAAAAAAAAAAAAGATACAAACATTAATAATCATGTATAAAATATAATAAAATAAAATTATTAAAATACCATATGATATAAATATATAATACTGGAGTTTTAAACTTCAGGGGTTTAAAATTTTAAATACAATCAAAAATAAATTTAATAATTTTGGACGGTCCGACTGGTGACTCAGTACCGGGTCACTTGGTTGGACGATCTGACCGATCGATTTTAATGATTTTGTATTTTTGGAACGATTTTTAACTATAATCAATTTAATAAATTAAATTTTATAAATTGATTGACGATTCAATCGCTTGGACCGATAGATCCAATCCAGATTTTAAAACATTCATCTCATTGTGAATGCATACTTTCGTTGAGATTTTATTGTTAATTTCGAGTATGATTCCTTGTGGATATGGTATAGGGTGATTGCCTCGGGTACGGTCCCGGACCCGGGATCGTTGATGGGAAATGAGACGACAAATTTGGAGGTGCTGATGAAGGTGCCACACAATGTATTGATAACCCTGGTGAAAGATATAGGTGCAGATTGGGACATAGACTATGAGTTGGATGTGGGTCTCACCATCGACCTGCCACTGATTGGAGACTTTACGATACCTCTCGCCAAGAAGGGCCAGATCAAGCTCCCTACCCTCTCCGACTTGTTTACTAATAAATAATATGTAAATTTATTTGAGTTTGGTTATTTATTCTTGCATTTTATCTTTAGTTGTTGAACATGAAATATGCTACTTAATTTGGAGAATATAATAATAATTATCTCATGAATTTATTAAGATGGTTGATTTTGTAACTGATAGTTATATCATATCACATGGAATGACTATTTACTGAATAATTATTTCATTTATCATACCGTTTTCTTTTATTAGAATTGTGATATTTTTGAAGTAAGTTATGTATAAGTCTTTTAATTTTGACATAGAAAAAAATAATGGTACCATTTTACACATGATTATAGGGGAGTGAATGTTTATTTTTGAAATACAAGTGTAACCACAAAAAATAAAATATAATAAGAATTACGTAAATTTCATTAAGATAAATGCTAAAAGAAAGTCACACATTTAATTTTTAGTGTAATGCATTCGTGACGAGTCTCATTTGAGGTTAATTATCATGATTAGTATGAGATTTGTTTATTATTTGCAATCAAAATAATTTGAGATTTTGGTAATAAAAAAAAAGAAATTAATAATTTGAGATTTAATGATTACCTAAATATATAAGAGAAAAATCATAGAAATTCTAATAACACATTGAGGGATGAGAATATTGAGAAATCAAGCACATATACATATATATTCACATATGAAAATTCGCGTTACATTGTGAGTCACATGCCTGCGGTGTATATTCATTTAATATATCAAGAATTTCCCTGTCTTCACAACATTAGCTTCAGTTACACTCTCATCAAGTGTAGAAGTGTTGTGTTGTGGTGTGGGAATAAATTTTAAAGGACAAATTACACTTACCTCCCTTGAGGTTTCTGACAATTGCAGAAACCTTCCTTATATTTTTTGAAATAACACTGTCCCCCTTCTAGTTTCAATGTCGATAACAAATTCTCCCTTACCGTCAATGACCGTTAGTTGACCTAACAAAATTTGACGATGTAAGCAATTCTTTTTATCTAAATGCCAATTTTGTCCCTTACAAGTCATGATTAAATGACAAAACTACCCTCACTTTAATAGTAATTTCTTTAATTAAAAAAAAAATAAAATTTCTCCTTCAATCTCCTCTCTCTCTACCTTCCTTCAAACGCATTTCTCTCTCTCTCTACAACCCACTTTCTCTCTCTCAACTTCAAGAATCCTCTTCCATGGCCCCTGGTTTTCCTCTCTCTCTCTCTCTCTATCTCTCTCTCTCTCTCTTTATATATCACCTCCATCCTCCTCTTATTTTTCAATAACTTTGATCCACCAATTTTCTCTCATTTTCTACAGCTTTCTCACAACCCAAACAAGCCGAAATCAAGCTCGACATCAAGTAATCGAAGGCTCGAGTACCCAGAACAGCCGCAACCATGGCCTTATCCTCATCATTCCACACCACACCCTCCATACCTACCTCTATCTTCATCTCTAAACCCTAAAACAACCCCACCCATAAACAAAAAGGCTTGAAAATTCAATACCTAGTTGAAATCTATCCCCAAAACAGTGGAAAAAAAAAACAATTCTTTCCCACAAATTCAAATCTCATATAGTAACATAAGAAAGATATATATAATTTTAGAGAAATTTATAGAGGAAAACTTATTTAAGAAATATTGAGATGAGGTTTTAGAGAGTATTTTTAGAGCTCTCTCTTGTTAGTTTTTTCTCTGTCTTCGTTTCCGCCACCCACTGGTTTTGGCAACCACCCAACGCCTCACTGACTAGTCCAAGCCCCTTTGCCGCCAAGTGACGGCCCCCACGATCGCCCACACTAGACACCGCCACCACCATGAATTCCAGCCATCAACCATGGATTCAGATTATTCTCATCTTTCACACCTCCATATATTTTGACCATCAATCATGGTCGACCCAACCATGGATTTCGTTCAATGATGCCCGTGTAGAGGGAAATCAAGTTGCAGTAATTGATGAAAGTTGCAAAAGATTTTCACCATGAACGTATCAACCTAATGTCAATTGAATGTGGGTTTGTAGTATTTTGGTATATTTAAGTTATGAATTGTAAGAGATTTGGGGTCCACAACTTAATGCTAATTGAAATACAATTTTACAAAGAAAAAAAATAGGAGAAAAATGGGGAGGATTATGATGAATCTGGTGAATTGAGGGTATGCGTCCTTAGATTAACCCTTGAGCAACGGGTGCAGGCCTTTAATCTACACAAAAACAAACTAAGAGGAAGAAAGAAGGAAGAAAATTTTTGATTTTTGACTTTAAAATAATTATTAAATATAAGGGGTAAAATAGTAAATGAACATATTCTATTAACGTCGTTTAACCGACAGGTTTAACAAAAAAACAGTGTTATTTCAGAAAGTATAAGGGAGGTTTTTGCAATTATCAGAAACTTCAGACGAGATAGGTGTAATTTGTTTAATTTTAAAAGATTTATGTTAGAAAATGTCACAGCTATCGAATTTTCATCTTTTTAATTTAATTATTTCTATAAATAAAAATATAAAATATATAAATGATTGAATGAACCAAGTTTCAACTGTCGCGCTACGTAATATTTCTCAAATTCAAATTCAGAGAGAGAATCAAATCAAAGATTCAATTTTTTTTTCAGTTATTAATTAAATGGATCTTGATGGACTCACTTATAATATTTTACAATTTATTATTGAGAATCATCGAGAGTAAAGGGGATGTAGCTCAGATGGTAGAGCGCTCGCTTAGCATGCGAGAGGTACGGGGATCGATACCCCGCATCTCCATTTTTTTTCCTGTGTTTTATATGGTGAGGGCAGCCCTCAACCTTTTAAACTCCGAATAACTGGATTAGGCCAAGCCACATTAAAAATTGCTGGTTCAATTGTAATTCACAAAATTTGTGTAATTATAATTTCTAGAACTACAAGAAATTAAATTTCTGTAATTAATTAAATTTTTATCAAAGCTATAGGATTTATAAATCCTCAAGGTCACCACTTGAATATGATGATATTAAATTCTTGATAACTCTCAATTTTTTTTTTCTCTTCTCAAAAATCTGAATCCTACACTTTCGAAATAAAAAAAGAAATTGAACAAGTAATGGCATTAGGTCATGTCCCGCGTCCACACTTCAGTTTTTATTCAATTTTTTTTTTTTACTACAACGATGAAACAATAAATTTTTTTTACCTAAACATGTTTGCATGTACTGAATTTTTTTATTCATAACATATAAAGGTAATTTTTTTTTATTCAAGCGATGTAAGGAGGGAAATATCCTAAATATTGTGTGTTTAATGATTCGAACCAGAATCTTGTATATAAAAAAAATAGATCGTTTCATTTCGGGTAGACCAACTTAATGAGGAGAAGAACTCACGCACTTTGGCTGGTTAAAAGAAAAACTAAATGAAAGACTTGAAATTTTATCAACTTGACTTTCTAGATTAGAGTTGAAAGTGTTAACATCCTATCAACTTGAGTTTCAAAATTAGACTCATATTACTTGATTTTAGATATGTTGATGTAATTACAAAAAATTAAAACATGATATTTTTAATAAAAAAATAATTATTTATACAAAATTACATCTCTATAATACCAACAACAATAACCCCTTCAAACTTTACCACTAGAACATCATAATTTTGTATCATTTTAAAAAATAATATTATACATAATAGATTTTTTTTACCATATTTTTCTGATTTTTCATGGTTAAAGACAATGACGAGACCAACTAAGGCTTTCTCCCCTCTTACCCTCAATTTTTTTTTTTTATTTTAAAATTTAATCTATATTTTTTAAAAAGATTATCAAATACTAATATTTATATCTTTGTCCCCACTAAATTTAAAATTTTTTACACTCAATCCTTACCAAAACATCAATTATCTTTTTTATAAAAATATTTATTATTCTTAAATATGGATAACGAGAATATCATGCAATATTCTAATCAATGCACTACAAATTTTAAATCAAATGATTGAAGTTGTTCAACCAAATTCATGTTTAGCACTTCATTTGCTCTTGACAGGCTGCCATAAATATTCATTTCTTCTTTTTCATCACTAAAAAACTCAATTAAACAGCAAATTATTTTGGTTATGTTTCTCAGTAGTGTAAACTCAATAGTTTATCCTTTCAATTATCTGCAAAACCTCCTCAAACACAGTAGATATATCACCTTCTAGACGCAGTGGAAAGGTCGACCCCAACTTGGTCATTAATTAATTGCTAGTAAGGAAAGTTTCATATATATATATATATATATATATATATATATATATATTCAGACAAGAAATTAAGCAAACGAGTAAAGATCAGACGGCTCTCAATTTTTCAATACAATCGTCTGCAGGGACGACCCATTAGAAGCTTCTTTGATTATCTTATAATATTGTAGAACGTTAAAACATGACGGCTAATATCAAAGCCCTTACGTCCGTACGTGTTACATACGAAAAGTACATCTATACAAAACACTATATATATACATCTCATAACACTCCCAAAAATCCAATCCAGACCATTTCATCTTCTCTCTCTCCCTCCTTTGCAAGCCATTTGAGTTCAGTTCACAAAAGCTTCTTGATATCTTAATCTTTCAAAAAAGAAACCATGGACGAGAAACAAGCATCTCCCTTTGCTCCTTTCAGTGTTCATCCCAGAAGTGATGAAGAATTTGCCAATTCACAATCCGAGGAAGAGCTTCGCCGGAAAAAGAAGCTCAAGCTTTACGCCTATATCGCAGCCTTTGCTGTCTTCCAAACCATAGTAATCTTGATTTTTGCATTAACAGTGATGCGAATCAAAACTCCGGCCGTCAGAATTAGGTCGGTCACAGTTCAGAATCTCAATGTCCAACCTTCTTCCTATAGTATGACTCTCATCGCCGAAGTTACTGTTAGGAACAAGAATTTTGGACACTACAAGTATGATAATAGCTCGGTGTCTATCAGCCATGGCGATGCGATTGTTGGAAACGGTGAGTTTTTGAAGGGAAATGCGAAAGCTAAGAAGACACGACGAGTGAATGTTACCATGGAAGTGAGCTCGAATGGGATCTCTGATGCTTCGAGATTGAGTAATGAAATTAGTTCAGGGACTTTGATGTTTAATAGTCAAGCTACGTTGAGGGGTAAGGTGGAATTGATGAAGGTGATGAAGAAACGCAAGACTGCACAAATGAACTGCACCATGGCACTCAATTTGACTAGTGGGGCAATTCAGAATTTGAGCTGCCGGTGATTGAATATATATATATATATATATATATATATATATAACCTCTGTTTATAATTTTGCTTATGATTTTTTCTTTTATCTAAAATAAAGAGAACAATAATATGAATGAGATTCTTTATTCTTTTATCTCATGTCGATCTGTAAAACCTGTAATAAATGAATGAGATATTGTATCTTGTTCAAAAAAATGTTATATCATGATGTTTATGCTGTATGGACTATATATGTTTTCAAGCCTTCTTCTAATATATAAGTTTTTCATTTTTTTCTTGGTTTTCATTTATTTTTTTGGTTCCCAGCTTTGATTGTAAGGTAGTATGAAAGAATTTTTTTTTTCACATATATTAAATTCTAACATGTATCATTATTATACAATACTAAAATATGATCATGATATATATATATATATATGTTACTGATTTGAATTTCAAAATTTTTCGTATTGTATTATCACCAAACTTTTGTTCTTTCAATCAAACTGGCTTTAAGGATCCGTATAGGTAAGTTTATAAATTTTAAGACAATTACCTTCTTAGTTATTTACAAAAGTCAGACAAAAAAATCCTTATGAATCATTGTTGTATGCATCTCTTCAGTTACATTCAAAGGCAAACTTTTTTTTTTTTTGTTTTAACGATTTATGAATAAAGATTTGAAATCACGTGAATTACGTGAAGAATAAAAGTAAAAATTTAATCAGTTGAATAACACGCCGGTCATAGAAAATACATTTTTTAACTCTACATAGAGCCCCATGATATTTTTCAAACATTACTGGTCCCACCCACCCACTCACACACACACACACACATATATATATATATATGCTCGTGTCACATCCTTTCAGTGGGAAACCCATTGGCAAAGTCAAACCTGGCAAACTCCCTGCCAAGAAAAATGTCTGAAGATATTAAAAGTCATAGAAACTTCTAAGCATTAATTAGTTAACCAGAATTTGTTCAATTATACCTTTTCATATTCTAGTAAGACCTAACAAGTAGCTATATATTTATACATTTGGTATATGAAGTGTGATCACAAAACCAAATAAACAGTTTCTTCATTATATATATATATATATACACACACACACATACATATATAGAAAATTACATACATACAAATATATATAGGCTTACTTTAAATCATGAATTATGCTAATTGTTTTGTATCTGATTTTGGCATATTTTCAATTCCAATTGAATTTAAGCAATTTCATTTGACCTATGAAAAGAGTAATTACTTTAATAAAAAATTACGTACATACATACAAATATATATAGGCTTATTTTAAATCATGAATCATGCTAATTGTTTTGTATATGATGTTGGCCGGCATATATTCAATTTCAATTGTATTTAAACAATTTCATTTGACTTATGAATGGAGTTACTTGAAATTCGATCAATAGCAAACAATACTCAACTCTAAATCTTGTAAAAAAAAATCTTATTATCTGAAATATGTCTCAATTACAATATAAGTCTTATATTTTCGACAAGTACCTTAACAGGAGCATGAATGAAAATGTTGCTCCTACTGACTCCAACCACCAGACTAACCTAATTTTGTACTTTAATAAATTTAAATATATTAACAAAGCTTATCACTTGTATATTTACTATGATTGGTATTTTTGTGATCAATATGCCTTAAAAAGATATTTAGTTTAGTTTTTTTTCTTTGGATTCCTAAGAAGGTGGTAGAGCCGATGTCTATTCCACATCAATTAACTTCCAAAAAACAGAAAACAAAAATGTTGTCGATGCTCATAAAATTAGAAATTATTTAATAAAATCGTAATTTTCTGTCATTATCTGATGTGGTGTAACGGTATCTTACAAAACATTTAAATTTCTTGAGATTCATGATAATTAATTTTTTCATAAATTTAAAAATTTGAAAGATTTGTAAGATATCGTCACACCAAATATGATAATGATATGGAGCACGTTTCACTCGATAAATATTCCAAATTTAAGATGAGAAGTATTACCGTCACTCTCCCAAACTCTTGAATTTCACGACAAGTTTCGAGTGCTTAACAACTTTATTTTTTTGGTTTGGGAAGGGATGGAATTGGAAACCCGGCCCTATGAATCAAACCTCAATAATCTAATGTTGTTATTTTGGACAAGTATCAAGGGTTTTAAAATTCTATACTTTATCTTCATCATCGTAAGCAATTAAGAATATTAAAGCTTTTAACTTCTAATCAGAAAAGGATGTTAGAGAACTCTAATGGGAAGGTTAAAGAAACTATCAAAACTAAATTTTGATAGATTATCTAAAATATTCTACTCCAACGATAATTTTCATTCATATCAAAATTTGACTAAAGTTAAAAATTCTATCAAATATAGCTTTTGTTTTGATAGCTACCATTCATATTAAAGCTTTAAATTGTAAGATATCAATAGTCTAGATTTGATATTACTTTTTCCTTTTTTTCAATAATTAAGAATGATAATTAAAAAATAATTCTATTAAAAAAAATTACATTTTCCTAGTGGAGCAGAAAAATCAAAATATAGCCTTTTAGTAATATATCACTGCCAAAATTTAATTTTAACATGACTAAAATGAGTTTTATCATTGGAATTGATCTTAGACACAACACAAGGTTTAATTGTTAGAAAATATCATACATGCATTAAACTATTCATAAGAATTAACCCTTAATTAATTCCACCTTCACATTAAAATGCCAATATCATTATTTAACAATTGTATATATCGCAATCAGTTAAACTTTTTAAATACATTTTAAAATATTCAAATATATAGTCTAACACATTCTTTTACCTTAGCTTTTTGTGTTTTTTTTTTCTTTTTTATGAAATAGAGGACAAAAAAAATAAAATAAAATAAAAAAAGAGAGAAAAAAAAGTCTTAAATTGAGAAAGGTCTTCCTCCTCAATAAATAGAAAAGCAATGTTGGGAAGTAGTTGATGAGATAAAAAAACAATTATGATGGAGGTGATTAAATATAGTCAATGACATAGACATAATTAACCTTTGTGTTCATATCATGGTACGCGCGCCAAACGAGACTTTCGTACAAGCTGATTACCTAAAATCAAAAGCCATGTTTTCCAGCTGGGATTAGTTAACAGCAAATCCGAGAGTAGTTTTAGAAGAGTAGTCATCTTTTTTAATTATTAATATAAGTTCTCTTTATATATTGTTTATTTTTGAAGAAAATATTTATTCTGGGTCTCGCTATAAATAGTAAAAAAAGTAAATGTAGATATGAATGTTATGAAAAAAGAATCTACAAGTTAGTTGGAAGAGAAAAAAAAAATATTAATGAGAAAAGAAAAAAAAATGAAAAAATATATTAAATGAATACTTATTTGATTATCACTGTTGAAATAACATATAATGTGAGAGTCATTAGTATATATATATATATATATATATATATAACATTATAACAACATTCAAAAATAAAATCCATCTCTAACAATCAAACAGTTTTTTTTTTTGGTTTTTTGAAATACCTTAAATTATGTTTGTCTTCCACTTTTCTAAGCTAATTTCTTTACTGTAATTGAAATTTTGGTTTTGCTTAATTTGTACAAGGAGTTTATATATATATATATATATATATGTAATATATGAAGTCAAAAATGTGCAGAAAATTAGCCCAGCGTAGCAGCCCCACTAATATTAACATCCAACAGTATAAAAGAAAGGCACAACCTCCCAAAGTCTCACTGAACCTCCCGCAGCCAACCACCTACCCACCCAACACCTCTTTCTCACCCTAAACTCCAAGCTCCAGCCATGGCGGCGAAAGAGCAGGTTAGACCACTAGCCCCGGCCTCCGAGCGGCCAAGCAGCGATGAAGACGAAATAACTTTACACCTTAAGCAACTACGTCGAAAAAAATGCATCAAGTGCTGTGGTTGCATCGCTGCCCTTCTGCTCGTTGAAATCATAGTAGTCATAATTCTGATCTTCACTGTGTTTCGAGTCAAGGACCCTATCATAATGATGAACGGCGTAAACGTCGACAAGATCGACCTCGTCAACGGCACAGCCCTCCGGCCCGGCAGCAACATGTCGTTAACAGCTGATGTATCAGTCAAGAATCCGAACGTGGCGTCGTTCAAGTACAGCAACACGACGACGACGCTGTACTACCGGGGGGCGGTGATCGGCGAGGCGAGAGGGCCGCCGGGGCATGCGAAGGCCAGGCGGACCATGAGAATGAATGTAACAGTGGACATAATCACGGATAGGCTTGTGACTAACCCTAACTTGCAGAGTGATGTGAGCTCTGGGCTGCTGACCATGAGCAGCTTCACAAAAGTTGGTGGGAGGGTGAAGATATTGAAGATTATCAAGAAACATGTTATTGTGAAGATGAATTGCACCATGACGGTTAATATTTCAAGCCGGGCGATTCAAGAACAGAAGTGCAAGAGGAAAGTTAAGCTCTAATTTATAGTGAGTTCGTTTAGAGTTTTAATTATATGTTAATTTGGATTGTTTTTTTCCCTTTTAATGTGCTCTTACTTGGGGTTGTACTAATGATTTGTTATGTGATCTCTATAGTTCTATATATAATCTTTTCGATTACTAGAACAAATTTCTTCTCTGTAGCATCATTTCTTTGACTTGTAAAAATTAGTTCAAAAATATATCTTTGAATAAGATACTTTTAAAAAATGCATAAATCCAAAAATTAATTAAGAATTACAAAAATAACAAAATAAATTACATGAATGATGTCGAGAATTCCATTTTACTTGCATGAATATACTCTTTACCACATCTTTTCCCTTTTTGCGTGGTTCTATTCTACTTGTACGTATATTCTGGCCAACTGATGTTGTGTAAGGCATCTAAAAAGGTTATAGTAAAGGGGTTACTTCCCACATCATTGTATCTATAAAAGAAAAAGGACTATAAAAAACCATTTGGTCAGTCAAGAATATATCGGTGACCCGAATCCAGTCAACTAGATTAAGTTGGTTTTCCAATTTGTATATGTATGTGTATTTATATATATATATATATATATATAGATGTTTTAAACTTGTAGGTCAAGGTGATGAATATATAAATATATGTATGTATATATATATATATATATATAGATGTTTTAAACTTATAGGTCAAGGTGGAGATCATCAGTGAGGTAAGAAGACGAGAGCAATTGGGTATTTTCCTTCGTAGGGAGGCGTGTAACCTTACAGAACAATCTGTGTGACCCATACCTTCCCCTTATTTCTCAATTATTTTTTTCTTAACAGTTGGCTCATAATTTGATATTTTCCACAGAGTCAACGAACTCACTTATTTTCTTCATTTTTATAAAGCAAACTGTCACCACTTACTTAATTTCGTGGGTTTATTATTGTATCTCCATTATATATATATATATATATATATATAAAGATTATTAGGCATAATTGCAACTGCCTAACCCACTTGTATAAGATATTAAGAACTAATTAACTAGTGATTCATTGATAATCACATTTTTAGCTGAGCATCTTACAACCTGTTAAGATTTCTAAATGATTAAAAGATTTAACTTCACCAAGGCATTTCACTAGTTTTGAAGTTCTTTGACTTGTTATTAAGGTTCATAATATTTAGTATCGGAACAAGGATAGTTGAATGGAGCTGTCAAAAGAAAAACGATTATTAACAAGTCAGTGTCGATAGAGTGAGCTGCCATGAACGTCGGTCTGGAAGCGTAATAGTTTGTTATAATTCTAAATAATTAAAAAACTTGATTTCACGCGTTTCATTAAAAACTTTTGACGTATTAGTACTGGTCGATAACATAATGGACACCATTATATTGTTGATCCTCATTTTAGACCTAAAAAACTAATTTGTTTTCAGATTGAAATCTGTTCTTGAAAACAGAAATTCAAGTTCTCACCCAAACCAAATCTAATGTAGAGACAAGATTTTGATTTGTTAACGGTAACCTAAGTCTTAAACACAAGAGATGAAGAAATTAAAAAGGCCAGAGAACTAATTAAATGACCTTTTTCCAATGGTAGACTACATCACACATCAAAATCAGGAATAAATTGTGTACCCAAGAAAGTCATTCTAGTGTGGGTCATTGGACTGCAACAAATAATTGAGGTTTAATGTGGACCTCAATTATTTGTTGCAACTTCAATGTCCTATGTCGACAAGGTTTTGTGTGGATCAACCTCAAGGGTAGTTCGGTTGGAGACATTAGAAAAAATAAGTGCTTAAAAATACAAGATTTCTAGTACAATATTTCACTAGTTTTTTGGAATCAGCAAAACTTATGTGAAATAGGTCTTCGATTTACGATCTGTCCACTCGACCAAAGGTTGTAGTTGGTGAGTTCGATTCTGGATTATCAAAAAAAAAATTGTGTGAACCGGGTCTATCAATTACTTAGTCAATGAACTAAATTAATCATAATTTGTCAAATAGCTAGGCAAGAACGCCTTTTTTTTTGTTTTTTGTAATCTTAAAATCAAACAATTTATTCAACTAACAGAGTATGATTGACTTGGACTATAAACCAAGTTCACACAAGAAAATTTTCTCATGTGTAGGCCTCCAATTTTCAGGTGATTGCAAAGAGCGCAAGTATCACAACACAATGGGTGCGTGCAATCAAGAAAATGGTTTTTTTGGGGTTGGGGATTAAGAATACAAAGAAGCAAAAGTACAATTTAAACGGGTTGGACTTGAGTTGAATCATGTATAAGTCTAGTCTCAGCTTTAAAACAATCAACTCAAGTTCGGTTCGAATCTAACTTTGGATTTGAACAATTCAACTCGAGCCTGAATTAAAATTCATTAGTATTTAGTTTAACCTGATCCCGACTTGAATTAACAACAATTTAAATTATTAATTCTAATTTTTAAATTTTACCCATAATTCTTTTAATAAATTGTTGAATTTTTCCAATTTTGATTATTATAAATTAAAAGTTTGAATAATTTTTCTTACTTTTCTCCTTTGTAAAAGCACCAAACCCAGCTAATCTCGAGCTTTCTTTTGCACTCTCATCTGTGTTAATCTTGACAAAACCTACAAGAAGAAATGACCACCCAATTAGTTGGATAATTAGGGTTCGAAGGGACAAAAATCATACCTTGTTAAGCTTCCGTCGTCGTTCTAGCTTGTTTCCATATCTGAGCTGTGACCTCATTTGGATCAAAGCGAGTATGATCAAAAACAGATCTGTTACCGTCATTCCAACCTTGCCAAACAGTCATAGTGAATAAGATAAAATGGTAATGTTATATCCAACACAAACCTTAAAATTGATGTCCCACCACCTAAAACCATATCTAGGTTGCAACCTTAATTTCGGCCCCTCCTCTGATGCTCATCAAGCAGATCCAGCAAAATCATTACCAAGCCCAAAATCAAACGAAAGCCCAATTTTCTCATCGCTTGAATTTAGGTAAGAACCTCTTTCTGTTTCTAAACCTAAAGTATTAAATGCAGCAGCTGGAAATCCCACCCACCTTCCTGCCTCTATTCCCTCTCTCTCTCTCTACACTCCATCAAATGGAAATCCCTTCCACCCCACTCGCCTCCCAATGTCCTTCACTCCCACCAGTAACGGCGCTTCTGCTGCCACCACCTCCTTCTCCTCTTCCGTTGGTGGACCACCCCCCATCCACTACATCTCCCAAAACGTAAACAACCTCGGCCTCGCCATCGCTATCTCCCTCGGTTTTCTCGTCCTCCTCTCCGCTGTCCTCCTCGCATCCTACGTCTGCTATCGCGCCTCCCGTCAACGCGCTCGCCACCCAAACGAAAACCCTAACCTTAACGTTAACCACTCCGACAACGGCATCATCGTTCCCCGTATAATCTTTGTAGCTGAAGACGATGATGATGACAACAACGAAAACGTCGTGGTAGGCCTCGATCAAGCCGTCATCAATTCGTACCCAAAATTTTCGTTCTCGATGGACCGTGGTGGGGGCAATGATTCGATGTGTTCGATCTGTCTGTGCGAGTATAAGGAGGCAGAGATGCTAAGGATGTTACCGGACTGTCGGCATTATTTTCACTTGACATGTATCGATGCTTGGTTGAAGCTGAATGCATCGTGTCCGGTTTGCCGAAATTCGCCACTGCCAACGCCTCTGTCGACGCCGCTGTCGGAGGTCGTGCCGCTTTCGCAGTATTCTGATGGTCGGAGGAGATGATGACAGATTTGTCACAGTGTGGTTGATGAGTTTTGGGGGTGTTTGGTTGATTTGAATTGTAAATTTTTTTGGATAGTTAGGAATGGTGGAATTACAGGGCTTGTTGGTTGTGAAGTGTGCTTTTTGGTTTAGCGAATTGAAACGCAGGACAATTCTTGATCTCTTCGATTTTAATCCAAGAACTGATGAGTTTAGTCTGATTCGGTTAAATTGTGAATTGTTGCTTAATTTCTGAACTATTCGGGAGATTCTTTCAAATTGTGATTTTAATTTGATTTGATTCGACAGATTTCCCTATTTATTAACTGTTTCATTGGTCTTCACTTCTCTTGTTTGTCCATGTGAATGCATTGATTTTTTGATTCATAAATTTCAATTTTCTATTCATTTGAAAGAAATTTATATACAAAAGTTTGCTGGGGTTGTTTTTGATTTGATGTTTCCACTGTTCAAATTTTTAATGCACAAATAATCTATTTTTAAAAAAATTAATAAAAAGCCATTCTTGTTTTCTTTCTAGTTTCTTGGACATTGAGGAACCAAATCCTGCATCCACAGACATTATCATTTGTTTATACAGGTAAATCCCTTCTCTGATTCATAATGTTGAAGTTTCAAACATGGCAACAGCACAAATTTTATGCTCTGACTCTTAATGTTTGACCTGGCCCACTGATGAATGATCAGTGAATTAGAGGATTGGGATCATTATCAAGAAGTGATTCATGCAAGCAGTGAGATGCAAAAATGCTCCGGAGAGAGCTGTTCAAATGGTTGCTGCTTCCCACTTCTGGATTATATCATCACCAAAACCTTAGATATGATGATGAGTTTGGCATATCTAGGGTAAGTTATGCATGACAATACGGGAACAGAAAATTTGTGAAGAGTTGACTTTCTTCAAGTTAAAATAATATCAGTAAACAACAATAGAATGCTTGGGAAATCTTCCCAAGAAATTAAAAACACTAAAAGCTAAGAAAATAGAACCTATGATCTCTGATCTCAAGGTCCTCTAATCTCCATTTCTTCAACTTCTTTTATTAATTAAAATATATGACCTGAATCAAGCTCTTCTCTCCCCTTCCTCACAGCCACAGCTTTCAACTTCAAGTCTCAGGTATCCTTCTTCTTTCTATTTTCATTCTTTATTTATTGTAGAGTTTGAATGTTTTCAGGCTTCTTGTAAAGATCATTGTGTTTCTGTGATTTGTTAACATCAAGGAATTTCTGGTATTATATGGAAATGATCAGATCCATGGCTTGTTAGACTAGTTTTTCAGCTATTGTAGGACCGGTCTCCGAGTCTTAGAAAGATGGACCTAACTCAACTCAATAAAACTTTATCCTAATTATTTAGGGTCGGTTAAGTCTCAGAAAGACAGATGCGGAAGACAAATGTTATATCGAAGTTTGGAACATGGAGAGGAATACACAGGTTTATCTTTATACTAGGCACCCTTGCTCTTCTTGTTTGTATTGCTACTTTGTCGAAATTCTACTCTCTCAGATCTTTTGTTACTTCTGATGCCTTCTGCAACCATGATAATCCTGTGAGCCATGGCAGAACCCAGAGCGAAATAAGATTAACTCTCCAATCAGTTATTCAGAAAATCCAAAAAGAAATCAATGATTCAAGAGTTTTGCCAAAGGATTCGTCATCATCCGGGTTGAGATACAGTGTTTTTCTTGCAGATATTTTGGGTCTTGTTGAGTCCGTGCAGGCATCTCTAGTTGAAGGGGCTCATCAGCATGATGATGAGGTGCATCCTTTATCAAGATTGAAGCAGAAATCTAATGAACCTGGTGATTACTTCTTGATAGAAGAGATTCGCAAGTATGTCAGGATCAAACCAAACAGATTAGGAAAGCAGAACTTCATGGGAGCTAATGGAACCTTCACTAGCATTGGCCATGCTTGTTTTGCCATGAAAGAAGAGCTTGAAGAGTACATGGATTACGATGTTGGTGACATTTGTAAAGATGATTGGAAACTAGCTCAAAAGCTGATGGTTCATGGGTGCGATCCTCTGCCAAGAAGGAGGTGCTTCTCCAGAGCCCCTCAACTCTACAGCAAGCCTTTCCCCATCAATGAGTCCATGTGGAAACTTCCTGATAATCGAAATGTTCGATGGAGTCAATACAGGTGCAAGAACTTCGCTTGCCTGGCTAACAACTCAACTGGCAAGGGGTTCTTTAAGTGTGCAGATTGCTTCAATCTTACTAATCACGAGATGCCCAGATGGATCAAACCTCTGTATCAGGACCCGAATTCAAACCTGACTGCAGATTTTCTTATCCCTGAAGTGCTTGAATTGAAGTCTGGAGGGATCAGAATTGGATTGGATTTCAGTGTGGGTACCGGTACATTTGCTGCTAGAATGAAGGATTTCAATGTTTCCATTGTTTCTGCAACTATTAATCTGGGAGCACCCTTCAACGAAATGATTGCTCTTCGCGGACTGGTACCTCTTTACTTGACCATAAATCAAAGACTGCCCTTCTTTGATAACACTCTTGATTTGATTCACACGACAAGGTTCCTCGATGGCTGGATTGATTTCGTGCTTCTGGACTTCGTATTGTTCGATTGGGACAGAGTTTTAAGGCCAGGGGGCCTGCTGTGGATTGATAGCTTCTTCTGTTTGAAAGAAGATTTGGATGATTATTTGGAAGCATTTAAGATGCTGAGGTATAAGAAGCATAAATGGATTATTGTTCCAAAGCTGGATAAGGATGACAGAGAGGTTTTCTTTTCTGCAGTCTTAGAAAAGCCCCCAAGACCATTCAGGTAATTATAAGCTATAATATGATTGTTATGTTCTTAATGTTTAAAAACTTGATTAGTTTAGTTATTGATTATTGGTATTTTGATGAGATATCTGAAATTGAAATTAAACTAATGCATTGTAGAGATGAACAGCTGATTAGTGGAATATCTTGTGAAATTACTAGCCCTCTCTGGCTGTGTTTGGAATCATTAGGTGACAGCCATTAAGAGAAATTTCAAATAATTTGGAAAGTATTTTTTTTTTTTTTTTCTGATGGCCAAACTCACCAATCTCACCGAAATAAGTAATGACTGATTGTTAAAAGAAATGATTACTCAAATCTTTAATTAAACAACTGCTTTACAAAAAGAAGGGCAAGTCAAATCCTTATGTCATTTTAAGAGATTGTTCCATGATATGCTAAAATTTAACATATGCAAAATATGGCATAAGATATAATATTGTTTTTTTTTAGCATTTTATATAGCATGACATTCAAGTAATCTTTTTTTTTTGTGATAATTATGCTATTATTTGGCATTCAAAACTTGAATGACATATCCGGGTTGGTTTTATACAAGTAGAGTCTTAAAACGATGAAATAATAATCCTAAAAAAGATTTTTTTTTAATATTAATATAATTTTTTTACTTTATTTCTTTTATATATATTATATTTAGTTTTGTAATATAAGACTTAATTATTTTCTAGCAAGAGAGGTATATATTAAATAAAACTATAATCACAAAGTTTTTATAGTTATTTTTTTATCTGAAAAGATAGCAATAAAAGATTAGATTACAATAAGTTTTTTTCCATAGAATCTTTATAAATTTTTTTTCTCATAAAATTATATTTTTATCCTATCTTAAATTTCTAATAAAATTTGAGATCTTTTATAGAGATATATTTTATTAATTTTAGATTTTTAATTAAATTATATTATAAATATATAAAATTTAGAATTTTTTTTTTATACGTGAGTCTAATTGTTTTATTTTATTTTATGATGGAGCCTGCCCGTGGCATACCCAAGAGAGATGCTCTAATCCTTAGGCACCCTCGAGTGTTTTTTGGGTTGTGTTAGAGAATTCAAGTGAATGCTCTTATTCATCTCTACCAATAATATTTGAGCAAAACTGAATATTAAAATGATTCTTATGAAATCTCCCATTTGATTTAGCAATTAATCTCTACACTAAACGTCAAATAATTGACATCCTCTGCATGCATTGCACGTTACTCTGTGTATCTTTAATTTTCTGTCTCTCCAACTTTATCGATAAAAACACCAAGAAAAGGAAGACCCAAATGAGCTAGCACCAACCGCTGTTCCCTCCTTTCTCTCTCCACAACGTTCTATATCTAAACAAATTTTGCTTTTTTTATTTTTATATATGTAGCTATTTAATTTTTGTGCAGAGCGTTAAGTTTTACCGACTAATTTCGACAGGAACAATGCAAAATTTTACTTTTTTCAGTATAACTTAATTGACCGATTAATTCCATAAGACAGTTCAAAATTTAAGTTATTAGAAATAATTTTGATTAAATACTCTTAATGTCAATTTCAAGTAATATATTTTTTTTCATTTATAATAATTTTAACTCTAATTATATAAAATTAATAAATATAAGTATCAAGACATATCATAAATGAGATATATTTATCTGTATCTATAAATACATATAATTATTTTTTTTAATAATTAATATTATAAAATATTTAAAAAAATATTAATTATTAAGTAATAGAATTATTAATTATATATAAAATAAAATTAATTTTTTAAAATTTATTAATTATTAAATATTAATTATAAAAAATCAACGATATGAAAAAACGAAAAAAAAAAAAAAAATTGAAAGATGTTACAGGTTTCTTGTGAATGAATAACAATTATGTTAAAAGTTAATTTGTACATGTGAAAGAGTCTCTTGTCTCTTAATTTTTTAAGAACTTATGTTTTATTTAAAATCTTAATAACACTAACTTTTGGAAATACTTCAAACCATCTGTTGAATTTATTTTCATTAAGTTATTTAAATTTTTTTTAAAAAATAATTCCCTTTTTATCTAACCATTTTAAGATTTTAAAGATTTTATGAACTTTTATATACTCGAAGGTTTTTAAAATATTAAATTAAATTATTTGTATTTTACAAATTCAATTTCGAACTAAAATTTTAAATCTTGTCTAAATGTTATGTTTGTTTGGATATTGTTCAATCACTAAATGCACTTGAATAGTTATTAAATAAATAAGAAACGGATTAATGATTTTAAGAGAAATTAAATAGATATTTTTTTTTTATAATTTAACTCAGTTTTATATGATCCCTTATACACTATTTTTTGTGTTATAAATATGTGTTTTAATAAATAATTGTAAAAAAATTAAATAAATATCGGCTTTAAATTTACTCTGTTTTTTTATCTTTTACACTTTAAATACTATAAATATATTTTCTCAATTTATTCATAAACAAAATTTATATATTTCAGACAAAAATATAAATTAACTCTTAAAATTTCCATCATTATAAAAAAATTATATATATAATATTATCAGTTTTTTAATAAATAGGAAGGAAAATAATTATTATTCAATTATTTTTGTGTACAAGAAAGTTGTTATATTTATTTTAATTAAAAAATATTTGTATAATTTTATTTAAAATAAAATAAATAGCTCGAGCAAAAGATAAATAAGAGAATGACGCAAGGGCTTCACAGCACTTATTTGACACCATCTGACAAGATTGATAAGACCGTGACATTCAACTTCCATTTTATAGCTCATTCATTCCCACCCAACACCGTTAACCTTGTCCGTCGGCATTTCACATGGACCCCACTCTGATGTGCAGAGTCTGCTGGACCGACGTAAATTAGCCGTCCAAAGAGCACATCACTCCACTATCTCCCGACACGTGTCCCGTCTGTGATCCAAATATACCTAAAGCCATACGGTTCTCACTTCAAAGTTTAAAATCTTGCCGTCTTTTAACGCCGTTACGCCTCGAAGCTACCGAATTATTTCGAATCTCCTAAGCAACTGGTTCGGTCACCGCACCTCAGGTTCGCACCCATCTCGTTCTTCGCACACGTATATATGCTATAGCGAAGGAGCAGCAAAATGTTCACTTTAGATCGTACCCCGACACCCCGAACCGATTGCTCTTCATTCACTCTCGCTCTCTGTAACTTTGTACAGCCGAAACGAACGCGTTAGGGTTTCTTACAGGTAGACATGGCCGATCACGCTGATAATTCGGATTCGAAAGGTGAATCGGTGTTGGAGAAGATCGCCGAAAAGATTCACGGTGGCCATACGTCGTCGTCGTCGTCTTCCGACTCCGACAACGAGAAGAAGCCATCATCGTCGCCTTCGTCCACTAAGGCCAAGATTTTTCGGTTGTTCGGGAGAGAGAAACCGGTTCACCAGGTTTTTGGCGGAGGGAAACGTACGGACACGTCCTCTCTCTCTCTCTGTCTATATATATATATATGTATATATACAGATATATACACAAGTAGTTTTAATATTTCATTTACGATCTAGCTACTGCTTTATTTAGACATGGAGATTGAGACTCTGATTGGATGGATTGGTTTTAGAAGATTGAATTACTGTTAGATCTAGCTCCTGCTATATTCAGACATGGAGATTGAGACTGTAAACTGTAAAGTAGATGGATTAGGGTGCTAGAAGATTGAAGTGTTGTTAGATCTGTTTAAATTGTGCACTCACTTGCGTGTGTGCGCTAGTTAGTGTTTTTTAGTAGTTTAAAGCGGGTTTGGATCTGATTCAATTATAATGATTTTGTTAATCTGTATTAGTTTTTTTAGGGATTTTAATCGGTATTAATTATTTGGTTTCAAGGTAGTTTTAGTTTAGGTTGCTGAAATCGTATTAGTTATTAATTTGAAAACAGCAGAGATTGTGAAGAAATAGGATGCTCTTTCCTTCTGATAGGAGATGTTGTTTCCTTGATTTTGCATGATTTTAGTGTTTCATCTCTCTCAATCCATAGCTTCTCTGTCCCCGTCTCTCTCCAATTAATTGACAGGAAGTTTGATTATTTGGTGCAGCTGCTGACTGTATTCATGTGGAGGAACAAGAAGATATCTGCAGGTGTACTCGGCGGGGCCACTGCATGCTGGGTTCTTTTCGAATTGCTCGAATACCACTTACTGACCCTCGTCGGTCACATTTTGATACTCTCCCTTGCAGTCTTGTTCTTGTGGTCCAATGCTGCCACATTCATTAACAAGTAGGCTTCTGGGTGATATATTTGGTTTATTGTTATACTAAATTCATACCCTAACTAAGTTCTATATATCTGCAGGTCTCCTCCACGTATCCCAGAAGTTCAGCTTCCGGAGGATCCATTCCTTGAGGTTGCCTCTGCTCTGAGAATTGAAATTAACCGAGCACTTGCTGTGTTGCGGGATATTGCGTCTGGAAGGGATCTGAAGAAGTTTCTCGCTGTAAGTTTTCTGTTAACATCAAGGCCGAAAAACTTTGACATAGTAGTATGCAGTATACTGTTTAAGGTTTAAGTTATTGGTTGTATTCTGTAATGTGTTTGGAATTGGTTGCTTGTTGGAGACTCATGAATGAGTATATTACTGCACCTTAACTGTTGCTCTTCAGCTGTTTTTTGCTGTTGGGGTTTGAGGGGACGTGGTTTTCAATTGTGGATTGACAAGCTGATGTATCTTTATCAACATTGACTTTGTGCAGAGTTACGAAACTATAGCTGGTTTTGTTTTAATAATTATTCTTCCAAGTTCAACTGAATTTTGAATTTCTTATATGACTCTAAAAAGTGATTACATTGAAAAAAATTCGAAGGCCAGCTTGTTTTTTCTTTTCTTCATTTACATATTTCTGGAAAATTTTCAAATTTGTGGCCCAAATTGTTCCCTATTATTAACTGAATTTGATTCAGCATGTGTCCTGTCAAAATTCGGTTAGGTGGTAGCTAAATGATGAATTTCAAAGCTGTGGTGGTTTAGTACCTTTTTTTTTTTTTTTCCCCTTCTTTTTGATGCATTATATGACATCATTTTATTACATTGCAATTACATAATAGAATTTACATCATTTATAAACTTATCTGAGATTGTTTTTTTGGTTACCAGGTTATTGCTGGCTTGTGGGTTCTGTCGATTGTGGGGAGTTGGTGCAATTTCTTGACATTGTTCTATATATGTAATGACAATAAGCATTTTTTTTTTTTTGTGTATATTGTTTGTTTTTATTTTTTAACATTCAATATTTAGTCTATTTGTATTTTGTAGTATGCCTTAATGGTTGTGATTTTTTATGGAACAGGTTTTGTGTTGCTACACACACTGCCCGTTCTTTATGAGAAGTACGAGGACAAGATTGATCCGTTTGCTGAGAAGGCAACGATTGAGATCAAGAAACAAGTATGCAGTGTTTGATGCCAAGGTCCTGAGTAAGATTCCTAGAGGGCCATTAAAAGACAAAAAGAGGGCTTAAGTTACCTGAGGAACTCCGTCTCTGGTACACAATTGGGTGGCTACATTATCTTTTATTGCTACACTTACTGCCCGTTCTGTGTATTTGCCATAGCCCTCACCTTCATTTTGCTTCTGCTGTTTCTAGTGTTTGTTTTCTCGATTTGGAAGAACTTGGATTTTCGGTGTTCTTAGTCTAGTGGGTTTTATATATGCTTATAACAGAGCACATTAGTAGTGTTTGTCTGCCCATTGACTGTAGATGATTTTGTGATGACATTACTTTATTGGATGTTGCTGGGGCTCATGCTTGCCTGCTCATTAACTCTCATTAGTTTCATATTGTTTTGTATTGCTAGGCATGCATTAGGTTGGATTCATACTTTCTCGGGCATTTTACAGTCCCTGTATGTGAACTGTTAGATGAGGCCGGGAGAAGGGTGATCGGATGTTCTTACTTGTTTGTTGATTGTATAGTTTTAGGAAATAAATAGAAGGCAGGCCCCTTTTGGACGACCTATACTTTTAGGAAGCACTTCTTGTGTGGGGCATTGTTGGCCCTAAAATATGTATAATATTTAATTCAAGAATTTGTTATTTATTATATAAGAATTAGTGTTATTAGCCCTTAAAAGGGGCCCTATAGGAGGGCTCTTCTTTATATATTACATTTACACAGTGTATTCTATTCTAATAATCACTCTTTTTTATTAAAAATGAATAATTAGATGATGTATTTGTCAATTATGCATTGGCATAAAGTAGGAATTAATTAATACCCATTGTCTCTGATTTTTTTTAAAAAATCTAATTTTCAATCAACTAAGTGGAGTTTTCTTATATTCAAGGTGTTCAAACAATTGTGTGCTTTGATGCAAGTGCTAAAAAAATGAAGGATGGATTATGTCCCTGAGAGGAGGAAACTAGGAGGAAAAGGAAAATGAGAGACTAAGTAGTTTTTAAGGTATTGATTAGATATATTTTGTTTTAAAAAACATTTTTAGAAGTTTTGTAATTAATTTTTTAAAATATGTAGAAACATGTTTAGGTATGATAATTTAAATTAAAAAAAATTAAAATTAATAACTTGTTTAAATTTTAAAAGATATTTTTAAAAATTTTATAATTAATTTTTTTAAAAATTATAAATACGTATTTAGATATGATAATTTAAATTAAAAAAATTAAAATTAATAACTTATCCAATACATATTTTATGTTTTAAAACTAAAGATCTGTTTTTAAAAATTTAACCAAACGTAGCTTGGCCGTAATTTTTGAAAAAGAAATGTTCATTTCTTAAGTCCTTATTTTCCACCACCTCCAAAACTTCCAAAAGACTTCAAGGGGACTGTGCAACTGTAACTGCAATGGCCAAATTTTGCAGTGAACTAGACTTATAGCGTGCAGCACTTGATGCTCCAAGGCCTTTCTAATCCCAACAGGGATCCATCCATTCGAAATGAGTTGGTTCTGGCAAATACATTAGTAAATAATCTATACATCGGGCTAATTACACAATCAAAACATATTTTCACTATCTTTGAAGCAGTCTTGAAAACCGAGAATTGTTGTCTGAAGAATTGAGAGGAACAGCTGAGAACTCGTCTTCCGACTGCAGTATGTTTCCATGAGAGGACAAGGGGCCAACTGCATTTGTTTTGTGGTCAGGTGGAGGTAAGCCAACATTTGGACTACTTCCCTGTTGATCATCTTTCGATCCTCCAGCAGATTCCCTTCTCTCTCTTTCTTCAGTTTCTTTGAGAAGGAAATCAACCCACAGATCTGTAAATGACTGGAAGGATAATAATGCTTAAATCAAAAGGCACACTAGTGTCCAAAATCATTTTTCAGGGGAAGACACTCATTTGAAACTAAATGCAAAGCTATTCATGCGTAAACCTTTATCTCTATGGGGTATTTTTACCCATGCATAGAAAAGTTGATTGCTGCACTAGCAGAGAGAAATAGTGGAAAAGTCCATGCACTGACACCAGATAATTTTGATAGCATATACATCACTCACAAACAGAAACAAAGATAAACTATCTGCATAACAGATCGATAAAAAAATAACAAAGAGAAAAAGGGGAAATGCAAACTCAAGAAAATTTTGCGATCATTAACAACAAAATATTTACCTGGTTTTCAGATGTCATATTTGCAGGAACTTCAGCCGAACTTCCACCCAAGATGCCACCAACTAAGCGGCCTGGTAAACCCAAGACACCCCGAACAACACCTTTACCAGCACCGTGCTGAGCAATACCTATCCTCTGCTTGTCTTCATCAGAAAATCCCAGCATGCGAACCATAAGATCCAGAACCTGGAGCCATCCATATATAATAATCAGTGCATGAGCAGGTTAAATAGAAATTTCGGAGAGGTTAACAAATTCAATCAGGATGGGAGATCAAAAGTAGTTATTAAAATAGTTATCCTTCATACATCTTATGTACCCATGAAACTTTGCTCCATACATCTTAGCTCTAGATCAAGTAGTTTGAAATTCGCTCAAGATTGACTCGAGATCAATAAGCAGACTTAATTATATTTTTAAGACTAAGCTACTATATCGTGGATGTCAACTCAAGCCGACCTCAATTCCTATTTCGTCTTTTTCTTCTATTGTTAGTTCATTTACATCCCCCCCCCCCCCAAAAAAAAAAAAAAGGATCCATAAATAAACCTTGATCATCCTAAACTAGGTGGGTGTGAAGTGACAATTTCTAGAAAATGATATAGTCCAAAGCGGGTTCAAAGGGACTGTAAAAATAAATTTTTGGTATTGTATGGTAAATTAAATAGCAAATGTCAAGCAAACTTGTTACAGCTCAGTGGCTTTTGAGAAATGTTTGCATAACTTTAAGTTGGGTTCAATTCTCTCCTGCAGCAAAATTTAAGACTTTAGTGTGAAAAATGCCCAAACAACCTTTGAACTCAAAACCGTCTAGAATTCATAAGTTTGATCACCTGCAGTTGTACCTTACATGTGGAATTAGGTATCTAGATCCTAACCATCCAAGATAAGTAAATTGTTTGGACCTATACAGTCATGCACAAATCATCTAATTGCCCCTACTGGTTTCCATGTATCTTATTACTTTGTGTAATAGAGGAAACCTTTTGCATACCATTCCCTCTTCAGATTGATATATGAGAGAAAATATTGAGTTTATGAAATCATACCTCTTTGCTGTGGTTTCTCTGGAAGTAGGTCACCAATAATTTGATCACAATGCGCCTGCCAATAAGTCATCGTCATTTAAATTTTGCACTTCCCACTTTCTCAAATGAACATGGCAGGATAATAAAGCTATCAAAAAATATCATCCAAACTCCACACAAAATTTGGACCTGACATACAAAAATGACAATGGAGAGAGAAGCAGAATCTTCATTCTAACATTAACTAATAGACGGGTGCAACTTAGGAGAGATGGACGCGGTGTAACAGGTTACAGTTGTGCTGCAGGTAAAACTGTGGCCATAACAGTGACGGCAATTGGATGGGGTTGGTAATGCTATGGTTATGTAAATTGCAAACAAACAAAGTGTTACACCCAATGGTTTAACACCAAAAGACCCATGAAAAGCAGTGCCATCAGATAAACATTTGGCTGCGCAATGCAGTTGTGCTAATGGCAGTATAAGAGGTGGTGGGAGGAAGCAATTGTGATGGTGGTGATATAGCATTTCATGCTGTGGTGGAAATATTTGGGATTTAATAATTTTACTGGCAGAAGCTTCTGTGCGTCATTGGGAGAGAATTTTAAACCACTTTTGTGATTTCGTATAGTAATAAAAAAATAAGAACAAGAATTTTAAAGAATCTAAACAAATAAATTTACCTTTATAAATATATATATATATATATATATATATATATAAATACCTTTATAGCTTGAGTGGCAAAGAACTACTGAAAAGGTGCGGAATTTTAAAAGAGAACATATAAATGCATACAACACTCTTTTGGGAAAATATAAAAAGATAACAAATTAAGATCAAATACTATATTATAGAAGATAAAATCAACAATCCAGTTAATATGCCTTGCTAATTCTTTATATTATGTTGTTTTTATTTATTAGTAACAGCATCATGACTCATGAGACTGTCTACATTCATAAAATAATTTTCTTACCAATATAACCAAAATGACAACTTAATCTTGAAAACTAAAAATATAAGTCCACCCAATTGTTAGCTTCATCCACTTCATTGAATTTGTGTAAATGCCTCAATCACATCAAAAGAGCAACAAATTACCAGATGCAATGCAACGAAGAATTGAAAAAAGGGGTTCCCTATAGGTCCGTGCTTGCACAAATGCTCAGCTAAGCAATCTTCGGAAGTCATATTGAACCCATTTTCATTGACATGGAAAAAAGAAATATACGAATCATAATCACAGTAAAAAATTTGAAATTCATAAAGGCTAACCTGTCAACAAAATAATCCGAATCTAGTGACATCCTATTAAGCCTTGTCATGCTCTGCTCAAGAGCACGCCGTAGTTTCACATTGTCCTCCTCAAGCTTATTTACCCTGTTTTTCCCCTCTACCAACGCCCTTTCAGCTTGTGAAACCTTTGCCAAAATTTCTTCCTTTTTCCTCTTTGATATTTCAGCCTGTTGATTTGCATCCTGTTGAAAGGATAAACACTTCTATAACAAAGAAACTAGGAGGACAAAATTGGAGGGAAAAATTAAAGATGATGTTGCTCTTAGAATTGAAGCTGGATAGGTTAAGTGGAGGAGTAATTTGGGCATATTGTGTGATTGATGTACAACTCTAAAATTGAAAAGTAAATTTCATAGATCAATTATTAGACTAGTAATATTATATGAGATAAAATGTTGGGTAGTTATGAAACAACACTTCTACAATGGAGTGTGGCTGAAATAAGGGTGGTAAGATAAGAAACGATAAAAATTAAAAATAAATACATTCATGAGATGGTAGAAGTAGCACCTATAAGAAATAAAATTAGATAAAATCAATTAATATGGTTTGATTATGTACAACAAAGACTAATAATTGTACCAATAAAGAAAAGTGACAATTCACATAAAGGGCCACGTTTGGAGAAGGGGGAGACTAAAATTAACTTGAGTAAGTAGAATTAACTTAATAATCTCAGTTAATTAATTTTTTTTTTTTTTTTTGAGAAACCAATTTCATCCCGTGGTAAATAATAATTCAATTAATTAATTACGAATAATTTTTTGAAAAAAAAAACCCTTTATAGTATGAATTATTAGAATAGAAAAATACACATGTATGTGTATGTATTATATAAAAACTGTTAGTAGCATTAATGTTACACTAATAAAAAAAAAAAAAAAAGATTAAGAGCTTTCTTGCAACTTAAATTAGATATAATACATGTATATATGTGAAAAAAAGTTCATCACTCTTTAAAAATGTGTATGCATGTCCTATTTTAATGTTGAAACTCATATACTCGTGAGAAATTTTTTTATTAATAAAAATCATAGACAAATTTCATTCTAACAAATAGATCATTTGATGGAACCTATAATTTCAGTGTGAAATGCCATTAATATAGGTTACAGAACCATAAAAAAATCAGACAATCAGATATAAATTATTAATGCCTTTTAACATCATATTCGCATGTCTTGTCAACTGATAAATAATCAGATATAATCCCCTATCATACAATAAGAAGGATTAATATTTATGGATCACCATTTCGTGTATAAAAGGAACAAAGAGATTTCTTAAAATTACAAAACACATGCAAGAATTCATAAAATGAAATCAATTCATAACAATCAAAAGTGAGATAGCACCATACCTTCAAAAGCTCAGAAAGTTTAGCCAATTCATCTCTTGCTAAAGCCAGATCTCCTTCCAAATGTTCCTAAATGTATATACAAGTAACATAAAATCACAATGCGGATACTGAGTGATTCTAGTCGGCATGCCTATTGTTCTTAACAAAGCCCAAAGCGAGAGGGAGGAGAGAGATTTTACCTTAGCTTCAATTTCAGCATAGTATTGGCCTAGAGCAATTTGCAGATTCAAAAGTTCAACATTCTTCGCATCTATTGTGCTCATGTAGCTTGCCAGTTTCTTATTTAGGTCATCAATGATTTCCTTGGACTTCAGAAGTTCATTGTTGTTGATCATCTTAACTTCTTCCTGATTTGCGCTAGCCTGCTTCAGAGCTTTCTCAAACTGTAATATTTGAGCTCTTAGATATTCATTATTTTCTCGTAGTTCTTCAATAATCTTGCTGTCCTCGTCCATTTTTTCTGATTCTTCAGATTCCTAAACAATAGTGCAGCAAGATAAACCATCTTCAATTTTGACTGCAGAAAGTTTGAAAGAATGACTTTTACTTTAGATGTACAGAATCCTGGATCCACCAACAATCTATCATATGTAATGGGAAGGAAATTAAGTAATGTTTATGCTAGGAATAGCAAAATTAGAAGTTACACATCCAATCTATGCATGCTCCATCGTTTGTAGTGGCCAACTTAAAACAAATTTATAGACAAATAATGAAAATGCCACTACTAAACTATAATGATGGCTTCAAATCATGAAGCGTTTTCCTGAAGATATAAAGTTTACAAGTACATAAATTGACCTAAAAAAAAGATACATCAAACACCTTAAGAAACTTCTCAATTATGAATATTAAATCACGATTGTTGCATGAGCCGGTTAAATCTACGAGGGGAGCACTGTAGCATCAATTCTTGATTTGTAGAAAGTGTGTTGTAAACCTTTCAAATATACAGAGGTCAGCATCCACCATTCAATATTAAAAACCCTACTGTAAACAATTTTAAAAGAGGTATAGCTATGCTTACTACAAACCAGTACCACATTGCACATAGCTAACTCAATGACTAAAGATGCCGTACTGCACCAAGACAGAATGGTCTCTTTCACTGAAAGAAAAGAGAATTTGGGAATATGCAACCTTATCTAGTAAATGCTGCTTAAGGCGATTCAGTTCCTGTATTGCTCTGTCTTTTTCTCGGCATGTTTCCTTCAAGTTTTTCTCCAGTTTTAGCAAAGATAGCTCCATTTCTTCTTTTCCAGGGAAACTTCCCAATGTCTGTTCCGTCTGCATGGAAATATTAATTTTATTACATAAAAAACCCTACAATTAAAAAATGAGGAAAGTAGAGAAGTTCATCAACCATCAATAAGAATCTGATATAAATTAGCATATAATGATGTTACTTTACTTAATTGTTCAGGGAACGTTATCAAAACAAATGGAAAAAAATAATTAAATTCCTAGATTTTTCCTTTTTTTTTGATAGGTAAGACACATACACCCATTGTGTCCCAATTGGGACTTGAACCCTCAACCACCTCTTTGGGAGGCAGAGGTGACACCATTCAAGCTAACGCTTGATGGTATCCCAGAATTTTTGCCAAACAAGTTCTATAGGTAACAAAACACAACAACTGAGTAAACTAGTTATACATTCGTTGACAAACCATAATCTATCAATCAATTAATAATGCAGCCCAAAATACATTGCCAACCGGAGCATCACAAATATTAAAATAAAGGTATTATAAATCGTAGTAACAAAACAAAAAATTAAATGGGTCAGATTTATGTTTATTGAGTTTGGACTGCTAATCAAATCTAATTAAAAAGTATTCAATTTTTTATACCGACAATTGTTATTTAAAACAGTTACATACACCTATTTTACCAGACTAGTTTAATAACCTATACCGATATATCATCAAACTTGATAAGAATTAAAACTAACCCATTGATTTCAGATTTGAACTTATCAACACACCAACTAGAATATAAATAATAAAATAAAAAATTATGATTGATTTTAGGTTGATAATAAAACTAAAACCTGGAAAAGTAAAAATACTTGCAAGTATTATGATACACACTTGTATATATTTATTTGATTAGGTTAATTAAATAGTTTCCCAGTTCCCTACCGAACCATGCTTGCAAGTATTTTTTTACCTTTTTATGTGTTGTGTGTGTGTGTACAATCGGAAAGAAGTTCAAATATATATATGAATAGGTTCATCATGAGGGTCAAGAGTTCATTAACGTGAACAAATTTACCAACTTGTCAGCAACTTCCTTTTACTACTTTGAATCCAAGTCCAAATTGCTCCATTCGGAACTCCTCTTGTTTTTTTCTGTTATAATGAATGGGATGGATTGTAGAGAATCTATAATCCCGTTATTTTTTCAAAGCTGCCTCAAACTTTATGGAAAAACAGAAATTAGTTCTCTTCCCTGAAAATATTCTTTCGGAAAAAAAAAGTTCTCATTTCCCTCTAGGTTTTCCAGCAAAGAAGCATAAGATAGTAGGGGACTAAAAAAGCTGCTGAAGACATTTTTGTCAAAGCTATAGCCAAACCACCTCGTTCAAAATAGTTGAATGCTTATATGAAGTTTCTAAAGCATCAGCAGAGATTTTGTGCACTGACGAGTTACTAGTCACTTTCAAGGCAGCCTTGAATTCATCCTTCTCCATCTGCAACAGACAAGATGATATTAAAGCAAGTCGAGGAGCAAGATTACAAACAATGTTAATTTGAGTAATAAGAACGTCAGTACTTAATGAGGAAGCAGTGAAAATTTTAACTAATTGGATGTTACATACTTCTTAAATCACAAGCAAATATATGAAGGCACAAAGAAATCAACCTTAAGATTACTGTTCTCCTTCTCTAAGGTTGCGATAACACTTTTCAAATCCTCCACAATGTTATCTGCTTCTGCATCCTCCCTTCTTTTCAACTCCATTTGCAATCGTCTAGTTTCTGATATTTTATCATTCAATTCCTCACGAAGTTTGCTCATTTCCATGGAGGTCTGCAAGAGGCGACAATGCCAACCCAAAAAAAAACCAAAAAGAAAAAGAAGAAACATAGATTAGATAACCAAGAACCAAAAATAAAAAAATAAATAAAGAATTATTCAAAGATATGGAAATATAAATACTATAGTAAACATTAATATTTAAGGCATATGCAAAAAACAAATGAAAAAATCCAACTGGCCTGGAATGATTTTAGAACTCACTTTATCCCTGTCCATCTTCAATGATTTTAGCTCCTCCTGAAAGGATCCATTCAACTTCTGTTCCTCTAGGAAAGAAAACACAATATTAGACCAGAAATTCAATATAACAAAATTGCCAGTTGGGTCTTCAAGAAGTAGGCAAATACCTTGCAATTTTAGTTGTATATTTGCTAACTTGCCATGTTCTTTCCCAAGTTCCACCCCTAATTGTTGTAGTTGTAACTCGTGAGTTGCTTGAACTGCTGCCAAAGATCTGTTTTTCTCTTCAAGCAAATCTGCAAGCTCCTAGAAGGCATTCATATATCTATTGTCAAGTTTATTCATTATGGGCAATAGGCTAATAATGTTAACAAAGAAGTTGCATCATTGTCAAAATAGGAGAATTACTTGTTAAAGTCACAATCAAAAAAAAAAATCAATTGGAAGCATATTTACTCATGTTGAAGTGCTGAATGCTTAGAAATTATAGCAAATTGGCCAGAATTTCAATTTTGGAAATTATAATATTAAGATCTATCCTAAGCTATAAATTAGGGGGTGCATATTTATTAACCATAAAGTTAAACAAACACCCAAGCAAGAAGATATATACTTGTCAGAAAAGAACACAATAACAGGTGCCATTACCTTTTCAGTGCCCTGAAAATTGGAGTGTTTTAATTCCGTGTCACTTTGAACAACAGTCGGGTTGCAGAGAATATGCAATTCCATTGCTTAGTCCATCCTGCTTAGAGACAATGCCATTGTGAGTTTGGTTGCCAAGAGAACGATTTTTCACCATTGCTTTATGCTGCCAGTTGGGTGACTGATCACCAGTCCCCTGTATGAATGCCAAAGAACATAAGCCAATAATAAGGTGAAAATTCTATTTGCAAATTACACAGATGAGGCACATCCTATATATTTCAAAGTTTCAATTACTTCTGAAAAGCTATGTTACATGTATTCAAATATCAGTTTTTATGTGGGTATGTGTCTAGGTGTCAGATTTATATATCTTCATATCCAAGGACAGCGACAACTAAATAGTCAAATTGTTTCACACTTTTCTTTTATTTCCTAGGTTAAAACGGTATCTTTATGTAACAAGTGTTTAACATAGACTTCTGACTCATTTTGCGCAGCTGTGTGTCGAAGGAACGTACTGAAAAAGTTCTACACTGTATCATGTACGACACAGTACTACACAAATTTAGACCAGTATATGTGAATAGATGAAAAGTTAAAGGACTATGAAACAAATAGCGCACTGTTTTAATGCAATTAAACACAATCTTAATAACAAGAATGATAATACACTTGCAGCCACTTTGAAGACCACAAAAAAAAAAAAAAATGAATTCACATCAACAAAATTGAAAAAACAATTATTTAAAGTATCACGTGCAGCTTGAAAAATATGATACAAATATCTAAAAATCCTAGTTGAAACAAGGCGTTGAGGCATAAGTTTTTTGAGACTCAATTTTCTTTATTAAAAAATACACGTAGATGTTATTATTAATCAAAAATTATTTTTTTTAATATTTTGAAACTTTGGGCATCATTATAATTCAAAAATTTAAGGGAAGGTTATTTTGACGAATCTTCCTCTTAAAAATACCAATTTCAAAATATTTTATATTTAAAAACTCACGGTACAACACTTTTTTCTCCTCTCCCTCTCCCTTTCTCTCATGCTAGTTAGGGGAGATCCAATATCATATAAAATTCATAAGAGAAAAAAGCCCATTTTTCAATGGAAGTCGTCAAGTATTATTCTTCATAATAAATTACACTCAATCAGGGAGTTCCATTGATCTACAATTTAGGGTTTTCCTGTTCTTTTGTATCAATCTTTACAAAGTAAAGGTTTATATTCTTTTAAAATTTTAAGAAAACCCTAAGGTTATAGAAGTGTTTTTGAACACACAAAAAGTGTTCGAAGCTTCTTCTCGGAATGCCTTTGAGTTTTTAGTGTATGCTTCCCAGGACTGCTACTTTCTTTTTGAAAGTTTAAAGGCATTTTGGGAACTCCGCACTTCAAAATGAGCCTCAGTAAAGCTTTTTAAAACATTTTTTTCAACATAAAGGGTCAAAAGGAGACAGGACATTGCAGTTCACAAGAATCACTTTATATTTTTCCTCTTCTTCTAAATACAAAACTAGGGTACTCTAAGGCCAACCATACAACAAAGATGATAGAAGGTATAATACAAAATGGAGAAAATTAGTAACCAAGATACAATATATTATAGGTAGTTTGTTAAACATTAGCAATAAGTTTGCTAATGATGATTGCAGCTCATAATGTCATCATAAATTATGGTTTCAATACATGTGACCCACATGTATATAAAAGGCCGTACCCAATGCACAAGGCTTCGCACTCAACAGGATCTGGGAGAGGAGTATGTTAAGCAGCCTTACCTGCATTTTGCAAAGGCTGATTCTCAATACTCTACCCACGCTACTGTGCTAAGCGGACAAGACCTTGCTGTCACGCCAAGTGACAACCTCTAAAAAAATTAAAAATTATTGACAAGTTCTTTCAAAATACCGGGCTGACCTGGCAGTTACAGCAAAAAATCAGTTTTTTTTTTTTTGGAACTCTTTAAATGAATCAACTCTTGCAAAATAAAACAAGCTTCAAACACCAAAGGCTACCTTCCCCACATTTAGGCTCTTGGCTGATGTCTTGAAACTTTCATTTCTAGATACATTCAGAGCAGCATTTGTTGCCTCCTGGTTTCGTTTCAAAGAGCCATTTTCTTCATTCAATCTAGAAATTTGATCCTGTCAAAAGAAACATTTAGAATTGAAAAAAGAAATGTGAAAGGATCTTAAAATGGCTAGTATTGAATAAATTAAGGCTCCTGATTACTAAAAAGTAAGCAAAGCATTTTTTTTGAAAAAAAAAGAGTAGAAAAGAAAATCTATTTATAAAAACTTCACAAGAGATTCATTACAAGCAAACAAATTGGGCATAATTATTCTTCTCTCTCTCTCTCGTATGGAGTTAGGGAAGTTGGTTTTGTAATTTTATTTTTTATTATTGTTATTTTGTGGGGGTGAGGGGAGAGAATAGCAGCAGAAGCAGTAGATGGTCTTACAATCTGCATACCTCACCTAAACATATCGGGTTTGATAATGCAAAGAATAGTCAAAGTAAAATATGAATATCTCACCCTCATTGAGCATATAAAGATTTTGCAAAGCATATTATACCAAATTGGCCATGAACACTTTAACCAAAAGCACCAAAAATCTTCAGACAATTTGTAACATGACACTCATCACATAGAACTTATAAGAATCTAATCTCTCTCCTCTCCACAGAAAAAAATGGCTAACTGGGGATGACTATTCATAATTTTTTGGTAAAACTACCACATAGCCAATAAATTAGCCCCGTGTCATTCCCACTACTTACAATGGTTGTGATATCAAATCAAAAATGCATTTGTCAAGGAAGGATATTGGGTCACTGGATCAACCAGCATGTACCCCAGTCATCCTCAAACTGGAAATCCATTGGTTGAGAAGTCTGGTCACTAGTTTAACTTGCCAGCTTAACTGGTAGTAAGAGAAATATAATAGTTTTAGCCGAGTATATGATACCAAATGTGTTTACATAACTAAACGCTGACCAATATTAAATCGAAGGGTAACATTTTATTAAGACAAGGAGTGAACCTTCCTATGGAGTGTGCTTAAGACCTTGTCTAATCAAGTTCAAGGTCAAACTGATTCCTATTTTACATTAATTTTGGGTCAAGAACTTAAGATGCTACTAAATGTGCTAGAGATGGGTTGTCATAGTGATCCATGAATCTTGTTTCGAGTCAAACTATGTTAACGGGTTTTTTATGTGGTCTTCAGTAGGTTCAGAATGTTCTGGCTAGCCAAAGATCCTAAACAGAATTTGTAGTCCTAGTAGTTGCATGAAAATTCCAACAACCCATCTATTTAACTGAGTTGAGCTAGGATATTTTGAGATCATTATGTAATGCAAAATAACCTTACGAGGTCAGTGCCGAGAAATTTTAGGTAAAATTCCTTATCTTCTTCTTATTATTATTCTTATTTTCTCTTTAATTACTGTTCAAAGCTGTGGAGTAGCCCCTTTCTCATCCCTGTACTCTATCCTAGAAAGCCCTAATAAACCCAATCCTTTTTCCACGCCTTTTAGCATTTAATTTTACACCTTGAACCTTAATGTACTTTTTGCCAGAGATCTCAGCATATATCTGATCCTGTAACCATCAAAATCAAGTCAAATCCAACTCTTAAACCTTTCTTCTACCTCTTAAAACCTTAACCCTTCAAGTTTTCTATAACCAAACCCAAGACAAATCCAATTGTATGCTATACTATTCTAAGCTTCCTAGTGTTGTCCAGCATTGTGCAGTTTTTTTGTATATGACTGGTCCACCCATCCAGCTTGATAGGAGCCCCTCAAAAGTACTGTGCTTTTTGTAGGTTCTTCTCTATCTAAATGGTCCAACTAAATAGTTGCACTGGGTAGGTGGCTGGTTGTCCAACTGGCCAGTACAGCCAACAATCCAATTCTAATAACAGCACTGCACCCCCTTTCCCTCAATATTGTAAATTATTAGACATCAGTAATTATAATATACTTCTATTTATCTCATTTGACTCTATATCAAAAGTCAAACAAGATATCTTACCAGCATATTTGGCTAGAACTGGCCCACCCATCCAGCTTGATATGAGTCACTCAAATTACTAGGCTTTTAGCAGGTTGGACTGAGTCAATCTAGTTCTCTATCTAAATGATCCATCTAATCTAATTCTCTATCTAAATGATCCATCTAAAGAATTGCACAGGGTAGGTGGCTGGTTGTCCAACTGGCTGGTACTAGCCAAAAATCCAATTCTAATAACAGTGCTGCACCCCCTTCCCTCAATATTGTAAATTATTAGACATCAGTAATTATAAAATACTTCTATTTATCTCATTTGACTTTATATCAAAAGTTGAAGAAGATATCTTACGAGTTACTGGTAAAAAAACAAACAAACACACACACAATGTTTGGATTTTGAAACTAGTGATATCACAAGTTTTAAAGCTAAATACCAACTAGCAGACCATTCTGATCCCAGATAAGAATATCCACCAAACCAATCAATAGCTGTCAAAGGATAACATACTAAATAAAAAGAGAGCACCAAACTAAAGGAAAACAGGTACCTCTTTTTCCTTCAACAGAGCTGCATAATTAACTGACAATGCCTTAATTTCTGCCTCTGATTCCCGAAGCCTCTTAATTTCAGCTTTGCATTGTTCAATCTGCAGCAAGCACAAAAAAGAAAAAACAACTATCATTGACCAAAAAATTCCACATGGAAAAAAAATTAAATTAGCATTTGCACAGAGACCAGGCATAATGCCAAGGAAATTCTATCGGTCAAATACTATTCAACATTATTACACAAAAAAGATACATATATTTATAATCTATTAAAATGCTAACATATAGTGATAGCTACCTCTAACAAAAGAAATTGTACTTTCTCCCATGTAAGGGGTTTTTATTTACTTTAAATTTTATTTTTTTAAAAAAAAAAGTATTTCACTACATTTTCAGTTTGTGGTGAAATCACAAACTGAAAATGGCTGGGAGCATTTTGAAAGGGCTGAGGGAGTTTTGGGGGAATGTGAGGATTGAGGTGGGAGAGGGGGATCGAGTCAAATTCTGGAGGGATGTGTGGTGTGGGGATGATTGTTTTGAGGGTGAAATTTCCTATGCTGTTTGGGTTTGCTAGGGATAAAGAGGCACGGGTGAAGGATTGTTACACAGGGATTGAGGGGAACCTAGTATTGAGTCCCAATTTTAGAAGAGACTTAATGGATTGGGAAGTAGAGGAAGTGGGGAAATTTCTTAACTTCATTCAGAACTTGAACTTTCAGCCTACAGTGGGGGGTGATGATAAATTGGTTTGGAAGCCGCTAGGAAGGTCAATCGTGGTAAAATATTTTTACAAAACTTTAGCAGGCACAGAGGGGGTGAACTTTTTGTGGTCAATCATCTGGAAGTCAAGGTCTCCCATGAGAGTAGCTTTTTTTTTAGTGGGAGGCCTCTTGGAGCTATTCTAACAATGAAAAATTAGCACAAGCATGGATTTCATTTGGCTAATAGATGTTGCATGTTTAAGGAAGACGTTGAGTCAGTGGATCATATCCTTCTTCACTGTCCAGTGGCGCGTGATGGTTGGGATTTAATTCTTTCAACTTTTGGAATGTTTTGGATTATGCCAAAATCAGTGAAAGATTTGTTCAAAGATTGTTTCCTTCGCTTATTATCTTTTTGAACCAAGGAGGCTTTCCCTGTAAATGCTATCTCCTTGGTTGATTTTTTGTTTTTTTTTTTTGGGAATTTTTGAGACCTTTGTAACTAGTTGTAGTTTGTTCATATGGGTTTGCCCTCCCTTGGGCACCTTTTATAATACTTTATTATTCAAAAAAATATATTGGGAACAATTTGTTTTAATGACAACACAGAACTGACCGAGCCTCATGCCCTTTGGGCAATTCGGGCTGACCCATCGAACCATGGATACCTACAACCACCCACTGGCCAGAAACATCACTTAATCTCAAGTGAGAATAGAACCAGTGACCTGGAGGCATTACACCCCTGAGCTTGCCACTTGAGCTACACCTGTGCAGGTCATATTGGGAACAGATATATCACTAACTCATATGACATGTGGATATGAATGTCTTTGATCATTTAAACTGCCTTTTCCCAACTAGCACACAACAGCTCTATAACTAAATCCATGTTGCACACTATATGCATCCGAGTTAAACAATGTTAGCCTTACAAGTATCTAATTCAGATCAATTCCCTCAACAAATGAATACTACACAGGGGATATCATACATCATTGAAACTTTAGTAAGTTATCAAGGGACTAATCATATTTCATCCAAGAGGATAAGGACACATTTTTATTTTCGGATGTGATGAAGAGAATAAGGACACTTTTTTTTGGTGCGTAATCAACAAGGACATAATAAGGCCCCGGGGGCAAAAAAAATCCAATTGAGAAGAAATTTTCAATAGTACTGAGCTAAACACTAGAACATTCTTTATTCCAAAAGAATGACATCAGGACAACATAATGCAGGAGTATTAACATTTCATGGTATCCCTTAAAAACACATTCCAGTAATGAGCCAAACAGTAATAGTAGACAATCATGAAAACTGGATTCACGATCCCCTACTTTAACCTGTGCGCACAATGTTTTTTAACTCCTAATAGGAATACACGCACAAGTTACATCCATCCCTTAGCTCCAAGTGAAGACCATATGAAATCAAAATATTTAAAAATAATTTCCGAAACATATCACACACAAAAATTCGTATTCAAATAAATTGCAAACTTCAAATAATAAACTAATACAATTCAGCGAATTCAAAGTCCCTTCTCTCTAAAATATTCCAAGCCAACAATAGAATACAACCACCAAATCACAGCAATAGAAAACAATATATAAATTTATACACACAGAGTCTATATGTGTTTGTGGGAGCAGAGGCAGACAACGAATACCTCAGAATTATAGGCGGAATCAAAACCATTGACAACCGGTGAATATGAACCCGAATTGGAATGAGCAAAATTGTGAGAAATTCGCCGATACGATAGAGAAGAATCTTCTCGATTGTGTGAATTGTAGATCTCTAGCTCTTCGTAGTCAGCGTCGGCGTTGTCATGAACATCGAGTGCGATTTTATTGAGGTTTTCTTTCAAATTAGCAATTGAACTCCACATCATTCGAATCCCCGCCAAAACTCTTCCCTGCGGGCAATAACAATCAACCTTTGCGGAAATTGGCTATAACTTCATCAAAACACTGTTAAATTTTACCGTAATCGTCTCGATTCACGTGCCAACTTGGAAGAAGACGTTCAAAACTTCAAATCGATGTTATAAATCTTGGTAGATCTGGGAAGCGGGGGATGAAGAGGCCGCGTTACGCAATCGTAAATATAACAAAATTTAGTCGGCGAGAATCGTTTTTACGTTAAATTTGGTATTTATATATGATTTAACAGCTTTTGATATTTATAGTGCGGTTAACTAATTAAAGGCAAAATAGAAATTTAATTATAAAAAATATGAAAAAATTAATCCCATTTAAATAACATATCTATTTCAAAAAAATTGTTAATTTCAAAAGTTGAATATGCCTTAATTACGATTTTTATTATTAGTTTTCAAACTCTTATGCGAAAATCATTTTCAATTGCTGAAAAGTCTTTTCAAAACTTATTCAAATGAATTCTAAAATTTTTAAATGTTCTTAAAAAATCAATACAAAATATTATCCAAAAGGATCCTTATTATTTTCAAAACAATCTCTAAAATATAACAATACTTTACTCTTGTTAAATTTTGTAACTTCGAAAGAAAAATTACAAGTGAAGACTGAACTTTTTTTTTTGACAATTTATATTTTTTTCAAACATAAAATATATATAATTAATCTCATTACATTATAAGTCCTAATAGTCTCTTAATTATGAATCTTAAAAAACTTAAAAAATCAAACCCAACATTATAATAAGTCCATCTCAAAGTTAAAGGAAATAAATAAATTACATGTCTCTTTTTAGTGGAGGAAGTGAGATTAGAACTTATGATCGGAGAAAATGATTTCAAGTAGAGGAAGTGAAAATAGAATCCATGACCCGAGAAAACGAGAAATCATGAATTACCAACCGAGCTAACCCCAGTTGGCGACAATTTCCACTCAACCTGAAACAAAAAAATAAATTACAAATTGAATAATTGCAGACTTAAATTGACAGACACACCATGTATTACAAGCAATTCACTATTTGTTACCATCTCTTCACTCATCCAGGACTTTCATTCAATAACTTGCGAAGCCAATTTTGCATATTTGATTGCAATTCAACACGGCAGGCGTTTGATAATTATAAAGCAACAATTTCCCAAGCCATAAAGAGGAACACCGGACTTCCACTTCTTCACAAACAAAAAAAATGAATCAACGCTGCAAACGTTCCCTCAATTTTGCAACCCAACCATATTACAATTCATCTCAGTATCTATATTCTACTCATTTGTAAGCCAAGTGGTCGAGGGTGCATTGCAACAGATATGCTTGTAATGGCTGTTGATCTCCTCTGTTTTCACATTGTATCTTCTCTCTTCCGAGGGGCACGAGTAATGATTTCGTCAACTCTAAGAATCATCTCTGCAGCTTCAGTTGCAGATAGCAATACAGCCTGCTTGACTTTGAATGACTCTGAAATCCCCAGCTCTGCCATATCTCCTACCTGTCAAAGACCCAGACGGTTAAAAATTAACAAGCAATGATGCAACCTTACAAGCAAAAAATTGATGACACTTTTTCGAAAAGAATCTAACGACATTTGTGCTACAGTCAACCGAAATGAAAGGATTGAGTTGCTTGGATGAGGTGCAACCCTCAAACTAACAAATGATAGCTTAATTGGCTTTGTTACTATGTCCCAGGAACAGACCTGAGATCCTATATAAGTGGTGCAAGTGCCCACTCTCCACACAGTAGGTGTGAGTTTGATTCTCCTCCCCGCATCTTTGTAAAAAAAAACTATGTTCCTGGAACCAAATTGGTGTTTCTTTCAGTTACTCCAATAAGCAAGCCAATCTAGGGTAAGCACAAACTTCTTTGAACAATTTATTCTATATATGCATGATTCACTGGTTGCAGCCAATCTCACATTATGCCTTAATAATATGAAATGGTTTTTTGTAGGAGCCAATGGACAGAAATTAAAGAAATTCAAAGAAAAAAAAATAACTACCATAAAAATCTACATAGAGAAAGGAAGCAAAAAAAGCACTTTGGATCAGCAGGTGCAATGCATTTGGCACTCCAAACCTAGTAGAACATATCCAAGCTTAATACCATATATTTTCCTTATTTCAATTTGATCACTTACAGATCCAGAGATGACATCGATCCCGGCATGGCTTCCTTCCTTGTGATGCTCTGCACGGAGCTGAGCAATCAACTCGGCACTGTCCAAACCAGCATTGTCGGCAATGGTTGTCGGAATGGCCACAAGTGCCCATGAGAATGCTTCAATCGCATGAGACTTCTTCCCAGGAGTCTTCCAGGCAAGCTCATCCACTTCCCTTGCCATCACCATCTCAGACCATCCACCTCCAAGCAAAACCCTGCTGTCAATTACTGTCTGGGACAGCACACACAATGCATCATGCAGAGATCTCTCAGCCTCGTCAAGCGCATGAAAGCTGCCAAAAATTTAATCACAGGCCAAAATATAACACATTTGAAATGAAGGAAAGCCTGTCCTGTCCATTCCAAAGTTCTAATACAAGGTAATAACATGTTGAGAAGAAAGACATTCCAAAATATATATTAACAGAAAATGCGCAAAGAAATAATAATAATACGGCTAAGACTTCAAACCATTAGACATAACACCACATGCATTACACAAAAGTGCACACATGTATATGCGCATGTTCTATCAGCTTAAAGGGAGAGAAGATAAAACAAACATGATTATATCACCAAACTGCAATTATAGTTGGCTCGGATCCCAACATAGAACACCCAATTTCAAGTGTGCATGCTTTGATGCCACCGGGGACCTATCCTAATGATAGTTAATAACTTAATTTGAACCTTTTTTTAAACATAAATTAACACCAGATAATGCACAAAATCTGGACACCCACAATGCATACCACAGAAAGAATTCTGAAAAGTTTATTAAATATTTTAACCACGCTTATGAAATTCCATACGAAAAATCAAATGAAGGAGAATGCCAGAAAGGCTGTCAAAGTTGGGAAAATGCTCATATATTCAGTCAACTGGCAGCTTTGGAATCAAAAAAAAATCGAATGACCAATTACACAATCAGCTGGTAATGAGTATTGCATTCCAATTGATGCATATAGATATTTGTATGTGTAAGAACATAACAAAATACAAAACAATGCACAAGTTGTAAAAATAAATGACAAACATTATCTGATTGGCATTGCAAGTCTTTTGGAGTTGATGCCTTTGTTCTTTTCCCTTTTTTGGATGGGGAAATTCAAGGTTTACTTCGGTTGGTAAATAATCAATTAGATGGCAAACACGGTGCATAAAAATCATAATTAAGGGGAAAAAACAATTAAGAACAAAACATTTAGAATACTTTATTTTTTATTTCTAAATATTTTTAGAATGTTAACATAAAGTACCTTGCACCTCTCAGAACTATAGTGCATGCCTGGCCCATTTCAACACCAGAAAAGTGGATCAACTTATCCTCACTGTTAACCATTCATGATTTCCTCAATGAGCTTGCGGTGACCAAGTTTAACTGTCTCTGGATTATCAAAGGTTGATGCAATTTCACCACCAGTAACCAAAACCAGGCCCTCAATCCCATCAAAATCAGCATGCTCAATTGCTAGAATTCCTGCATCTGCAAAGAGTTTCCTCTGGGAAATTGTAAATCAACTGCCTGTTAACAAAGCAGTTAATCCCATGAGCCATAATCTTTTGCACCTTCTGTCTCATCTTTTCCTTCTCAGCCCCTTCAATCTGGGCATCCTTAGACATCGAATCAACACGAACACGTGCCCCATAAATTTTCACTTTATCCGTGTCCATAGCAGCATTTGACACCAAAATCTTTGCGTTCTATATACGTTTTGGTTGGCCAATGCCTATTTTTTTGTCTAGAATAAATCTGCACAAAGCATACAATTCCAATTGAGATTAAAATTTTTTATTGACAATCCCTGCCAGACAGAGAAAGACAATGGGGAAAAGAACACGCCACTCTTCTATTAGGTTGCCAAGGAACCCAATGGAAAATAAAAGTCAACACAAATTTAAGAAAACGCAAATTTAAGCCTTAAATTTATTGTTGCAGGTGTTGTTATGTATGAAAAAACAAAGTAGTTGAATTGCACTTAAGGGGATCTTTTTCAAGATTCTAATAAAGCAAATGTTTAAATTTAAAATTTTTATTTCTTCTCTTTTCCTACATTTGCTCAGTAACCAAATGGAGATTCAGAATAAAGTAATTTTAACCAGTAGTGGAAATATAAAAAGCCCACAAAAACAAATAACTTTCTCAAGAGTTGTAGTTTCCAAGAATAAAAAATAAAAAATAAAAAATTCACAAACTACCAAACTATATGATGCTCTAATAGTAAAAATAGCACTTAAATTAGCCCTAAAGCAAGGAAACTTGAGGGCCAATGGCAAGCAAAATCATAAAGCTGCCTCTCCCTGGTTCTGCAAGATATGCAAGCAAAAAGTACAACATGCATTGCAAAAAAGAATCACATCACATGAATTCCTTCAGTTGGTAACTCACCCTTCATCCAAAAATGAATCTTTTAATGATCCACCAGGCTTCTTAATAATTTCAATGGCCTCTAAATTCGTGCTGCCCTGCCATTTCCGAAAGAATCAGCAAAAAAAAAACAAAACAAATGTATAATAGACGTGACCAGAAGCACAAAGTTAGAGTTTGGGAACATGAAACCAGATGATAGTCAATAACCTGAATTGTTTTATAAATAATAAATTCCTATTAAAGGGAAAAGTCCCAATTAAAGGTAACACATATGCGAGTTACACAACAAGAAGTAAACTAGGAACAAACCAAGGGCATCCAAGAACTTCACAAAAAGAGTAGCGTCTTCCAATCCCCAAACAAAACACATGATCTAAAAATACAATAATACATTAAGAATATATTTGTTTGGACCAGGTATGTTTGTTGAACTTATCACCCAAAGAAGAAGAAAAGAGAGAGAGAGAGAGAGAGAGAGAGAGAAAGGACCGGCACAACACACTAAACATGACAATTAAGAGGAAGAAAGAGTAACACTTGGTTTTCAAACAGTGAACAATTGCAATTGGAACATTTTCTTCCAGTCGTCAACCATTAAATGCGCAGAAACAGCTTACATTTAACCTCATTACAGCATCAACAGCCAGTTTTGCAAAATGTTCCTTACCCTGGGAAAGTATTTTTTAACTCAAAGTAGTCATTGCAATCTTCATCAAATCCAATTTAAATTTCTCTGCAAGTGAGGTCATGTCATGCATTAGATGTACCACTCTAATACACCAAAAGAATCTAGAATCTAGCCCACATCTACCCGAGATCATTTTATATCAAGATTCTCGAGGGATGAAGAAAAAGAACACGAGGATACAATATCAATTCTCATCAATAATTTTGGGAAGATATTGTCACCAATTTGTTGGGGATTAAAGTTTTTGTTGGAATCAGTTGAGTATTTTGGGAAATTAGATAATTAATACAACATATTAATGAGACAAAACACAGAGAAACCAATTGAGGAAATCAAATATCAGTAGTTTGGCAGTTAGAATGAAGTGGATAATTAATACCAGCATCCTCTTTATTATCCATGACTTTCTGTAACAAAGCATTGCGAGCACATTCAGCTGCCATCCAATAACCTGAAGATTCAACAAAAGTTACAAATTTCACATGCTTAAAATTGTGTATTTAAGTCTTAACAAAAATAAAGTCAAGTAACTGAGATTTAAAGATGCAAAACAATTTATCAGCATACCAGCGTAATTGTTTGTAATTGGCATTCATCAATTTGAGGTCAAGACTATTCCAATTTTCTGTGACATAATTTTAATTATTCTATATTTAAACAATTGGATGGAAAGAAAATTGACTTGTAAGGTGAAGGTGAAGGTGGAGGTGGAGGTGGAGGTGGAGGTGGAGGTGAAGGTGAAGGTGAAGGTGAAGGTGAAGGTGAAGGTGAAGGTGAAGGTGAAGGTGTATTTAAATTTACGAACAAGCCAAAATAAATAGCTTACAAGAAGAACCATCAAATGATCAACATTTCTGACTAAAACATTATTTAATAGTTTGAAACTTGAAAGTAATCCAAGTACCCAGTTTTTAATCAAATTATACACACTGAAATTACATGAATCCTTTGGCTACATGATGAAGCAAACAAAGAAGATAATTGATAATTACCGTCCACATTCATCATTATATGGGCCATCAATTATCCTTGCTTAAATAAAAATCCATAAAACCTTCATGTTGTAAGTATTCCCTTGGAGATTACAGGAGACAATGAGACATCACATGATGTACTGCCGTCTGCTGCTTTTTAAGTATCATAGATAGATTACAGATATAGAGATAGTGGTATTATAGTACAAGTTTGATATTCAAACAAGAGTTTAGCAAGCAGAGGAAGTATTAGAAAGTCTACCACTGATACAAAATTAATACATTCAAGTTCAAATACAGAGGATCAGGTATTTCCTTACATACAAAAATATATCTTCTGAAGCAAGGTGCTACGAGAAGTTTAGAACAAACCTGAAATAATTGTCATTGGATGAATGTTTGCTGCTACCAATTTTTCTGCCTCCCTTAAAAGCTCTCCAGCCAAAACAACCACCGAAGTTGTCCCATCACCAACTTCATCATCTTGGACTTCTGAAATGTCCGATCATTGATTTAAGGATGACCAGGTGATGGATTGTAACTATATGTATTAGATTATATATAAGCATATCTAATGCTTCCAAAACCGCACAAATTTGGTTTCGTTTCACAAATATTTATGAGGCACCCAGCATTGAAAGAATTGTCAAAAGGTACAAATTGATGAGAAGCTTTGAAAATTTCCGATAAAATATCATTTTCAACAGAGTAATCAGAAAACACCTGCAGCAACAACAGAATGGATACCAACAAGGACTTTAGCAGCTGGGTTGTCACTATGGAAGGATTTTAAGATGGTTGCGCAATCATTCGTGACTGTGACACTACGTCCTCTGCCTGTTGATTGTAAAATTTTATCCTGCAAAGAGAATACACCAATGAGAAGGTAAGTGAAGGTCGTGTTGAAGGCTGACTGCCTAAACAGCAGCATCTTCTAATTTGGAAACACACTGAACTAAGAAGAAACTCTACCATTCCCTTCGGGCCTAAGGTTGTCTTAACCAAGTCAGCAATTGCCATTGCACCAACAAATGATGCCTAGAAGAAGAAGATAGTTGATTTGATAACAAGAAATCGAGTTAGAATTTGGAGCTCAAAAGAAAATGTAATTTTTCAGCCAGGATAAGCACTGAATCCAGTATATCTGTCTATGTATACGCACACAGAGCTCACCATTCTGGCACGCTCCCCCTTTTCTTCAGTGGCTTCATCTTTAAGAAGCTTCTCCACCTATAACATTCACCAAGTCAAATGCAAGAGGAATTAAGAAAAGAGAAATAGTAATTCCAAATTAGAGAGCTATCAGTGTCTAACATACCGCCATGACAAAGAATAAAAATAGAGGTAGCCGGTAACTGGATGTTCAAGTAATTTATCTAAAACAAGTAATCATTCGTTTGAAACTTAAACAATGAATCAGTGTCTAACACATATATGTATGTATGTATGTATGTATCCTTGCACTTCACTTTCTTTAGATTATAAAATCAACAAGCTTTAATGGAACTAACAGTACAAACATTTCACATTTCAAACACTTGTGCCTGAAAACGAGAACAAAAACGTAAGCACGGATGAGACAAACGCGTAATCTCAACGATATCAAACTAAACACCTCTATCACACCCAACTTAAAATCCAACAGAATGTGACAGAACTGATATGCACGTCAACCAATTATGCAGAAGTATAAGCTGACCTCGTTCGATAGCTTTGCGTTAAGGTTTCGATTCTTTCTGTGTCTGTCCCTAACTCGGCGTTTATAGCCGCGGTTTGCTTTCCCTCTCTCGGCGAGACTCGCTACGAGTTGGGCAGTCTTGGAACAGGGTTTGTGGCCAAACTACTTGAGAGTAATTTTGAAAGAGTGATGCTATCAAATTTTTTAATTAATTTTTTCACTCATACAATTTCCATTACCAAAAAATAAAAAAATAGAATTAATTTCAATAAATACATATAAAATTACTTATTTATATCTATAAAATTAAAAAAATAATAATAATAAAAACTTTGCTATATAATATTAGCATTGGCCCGCATAGTATCACTAAAAATATTAACAAATAAAATGAAATATAAAATAAGCATAATTTTATGTATTCTTTAATTATTAAGTAGCTGAGTGAACATAATAAAAAAACGACATAATGAACTGAAATAAGAAAATAATTAAAAAAGAAAAAACTTCTTTCTTATTGTCTAAAAGTCCAAAAAATATCTTTAACTAAATTAATATAAAGTAATTTAAATATCAAACAAATTATGTAATAAAATTATATATCGTGCATTATAAATTTCAGTTATCTATGTATTAAAATTTAAATATAAGTGAGTTACATCTTATTATATATTAAAAAAATTTAAATATATAATGTGTATTCTTATTCATTTCTTATTCTGTAAAGACAATATATATGTCATATGTAATTAGATTAAATTGTTAACGAATCAAATTAGATTTGTTTAACTTATTATATCTAATTTATTTAATTAAATAAATTATTAGATTTAAATTATCAAATTAAATTCTCTGTACTATATCCACATAAATGCATCATTTTTTAGATATCACATATAAATAAATATATTAAATTCATATCAAGATTGGATTCATTGGTCGCCTTACAAATACATAGTTGGTTAATTATCATTTTATTTTTTTATAATCAAATTATCTTAGCTTAAATATTGATGCCATTAATTCGATTTCCATCTCACATGTTATTCTACAAACAAAAAATAATAAATCATATCGATAATTTTTAAAATTTTTGACAATTACATTAACATTCATTAAAATTTTTAAAATTATAATGACTTTTCTTATTCTATTAATAAATTACAAATATCTCATTTATTCAATTTTTTTACAAAATGACAAAATTTTACATTTCACATTTTTTCAATTTAATCAATATTTTTTCTAATTTATTTTAATTTTATACAAAACAAATTTAAGATAAATAATTTTTTTATTTAAAAAAAAAAATTGTCTAAAAATGATATTTTTATTTTTCAATTAAACCTCAGTATAATTTTTAAAAAAATATTGAAAAAAAGTTAATATAATTATTAAAAGTACAGGGAGCTCATTGTAATTTATTAAAAAAAGAAAAGATAAAAACAACGGTTGTCTGGAGAAGGCCCAAGCAGTGTATAAAATGACCTACTTCCCCTTCACCAGCTCTCCGTAAGGAACATGACGGCGTCTAGGGTTTTGGTTTAGCTTTAGCTCTCTTTGTGACGGATTGCTTTTCTTTTTCATTTTTTTTTTTCCGTTCTCCTCCACGTTCCTAATCTATGTTCAACGATCTTCATTGAATCTAGATGAGAGAAGAGTTGCGATGATGAGAATTGAGGAAAAGGATAAGATTGCGGGATGTTCGAAGAACTCTCGCAAGATGAACTATATACCATGGTTCGTATTCACTGAGCACGCATTCTCTCTCCGTCACAATTCAGAGATAATTTGTTAGTATTTTTTTTTTTGTTGATACATTATTGGGTTTGTGTTGATTGATGAAACGAAGGACCTATGGAGGAAGTGCGATTCAAAGAGATGCGCTTTCGGCCAAGTTTGCCTTCGAATATGAAAAATAGAATGCAGATCGCCGAACCGGTGTTCTTGTTTTGTTCCGGTTCGGTTATATTTAGATCTACTTTCACACAGTTTCTAATGATATTACTCTTGTTTTTATACGTATATTATATATAGTGCATCGAGTAAGGCGAAGGTCCCAGCAGAGAGGGTGAGGATCTCAAAACGAGGCCTCTCTAACACTTTATTTGCCTTCGCAGATTAAGATTTGTAATCGGCCGAATCGTAGGATGCCCTAAAAACTCTCTGGTTTTGGTGCGTCTGGAACCCTCGGCTACATTCGCACCTTTGCGCGTTATTTTTTTTGTTTTTATTTTTCATTTTCTATATTATTGTTCTTTCTATCTTTTTTTTTTCCTCTTATTTATTTTCTTTGATTTTGGTGGGAAGTATAGTTAATGCTATGTTTGTTTGTTGAAAAATTAAAGAAAATTTAAAGATCTGGAAGTCATACTTAGGGTTGCAATTATTTTATTTTTTACAATTTCTTAAATGAAATAAATCAGCTTAGCTAAACCGTGTACGGTACCAAAGGCCTTCTAACCCAAGTGTTATTTCCTTGGCTTTCTAAAGGGGAGGTGCAAATCTTGTTAATGATAAGGTAAAGTCTTATTTTATTGTGTAGGCAAGGTCAATTGGGTTAATAAGGATAATTAGGTGTCTTATTTGGGTTTGGTCTTCAATCGGCCTACAAAATTTGAGTCCTGAGAGCTCTTATAATTTGAAAAAAAAAAAGCCCTTGTATGGTTATACAGATCACCAGAAATTCTTATTGGATAACCAAATGTTTTAGCCAGGATGTCAAAGTTTTCCTTTCTTTTTTCCTTTTTTTTGAGAAAATATTCAAAATAAAAGTTTTAACTTACTTAAAATATATATATATATATATATTGGGATTCGGGTGAGGTGAAGTCGGGAAATATAAATAGAGTCGGAGTTAACCTCTAAATGGGGCAAGGCGGGGTCAGGGGTTAAAAATATAAATGGGGTCTGGGTTGGGGAAGGGTCACTCTGTCCCAAACTCGTTCCGTTGCCATTCCTAGTTGGATCAAACATTTGAAGTGGATAAAATTAAAATGGGCCAAAACTTGTGTATTTTTTTCCAAATTTTCCGAATAATAATATAAGTTGAATTAGAGAAATAAGATAATTATACTGTTAATCTACTTATAATTATATGTAACTTAAAAATTGCCATTGCATCATAGAACATGCAATAGCTTGTGTATGTTAAATTGATATTGTCTTCATGTAATTTTATCATTTATGAACTAGACAAGCCAAGAATACTGGGACTTTATAATCCTAGTTTGAGCAATCCAGATTTGAATTGCTTTGTGCACATCTTATAGGGATAGGTCGTATAAGGAGACTCAAACCCTAGCACGTGGTATTTCACAATCCAATTTGTTATAAGCAAACAATCACCAATGAAATTGCACAGAGATATTGATTCCTGACAAGAAAATTGTATGAACTTGGATTTATGGATCATGCTAATTATCATCGATTATATGAATAAGCTCTCTAATTTTGAGAGGACAACAACAATTTCTGATCGATTTAGTTTAAAACTTAATTTTATAGAAGACATCCTATTGATCTTGTTGTGATTGTTTCTTGAATTCTTGATTTGATCAAAACCTCCTCCAAAAGGTAAGTTTTGGATCACTGGCTCCGACAATTTTGACAATCCAGTTAGTAAGAAAATAAAGAAAGATAATAAATTATCAAAGTAATTTTGGCATAAGGTTTTGACCATACATTGCCTTCCTTTTATAGGAGTAGACTTGCTATTATGACTTGATCTAGTGGGATTGAAGGATGTGATATGACTTTGTTTTTTGTGAGATGAGAATTTTACCCAAGTCCCGGTAGCTTTGTCAGTTTGAAATTCTGGATATTCCTTAGGCTCGTGATCAGATTAGTTTGCAACGTAAAAATCATCCACGTAGCCTAATCTTGATGGTAACCCATCTCCTCAAAACTGCTAATATTTGGTGCAATGCTTCTATAATTCAGATACATTGAATCCCGATTTCAATACAGATGGAAAGTCATTGTGAACATGATCAAGAGCTATATATTGAGCATTGTTGTACTTTAAATGGTAACAAAAACGACCTATATATTGAGCATTGTTGTACTTTAAATGGTAACAAAAACACCTATGGTCGACATTTCCGACAAGTGACAACATAGCCATGTCCCTGGTCCCCATTCCTAACTTGTTTTGACATTTTAATTATTTCTTCTGTTCAATTGCTGCTGTCTGCGGACATCTTCTCTCATGAGATTGCCTTCTTTAATTGGCCTAATGGTTTGTTATTTTTGCATTAACTGGTGGGATTTAAGTGGGGGTATTGAAATGGATCAGCCTAAAGATGCTCTACTTACTGTTGATCTCTAACGATTGGTTTTGGGTGTAGGTTATAAAGTTGATTGGCTTTGAAAAAATTGAGATGTTTATCTATGTTAGACATCGACATTTTCTAACAACACTAGTGTTTGGAATACTTAGTGCTATATCCTTACATGGTATCAGAGTTTTGATTTTGAATATACTTTGTTTGGTCACTGTGTCCTTTTGTCTTTATCTCTATGAACTGATTGTAGGTGAATGAGAATATGAAATAGTTTGATATACATTATTGATTTATCGTCTAACAATTTAAATTTTTAGAACAAACTGTGATCTAACAATCTCTAATGATATTACTCTTTGTTATGATTCGTGTTAATGTAATATTGTATAGTGATACTTACCGGATATAGCTTCACGTATCCGCATTCCTTTTTTAGCCTTCACCTACCTTAGGGTCTCTACCGGCCCCAATTTAAAGTCTATTAATAGGCTTCACCTCCTAAAATTTAGACATACAATTGAATACAGTTTCTTTCGCTCTCACATTATTCTCTTTTTTATTTTTTGGTATCTTTTCATTTTCACAATTAACCACACATTTCAAGAAGCAACACTAAGACTAGGCAAAAAGTTGATTGGTTTTGAAAACACTGAGATATAGTCCATCTCTCCACATCTCAAGAAGCAACACTAAAACCAGGCAATGTGTTTGTTGTTGGTTGTGAGAGGCAGTGGCGGTTTCTGGGGGTGGTTAGTGGAGGCCATGGCCCCTAAAATTTTTAAAATTTTACTTTCTATTGTAATTTTACTATTTTTTTTTTCAAATTAAGACTTGGCCTCTCTAAAATTTGTCAAATTTTCATAAAAATTTCTATTAAATTGTTAACATATACACTTTGATCCCTCTTAATTACAAGTTCTAAATCCACCACCGGTGAGAGGGACGGACAAACATGTAGCGAGGACAAGTATGTCGTGAGGGATTGGCAAGTCCCCTTGACCTAAGCTAAATTTCAAGCTACAAGCTGAGAAAAACAGATGAAGTGGTAGCGACATCCATTTGTAATGCTTCTTCTTGACAGGAGAAGGATACAAGAAGCATATATATATATATATATATATATATATATATATATATATATACAATGAAGCAAGTATCTATTATAGAAACAAAATGGTGATGGTTATCTATTGTGGAGGTTCTCCCAGCAAATGTTGTCCATGTCCCCCCCCTTGTCTTCCCTGTTGTCACAAGACAAATTCACAACACACTTTCTCTCTTTGGGTCTCTCTCATGCATGAGTTTCTCTTGCTTCTGGAATTGGTGATCTTGTTTACATTATCGTTTAGTGCCATTCACACCAGCAGCAATAACAATAGTTTTTTGTCTTTGCTGCTGCAAGAATAACAACAATAATTGAGAAGGATAACACAGGACATTCCAATTCCTTCCAAGTTTATTTGCTTCTTTGCAAAGTTTATTTTGATGTGCATAAACGAAAAAAATAAATAATAAATCGATCTCAGATAAAAACAAAGAAGACATAAGATTTACGTGATTCGACTGAAGATATTGTAAGAGCAAAATATTCACAAATCTGAAAATTATTTTACATTTAATGACAGTTCACACAAGATCGTCTTTTATTTCATGGGAAAGAATCCTAAAAATAACACATTTATATACCCGAACAACACATTTTCTGAGCCGCATCAGGTCATCAAGAATCTGTGTAAACTCATGACTATATAAAAAAATCGTACTAATCAAACTTGCAAGCATATATCTCACATTATTAAACTTAATCACCTGTAAAACCTGTGACTATATAAAATCAAAATCATTGTATGAAAGAATCAAAGAGGTTAGGATAACATGTTTGGAATTGTTTTTTATTCACAAAGGCATTGGGAGTTTCATGAGTGCTATTCTTGTGGTGGCCCTGGCATCAACATTAGGTGGGTTGCTTCACAAAATGGTATAAAATAGACACAAAAGAACAAAAAGAGAAAAATGAGACAATTTGAGGGCCCTTCAAAGCTCAGCTAGAGTCCTTTGCCACCATGAAAAGCTACAACTAAATACAAGAAAATGCCGAGAAAATTCTTCTTTCTATCATTGAACCAATGTGAGAAAGTCTTTTCTGACGTGCCAAAGAAATAAAAATAAAACGAATAGATAAAATTTACGTGATTTGATAAGATATTTATATTTACGAGTAACGATAATTAACCTATTATATATCGAATACTCATTTACATTTAATAATAGCTCACACAAGTCTATCATCTTTCTACAAAAAATGACACAAACAATATTTTTATATATGCGAGTTACAAAATAAAAAATGACACAGATAAAAAATATTCAAACAAAACATGTCAAAAAAAATTTCTTTAGGTTGCATCATATCAATAACGATCATCAAAAATCCAAACGAATTCATTACTATTACCCAACATTATCTTTCATCTCCCACTTCCCAACCCAAACAATCCGCAAACTAAACCATCAGAAACATGAACTGTGAATCCTGATTTTCTTCAGAGTATGAAACCAAGCATTTCTTCTGCTGCAATTTGGATTCTTAGATTTAATGATTTATGAATGAACTGTGTTTACAAGTGAACAACAGTTCAATTTATGAGGCCTCAAACAGAAACAATTAAAAAGAAATAAATATATAGAGAGAGAGAGAGAAGAGTTCTCTTTACAGAAGATAAAGGACAAATATATGCAAATTTTATATTTTAAATATCATCATTTCCACAGCTCAGTTTCTATGAAGCTTTTATTAGTTTAAAAAGCAAAAAAAATAAAAACAAAAATAAAAAATTTACACATACAACCAAAAAGAAAGAGGAGAGAGAGAAGGGACAAAGAACAAGTTCTTGTAAGCATTATCTTTATCTCTTTGCCATGCATTTCTGGAATCTCTCAATTCCTTTCTCCTTTCCATTCTCTTTTCCTCTCACTTCTCTGCAAATTAGGGAAACTAAGTACTTCATAAAGGTTCATAACTAATTATCAGATGATTGCAGAAACAAAGATATATATATATATATATAGCATGAACATACCAATTGATCTTTTGCAATGGAGAATCGCCTCGTAAATTGAGCTCTCATTATCACACCAATCACCTGTAGAATAAGAAGGACTTCGTACTGGTGAATTGCTCCAACTCTTACCTTTCCGCAATATGCTCTCTGTATCAGTAATTTTAGTGTCTTTTCTCTTGATATCACACCAATCAGATGCTACGGGTGAATTGCTCCAGCTCTTCACTTCCGGCCACACTTTCCGATCAATATCATCAACTTTAATACTTTTTCTCGAGCATCCTACCGTCTGGCAGAGAAATCCAAAATACTTCTGCAACACTCTCTTTGATGATTTTCGCCATTTTCTGAGGAAACGAAAGGGACTCCTACTGGCTGAACCAACATTTTTTGAAGAAAGTGCAGAAATGGGTGTGGCAGGAGCTGAATTAGAGGTATTGAAGGGTTCTATCTTTGATGGGTCGATATATATGGGGATGATTTGTCCATCAGAGAAAATTTCATCGGCATGGACAATGGAAGCAGGAGATTTAGAGACGGGAAAATCAAAATTGAAATTTTGAGCTTCCACCAAGAATCTTTGTGATGTTACCATCTTAGAGTTTCTTTCTTCAGAGGTGGCTTCATGATCAGAATTGTCAAGAGATATTCTGAAGGGTAATTCATTAAGGCCATCGAATGAGGGTTTTTTGTTTATTAACCATCTGTATGAAAAGCTTTCAGTGGCAAGAGGTTGTGAGCTGGGTTCCATGGCTAGTTAGCAACTGGTGGATGGCTTGAGAGGGAAATGAAAAAGGAAAAGTGCTTAAATATAGAAGTCTAGAAGGATGGAACTCACGTGAGTCTGAAGTCAGAATGACACAATACCATGAATACCATAACTGCATAGTGGGCATTGAAAAATCACCGTTTCTATCTCCACCATCACAATTACCCCCAAATATATATCATTGGAAAACCACTTTATCTATAAATCCAATTCATTCAAAAAAATTACCCAATGGGCTACTTGGTTAGGGTTTTAATCTATTTACTCGATTTAATTTAACCTTCCTTACTAATTATATCATTACTTGAAATTGAAATAAGAAAAAAGAAAAAAGAATAATTGATACCGAGACCCATTTTTAAAAGGTTTTTGAGTTTAGTGATTCAGTTGGTTGGTTGGTAGTTTGTAATTATTTAGTTGAGTTGAGTTGAGTTAATTGTAATATTATAATATTCATTGTTTTTTTCAAAAAACGAAAAGATAAGAAAGTAGCATAATACCATATTTCATGGAGAAGGAGTAATCTTTTTTTTTTCCCAGTTGCTAGGAAGAGATAAAAGAACAACAGCTCCGTTATCTTAAAATAATTATTCATTAGTCCCGATAATTTAGATGAAAACTACATATATAAAAAGATAAATTATACTAATTTTTTTTAAAATTTTTAACAATTACAAGAACTTCTCCTGAAATTTTTAAAATGACACTGACTTCCCCTCCAACCTTATTTTTTTTAAAATGACAAAAATGTTCATTTCATTTTTTTTACATTTTTCTAATTTTGACTAATTTTTTTAACTTTTTTTTCATTTTCTAATAAATATTAATTAAAATATTCTTTGACTAAAAAATATAAGTTATTTATCTTAATTTTATTTTTTAAATAAATTGAAAAAAAAATCTTTCAAAAAAGTTAGAAAAATGTCAAAATTTTAAAAATCCAAAAAAAAAATATATTTGAAAGGGATATTTTATTATTTTGAAAGAAAAAAAAAAGATTATAGAGAATCTTTGTAATTTATCAATAAAAATGAAAAAAATAGTATTATTTTAAAAAAATTTAAAAAAATCTTATAATTATAAAAAATTTCAAAAAAAATAGATTAGTTTATTCGAAATAAAAAATACATTTAAATGTCTACGTGGCCTTACCAAGGAAAGTAGCTCCAGACATACATGCAAGAAGAGAGAACTGGCTAGTTCAGCAAGAGCAACCTTTGATTTAATAGAAGCATCTTCTTAAATAAAAGGTACCAAGAAACCATAGAAGTAATGTACAATGATGTAAGAAACAATTTAATGCGATGTACATTTAGTGTTTGTTTGGAAAAGTGATAAAAAAGTATAGTTTTAAAAAATGATAATTTTAAAAAGTATAATTTAAATTTAATTGTAAATGTTTGAATGTATGTGTTTAAAATAAACTTAAATAATATTATAATATTTTGATAAATTGTTAATAAATGATAAATGAATATAAATTGTCTTTCTTATTCTTATATATTAAATTTTGTATTTAGTAATATATTATATTTTTTAAATTATATTATCTTTATAAATAAAATATATATAACAATAAAATAAGTGATCAATATATTTTATATTAAATATATATTAACAATATTATATACAAATATAATATTCAATATAAGAACTGTTATTTTAATATTAAACATAACAACTATTTATTTTAATATTAAATATAATATATATATATATGTGTGTGTGTGTGTGTCCACGCGTGCGCGCGCGCACGCGCGTGTATGGGATGTTTTTTGACTTTTGAAACTTGAAAAGAATTTAGGTTGCTTTTCGGATTTGTCCGTTTTGGGCTGGTGCGAGATATTAAGTGCAGGACAGTCGCAAACTCAAATACGCTTGTAAACAGGTCGGATCCGATTCATTTGGATTTGAATTCAGTTCGTTTACATTAGATTTAAATTTGTTAAAAATTAATTAAATAAATTAGGTATATATCCTTAGATAATACTTGTTAGAAACTTTATTCACTAAATTATTAGCAAGCACACATTCTCTCTTTAATATAATATTAAAATTAGAGTATTTAACTTCTCAACAAAGTTACTATATATATATATATAGATACATATATAAAAGTTAGAGAGAGAGTCTCAGTGAATTTGTTGTCTTTAATCTTTTAGTACCGTTTTATGTTATAAAAATATTTTAGAGATCGCTTTATGAAATTGTTTCATGAATCTAACTATCAATACTCGATTCCATCAAATAAACATTCTATTAAAAATCATTATAAACATTATTTTGTCTTGAATGAGTAATTTTCATTTCATTTTATGACATTTTTATTCTATTTTCTATTATATTTGGAAGTAAGAACTTTTTGTAAACTTAAATTCTTGATAAAAAAATTAAAAGATTTTTAAATGACAATTATTATCATTTTACCATTTATTATGTGTCAGATCATAAGAAAGAAATATATAAATAATAATAATTATCACATGAAACAATTTCAATCAACAATGATATAATTAGGCCAATAAAATTCTTTATTTGTAAAGTCAGATTAGACTATTCCAAATAAAAACTTTTAGCTCCTAATTATTTATTTATTTTTTTTGTAAACAAGTCAGATTTTGGAGTTAAAAGTCTGAATCTACTTGAGACGAATTTTAACGAGTCTAGATTAAAGCCCGAATCTATTTAAATTTGATGAATCTAAATTCAGACTTTAGAAAGTTTATCCAAACTCAATATATTGACAAGTCACACTCAATCATCTCTAAATCTAAGAGCAACTCCAAGGGGAGTGTCATCCAAGGTGTCAATCCCATAATTGTCGAAATGGCACCCAAGATTCAAAAATTTTTACTCCAACGGGAGTGGCATCCAGAGTTGTGAAATGTCATTCATGTTCTTGGGGTGGCATGTTTACACACGCAGGAGAGAGAAAAGGGAGAGGTGTCATTCGAACAGTTCAACCATTTCCATTTCTACTGTTCAATGGCTACTATTCCAATGGCTATATTTCAACAAAAAAAATCCTATAAATACAGAGATTTTCAAAAATTTTGTGAAAAAAAAACTTACCAAAGCTAGGAAAATCATCTCGCTTGCCGCCTCTGAAAATCATTGTTCTTGCTTCTGATTTTTCTTGCGATAGGGAAGTTTGTGGCGGAGAGAGGCGCACGGTGTTTCTTGAGGGAAAGGAGACGCAGAGAGAAGAGAAGGGGAAGGGGAAGGAGGCACAGGAACAAAACAAGAGAAGGGGACAAAGGCGCAGGCGGAAGGAAAATGGGAGGGAGCCAAGGGGAAGGGAAAAGAAATGAGAAAAGCAGAAAAAAAATGTTTCTATATATATACAATTGATTTTAATTTATAATAAATTTTTTTATTTTACTTAATTGTTAGAATTGAAACTGATTTTTTAAATTAAATTAATTTTTGTAATTTAAATTAAATTTTAGTTTATTTATTTATTTATTATGTTTTTGTTAATTTAGGATGATTTTATTTATTTAGCTAATTTTTATAATTAAAGAATTTTTTTCTATTTTAGTTAATTGTTATTTAGAATTTAAATTAATTTTTTAATTAAATTAATTTTTGTAATTTAATTTGAATTTTGTAATTTGATTTAATTTTTAATTATTTTTTTAATTAAGGGTGATTTTATTTATTTTTTAATTGATTATTTTATGCTATTTTTTAAATTGATATATTCATTAAAATATAACCGTTAAATTTAAATATATCTTTTAATAAAAAATATTAAAATAACACTCTTATTTGGACATTTATTATTAAAATAAATTTATAATTTAAGAATAACATAATAGGTCATGATTACAAATAGAGTTGCTCTAATGAGTCCGTTTTCCGAAATTCAAAATGTCGATAAGTGCGGCTGGGCCGCTGAACCAAAGAGGCCTTAGCAGGTGACTGTCAATCCAAGGCACGGACCTTTAAATAACTAATCCAGGTTGATTTTATGAAAGAATTGAATGAGTTGCACGGATGGATTCTCAAGGATATATTCAATATATGTATATTATTTATTTTATTTAATTCATCATTAATTATAATTTAATGCTATTAATTTGCCTTTGTATTTTTTTAGAGGACTTTTATAATATATTAATATTAATATTCTTAAAATTAACTCTAATAATAAAAATTATTTTAGTATTATTAAACTAAATTTTAATTGTGTTATAGTATTATTTTTTTTTACATTTATGCTCTAATAGTAAAATATTATTTTTTCTGATAGAATTACTATTTTTTTCAATTATTATTATAGTTAAAAAATTAAAATAAGAAAAAAATTTAATCAAATCTAGACCATTGAAATAGATGGTATCTACTAAAACAAAAATTAAATTTGAAAAAAATATTTGACTTGATTAAAATTCAAAAATATAAATATTCCAAATATGCTTATTATAATATATTGCAACCGTATCTTTTCTGCTGGGGTTGTAGCACAAAACAAACAAGACAAAAGACGAGATTTGATTAACAACAATTAATTAAAAAAATTGCATAACAAATAATTAAAAGTGAGAGGATGGTTCGAATTTCTCGCATGCGTAGTCATATAACGTCTACGAGATATAGTAACAAGACAAAATTTTTGAATGAAACTAGTCTAGGCATGGCTTGGCCACCTTTCAATAGACATTAGCATACATGATAAGATAGTAGATAAAAGACACATTATTTGGTGGTATAGTCACTCCAAAAATGCCTTAAGAACAAGCACCAAATGGTTTTTAAACAAAAAATGAGTGTATGTAAAGAAACCAATTTTAGGGCAGAAAATTGTTTCAACCACGGCCTTTAATTGGACGAGATAAAGTTCAGATGTCTGCAAACACCACAGCCCACTCACATCGCTAAGGAGGAGACGGAAACTTGTAACCCTAAAATAGTAATTTTGAGGCCTTCTCATCAGAGCTAGCCCTGTGAGATTAATCCCTTGTCCTCATTACTTGGTAAAAACTGAACTCATAAGTTTGCAGGGTAGAAAAGTGAAGCCATTGTGCCTGTAAATTATTATATACATCTTGCAGGGTATGGATCATGTTGCAAGTTTCCTAACAAAAGCAAACACAATAAAAGCAAATCTGAGATGCATATCAAAGAAAAAGATGCAGCCCATGTAGCATCTGAAACAGAGTGAGATATCAATAGTTCTCTGGGTAAGGAAATTGCAGGCTTTCACATTCACTAACAATGTAGTGGTTGCCAGTTTGACGACTCAGAATTTATAAGCCAAGAGAAGATCTAGTTCTTTTCATCAGACAGGGTTCCCCGAATCCCTAGCTGGTTGGGAAATTGAAATGGACATTACATTGTTTCAAGGACAAACACCAAAATGGAAATTGACATAAAACTAAAAATAAAAACATAAAAATAAAGATGTCTGTTGGATTTAATCCATGTGTCTGTGCATCTCGATGCCAAAGATTCCCAACTCATGCATGCTGACCATTGTGCAAGGAGATTTTGAAATCTCATCAAAACTGATTGCATTTCAGAAGCTATATATATATATATATATATATATCTGTTTTTCTATCTTCCCAAAATGGCAAGGAAACCATGTTGAGGTTCATAAAATTGTTCCTGAAAATCATAACGGGCCTGAAACCAATTCAGAAATTTAAATTAAGCAAATCAACTATTCTGTCAATGACAGGAAATGGGAATCATATAGGATGCATGCGGTAATCAAACAAATAATAAATTCAAAGGATAATTACACTTATCTCTCCTGAGGTTTCTGACAATTGCAGAAACCTCTCCTATACTTTCCCCTATACTTTCTGAAATAACACTGTCCTCCTTCTAGTTTTAATATCTGTAACAGATTCCCCCTACCGTTAATTGACTTAACGCCATTTGATCATGTAAGTACTTTTTTTTGTCTAAATACCAATTTTACTCCTTACAAATCATGATTAAATGATAAAACTACTCTCACTCTAATAATAATTTTTTTTAATTAAAAAAAGGCAATTTTTTCTACCATTTCCCCTCTTTCTCTCGTAAACCCAAATTCCTCTCTCTCCAACCCAAAATGGAGGGAAGGCCACGAAGTCGGACAATGGGGAATGGTGAAGGCTGATCAATGTTCGAGTATGGAGTAGGAGGAGGAGGATTATACATCAAACTTGAACCAGGGGAAGTCCATAAGGAAGGAATCAGCTCACAACTGGTAAATTGATCTCACTGTCAGAGCAAGAACTGGTGGACTGTGACACAAGCAGTACAGATCAAGGGTGCGAGGGTGGTCTCATGGATGATGCCTTGCAGTTCATAATAGACAACAAAGGGCTCACTACTGAAGCCAATTACCCATACAAGGGAGTAGTAGATGCAAAATGTAATACCAAGAAGGAATCTCTCTCTCTCTCTCTCTCTCTGTATCACCCTTTCTTTCTTTTATTTTTGGGTTTCTAAAGCCATACTTGTGGATTCCGTCTACTGTTCCTCCTATCTCTCCTTTTTTTTTTTTATCTTTCTCTCTCTCTTTTCCACTTCCTTCCGTCGGAAACCTCCACCGTCCCTCTCTTCCGCTCATCTCCACCACCCCCTACACTGTCACTTGAAGAGGGGACGAAAGCCACGGCTCGGCCGTGAAACGCCGTTGAACCATGTGGAGGCGGAGCGACAGCGGCGGGAGAAGCTGAACCATCGGTTCTACGCGCTGCGAGCGGTGGTCCCGAACGTGTCGAGAATGGACAAAGCATCTTTGCTAGCGGATGTAGTGTCGTACATCAACGAGCTGAAGGGAAAAGTGGAAGAATTGGAGTCACAGCTTCAAAGAGAATCAAAGAAAGTAAAAATGGAATTGACAGACACGACGGATAACCAAAGCACCACCACTTCCGACGCCGACCAAACGCGTTATGTGATTTATTCAGTATAGGAGATACATTCTCTTATTAGTTTTGCTTGTTTGGATCTTGAACATTATCCTGATTTTGTTACCGATTCATGGATTTTCTCTAAGTTTTCTTCCTTTTGGTTATATATACACATATTAAGCGAACACATATCTATTGATAGATTTGTCCCTGTATGTATTTATATATCTATATATTTTGTTCTATATATATGTATATTGTTTCTGATTTTGTTCTATTCCCTCGCAATCACAATCCACAGCATCTCATTTTGCTTCAGCTTCCACCGATTTGCTTCTGCTGAGGGGGATTTGGATAGAGAGAGAGAGGATGGAGGAGGAGAGAGAGAGAGAGTTATAGATTTTTTTTAATAAAATTATAATATTAAAATATAAGGATAAATTAATAATTTTACTAATTTCGTTAATGGTGTTAAGGAGACAAGACTGATAAGAAGACAGTCTTATTTAAGAAAATATAAGAGAAACTTTTATAATTCTTAAAAACTTCGTGAGAGATAAGTGTAATTATTTCTAAATTTATGATAAAATGGCTCAATAAATTTTTTTACGCGGAGAACAATTCATAAGGCACAGAGAATACAAAATGCCTTTAATAAAAGAAGGGATCAGAAAAAGTACACACTTCATTTCACTAGCCCACCCGTGATTTTCAGACGGAGTTAATACTAGTGAGAGGGGGGAGGGAAATGAACATCCCGCCCCGCGATTTGAGGTCTTCGACGTCTGCCCAGACATACACTTTGTTATTTTTTTCTTTTTCTCCTGAAGATAATGCTTCTTTTGTTATTTGGTTTTCAACCATATTATTTTTAATTATTATTTTTTTATATGTAACAATCTATCTTAAATGAACTATATTAGTGTTTTTGCCATGTCAACGTGCAATACTCGTATAGTCTAATCAGATGTGGAATGCAAACCAGTTGTTTATCTATGCTATAATTATCCTAAAATGTTCTGAAAAAATGCTATGGTTTTTTATATTTTTCTTCTTTTTTCTATTTTACTAAGTTTAGATATTTAAAAGTACAAACAAAACTATCAAGAAGGGTAATGCCTTTGCATTGCATGGCTTATACATATAGCAAGCATGGCAAAAAAGTGTACTTAACCACGGCTCCCCAATGCCCTTACCCTGATGCATGGATTGGGGGTGCCCTTCAAACTAGGCTGCCGGGCGAGCAGGCTTGGGTTAAGTTATGTTCAAGTTTAATTTAAGTTTTAAAATAGTTAATACAAGTCCGATCTGAATCCGATCTTGAATCTGAACAACCTAACCCGACTCCGACCCTGACTCGAATTCTATCCTGACTCGAATTAGAATTCATTAGTATCAGATTTAACCCGAGCCCAACCCGAACCCGATTATTAATTCTAAGTTTTAGATTTTATTAACAATTTCTTTAATAAATTGTTATCTTTTTTCCTATTTTGATTTTACACTAAAAGTTTCATAATTTCTCTCAATTTTTCATTCTAAAAGAAACCAAAAACAGTTAAAATAATTCATCCAACATAATTTAATTTTTAAAAAATGTTAAAGATCAACAAGTTTTTGAAATTTAAGAAATATAAATAGTAATTCTTGTAAGAAATTTCTATTAATCTAATGGTAAATAACTAAAGTATAAAAAATATAATATATAAAATATTAAATTTGGGTTCGGATTGGGCTCAAGTTTTCAAAATTTCAACCTAAGTCTAATCTTAATTTAGATCGGGCTTGAATTCTTTTGTCCAAACCTAACTCACTGTGTAAAAAATGAAGCTCAAACCCTAAAAAATTCAGGACGGGCTCGATTGGGTTCAGGTTGACTGGCCCAACTTGCACCCCTACTTCAAGTGGGTCTTTTTTATAATGTTTGGGTCCAATTCTATAACAATCCTCCATGCCAGTGTATGTAACAACCTGAAAATTTTTTTTTTATAAATTAAATTTTCAAGTTGTTATTATTAATTTTATTAATATTATTATTATTATTATTATTATTATTATTATTATTATTATTAGTATTATTATGATGGATGCATGTATATATGTATATATGTATATATACATATAATTTAAATTTAAATTGTGTGTGTATATGTGTACAAAGTGAGTGTATATTAATATGTGAATATGTATGTATATGTACATATATATATATATCAGGTTGTGTGGTGTGGGTGTGTGTACCCGGTTGTGTGTGTGTGTAGGTTTGAGTGTGATACACTCAAACAAGGCATGGGAGGCATGGTGTGTGTAAGAGAGTGGTTGGAGGTGTGTGAGTGTAGTCTGTAGGTATATGAGTGTGTGGTGGGAGTTGAGAGAGACAGACTGGTCGTGGGATTTTAGAGAGAGAGAGAGAGAAGTGTAGAGAGAGAAAGTGAAAGGAGAGAGAGAGAGTGAGGTGTGTGCTCTGGTTTTTGAAAGAGAAGCAGAAAGAAGGAAGCTAAGGAGGCCAAAGGGGAGAACAGAGGCAAAGCAAGGGGAGAGGAGCACCATCACAGGGTTGGAAACCCAAAAACCGTGAGCTTTCTCTCTCTAGAAAATCTCTAAATTTTCCAACTTGTTTTGTAACATCTTGCTTAGATTTAATTGTTAGAACTTATAGAGCATAAAATGTGGAGAATTTAGGGACAAGAATCAACCAAAATGGTTGAGAAATGAGGGAGAAAAATGGATGTGCAGGTCACGGCCATGGGGGTGAAATCTGATTTTTTCATTGTGAATAAGGGCTTCAAATTGATGTTAAAGAGTCCCAAAAGTGTTTTAGAATAGTTTGGGATTGAAAGGGGCATCAAAAACACCAAGAAAATCAAGTTTGAAAACTTGATTTTCCTGAAATTCCGGCGACGTCGCCGGAGAAGATGACCGGAGGTCGCCGGAACCCTACCGGAAAAACGGGGGGGGGATGGGCACTGTACGGGTCGGGTCGGGTCGGTTCGGGTCGGGTCGGGCTTGGGGCTGACCCGCCCCTGCCACGTGTCGCCCACTGGTTTTAAATTAAAAACCAATTGGGGGCGTTTGGCTACGGAGATAAGGAATTTAAAACTTTTAAATTAAAATAGGAACAGGGATATCCTATCCCTGTTCTGGATAAACCCTGTTTGGTTAACCTGATTTAGAATAACAAATTAAGCTAGTTTTAATTTGAACCTTTTATTGGAATTTGAACCCTTTGGATTTGAACCTTTGAATTTGAACCTTAACCTGAACTTTCAGAAATTACGAATTGACCCCCCAACTATTAGAAATTACACTTTGACCCACCTGATTAAAATATTAATAAAATATTAATTAAATTAATTAATTAATTATTTAATTTAATTAATTTAATTAATTAAATATTCAAATAAATTCCGGAGTCCAAATGGGACAAGTCATTAGTGTATTTTGACTATCTCGGCCATTCTGAGACCAATGGTGAGGTCCGTTTTACGAGACGGGGTCCCAAAAAATAAAAGACACGTAGCAACGTGTAAAATTACCAAAATACCCCTAACTTGAAACACTGTCAGACGAATCCCGAATTAGGTAAACAAATAGTGGAATTTTATTATCTCGAACATTCCGGACTCAACCGTGGAGTCCGATTTGTGAAAAGAGATCACGAAATGTAAGGACCCGTGTAAAGTGCAAAATGACTGTTTTGCCCTTTTTGACCCAGATGCCCAAATTGAATTCTACGAAAGCCTAAACTTATTTTCTTCAACGTCCCGGATTCAACAGTAGAGTTTAATTTAGCAAAGTAGAAGCTTATAAGATAAAGACGTAAAATTTGATGAATAGCATAATTCAAGTGACGATTAAACTGAGTTTCATGTTATGAATTTTAGGGACACGGAAAGGCAAAGAGAAGGTGACCTGACCTTCAGTGTTCTTACGGTGGTTTCACTTGACTACGAGTATACCTTTCTGGTTTGAGATCGATTACCAGGTACGATATATTGTGCTAAGTAAGAAATAGAATTGAGATTAGGAATACTTGCTTTGCTGTGTAAATTGTTCACATGTTTGCCCGAGTGTTCACATGTTTACGTGCTATGTGCTATCTTATTTAGTTGAATGATGATTATGAGTATATCGCATGTATTAACGTGGTGTGTGAATCATCTGCTTGAAGAACTGTCGATGTTATGAATTGTACACTTGAAAGCATATTTTATGTATGACTGAAATGTATCATTGGGATTGCATTGTGACATGATGAGATTAGAGCATATTGGCATGGTGTGATTCCTTGGGCATGGCGTGGGTAAGCACTTGGTGCTTTGCATTATGAGGGTGCAGATCCTGTGGTGAAAAACCCAAAATCGGCCATTAGGTACTTGCGAGCCTGACGGATTCCGGACCGTGAAGCGAGACATAAGTGGCGGTACTCATGCCAGCGGAGAATGACCGTATCATGAGACATGGGTGGCATAGAGTTGCATGGGTGTGTCATGCATATTGCTCATATACTGTATACTGTCTATATACTGTCATCATGATATAGAATGCCATGTAGAAATAACTGTACACTCGCACATGCCACGACCTTAGTTTTGTTTCTTGCATTAGCATTATATTGTACCAGCATGTTGAGCTGACCCCTTTAGTGGGGCAACATTTCAGATGATGTTCCAGCTGTACGGGATATAGAGACGGTCTGATTGAGGGTTATATTGGGCCCGATGGGCGCTTTTGATATTTTGTAAGGGCATAAGCCCAAGACTGTATTTCATTTTGAATATTGTGAACCAACGGACCAGACTTCATGTATGTATTAGAACAGTGTGCGGAATGTATGAGAATGTCATTGTTATCTTTCATTTCATTATTATTTTATTTCTTTTTGTCTCGTTACTCACGCCTCGGGTTCGCTGGAATTTGGGGCGTGACAGTGTAGTTCTGGTGCGTGATGTTAGTAACCTTGAAGATGCATGGAAGCAATGGACTGCAAATGTCCCAGCCACCAAAATCTTCTTAGGGCTGCCTGCAGCTCCTGATGCAGCAGGGAGTGTCTTCATTCCTGTATCTGATGTCACTTCAAGAGGGTTCTGCCAAATATGGAAGTAGTGATGCTGTGATCTAAATACTATGATGATCAAACTGGATATAGTTCTTCCATCAAGGGTGATGTCTAAATGTCTAAACTACTACCTGATATCTGCTCAAGTTTCTTGTTTTTGGTTTCTAATTTCTATAGCTTCCAAGCTTTTTATGTGTATTTTTCACGTGTCAGTCTCATGTATAAGTATATAACTTTTAGTATTTTTGTTACATTTTCCCTCTTAAGCCACGTTTTGACAGTGGGATAAGAGAGCTAAATATGATAAATATGATCCTATATTTTATTTGGTGTCTTCAGTTGAATTGAGTATTTATATCCATGAACTATTTATTTTTCACCTGAATAGTATGTAACTTAGGGTAAAGGGTATTTGTATTTGAGTTATTCCATTCCATTGGAATAAATACACAATGCCACATCATAAAAAAATTTGCGATGCCATAATATAGAAAAACGAAGACAATAAAGAATCAAGTTAAGAATCAGATTTTTTTTTTTGGAGTCACCCCGAAAGTGTGAGACTGCCATATTCTAAATAATGTTTATAAAATCAAATGCTAAAATATTGTGATTATAGTTATTAGATTATGCAATTAATTTGTGAACAAAATTTTAATTTTAGATAGTTTGTATGCAGATATTTGAAGAAAAAATAAATGACTTTTACAAAAATATTTTTGAAAACCTTGAAAAAAACATTACATAAGAAAATAAAAAATAAAAAATTATATCCGAAACTTATATCTAGTAGACATCTGAACACAGAATTAGAATATTCGAGTCAAATCCAAACATTGAATTAAAATATTCAATATATCACAAACTTTATTTTATAATTTCCCATCTAATTATATATTATCCAATCTCCCTTGTTAGCTGGTCCCTCAAATAAGGCAACTTGTTTTGTTTTTTTTATGCCTTAAATCCTAATTGTGTTGTTGGGTCACTAATCTGGACCCCCTTCGGTTCTAAAACAGCAAGTAAATGCAAAGTTCAAAATCTCTCCCTGCTGTGACCGAAAAGCAACAATCTTTCCAGTAACACACATTTAGAAAGGTTGCATAATAGCATGGGGAAGAAAAACTCATCTCTTGAGCTTTTGATAAAATACTAAAATTTGTAAAAATTACTCTGCCAAATAAGTGTTAGAGTCTGTTTGGACGGAGAAGTGTGAAACCAATATTTGCGATGTTTGATTATATTTTTTAAAAGAAAGTTTTGTAACGAAATTTACCAAAAAAAATGATAGTTTGAAGAAACTAACAAAATCAGATTTTAAAAATTCATTTGATTTTTTATAAATTTTACCTCTAAAGCTATTGCTTATATTTTTTTTAATATATACAATATAATAAATAAAAAATTAATAATTAAAATCAATTTTATATAATTTTTATCAAACACCAAAAAAAAAAAAAAAAATTATATTCTCCAAAACGTGCTTCTAGTCTCATTTGCGTAAGCGTTTGGGTCCTACCTTTGACAAACCAATTCCCAAATCCTTTATACCGTTTGGGTTGAATTACGTTCAGCCGCAAAAAAAATCTCTTTTACGTTTGAGAATAATTCTCACAAACGTGGTGCGAAAAGGACTTTCTAGAAGACTTTTTCCACACATTCTAGATTTTACAAAGGAAATTGAGAGGAATCAATTGCATAATCTCTAATCCTACCGACACAACATGCCATCCGAATTTTATATTCAATTGGACCCACTTAATATAAGAACCTACCTTAACAATAATAATAAAATATAGTTACAAGTTTAGCTTTAAAATTATCGGATTTCAAATCCTAACCATTCATTAATTAAAGACCGTTTCTATGTTTAAAAGTTACTGCAGACAGGCCATTCCAGGAGAGGCCACCATCAACTTCTTAATATTTTAAGTTCTAATTTTAAAACTAAATGCTGTTAAAACATTTCCAAACGCCCAACGTTGTTGAAATCTAATTATGGAGACTAACCGCTTTTGTTGAATCTGTGTGCTTGCCAGAGGCCACTATGGACTTCTTTCCCTCTCTTTTTTTTTTCTTTGGAAATTTTTATACCTTTTAAATATTTACCTTTAATATTATGGCTTTTTTCTTTCTAAATTTACCATTTTTTTCACTCTAATTTTATCTTAACTCTTTACTTTTATCAAATTTTGAATTGTTCTTGTATAATCGCGAATTTTTTGAGTATATATATATATATATATTTTTTGGTTTGATTTATTGTCTAATTTATAATTTATTTTATATTAATAAATTTAATTAATTATTAAAAATACTATCAACCCAATATTAATTTTTTACATTTTTTTATTTTTAAATTTATAATACAAAAATATCACTTCTATTTAATTCGCAATAGTTATGACAGTTGTACCTAAGTATTTAAAGTTGATCAACTATTAAATAAAAATAATTTATAACAAAACCCAATTATTATTACAAAGAACCAATAATTAGAGTCGAAACTAATATTAAAAAAATAATACTTAATTTTAAATTAGACGATTTTTTACTTATTTAATGTGTTTTAATCAGAATTTATTAAATATATAATATATATGTATTTTTTATTTTTTAAATTAAAAAATAATAATAATATCTACAATTACGATAAATTAAAATTATCACAAAGTTACTTCTTTCTGATTTGGAGAGAATAATATAACCTATTGAAAATTACAAAAAAGTGAAATTGCGGGCCATTTCAATTAGTTCAAAAAACCCTTGACGAGGCATATTGATTTGCTGGGTCTCGAGTGGGTCACCCACCAGCTGTAGGCTAATTCCAACAAGAGATATGGCCACAAGACTCACACGTGATGTGTCGTTTACAATGCACGATTTTTAAGGTCACTGTCGGTGACGAACAGTCAACAAATACTTTTGACTTTTGACTTTTTAGGCGCTTAAAATTTTCCTATAAAAAAAAGTACTTTGTTGGGGTAAAAAGTTTGTTTATTTCCTCTCTCTTCTTTTTCTTCTCATCAGTAAGAATGAAAATTGAACTTTAATCCCTTTTTTTTTTCATTGAACTTTAATCCCACATTATCATCTCACTAATTATTTATTACACAACGATAATTTCAACAAAAATATGGTTCTTTCTAATTATTTCAATTATATATATATATAATGCCAAGAATAGATGTATGCATTTTAGAAATATGCCATTCAATAAATAAAATAGGATATGCCAACCAAACAAGGTATTGAATCGAAATTTAATTAGTGACGACTTAAGATAAATTATAGTGGTCAATGTAATTTTATTTCATAATTTATGGTACATTTCACATAGGGCTCACATGTACCCATATTAAATAATCGAATATTCGGTTACATAGGATATTTCTACTGATCCTAAGGTTCTTAAAAAATAGGGTATAAATGGTTGGTTTTTTTTTTCTCTCTCTACTTATGTCTTTTTTTTTTGGGATGGGTAAACAATCATATTTTTTTTTACTTATTATATATATATATATATATGTATTTATAATTTCAAGTGATGAGAGGTTGAGTCTCTTCTTTCTCTCAAAATCTAAAACCCTAATAAAAAGACTCAAATAGAATACCAAGTGGAAGCTTAGTCTCACTTCCTATAACATTATGAGAAGCTTTTTTCCCATTGCAAAAAACTGTAAAATCGCATGCAACCCTCCTCTCATAAACTCATACAACCAACTTTTTCTTTTTTCCTTTTGCAAATTCATCACTTTTTGACGGACCCACATGACAAAGTATAGATATTCCCTCACAAAAAATAGTGCTAAATAAAGGGTAATCCTCTTTAAAAACATTTATATTTTTTCAAGCTTTTTATGGTGTTTTATAAAATAATAAAACTCATAAGTCAATGTACAATTATAATCATTTGAAAAGAAAAATTCAAGGAACCTCCTGTTATCATTATTCTCCGTTATATTGATAAGGACGCATATTTATATTCTTTTATTTTAAGCATTCATTTTTTTTTAATGACAAGCGTTCAGTATTATTATTATTATTATTATATAAATATTTTAAATTTCAAGTGATTGGGCAGTCTTTTTTTTCCTTTTTTTTTCTCAAAAACACGATAATAAAATTTCAATTACATATCGAGTAGTAGTTTGGTTTCACTTTCCATACCATCATTGCAAAAAAAATTTCACGATGTAAAAAATCACATAAATGCATGTGAGACTTTTCAAAAGTTAGGTGTTAAGAAATATGAATATTTAATTATATTAATTTTTTTCTATACTTATTAAAAAAATATTAATTATAACATATATTAATACTTATAATATAAAATATTTCTAATTATTTATATTTATTTCGTGTTAACCATGTCAATCCGTGTATCAATCCTACTTCAATCTATTTAATAATCGTGTCAATTCGTTTATGACTCAAACTCATTTAAATTCAACTCAAACTTCTTAATTTCATGTCGTATTCAAATCGCATTATTATATGGTATCATAAATTAATATTCTTGTTCAAAAGATCAATCAAATAATTATTTTCTTTCAAATCTATCACAGTTTGTCAAACCTTCGTACCAAAAAAAAGCAAATAACTCTTTACAAGAAGTGGGGCCAAATGGAGCCCTAATTTTCTTTTAAAATGTTTATGTATTTCAATTAACATAGCACATGGATCAATATACAATTAAGATCATGCCTAATGATGGGATTGGAGTCTAAACAACTACAATTTTGTAAATAACTACAAAATGAAACAATCAAACCCCCCCCCCCCCCTTAAGTAAATCAAGTACACTTGTAGGACTTACCATAATTAGTATTATTTTAAAGTTTCATGGGTTTTATAATATTGATTAAACTTTCAATTACAATGCTTTGATTCCACCCATTAAATTATGCATAAATAAGATATTAAAAATTAATAACTGTGATAGTGATATTCTTAAAATTATTAAATATTGAATGGGTCACCGTTATTTTCCACAAGATTTAGACGAAAGCATATACCTATACCATATATATGGCTATAAATATTTGCACATATTTTATTCCAAATTCCAAACACGAGGCTGGTATTTTATTCCACCGTATGTTGCTGTTCTGCTTAGATATTTTTTAGAAAATATCTGAGGCCGGCTTAGTCCGTATAATGCGCGTACGATAAAACCACAGCTCCTGTCATCAGAGCTTCGTATGACCGTCGATAGCTCATTTCGACACGTTAAGGTGTGCCTTGTCTAAGAATAGCAAAGCGTTGGGTGCTCGTTTAGTTAAGCACTAATTAAATAATTGTGTAAAGATGGTGTTAATTAAGTTATTGAATCACTTATTAAAAAGTGTTTAACATTTATTAAATAAAATAAGTACATTAGTTGAGCAATAATTAAATAATTATGTAAAAATATTATCAAATAATTTATTAAAAGGTGTTTAACATCTATTAAATTTGTCGACTTAACTAATTATGTTGAATCAATTTTTTCAAATGTACTTAATACGTTTTGGGATTGTAAAACTTAATTGATTTTAAAATTATTTGAGATAAAATTTATAATGGCACTTATTTAAGTACTGATTAGTCTAACATTTTCATTAAATTGGTTAGTTTATTATGAATGTCCTTATTGAACAATGCTACACTTTTTATAAATATATATCAAATTTTTATCTTAAATGATGTGGTATTAGATTACTAATAATACTTTAAATTATGTAATTAATGTGATTCTACCACATTAATGCCATATCATTTCGAATAAGAATTTGAGACACAGATTTAAAAAATATAACATTTTTGGTCCTCATTTAATAGCTACCAAATACTTTTTAAAAGTTCGTATAATGCATTTTGGAGTCACCAAAATTTGAGACTTTTTAAGATATTATTTCAAATTGCACTTATTTAAGTATGATTTAAGTTAATTTAATATGTCTAATATTTTTTATTAAATTGATTTAGTTCATTATGAATGTCTCTATTTTAACAACTATTAAATATTTTTTAAAATTTTATTCAATTTATTTTAGATCTGCCAAACTTAATTAATGAGAGACCGTTTGAAATAGAATTTTAAATTGCACTTATTTAAGTACGATGAAGATTGATTTAACAAATCCAATCTTTTTATTAAATTAGTTTAATTTATTATGAATATTTTTATTTAATAACCTTTTTTTATGAAAAAATAATTTACATGAATCAGATTATTATTTTTCTCTATGATAATCAAATTCTCCCTTTAAACATTAACTGACGCAATAGAGACTCAAAACAACTGCTCTTTTTCCAAACGAGCACCAGGTGGTGTGCTCTTCTTCTCTTTCACGTTTGGACAGTAATTTTACTAGAAGTAGAAAAGGGTCAACCGCAAGTGACTATAGTAGATCCTTAACGCGTCGAGGGTTTCGAAGACTAGTAGTGCTTGCACTACCACATTGGGTGACCCTCCGCCGCCCTCTTTAGGATGCTTCGCTGTGAAGCGTGAAGCAACCCAACCTCTGCCTATTTAATTCTTAGCTGTAATTCAGAACCAGAAATACATAAACATTAGGTCAAGATCAAGATTGAATCAAGATATCCCATCTCCTCTATAGGAGTTTTTTCTGATTCATTGGTTGGGTATTATATATATACACACACACACACACACACATATTCCGTATTGTATGTGATTTGGTGCTTTCTGTTTTTTCTTTTTCCTTCAATGGCGGGTGACAAACGGTACATTTCTGTTGAAGAACTGAAAGAGCACAACAAGCCTAATGACCTGTGGATCGCTATCCAGGGTAAGGCTTACAATGTCACGGATTGGGCTAAGGAACACCCGGGTGGAGATATCCCACTTCTGAATCTGGCTGGCCAGGACGTGACTGATGCGTTCATTGCTTTACACCCAGGTACGGCGTGGCAATATCTTGACAAATTCTTTACTGGGTATCATATAAAAGATTTCCAGATCTCGGATGTGTCCAAGGATTACAGAAAACTTGCATCTGAGTTTGCGAAATTAGGTTTATTTGAGAAGAAAGGGCATGGTGTCATATTTTCACTTTGTTTTGTTGCTTTGATGCTTCTTACATGTGTTTATGGTGTGTTGTATTCCAATAACTTCTGGGTTCATATGCTTTGTGGTGGCTTGTTGGGATTTTCATGGATTCAGGTGGCTTATCTGGGTCACGACTCTGGGCATTATCAGATCATGAGCAGTCGTGGATATAACAAATTCCTGCAAATCCTTGCGGGGAATTGCTTGACTGGGATCAGCATTGCCTGGTGGAAATGGACACATAATGCTCACCACATTGCTGTCAATAGCCTTGACTATGATCCTGATCTGCAACACTTGCCTGTTTTTGCTGTCTCTTCGCGTCTCTTTCGTTCGTTGACATCTTGCTTCTATGAAAGGGAGTTGACATTCCATCCCCTGGCTAGATTCCTAGTGAGCTATCAGCATTTCACATTTTATCCGGTAATGATTGTTTCAAGGTTTAATCTTTTCCTACAAACATTCTTGTTGTTGTTCTCAAAGAGAAAGGTGCCTGATAGAGCTTTGAACATATGTGGAATCCTTGTGTTTTGGACTTGGTTTCCTCTTCTCGTTTTGTGCTTACCCACCTGGACAGAGAGGGTGTTGTTCGTACTGGCAAGCTTCGCCGTTACCGCAATTCAGCATATTCAATTTTGCTTGAATCATTTTTCAGCCCATGTTTATGTCGGACCCCCTATGGGGGATAATTGGTTTGAGAAACAGACATATGGGACGGTTGACATCTCATGCTCAACTTGGATGGATTGGTTCCATGGTGGCTTACAATTCCAGCTTGAGCACCATTTGTTTCCACGTTTGCCCCGGTGCCAGCTGAGGAAGATCTCTCCTTTTGTGAGGGAACTATGCAAGAAGCACAATTTACCTTATAGAAGTTTTTCTTTCTATGAGGCCAATGTGGTGACAATCAAGACACTCAGGGACGCAGCCCTGCAGGCTCGTGACCTCACCAACCTTGTTCCAAGGAATTTGCTCTGGGAAGCTATTAACACTCATGGATGAGGTAACAATGGGAGTCAAGATTTTACTGTCACATTTTTGTAACTCCCAAGAGATTCTATATGGGTAATTTACTCTGTTGTCTGGGATCAGGGCACCTAGAAAGAAGTTTGTTTTCCCATATCAGCTTTTCTTTGGTTGCAATTTGATATTTTGTTTCAATGTATTCTGCCTTTTTTTTCCCTGTAAGTTTCACATGTACTCTGCTTTTGATTCATTACATGTTTCTTTATATCTTTGACGCACAATGGCTCTTGAATTTCCTGCTGGTTCATTTTATATAAATATTGTTTTCATGTAAATTTCTCTTCAAGAATGTTGGAGCATTGTTTCATTAGGAGGGCCAGAGACATAAGAAAGTGAGAAGCTTTATTACGTAAGGTTAATTATTCATGAGGGAAAGATGGGAGATGACATATCTTATAGAATTAAAGCAAGATGGGTTAAGTGAAGGAGTTCTTTGGGCGTATTGTGTGATTGACGAAGGAAAATTTTATTAAACAACTATTATACTAGCTATGCTCTATGGAATAAAATGTTGAGTTGTTAAGAAACATGTTCATAAAAGGGGTGTAACTGAAATGAGTTTGTTGAGATAGATTTCTAGGAATACAAGAAAGGATAAATTAAGAATGAACACATTCATAAGACGATGGACGTTGCATGTACAATGACGACCTATAATTGTTTGAGTGACACGATATATATTAGGGGAAAGGAAAGACCAAAAATGACATTGGACTGAATATATGGCCCTACTACAAGCCAAAAGGCACAATAGGATTCGTGTAACTTACCCCAAATAGTTGGGATAAGGGGTTAGTTGAGTTTCATTAGGAGTAGCTTAAATGTTGATGGAAAGCAAAAAGCATTTATTCTCCTTTCTTCCATAAGTATCCCAAGCAGAGTTCTGCCTTATTATGACTCAGTAGATAATATCAAATTTCCATTGAATTAAAGGAGAGATCATTAGTGCCAAAAACCAACCATTTACTTGTATATGTAAATGAATTTATATATGCATGTAAGGCTTAATTACTACCTCAATATTTGTATGTATGCATATACAAGAGAGATACATAAAGATAGAATTGAGACATTGCAACTTTGTGAATACATCTGCATGCGGCTACGATATCAATTCTATCATCACCGACATTATAACCCTTGGATCACAGCATCACATCTCCATATTATTTGGAGCCAGTTGATAGGTTGAAGCACTTTTGATGTTCCGGAGTGCAGAGGCTCCCATATTCCTACCATACCCTTTTTCAAGCACTCAGCTACTTCTATTAAAGGCGTTTCAAATATTTGCCAATATTGATGCATGACAACAATATAGAATATGTGGGAGTATTGGTGCTTTGTTTATAATACATAATTGTTGTTTATCAGAAAAAAAATGTGGAAAGAGAATTCTTATGGAACATATACAAATGCTGCAGCTTAGAGTTTATTCAAGTAGAGGAATGATAGTAATACACATTTTTAGACATGGCTTTTGATGGAAGAACTATAACCAGTTTGATCATCGTAATACTAAAACCATAGCATCACACCTCCATAGTTGGCAGAACCCTTGATAGCTGGAAGCACTTTTGAAGTGAGATCAGCTACAGGAATGAAGCCACTTCCTGCTGCATCAGGACAGCAGGTAGTTCTAGGAAAATTTTGGTTGCTGGAATAGCTGAAGTCCATTGCTTCCATACATCTTCAAGATTGCCAACATTGCTAGAGTACTGACAATGTGGGTTGTTGTAGAATTGGACCCAAACATAATAAAAAAGACTTGTCTTAAGGGCACCTCCAATCCAAGCATCAGGGAATGCGGCATTGGGGAGCTGCAGTTGGGTAAACCTTCTTACTGTGCTTGCTGTACCCAGCTAGGTACCTTGCAAACTCATCCGAGTGTTGGTTCGTTCCTCCCTCAATATCGAAGTCAATTCCATCCAAAACAGCTTCACCAAATGGGCGAGAGGAGGAATGCCATCCCAAAGAGTTGTTCCAAAGGTAAGTTGCAACTTGCCTGGCATCCTCAGAGGAGGTGAGGGAGTAGCTCCCTGCCCCTCCTCCAATAGAAAGCATCACCTTGATTCCTTTTGCTTGACATGATCTTATGTCAGAGCTTAAACAGGTGCAGCCATTGCTATAAGGATCACAGTGGCCTGCCAGGTTGATCATGCACCTTGATTCCTTTTGCTTGACATGATCTTATGTCAGAGCTTAAACCGGTGCAGCCATTGATATAAGGATCACAGTTGCCTGCCAGGTTGACCATGGGAGTCTGCCCATTGCCAAATGTTGGAAGAAATGCTATGTTCACAAAATCATAGGTTCCCTGTGGCACAAGTCTCGGCCAGAGTGCCTTCATTTCCATTGTGACCCCAATAGATTGTAATTCCACCAGCATCAGAACCCACCACTAGTAATAGCATTACTGATGAGAGGAAAGCTAGCGGATTTGTTCTCTTGAGAGCCATTGTAAACGTAGTACTACTTGGAATTGAGTCTCTCAACAGTAAATAATTTCAGTAATGTATGTAGTTTTTGTGCTGAACCATGCTAATATGCATGTTTTTATAGGACAAAGGTTGCTCAACAACTGATAATTGTACCCAAAAAATGATAGCTACTGTTTGTGCTCATGCTAACAATGCATGGCTGAACAGTTACTTAGTTCCACATTATCTGTTGCAAATCTGCTTGAGATAGTTTAGCATAGATGGAGTTGAATAGAAGCTTCTTCTCCCTAATATGCCTATTCTTATGAGATTGCTGTGTCACTTAGCTCTTGTCTATTTGTATTATGTCAATCAAAATCTTGTTTTTGTGTCCTAACTAAGGAAGTGTTTGTCTAAGGTAGTTATCACATGTGAATCATTGCCTCCAAAAATTAAGAAATCCTAATTTAGTTAAGATATAAAATTGATTCCTTGAGCTTAATGTCAACTGCCTTTATGTTTCTGATAAGAACCCTTTCTTGCGATGCTTGTAGCAGTTCCTAAGTTTGATCCAGAATGAGGCAAACATTATTAATCAAATTGCTTTCGTTTATGATAGGAGGTTATAATGTGCTTTGGACATTTTTCATCATAATATCATTCCAATGATTTACCCTTTTATGCCTGACCCCCTCCCCCCCCCCCCCCCCAAAAAAAAAAGAAAAGATAAAAAAAAAAGAAAAGAAAAATATTGTTTCAATTTTATCATTATAGATATCATCTGTGTCTTCATCGTGTATGTCCTTAATTTTAGTTTGTCTGACCAAAAAAGAGGAGAGAGAGAGAGAGAGAGAGAGAGTCGTTCTTAGTTTACTCAGATCTTATTGGTAAAATACACACATTGTAAATTTACACACACACAAATTGAAAAAAACCTTTGAATTGCCCTTTTACCTCCCAACGTTTTCTAAGTTCTAAGTTTTTGTTTGTTTTCATATGTTTCCTTGGCCCCACTAAGCAGAGCAAAAAGGTAAAAGAAAGCACCCCAATTAAGAGATAAGAAATAACTGGTATTATAATACATGTACTCCATCAAAACCCACTACTGATGATATTTTTCATCATCTTTAGACTTGTGTTAATCATATTGAATAGAATTTGAGAAACACAAGGAAAGAGGGGGGAGGGAGAAGGAAAGTATGTAAGTTCCTGAAAACTGATAATTGAATCAAGTTGAATATTCACAATCTATGAATATATGAGATTCTTAACCTAAATGCCAGGTTTTTTGTTTTCGTGAAAAAAAAAGCTATTATCATTTTGGAAAAGACTCCATGACAATTGATTCTGCAACTCATTTTGGAGTTGGTAAGTTTTATTACAGAAACTTATTGAAAATCGTGGAAGATCAATGTATAACTAGATGATGAGAGGTTAAAAATTTGTAATGACCACTCTGATTTATTGCAGTATACATTTGTTGTTGACACTACCCATCTTCTCAGCATATTGGAAAGGGCACCGAGGAGCTGCAGTTAAGTACACCTTGCCTTGCCTGCAATATCCAGGAAGGTATCTCACTATTTTATTTCAGTATTATTTTGTTTCACTTTCAATTTCGGAATCAGTTCCGGCCATAGCAACATCACCAAGAGGGCGACAAGACGTTAATCTGCCCAAGACGATTGTAATACGACCAAACCACAGGAGCGGAACGCGAAATTTATCCAAAAAAAAATTAAATTTTTTTCAAAAGGGTTAAAAATAAGAAAAACATGACATACAAAATCAAAAAACTTGTTCCATATTTTCACTCACATATTCTTCCCGTTTTGTCTCTTGTTTAGTAACTGAATAAGAGGAGTCGAAGAGTATCTTTGTTTCAACTGAAATAAAGAAACTACGACAATTCTTAATGATAGATATATATAATCGTAATTGGTTTGATTTATAATTTTATATATCAAACTTTAGACGTACAAGATTTGGTTCGGCTAGATAAAGTGAATACTTTATCTGTTTAATAGTAGTTCTGGCTTTGCATCTTATTTCTACGTATTAAAATTTTCATTTCCGGTGTTTCTCACATATTAAAATAAAAATGAAGATACACCCAACTTCAACAAGAGAGACTCTCTTTTTCTATTTTTATTTTATTTAATTTTTTTGACTAAATCTGCTAAGCAAACAAAGCCTAATGACTCAATTGATAAAATATTGGGAAGGAGGGGTGTGGCTTTAATGGACCGGGGATGGTCTTTGGACTGGGCCTGGGCCACTCTTGCATTTGGTGGGACGGGGCTTGCTCAAAGCCCCTCCATGGAAGGACAGCGTGTCAGCAACCGATACTCCATCTGGCATGCTCCAATCATACGTTTACGATATTCCATCTGTCATGCGCCAATCATATGTTTTCTAATTTTAATCAACCGATAATTCCAATTATCCGTTGGACTTATCCAATTCCTTTTCTTCCTTCTCTCTTTCCGACAAAATCCAAAATTGATTTTCCCTTCAAATCGAACAGCTTCATCTCGAATATTCGCATATTGTTCTCGCTTTCGCTTCACGAATGGCCTTTTCCGGTCTGACTTACCTCTGATTTTGCCGGTTCTTAGCCTAAAATCCTCATCGGAACCTCACATCCGATGGCCTTTCTGATACCTTCCCTTGAAGTTTCCTCCATCTCCGGATGCCGACGGGAAACTCTGTCCAAAATAGTCTCTAACACAAGCCCTAGAAATGTCCAAGAACTCGCAATCTTTAAAAGAAATAGCAAAGTTTGGGTTCGCTTTTGTTCGAGAATAAGTGATTTGGAAGCTAGGGTTTCGAATATGGAGCATAATGTGATGTTGCACGGACAATTCTCAGCTCCGGTGAAGCACAATACGACGTCTTCGTCCAAGCAGAATAAAGAGGATGAAGAGAAACAGAATTACTACGTAAACACGGGTTATGCAATTCGATCTCTAAGAGAGGAGTTTCCCGAGCTATTTTATAGGGAGCTTAGTTTCGACATATACAGGTTTGAATTTGACTTCCTTCTTGTTTTCATTTATTTTCTGTTCGATTTCTGAGAAAACGTGGGAAAGCAATACTTTGATTTTTAGACTTTTCATTGTTTAGGACCTGATAAAACACAATCAACCACTTAATTGATCTTCTTTGATTATTTGGTTGCCTAGAAACTGAAGTTCTTGTGGTTTCCTAACCCCAAAAAAAAAACTGAAATTGAAATACGCATGTGCATGCATGCTTACTTGTTGAGCTATTGCTACGATGTTGTACCTTATTTAGAACTATTAGCAGTTATACTGGGACAACTGTTCAATCGGTGTTTATTGTTGGTTTGTTGAGGCTGATATCGGTGTAGAACGCAAGCTGCTCTAATGATTAACATTAGCTATGTCTGTGTAAGTAGTTTGTTTTGTAGTATTTGTTGCTTTTGCAATTAAAGAAACCTGTAATCTGTTCTCCTATGAGTGGAGCCAAATTTGGAAATTGATGACAAAATGTAATTTTGGCTAGATATGTGACAGATCTTTTTTCATGGTTCCAAATTCAAAAAAAAGTAACATGAATTATCAACTGAAATAATTAAGTTAATTGTGCTTGATGACTAACTTGTACTTCATTAGCTTAGCTGTTAAAGTTGTAGTGACTAGTGAGTGATGATGATACATTGTTAAGTTATCCCACCTGATGCTAGACTGGTAGTCAGACATAAAAATTAGGACCAGTGATGCCAAAAAACTTCCCTACCATACCGTTTCTTTTTGAGGTATCTGTCTGAACAAAGTGAACCCACCTCAAAGTGCCCCCTCCTCCCACAAACCTGCCTGTCATGGGAGCAAGAATATCTGCATTGTATCAAGATTCTTCTACCCATGATGTTCACCACGAGCATTTCATCCAATTGAATGCACAATCTAGAAAGTTTTGGAATGAAGGAAATATCCATAACAATCTGACCATGTCTTTTGGGTTGTACCATTCATAATTCCATATCTATATTTTGTGCGTTCTTTTTGTTTTTGAATTCAGTACTACTTTTCAACTGCAATTCTATCTACATCTAATGTTATTTATGGCCTGCAAAATACAAAGAATAAGAAGCATTTCTTTGTGCATTTCTGGGGTGTGACTTTGAGAGCTTGGTCCCATCTGCTATGCTGGCAAATTAGTCGCTAATTTGTGCCTTGTGCATGTGTTGAGTGAAAATCAGGACAAGTCCCTGAATCCAATTTTAGAAAATGTGGATATGTAGCAGATTGATAGATAAAGGTCAAGAAGATTGTTAACTTTACTTATAGAATGACTTGAACTCTTGCCTCAAGGATGAAACCCATGCCCCCTGCTGCTAGGTTCCTTGATGCCCTGCATCGCCTTGTATTTACAACAGGTCTAAAAATTACTTATATATGCGAGCTTATACACATTTTTTAGTATAACCTAGAGTAAAAGGCTATACCAGCGCATGAGTCTCCCACCACTGCATGGCTTGGAGTGGATTTGATGTACGCAGTCTTACACAAGCGGAGAGGCTGTTTCTGTTGGCATGAGTTGTCAATTAAGAATTAAAACAGAGAGATTATAGGAATAATATCTCTAACAGTCAAGCATGACTCTAGGCCTAATTTATGTATAGCCAAAAATAGAGTATCAAATCTATCTATATATGTATACAATACCTTTGTAAATTAAGTGTGGTGAAATAAGAAAGAAAAAGAAAAACTGACATGGTATCAGAGCGCCTCACGACCTGGTCTCCTGTTCATCGCAGACAGAGCTCATCGGCAGTTTCCTTAAAACCCTCACGAGCCTCTGTTGGTCAGACCATTCACGATCGAAGCTCTGCTCCTGTTCATCGCCGACAGAGCTCATCCCGCAGTGTTCGTTGAAATCGAACCTCAACGAAGGCCCTATCTGCTGTTTGTCATTCGACCCAACTGGAAATACAAAACCACCCAACTGATTTTATTTTATTTTATTATTTTTTTTTTTTTTCGAAGGCCCTTCTTCTCCTTACGCCGCAAGCTTTCTCTCTTTTTTCTTCTGGTTTCTCTGCTTCGATCCACCATCTACATTTATGGCAGACACCGAAACCCCAACCCAGACAGAACCCACCGACCAGAATACCCTCCTATCCGAACTGTTCACTGCCACGATGGCCGAAGCTCTATCCAAAGCCCAGGCCCCTACGGTGACTTCTGAACCTGCTGCTCTACCGATTGGCATCAAGTTGGATGGTTCCAACTATGCCTTATGGTCCCAAGTTGTCGAGATGTATATCTCCGGCAAAGACAAATTGGGTTACATTAATGGCGAGCTAACCCAGCCATCTCCAACTGACCCATCCTTCCGTAAATGGCGCACCGACAATGCCATCGTCAAAGGTTGGCTGATTAACTCCATGGATCCATCATTAATCGGCAATTTCATTCGCTTTCCCACAGCCAAACTGGTTTGGGACTCTGCTGCTACCACATATTTTGATGGTGGCGATACCTCCAAAGTGTATGATCTCAGGCGCCGTGTCTCATGTCTCCGTCAAGCAGGTGGTTCCCTAGAAAAATATTACACCAGCTTGCAAGGTCTCTGGCGTGAGATCGACTTTCGTCGTCCAAATCCAATGGAGTGTCCTGCTGATATTCAACGCTATAATAATCTCCTCCAAGAAGATAGGGTCTATGTATTCTTGGATGGTCTTGACGACAAACTGGACAATATTCGCAGTGACGTGTTGCAGTTGCACCCGTTTCCTACCGTGGAACAAGCTTATGCTCATGTCCGCAGGGAGGCCCTTCGCCAGGCAGTGATGAACGCCAGTGATGAACCATCGCCAGGAGCAGTGCTTGCTTCGAGAGGCCTCAAGCTTGGGTTCTCTGGACCGGCCCCCCAACATACTGGAAAATCTGCCTCCAAAGCCCGCTCTTCATCTGACAGTCTCAAATGTTCTCACTGTGGCAATTTGAAGCATACACGTGAAAACTGTTTTCAGTTGCATGGATACCCTGATTGGTGGCATGAACTCCAAGCTCGAAAAAAACGTGATATTGGTGGTATGGCTGAAGGAACGGGTAAGGCTGCTATCGCGGCAGCCAAACCCCATTTATCTCTCATTCCACCTACTGTCTCTTCTCAACAGAATTTCTCTCCTACGGAACAAGGTAATCCCTGTCACGCCTTGCTTAGTGATAGCGAAGATACTGACCAGAAAAAGTGGCTTCTCGACTCTAGGGCCACAGACGATATGACCTTTGACCCCGCGGATCTCCTCCACCACTCACCTCCAAGGCGCATCAGCATTGCAAATGCCAATGGGATGGTCTCACCGGTCACAGGGGCTGGCTCCGTGATCTTGTCACCCTCTCTGCAATTATCTAATACTTTACTTGTTCCCTCATTGTCCCACAAGTTATTATCTGTTAGCCAAATTACTACAGAACTGAATTGTGTGGTGCTAATGTTTGCTGATTTTTGTCTTATTCAGGATATTCTCACCAAGGAGACAATTGGGCGTGGTACTAAGAAGGGGGGATTGTACTACATGGAAGATTTCAGTTTGGGTCAAGCACATCATGTGTCTTCTTCGCCTAGTTCCAAGCAGCAACAGATTTGGCTATGGCATCATCGTTTGGGACATCCATCATTCGGGTATCTAAGGCATTTGTTTCCTGATTTATTTTCCAATGTAGAGACATCTGGTTTTAACTGTGATACCTGTATTTTAGCCAAAAGTCATAAGGCTACTTATTCGTTAAGCATGAATAAAAGGGATACTCCTTTTGCTTTAATTCATTCGGATGTGTGGGGACCATCTCCCTTATCTATTGCATCTGGTGTGCGTTGGTTTGTGATATTTGTTGATGACTGCACCCGCATGACCTGGTTATATCTATTGAAACATAAGGATGAAGTATTTAAGGTTTTTCAGTCATTCCATGCTATGATTCAGACTCAGTTTTCTGCTCCGATCCGGATTCTTCGGTCAGACAATGGTGGTGAATATGTTAATCACCATTTTCGCTCCTATTTTCAACAACATGGCCTTATCCACGAGACCTCATGTCCTGAAACCCCACAACAAAATGGGGTAGCTGAACGAAAAAATCGACATATTCTTGAGACTGCCCGGGCTCTTCTCCTTGGCGCGCATGTCCCCACACGACATTGGCCTGATGCTGTTACCACCGCTGTCTATTTGATCAACCGCCTCCCTTCCAAAATCTTAAAGTTTCAGACACCATTACAGTCTCTATCAGCTTCGGTCTCTCTACCTCCGGCCCTCATGCTCCTTCCTCGTACATTTGGCTGTGTGGCGTATGTACACCTGTCTAAGACTCAGCGCACCAAACTCGACCCATGTGCTCGTCGGTGCCTATTCTTAGGATATGCGGCGCATCAAAAAGGCTACCGCTGCTATGACCCTACTACTCAGCGTACCTATGTGACCATGGATGTCACCTTTCTGGAATCCGCACCTTTCTACTCCTCCCCGACCTCCACTTCTTCTCTTCAGGGGGAGACACTAGATGAAGAATTGAAGTGGCTAACATTCGAATGGTTTGAAGATCGAAATGACACACAAATAACATCAACGAATGTAGACATATCCTCTAGAGGTCTAGAAATGGAGCATACATCATCAGGAGAAGAACAAGAACAAGAATCCCCCTGCCCCTTAGTACCTACAAGTCCATCTCCTGAGAATATTCCTGAGGTAAGTAATATCGGCACACTCTCTTCTATAAATGACATAGATACTCCTGCTGGATATAACTTACCTTTCAGGCATAACCGGGGCAAGCCACCAAATAGATATTCTCCAGACATGGAGGAAAGAAGATCAAGGTATCCAATTGCCAACTATGTCTCCACTGCAAAGCTACCTGAGCCTCTCAAGACTTTTTCACATGATCTTTTTGCATGTCATATTCCCACTACAGTTCAGGAGGCATTAATGGATCCTAATTGGACCAAAGCGATAGAGGAAGAAATGGGGGCATTACTAAAAAATCAAACATGGACCTTAGTTCCACTACCCCAAGGGAAGAAGACAGTCGGTTGTAAGTGGGTCTTCTCGGTTAAACACAAAGCGGATGGATCTATAGAACGATACAAGGCGAGGTTAGTTGCAAAAGGGTACACTCAGACCTATGGAGTAGATTATCAAGAAACCTTCTCACCAGTAGCTAAACTAAATACAGTCAGGGTTCTACTATCCCTCGCAGTGAATCTGGATTGGCCATTGCATCAGTTAGATGTAAAGAATGCTTTTCTCCACGGTGATCTTGAAGAGGAAGTCTACATGGAAACTCCTCCAGGCTACATTGCATCTTCACAAACTGAAGTTGTGTGCAAATTGCAGCGCGCACTGTATGGACTGAAACAATCACCCCGAGCATGGTTTGGGCGGTTCAGTCAAGCAATGAAGAAGTATGGCTTCTGCCAAAGTAATTCAGATCATACATTATTTCTGAAGCATCGACGGGGCAAGGTAACAATTTTAATTGTGTATGTCGATGATATGATCATCACAGGGGATGATACAGAGGAAATTGCTAAGCTTCAGAAACAATTGGCAACCGAGTTTGAGATGAAAAATTTGGGAGGACTTAAATATTTCCTGGGAATAGAGGTTGCTAGATCAAAACAAGGTATATTTCTTTCCCAGCAAAAATATATATTGGATTTACTATGTGACGTTGGAATGTTGGATTGTAAACCAGCAGACACTCCAATTGTTCAGAATCACAAGCTCGGAGAACATCTAAGCAAAGTGCCAGCAGACAAAGGAAGATACCAGAGGTTAGTTGGGAAACTTATTTACCTCTCACACACCCGTCCTGATATTGCTTACGCAGTGAGTGTAGTGAGTCAATTTATGCACCAATCAAGTAAGGATCATATGGAAGCAGTGGTCCGGATTTTACGATACCTCAAATCCTCCCCAGGAAAAGGCCTTATGTTTTCTAAAAATAACCATCTCAGAGTTAATGGTTATACAGACGCAGATTGGGCGGGAGACACCACAGACAGAAGATCCACCTCAGGCTACTTCATGTTTGTTGGGGGAAATCTTGTTACTTGGAGAAGTAAGAAGCAAAAGGTGGTGGCATTATCAAGTGCTGAAGCAGAATTCCGTGGAATGGCTAAAGGACTTTGTGAACTGCTATGGATCAAAAGACTTCTTACTGAAATTGGATTTGCCCCTACCTCCGAGATGGATCTTTTTTGCGATAACAAGGCGGCAATTGCTATTGCCCACAATCCTATCCAGCATGATCGCACCAAACACGTGGAGATTGACAGGCACTTTATCAAAGAAAATCTTGAAGCTAAAATAATTCGGTTCCCATTTGTGAAATCCGAAGACCAATTGGCGGATGTTCTTACAAAGGCCGTATCAAGCAAGGATTTCTACAACTCACTAGACAAGTTGCGCATTGAAGATTTGGATGCTTCAACTTGAGGGGGAGTGTTGGCATGAGTTGTCAATTAAGAATTAAAACAGAGAGATTATAGGAATAATATCTCTAACAGTCAAGCATGACTCTAGGCCTAATTTATGTATAGCCAAAAATAGAGTATCAAATCTATCTATATATGTATACAATACCTTTGTAAATTAAGTGTGGTGAAATAAGAAAGAAAAAGAAAAACTGACAGTTTCTGCGACTCAAAACATTTTATTTTCAAAATTGTTTGCTCTTGCTGTCTGTCCCTCTCTTGCTCTCATTCTTGCTTCATACTCCGATATCTTAGGGTGGGAGTGTGGGTTGTGAAATTTTAACCTCTGATCTAGAGCATTTTCATGTGTGTGTGCCGAGTGCCTGTTTGAATGACTATTAAAATTTTCAGTGGGTGTGCTCCACCTCGTTGGCACTGATCATTTCTACGGCATCTCCATGGACAGCTTGCATTAGGTGTGACTATATGTCTTAATAATTTGTGTGTATCATACCATGTAAAAGTGACCTAAACTAATTTTCACAAGTAAAATGAATGGAAATACCACTCCAGTATGTAGTGCAGTTTGGAAAAGTAGAATTGTGCTAATATTTTGGAGTCATGCCCCTTTGGTCTTGCTTATGTACTTCACATTACAGTTTAACCGTATGAGGTGCCTTGGTTTAACAATAGTAGGATTCAATCAAAAGATATTGAATAATTATGTGTGGCGTATGTCATTTAAACACTTTTCGTGGGGTCATATGTAAGTAATGGTTATATCACAGATACGTGCTAACAATTTTTTTTATCATAGAATACCTCTTCATTATCTAATGTCTAACAATATGTTAATATTTTAATTCTACTGTTTGTAGGGATGATATTGTTTTTAAAGATCCACTCAACACTTTTGTTGGCATTGAGAATTATAAGTCAATCTTCTGGGCACTACGATTTCATGCTAAGCTATTTTTCAAGGCCTTGTGGGTTGACATCATTAGCGTGTGGCAACCTGTAGAGAGCACCATAATGGTCCGCTGGACAGTCCATGGTATCCCACGAGTACCATGGGAGAGTCGAGGGCGATTTGATGCCACTTCTGAGTACAAACTTGACAAGAATGGGAAGATCTTTGAGCACCGAGTCCACAACATTGCTCTGAATGCACCCCCAAAGTTTCAAGTACTGGCTGTGGATGAATTAATCCAATCTCTCGGCTGCCCCTCAACACCAAAGCCAACGTATTTTGAGACTTCATCGTCTTCCATCATGAACTTTGTGCCATTATTGGTGAAATTAACTTGAGTTAGGCATAACCTGGCTTCTGTTTTAGCCCTTCCTCAGAGACCTGGGGCAGACTCATCGCAAAGAACGTAGGGTTGCTTGTGCAGTTCCCAATTTTTGTGTATGTTGTGATATACTAAACTAATACATTGAACTTGCCATTGTTCCAAGTTTCAAATAACTTGCTTTGTATCATAACATGTTTCTGGAGTTGACTCATGTACCTTTTGGTCAATAAGTGTGTTCTGAAAATTCTGCTGAGGCATATATATACGATGGTGATTGTATATTTGTATAGTGGAAATATATGGTTTAAATTTCTATCGTTCCGGAGTTTTTTTATACCATGTCTACCTTGTTTTCATTCTTATTGACCACTTCTTGGTTGCAAGACATGCAAACTGTTTGTAAAAATATTGGATCAGAGTATTAAATTAAGAGTTGTGTGGGCTGCCTGAGCTCTGAGGATGTATTCTGAAACAATTTGAAGAAAGCATGAAGTACAAATAATTTTTTATGCAAATGCTTGAGTTTCAAGTGTTACGGTTTTCGAAATGTTACATCAATTTATAGTTTGATTTCACTCATAGTCTTCTTAGTGTGGACGCTGGTGTTACACCATCAGTATTCATTATGGTATTCCATTGCCTATTATTGGGGAAAAAAGCTTGGGGATTCTCAGGGAAAAGCTAGTTTATTTGAACTTTTCAGTTGTAGAGAAGAAACTTGGGGAATGTGGTTCTGATTCTTGGGGAAATGCTTAGTTTCGAGGTCAATGCTGTGCCAGTTTATGTTATCAACAATTCCAATAGTTTGATTTGCTATGACCTCAAGGTTTTGGAGTTTCCAAATGTTCCAGGCTAGAGCAAGAAAGATATGAAGCCAAAGCAGGTAAGTCTAGAGGTCAGAAACTGGGGATTCGAAATCAAGGTTAGACCTGGTTTCCCACCAGTTGAGAGAGGAACCGCCTCAGTCGGGTTGAGCTATTGTAGGACTCAATGCCAGTTCACAAGATATCTATAACATTAATATTATCTTGTCAAATGATATGACATTTTTATACAAATTTTATATCAAATTATGACATGACATGCATCGAATACATGCCATTTGAAAAGTTGTTTTTATAATTTTTTTTTGAAAATAAGTAACATTGCTTTTATCATTTAGGATATACATTTCGTAAATACTCTGCTTGTTAAAATTTTTTGAATTCAAGTCAAAGTTGACCAATGCAAGTTAAGAATTTTTTTTAACAAAAAATTTGACATCAAGTTTGGTTGATTTTTATAATCTATGAATAAAAATATAATTAATTGATTTAATTTATATATAATTGTGGGTTTGGATAATTTTGATACAATGATAAAATTATTATATTATAATATGAAATTCAAGATTCGAGTTACGGAAATAGCATATGCAATCTCTCAAAAGAATGGGCTAATTTGGGGAAAAATGGGCTTCGGGTTTGAATTCGGGTTCCGAAAGCGATTAGGCGTGTAAATGTTAAATCAGAGGAACCATTCGTCTGCGGGAAGTTTGTGACCCTTTAACTACCTTTTATTGGTCATATAAATCTAACGTCATTTTCACTTGCAATTAACTCCATGTACAATAACAAGAAAGCATTTCCCGGGATTGCTTCTTATCTCTCTATATTTCTGAATCTGTACAGCTCTCCCCGCTAAAACCTAACTCCAAATCGAACAAAACCATTTATAGAATCTACATTGCCAATTATTCTTAATATTGCACTTAGGGTTTCTAGGAATATCAGTGATTGACCTCTTGGAATTTTTCATAAGAAGGCCAGAGAGAGAGATGGAAGTAGAGCAATCACGGCCAGACAATCTGGCAATGACCTTCGACGAGGTGTCAATGGAGCGTAGCAAGAGCTTCGTCAAAGCCTTGCAGGTTCTTTTCTTTGAGATTTTGTCTCACAATGTTGGGATCAGATCTCTTTCTTATTTTGTTTCTTTAGATTTACCGTTGACTTCCAATTGGTTACTGAGAAAACTGAGGGAAAAGGAAACAAAATGTTTTTTTTTTTCTTGAATCTCATATTGCATTTGCACGTTGGTTTAATTTCCTGAAAATTGGAAAAATGGTCTCAAGTGTGACAAATAGTTGTTTTAGGCGGAGCTGAGTAGAGGTTTTTGTTTTCAAGGGTTTCCAAATAATGAGTAGTCTTCGATTGAAGAAGTTGAATTTCATTCGGTAATTTTGTGAGTGTACAACATTATTAATCTTACAAACATCTTCTCTGAAATATATGGTAATTTTTTAAAATCTAAACCATATTATTTTATCTCATTATATGTATGTCTATGTATTTGTTCATTTGGATTTTCCAAATCTGGTGTTTTATACCAATGCAATATAGCTGTTTTATGCATGTGCTAATAATATATTTTGTTGCAGTGCATTTTCCAAAAGATTTTTTTTTATAATCACTGTTTTATGCAGTTTTGTTTCTGATTACTTATGCAAAACACACACACACACACACACACACACACTGTTTTATGCAGTTTGACAGGAATTTATTTTACTGATTTCAATTGAATCATATGTCATGACTATTTCAGGAACTCAAGAACTTAAGGCCTCAACTTTATTCTGCTGCTGAATATTGTGAGAAGTCTTATCTTCATAGTGAACAGAAACAGATGTAAGACTTCTGCAATTGACTATTAGTTATGAGATCCGGTTATTGCATAATTTGGTTTTTGTAGCAAATCTCGCAGAAATTTTGGGACTTCCCCATTAGTTTTGTAATAGGGGATCTCTATGTCTTTACATCCTTTTGGATTTATGTGAGACTCAAGTGGGCAAATTTGTAGGTACTATATTTCAATGATTTGCTTGCCTAGACTATAGTATTATTGGCATATGGATTGATTTGATTGTTTTCAAAATTTGAGTAAAATGTAGCTTAACATAAAGAAATAATACAGTACAAGCTTTTAGCATCGTATTTGGTATACATTTATTTGGCAAATTGAATATTTAAATTTTAAGATATGTGGCTTTCACCTAAAAAATCATTGCCGTGACCTTTAGGATGGTGTTTTTTAAACTATGTAATTAAATGCAGTGTTTTTTTTATGATTTTGAAAATTTGTTGGGAAAAAAAATTACCATTTTAATGGAACAAAAGTTTATGAATCATACTTGGGCCAGTAATATGTTCAATTTCCCTCATTTGTTTGTTGATTATAAAATAATTTGTGAAAGGCTGCCAATACTTATTCTCTAGATTTTCCCACTAAACATTTAGGTAGCATCCCATGTAGGCATGTATTGTTCACCCCCTCCTCATGTGGTTTCTTGAATATAATGTTACTTACCAAACATAAATAAATATATATACATATATATATATATATAAATATATAGTTTCATGTGCACTATAGTTAGGCATGTGGCACATGTGGAGTGTTGCAAACCTTGGTCTGATGTGGTCCCTTGTTTACCACACCATTTAAGCAGGCTTTCATCTCACTAATTCTCATATTAAGGGTAGTGACTTATGAATAAGCAATCGAGTATGCCAGCATTGTGTCTTCAGCGTATGACGGACTTGTGATCTGATGATGATGATTACAATGTTGTTACTATAATTAGCAGCAGGAGCATTCTTTTATCTCACGAGTTTATGTTGGTTTCCATTAGTTTAGAGTTACACACTAGTTGGTTACATGTACATGCATCCAATTGTATGTGGATCTTATGCAGTCCCTCTGTTTTTAATGTAAATTTAATGTAGAAGTATTTATCAGGGTACTGGACAACCTGAAAGATTATGCTGTACGAGCCCTTGTTAATGCTGTTGACCATCTTGGCACTGTTGCTTACAAATTAACTGACCTCCTGGAGCAACAAACCTTAGATGTCTCAACAATGGAGCTAAAAGTTTCGTGTTTAAATCAAGTAAGTTATTTACAGTTCTCCAAGGGAAGATTTTATTTTAAGACTAGTTTTATATGAATAGAAGCTGAACTTAGTTCTTCTATGCAAGCAACTTCTAACATGCCGAACATACACTGATAAAGAGGGTATCAGGCAGCAGCAACTGTTAGCATTCATCCCGAGGCATCACAAGCATTACATTTTGCCAAGTAAGATTAAGTGTTATTACTAGGTTAATGTAGAAGTGCTGATTGGTCTGTTAGATTTATAACTTGTTATTCCTTTTCCCTTCCTTATTATTACTATTATTATTTCTTTTTTGGGTGACACCCCAAGCTAGATTCTCTTAACAAGAAGGTACACTTTAGCCCACACATACAGACTGATGCTAGGCAAAGTAATATGCAAGCGAGAACTCGTCTCTATCCTTCAGGTATCTGATTTTCGCTGCAATATTCGTATTGGTGTGAGAGTCTTCTTTTGACTCAGCAGTTGATCCATATGCTATCACTTAATGCATTGAATTAGGTACCCCCGCTTCAAAAACTCTATCTTGGCATTTAGCATCAGAAACTAAGTCCACCTTGAAAGGAACTCCACGTCCTTTGATGAGGTATCCAGCAGATCATCTTACAGATAGAAGAATTAGCTTCTGTTTTTATATCTAATGGGATTGCTGCTAGTATCTCCACGAGTCCTTGAATACTCTTTTTTTGGGTCTATTTATGCAGCACTGAAGACCCAAAAACTTCTGGACAAACTTCTGGGGTCTTCCATTTATTGGGTATGCATCGGTCTTACTTGCAGTTGTGCTGTTGGTGGTGGTGTTTTTTCTGTTGCTAAAAATATTAACACCCTTGCTTACAATTTTATAATTGCAGATGCTGAAGACAGTAACCAGGCAAAATCATCAGTAGCTCATCTTCAGATGCCCAGTGGAGGGCCTGCTTCAAATGCAGCTATCCAAACATTCGGTGTTGTGCGAAGGGTAAAGTCAAATCCATCAAGAACTCAGACATGCCCAACATTCTTTTAACTACATGCTTGATTATATAAATGAAATTGGATGGACAAATTCTTGACATGTTGTTCTATTCTTCAGTTTTAAGAGCATATTTGATAATTTTCAGATATCTAATCGGTTGCAAAAATCTTTTTGCCTCTGTTTTATTTCATGTTTTGCATGCTATCTTCCATAAGAGTGTTCTATAATATTGATATGTATCAATACAATGTCTGCAATTCTTTTTCGGATAATTTAGTGTGTCATTGAGGGCAGGCCTTGGTGCAACAGTAAGGTTGCTCTATTGTGACCTGGAGGTCACAAGTTCGAGTCGCGGAAACAGTCTCTCCACTTGTGGGGGTAAGGTTTCATACATCTAACCCTCCCTAGACCCGTAATAGCGGAAGACTCGTGTACCAGTCTAGCCCCATTTTTATAATTTAGTGTGTCATTAGTTGTGATTCATGTAATCATAAAATTACATCTGCCCAGACTTTTGGTTTATTTTCCCTCTTTCTTGAGTAGATTTCTTCATTTAAGTGTTGTCCTGGTTTGCTGATTAACCCACATTTCCATTGACAATGAATTCTAGTTTTGCATAGTTTCTCTCGCAAGCATAGTTCTGAATAATTGATATGAATCTTGATGCATGTCTATGATGTGAAGGATAAATGGCCAAAATATATGGATATTTGTTTTGGGTGGTATATGAGTTCTTTGGGTTTCTTCTTCCTATTCTTTTGTGTGTGTTGCGTCTTGTTATTTTTATTTTGGTGCCGCGGGGGGGTGGGGGGGTTGTTGGGACTATTTTAGAAAGGCAAATTTATGGCAAGGAGTTTTTGCGTATTATTATTGTTTTGTTGTTGTATTATTATTATTTGGAGAAGCCACCCTATTGGGGGCCGGTGTTTTCACATGGACCTTTTCGCTTATTTATGGAAAAAATGTAAAACTTTAATGACAGTTCTATTTAAAGCCTTGAGAAAACTTAATGTAAAATTTTGCTGAGAGGTTCATTCCTTTGCCGGCTTCTGTGGGAAAGAGGCTGGAGAAAATACAGAGGGATTTCCTTTGGGAGGGAAAGGAAGGAAAGAGACATTTCACATAGTGGGGTGGGACAAGATGAAACAGAAGTTTGATGCGGGTGAGTTGGGTTTTAGGGACATGCATTTGTTCAAAAGGCTTTGTTGGGTAAGTGGCTATGGAGGTTTGCAATGGAGGGTCAGGCTTTGCGGAAGGATGTCATTGCTACTAAATACGGGAAGGAGGGTGAGGGATGGTTTACTAGAGATGTGAGGGAGGCTTATTGGTGTGGTGTACGGAAAGCAATTCAAAAGGAGAGGGAGGAATTTGGAGAGTTGGTGTGATTTAAAGTGGGAAATGGTGCACGGGTTCAATTTTGGGATGATGTGTGGTGTTGTGACTTGTGAGAGCAAGTTGAAAAACAAGTTCACTTTTTTTTATTCAATTGCTTCCAGTAAGGAGGCAAAAGTGGTGGAATATATGGATTGGGTGGGAGATAGATTGGTTTGGAGCCCCTGTTTTAGAAGGAATGTGTATGATTGTGAATTGGGGGAGGTGTTGGAGTTTATGGAGTTGTTGAATGACCTGTAGCTTCGGGTTGAGTCGGAGGACTATGTTCACTGGGTGGGGAACAGCAAAGGCAGATTTTCGGTAAGGTCCTACTATCATAATTTGCGCGGTAGGAGAGATGAGGTGTTTCCATGGCAGGTGATTTGGAAATCCCGTGTTCCAAAGAAAGTGGCTTTTTTCGGTTGGGTGACAGCTTGGGGGGCTATTCTCACATTGGAAAGTATGAAGAAAAGGGCTTTCCATCTTCCTAGTAGATGCTATATGTGTAAGGAGGAGGAGACAGTGGATCACTTGCTTGTTCATTGTGAAGTTGCCAGGGATATGTGGAACTTAGTGCTGGTGCTATTTGGCTTCCATTGGGTGATGCCGGCTACTCTAAAGAAATTCCCTTTATGTTGGAGGGCTAGTAGCATGAAGAAGGAGCTTAAGGGAGTTTGGAGGATGGCGCCGCTTTGCATTGCTTGGAGCATTTGGTGTGAAAGAAACTGCCGGGGGGTTTTGAAGGGAAGGAGAATCCCATATGAGTTCTTAAAAGATTCTTTTTTGAAATTGTGGTTTTTTTTTTTGTGTAAAGAGGAATACCCCACATATTTAGACATTTTGTTGACTTTTTTGAGGGAGCTAGCGTAAGACATTAATTTTTTGTAGCCACTCCCTATTTTTGTTTTTGGGTTGTGCTCCCCTCAATCACCTTTTAATACACATTACTGTTACTGATAAAAAAAAAAAAACCTTGACACTCAAATGGATTTCATCAAGTTGAACAAGGAATATATATGCATGTGCATGTGTACCATTTCAAGTTCTTATATGAAGATTATCCAATTCTACAGAATGAGGACCATTAAACCTTATAGGTGTTATTTCTGAACTCTGAAAAGAACCATTTGATCTCCTATTGGAGCCTATATTTCCAAGTGTATTGGTCACTACATTATTCTCCCTATTAGTGTGAACTGATTGGAGATTTAGTATTTGGATTAAACTTTGAAGCTTCCTCCATTTATACTTTTTGCTTTTAGTGCGAACATTATCCTTAATAAATAGTTTCAGTTGGAACAATAAAATCACTTTCAATAATTAAACTCTAGTGGCCTTGGTTAAAACATAAAATTGGACCTAATGAAGTCCTCAGCTCTAATGCAATATGAGGCTTACTTGAGGAACAACTTGAATCAACTCAACTGCATAAAGCTTTAAATTCCAGCTGCAAAAGAAACAATAGAAGCCTAATAGAAAATATGCAATGTGATCCCCTATAATTCCACCACCTTTGCTGGTATTGGATTTCCCCTTGAAGTTTGATAGATGTTAAATTTAATCCAGTTGAACACCTTGAACATTGCAAATACCAAAATTTGAAAAATGTATCAATCAACCAGTGCGGCCTTGGTTTAGATACTAATGAGAGGTTCTAACACCAGAAATCATTTAGGAGATAACTGAAACGGGCCTCTTTTTTTTCTGTTGCTATCCTGTCTTTCACAATTTTAGGGATTAATTCTCTCCATTACTAGGAGAGTATGTTTCCAGGAGCTACTGGCTGTTTCATGAGGGACGCACTCTTTTGCGGGTGCATGGGAAGATATCTTCTAGTTTAGTTTATTCTTGTTTAGAGAGGGGTAGTTAACAATTGTAGGAATGGACAAGCTGGGCCTTTGATCAATTATGGAAGGTTGAAGAATGCCTTCAGCTTGGTGAAGATGGAAGATCCTGAGACACATGGAGGAAATTTTTCAGAGAGAAATATGGAGTGAGTCTCCAATGGAGTGTCTGATGGAGCATTGGTGTTACCTATGCTTTGCACTATGCAAATTGTTTCTTTTTTTTCACAGGCCGGTAGGGCATGGGTTGATTCATGATGCTATTACATTAAAAGTCATGGAATGGCCTTTTTGCAAGCAGTAGAGAGTGGGGTGATAATTTCCAACTTTGAAACTTTAGATTTGAGATGGAAAGTTGATGGTTATTCTCGGGCTAAGTCTGCTATTGAATCTCAAACTCGTGACTTTTCTCTGTAACTGTAGATATCAAGTCCATTCATACCTGGATGATATTTCCTGGTCTTGAAACCCGGTAGGAATTATTTGGGAGGAGCATCCCACTTTGCATCTTTGTTCCAGAGAAGTTTAGGTTGAAAGCATTAAAGTTAGGTGGTTGTCATCAAATGTTGGCTTTTGGCTTTACAACTCTTTTTTGCGTTCCTTTTTACTTCTTTATTTTAAATTTTAGTCAATGTAATTCAAATATTAGCTTGGTTAGATGAACTGATGACCAGTTAGTGTACTAGTCACTAGAATATTTATGTCATTGATGAGACTTAAAAGACTTCTGGTTTGGTGATTTTATTGCTGGACCTCCAATGAGAATAGAAATAAATATATATATATATATATATATATATTATGCTGCTTGTGATGGGGAGCCACAGCGGACAGGTGATGAGACCCACGTTCAGGACTTATGTTAGGCCTAGGTGTAGGATTGCTTGGTTTATTTAATATCTGTTTCATTTTATTTCTGTTTCCTTATTACTTCAAAACTCTTTAGTTTCCTACTTTGTTTTGGTTCCCTATTTAGATTGGTCGCTTATATAAAGACTTTGGTATGTAATTTGATATCAGATTATTATTGAACTCAAGTGAGAATTATCGTTGCCCTCTCTTTCTTCTTCTTCTCTTCCCTTTCTCCTCCTACATCAGCTTGTGTTGTAAATTACCACTTGTCCTTCAGTATCTGATTAGGTGTCTTGAGGGACAAGAAAATACCAGAAAGCTTATGATTTTTTTTTTCTTTTGCAGGATTCTCTGGAGGTCACCAAACCTTTGGCCGCATTTAGGTCCTTTGACAACCCAACTCAGCGTCAGATGGTTCGTGTCCCTGTTCGCAGCAGGAGTGTGCTGTCAGCTTTCTTTGTAAAACAGAAGACACCAAAACTGAAGACCGGTTCTGTCTCATGAAAACTCATTCAAGCTTGTCAAAGATGCCACCCAACAAATCTCCACCATTAATTATCTCCTACGCTTCTTGATGATGAGCCTTTTTTCCTGCTCATTCTTTCATTAATTGCTCTAAATCTAATCATCGGCTAGTCTCCAGTTCCTTTGGCTTGGCCACTTAATAACAAGCAGGAAGTATATAATATTCTGGTACAGAGGGAATATGCTAAGAAACTCTGTTTGTCAAGTGAATAGTGCATAATAATGATGCATAAATTGCTTTGTGCTGATGATTCAAGTTCTATGTTTGTCCTTGTGTTAATATGCTTGTATACTTTAATGACATGGGTTATATATATAAGCCTTGAAAAGGTTGTCATTATTCACTTTAAATTGTCCTAGTATCTTGTATTGCTTTGCTATGTCTAACCAAGTACCTAGGCAAAATGTAATTTCTTCCATTAGAGAGATATTCAGAGTGTATAAGGCATTTTGGGTGGGGGAAGAGAGATGGAGGGAGGGTGAGAGGAGTATAACTGAAGGTATTTCAACAGTATCACTAGAGTTGATAATATGTTTGGTTCTTCTTCCTCTTTTTGCTCTTGTAATATGTGTTTTCTTGAGGTGCAGTTGTTTAATCATTCCGGTCGTCTCCTCCCCACGCCCTGGCATCTCACTCATTGTTCTCCCACTCGTACGTTATCGGATGAACTTCTACACTGCGTTCCTTTATTCATGAGGAAGTTCCATATATTTTTGTTGTTCTCTTCTTTTTTAATGATTGTGGTGTATAGATGAAGTGAATGTTTTGAGAATTTGGGGCAGAGCTGAAGGAAAATTTCGTGATTCCATCTGTTATATATATATATATATATATATATATATTTTAGTGATAGAAATAGGAACATTTTTGTTGATCTGCGCCAGGAAAAGTAATTAGCTAATATTTATCTGCAATTGCCACAGGTGTACTGTATCTACATAATTCTCTCCCCCCCCCCCCCCCAACCCCCCAAAACCAATATATATATATAGTGGGTTCAGGAAATCAAGGGAATGCATGATACCTATCATTCATAATAATTACGTCACAGGTTTTGAGAAGAAGATAAAGCGCTTCCATGATTTTGGTCTCTGGTCAGTGGATAATGACGCTCTGGAGTGGATTCCCCACTCTGTATACTAAAATGAGTTGAAGAAACTTGCAGAATGGATTAGTTGGAGGGCCTTGTGAACTTTTTCTCAATAACTAATCATGCGTGCAATTAGGAGTGTGAATTTTTAACACGATACGACACATATAATACGAAGTTAACGGGTTTAGGTTTAACATAAATGGGTTTGGGTCATAAACGGGTTGACACGTATAACACGATTAATAAATAGGTCGGTTTGGGTTTTACTAATGTCAATCTGTTTGACATGACTTAACATGTTTAATTATAAAATATATTATGAGTTAAGGTAATTCATCTTACATCAAATATTCATCAAGGTTTTGAGATTTTTTATTTATACAAGAGGTTTCTACTTTGATTTGACTCATATCCAAAGTTACTAAATTTGAAATTTATCTATATATATTAAAAGATAGGTAAATTTTTTTATTTAAAAATAAAAAATTAAAATAAATGGGTTAAGTGTGTTGACACGTGTAACCTGTTTAATAAATAAGTTGAGTTTGAGTTTTGAAACTTGACACGATTAGTTAATAGTGTCGGGTTAGGGTTCACACAGATTTTCAAATATGTATGTCTTAACACTGACACAATAACACGAATTGACACCCCTACGTACAATTCCACTTGGCAGAGCTTATTTTTGCTTTTCATGGACTTTGATGACATATTGAAGGCTGCTGAGTAATGGAAGCTAATTAGATTTTCCAGAGTTTGACAGTCTCTAATTCCTTCCAAAGCACACGGAAACATGACCATAAGTTGTGCACATTTTGTCTCCTTTGCTTGTGATGTGGGTTCGTTTTAGCATGTATTGATTTTTTTCTCCCTCAACTAGGGGAAGTTATTAAAACTGCTTAAGCACAATTCAAGTACTTGTGCTAGCTGGGATTGTGATGTTGTGTGTAGTTTGATTTAGTTCTTCGGCAGGCATGGGGAGAGCCTCAATTGTAAGAAGCCTATTCGTGTAAGGTTTTTATACCCAACTTCAGAAGGTTGCGGTTGGTAGAAATTTTTTGGGTTATTAAAAAAAAGGAGAATAGTGACAATAAATAAAATAATATGGTCAAAAATATCTGACAATAGTTGCGTTTGCCGGGAGTCGAACCCGGGTCTATTGCTTGGAAGGCAATTATCCTAACCGTTGGACTACAAACGCTGATGCTAGTAGCTGATTTGAAGAAATTATATAGAAAGCTTGAAAAGTCAACAACGATAACATCATTCATAACGACCCGTTTCGCGATATACTGAAATTGGACGTTAGGATAAGAGATAATGAGTGATGATAGTGTCGGTGACTAGTTGAGGCGATTATGTGGTTTATTGAATTTCGACTTTTCACATTCTGTTCCTTTGCTTTTCTGAAATTTATTAAAAGCTCTTTCAATTTTCGGGATTGCATAGCCTTAAAAATTGAAACATTCACTTCATATTCTTCAACAACTTTTCTTGAAAAGTTAATCTTCTTGTAATTAATAGTTACAAAATTTTAAAACTTTATTAATTTTTATTTTTATTAATTAATAATTATTTTTTTTATGTAAATAATTTTCGATATAAAAATAAAATATTATATATAAATTTTTAATTTTATATAAAATATTAAACTTATAACAAAAAAAACTTCAATGTCTATTTCAAGTAAAAAAAATTTGTATTTCTTAATATTAATTTTTTTTTTTCATTTACAATACTTTTAACTTTAATTATGTAAAATTAATTGATATAATTATTAAGACATATCATAAATAGAATATATATAAGTTCATATATAACTATTTTATCTCTCTAATAATTAGTATTATAAAGATTGTTTTTGAAAAATATATTAATTATTAATTATGCATCATAAAACTAAGTGGTTTCCTTCAAAATTTATTAATTATAAAATATTATTAATTTATTGAATATTAATTATAACATGGTCAACTATATATATACATACATATATATATGGCATAGAGTTTTAGTGTTTTATGAAAACTTTTTTTTTAAGTAATGCTATAATTTTAAATTTGTATCTCAAATCATGTGACAGTAAAATAACAATATATTAGTGTGGCACATTAATTACATGTTTTAATACACTACCAGTATTAATGTGCCACATCGTTGGAAATTAAAATTATGTGATACATATTTAGAAAGTATAACATTTTTTTTAAAAAAAAAAAATCAAAGTTATGCATTCAATTATTCTCAACTCAAATATATATATATATATATATATATATATTATTTCTGAAATTTTCATTGAGATTTTATTTACAATTATGGCCATTGTAAATAAAGTAATTCTATAATTACTTAATTTATATCCCAATTTGTATTCCTAATATGATGTAAATATGGTTATCAACATATTTTGAACTATAAAAAATAGTTTGTCGTATAATACCAAGCAATCCATCACTGACATGTTACATTTTTATGACATCTGTAAAATTATATTTTTAAAATGAAAAATTCACCCTTAATAATTATGAAGAGACATTTATACCCCTACTTGTAAAAATTAAAATACTTGTTTTAACCCATACAACAAATAAAACCAACCTACCATTGTGACTGTGTTACAAAAGATAGCAAAATGTGTTAGAAATGCAACTCATCAAATTTCAATTTTCATTACTTTTTAAACAATTAATTAGTTTATAATGACATTTATATTCATCAAATAGTAGCTATTACAAATTCTTTCAGTTTGATATTGATCACACTCTTAAAACTTCTATTTTGAGATATCGAATTCTTTTTTTCCTAGTTCTTTTTTTAATAGGTAAGAGGCAAATCATTGAAGTATATGGCATATGTTGTTCTAAATGTGTAATATTCTTTTAAGTTTTCAGTGAATAAAGTGTCTCTTGGGAGATAAAAAAAAAAAAGACTAAAATGATAAGATCATAAACGGGCATGCCTTATATTTCATAATCGTTCCTCACATGTTAACGATTATGACGGTGATAAAGACAATGACGATGAAGACGATATCAAATGAAATGGGTAATAGAAGCAATAAATGTGTCAATATTTTTGTTAGATAGGTAGAAAAAATAAAGGCAAGGTGGACAATAATGAACTACTATCAGACAACTATGGCAACAAAGCAATATATTGCAAATTTTCCCATAAATAGGAAAACTAAGTTCAGAAGGACCAAAGTTGAAGCACTAAATTGAGACTTAAATTTCAAGACTATTGCTACCTCCCCAACTAATTTACACACACAAAAATATATATTTATATGTATCAAAGAATCACAAATTCAATAGATTCAACAATCATTCAATTTTTTTTATTATTATTTGAACTCAATTGTAGAAATTAATAGTGTTTCATTCTCAATCATAGAATGCAACTGGAGAGTTTTGAACTCAATTGGTGAGATTCCAGCTCGTGCAAATTTGCAAGAGACCACCATAAGCAAAGCTTACTTGTGGTTTCCTTAGAAAATCTATAGACTATGGATGACGACACAATTAAGTTTGTGGTTCACCATGACAATAGTGATGGTGATGCCCATCTCGATTCGATGGTTATCGCCCGTATTCCTCATCGATGATTGTGGAGGCAGTGGTTGATGCAATCTAGGGTGGTGGTGGTGATGGTGGTGGGGGGGGGGGGGTTAAGTAGGTTGTGAAAGAATAATAGTTTGTTTGGATAAATAAGAGGGAAAGGAAATGCGAGGAAAGTATTAGTTATGAGGGAAAGAAAATGAGAGAAGATAAGAAAGTAATCATTCTTTTATGTTTGGATAACTAATGAAAGGAAAGGAAAGGAAAGGAAAGTCCTTTCATCTTGTTTGAAAATGATAAATGAGAGAAAAGAAAGAAAATGATTTTATATTATTTTATTATTATACCTTTTGAATGTTTTAGGATAGAGATGTTATTTTTATTTTGACTTTTATAATTTTAAGGATAATATTAATATTATTAAAAATTTATTAAATCATTGTTTCATTTTTTTCCATTTTCTCTCACTTTTAAAGGGATAATAAAATTACTTAAATAAATGTTAAACTCTTTCTCCCTCCCCGTCCTTTTTCCTTATTTTCTTTTCAAATTTTTAAAATAAACATAATATAAGCTTTCCTTCTTTCTCTTTTTTTTTTTTTTTTTTCAATTCCTTCCATCCTCCATCCATCCGAACATAATATAAGTGACATAGGGTGATATCGAAAGTAGCGATGGTAGTGGATGCTAGCATCGATGGCGGCGAACTGAAGTATAGTAGAAAGATAGTTTACGAGGTGAAAACAGAGAGATTTTGATTTATCAATAATGGAATAGAGAAAATGGTTTGATTGACTAACAATGACTGAAAAAGAGGTTTATGAAGTGACACGAAAGAGACAAATCCAATGGGTTGTTTATTAGGTATTTTGGTATTGTTGCTAATTTAAACCAAAATATTATTAAAAAAATAAGGATAATTTTTGTAATTGTATCATTTTTGTAATCTTATTATTAAAATTAAGATTGTATTAGTTATATATTAATTAATGATTTGATATATAAATTTAAGATTTTGTTTTTAAAAAATATTCTTTTGAGTAGAGTAGTATTACTCAAAGCATATTCCATTTTATTTCAAAGGGCATTTCAGTCCATTAAGAGAAGAGCAAAGGTTGATAATCGTAAAATTTACTTTTCTTTTTCTTTTTTTTTTTTTATAGAAAATTTTTACTTTTCCGACAAACGTTCTGTAAACCAGGAAAATAGTATGGATTTGGATTAGATTCTGGACCGAGCCCCAAATTTATAGTTGCGGTTCACAAGCAACGAAGAAATCACCAACAAATCGCGTTTATTTATTCTCTCCGATTTTCTCGTCATATATATTCGATCTGTAAATATCGCATCAGCCTGTTTAATTGACGATCGACGACGACGACCAAAGCCACGTCAACAATGTAGCCGCATGGACTCGATCTAATCTATCTGTATTCATCACCTTCGATTCTGCTCTCTCTCTTTACTTTATTTCTCTCTATAAAGCTGTTTCTTTTACTCAAGCTCACTGGCATCTTGTTGCATTCTTTAATGGCATAAAATAAAAATAAATATCTATATATATATATATATATATATATATATATATAGCTCCTGCTCTCGTTTTCACTTGTACCATCACAACACTCTCTCTGTCTCTCTCTCTCTTTAAATAAAATAAAATAATTATTTCTCGAAACAGCAAAAAAGCACACGCTCACTGTTTTCAGTCTTTGTTTCTCTCTGTATATCTATTTCTATAAATATATATCTATATTGTGAAGTTTTTTTCAGTGCATATCGATGGGAATCTAAATGGGATCTCTTGAGACTGGTCTTTCATTGAAGAGGGATCACCACCTACTTCGTTCTTCGTCAACAACAAACAGGAATGAGAGACACTCATTTGGTCAAAGACCCAGATCGAGATTTGCAAGATTTGTGTTATTTAAGAAAATTGATTATCTGCAATGGATATGTACAGTGGCTGTCTTCTTCTTCTTTGTGGTTCTTTTTCAGATTTTTTTGCCCGGTTCCGTGGTGGAAAAATCTGGCAATTCGTTGAAAAAAAGAGAGATAATTCCTGGAAATTTTGCGTTTTTGAAAGAGACTGGAGGCTTAGATTTTGGGGAAGGTATAAAGTTTGAGCCTTCAAAGCTTTTAGCTAAATTTCAAAAAGAAGCCAAGGGCGTTAACATGTCCATTCCTTCTTCGAAGAAAGGGGTGAGATTTGGGTATAAAAAACCCCTACTTGCTTTGGTGAGTATTGATATTTCCTATTAATTTTTTTTTATATATATATTTCGTTTGTGTATTTTTACTTTCGATTGCAATTTGTTTATACAGATGTGTTGATTTTGTTAGTTGTTAGTTTGTGGGGATTTATCTTGTGCGGATATAGTTGTTTCGTGGGGTTTTTGCGTGGTTTTGTGTTTTGTTTATTCTTGGTAAATGGCCTATTGGGGCAGTTCTGTTCTAATATTTTTTCAATTACAATCTATTTTTATCTTGATCTCTACTTTAGGTTTTTGCGGATCTGTTGGTTGATCCACAGCAGATACTGATGGTTACAGTTGCAGCTGCATTGCGGGAGATTGGCTACGAAATTGAGGTAATCTCATTGATTAGTGATTTTCATGTTGTAAATTTGAGTTTAGGTATTGCAGAAGGCAAAATAAATTGCGTTGGATTTTCAGTCAAGCTTGTTATCCTGTCCTCTCATTGTGTATTATGGGATCTTTATTGTTGAAATATGTCTTAGAAATCTGGACTGTATTCTACCTTGTTTTCATGTTTCTATTTGAGAATAATCATGCTAAAAACAGGGTGCTGAAATTATGGTAGTTTACTTGATTTCCAAAAAAGAGTAGGTAGCTTTTTGGGCTCACACACCAAACATACAATAATTTTTTGCAGTAGGAAATGGGTTTCAATATCGACTGCAAGACAATTTGCAGCAAAGGGTTCTCCAATAGGATTATGTTATTATTATTTTTTATTATAAAAAATAGAGATGATATTGTGAAAAACTTGACATTAATGCATTTGGGGGGGAAGTGGAGGGGCAGGTGAAAATATATTGGAGTAAGAAACTTAAATTTCTAAATCTAACGAGAGATTGAAGTGTGGATTACTCGGTGACTATCTCTTCTCTATGCTTCTAGCACTACATAGAAAGTAGGGATGCAGAGGAGAAGGTATCCCTAGAAAAGGAAGCCACCTTTCCTTTTTTGTTATTTTTTTTTGTTGAGCAAGAAGAAAAATATGAAGAAAAGAAAGGGTTGCTGTTTGATTTTGACATTGTATCCTCACATATAATGGAAAGGTGTTTTTGAAGATGAAAAATGTAGGGGGTGGGGGTCCTTTCCCTCCCTCCTTCCTACTCAGAGGAAAGAATATGGTCGGTTTTGAGGGAAAGTCCCCCAGTCCTCTCTTTCTATCTCTTCACCTTTCATTCTTACCAAATGATGGCAAATTGATCTGTCACTTCCCTTTTCCTTCCGCCCCTTTCTTTACTCCCACCCTTCCCCGTTACTAGATGGACTGTTACACTATGTTTGGATGGAAGGAATTGGAAAGAAAGGGAAGGGAAGGATAAAGAAGGAAAGCTTATATCATGTTTGTTTTAAAAATTAGGAAGGAAAGGGAGAGAAAGCGAGGGAAAGGGAGGGAGAACTTAACCCTCATTTTAGTAATTTTGTTATCCCTCCAAAAGTGGGCGGAAACAGTGGGCGGAAACAGAGGGAAAGGAAAGAAAGATTTAATGAATTTTTAATAATACCAATATTATCCTTAAAATTATAAAAGCTAAAATAAAAATGACATCTCTGTCATAGGGCATATTAGTAAAATAATATAAAATCATTTCCTTTCCTTTCTCTCTTTTATCATTCCCAAACAAGATAATAGTCTTTCCTTTCCTTTTCTTTCATGAGTTATCCAAACATAAAGGAGGGATTATCCTCTCCTCTCCTCTCCTTTCCTTTCCCTCATAACTAATACTATCCTTTCCTTTCATTTCCCTCCTAGTTATCCAAACGAACCGTTAGTTCTCATCTGCCACAGCACATAATCGAAGTAGGCTGGACCCTTATTGTGGTCATATACTTTGAAGCTACTAAGTTCATAATGCTTGATTTCTTTCAAGGTGAGGAGAATCTACTGCTTTTCAGACATTTGATCTTGAAATGTAGGAATTCACTTGACAGAGATCAATAGTCTTATTAGATAACCACACCAAAATCATCTGATAAGAAACTTCTAACCATCTCAGGCCACTTCCTTCTTCAAACCTCATTGTCAAATTTAAATCATCTAGCCACCCTATGTAACCACTAATCACCTCATCATAACCTCTTTACAACATTCAAATTTAATTTCAATACCACCTTAATTACTTCGATTCTCTAATGCTTTTCAAGTAAATCTTACAACATATAGAAAATATAATACAACACACTCTTCTTTTGTCATTTCCTTGTTTTACTTTTCATACATCTGATATAATTTACCAGAAGCTGTAACATAAACTTTGTCTATGAGACCTGGAGGATATGAGGAACAGTACTATGGCTTTGAAACAAGGCATGTGATGGAAATGGATGCAAGATGATGGAATGTGAAAGGTTGGAATATAATTTAGCTCATTAGTTGACAGGCTATGGAAGTATTGGATGGAAAAGGGTTTTTGGAAGTATATATGAGGAACTACTGAATGAAGCAGGAGCTAATGGGTCCCCAACAGGTTTCTTTTGGTCTTTGCATGAACTAATATAGGGGATCTTCTTTCCCCTTTTTTTGTGATGGAGGTTTTCTACAAGATGTTGGACAGAGCAGTCTCTGACGGTTTGCTGTGGGGTTTTTCCATTGAGGATGGTAGAGGTAGGAGAGTGGAGATATCTCACTTGTTGTTTTCAGATGACGCTAATTTTTTTTTTTTTTTGTGTGAAGCGAAGGACATCCAACTTAGATTTGAGATGCATCTTGGTTTGTTTCGAGGCTGTGTCAAGAATGAAAGTAAACCTTAGAAAGAGTGAGATTATTCCGGTGGAGGAGGTGGAAGAGATGGCTTGGGAGTGGGTTGTTTTCCTTCTTATCTAGGCTTGCCTTTGGGAGCATCAACAAAATCTGCTGCAGTTTGAGACTCAGTGGTGGAGAGATTCCAACGTCACTTGGTTGGTTGAAAGCAGGCAATATCTCTTAAAGGGAGGAAAAATTACTCTTATAAAGACTACTTTGGCTAACCTTCCAACATATTTTCTCTTTTTCCCATGCTTGTGTCGGTCGAAAAGAAGTTGGAGAAGTTTAGTGAGATTTGGTGTGGGATGGTAAAGAGGGTGAACAAAAAATGCACCAGGATAATTGGGAGAAGATGAAACTTTTTTGGATAGGGGGATTTTTGCATTTTAAAGATCTAAAATTGTTCAACCAAGTCCTTTTGGGAGAATGGATGTGGTGGTCTAGGGTAGAGGATCATGATCCTTTGTGGAAGGATGTTGTTTCCACTAAATATGAGTGTGAGGATGGAGGCTGGTTTTCAAAAGAGGTGATGGTGGTTTTTGGTTGTGGGGTTCGGAAGGCCATAAGAAAGGGGAGGGAGGAGTTTTATCTGTTTGTGAGATTTGAAGTAGGGGAGGAAGGAGGGTGAAATTTTGGGGGGAGCATTTATTGCCGTGGTGGTTGGGGGGGACATGGTTTGAATTCCTTACTTTCGGAGAAACTTTTATGATTGGGAGTTAGGAGAAGTGGAGGAGCTCATGTTTTTATTGAGTAGAATGCGGTTGTGCGAGGGGAGGAAGGATGGGATGATATGGACGGTGAACAATAACAAAAAGATAATTGTTCAATCTTTTTATAGGAAGTCCATAGGGAGAAATGAGTATTTTTCCATGGAAGCTGATATGGAATTGTAGAGTGTAAAAAAAAGTTGCATTTTCTGCTGGTTGGTGGCTTGGGATCTATTTTTGGCTGTGGAGAATTTTGAAAGATGAGGCTTTCAGCTCCCAAAGTTGATGTTGTAGCATAAAAAGGAGGGGACATTAGACCATTTTCTCATTCATTGTAAGATTGCGGCCACGATCAAGGAAGTTTTTTTTGGGGACGAGATGTAGTCAGCATATGAAGGAGATGAGGTTTGCTTGGAGGATGGCCCTCCTATGTCTTATTTGTTGCATGTGGAGGGAGAGGAATTGAAGGACTTTTGTTTCTTGGTGCTTCAAAGAAATTTTTTTCGCGGGTTCTTTTCTTTTGGATAAAAGAAGAGTATCCTATGTACTTAGATAACTTTTATGAATTTTTTGGGGGATTTTAGGCATTAATTTTTGTAGTCGGCCCCCTTTTTTAGATTCTTTAACTGATCAAAAAATATATGTTTATAAAGAAATTTGATGTTTTGGAGGTTTTTTTTTTTTTTTTTTTTTTGGGGGGGGGGGGGGGGGGTGAGTTTCTTTGTTTAAGCATCTAAAGTTATTAGATGTAATTTTCTTCACGTAGCATTCAATGAGATAACTATAGTAGTCTTATTATGTGTTTTTACTTTTCTGCAGGTTTTCTCACTTGAAGATGGTCCCGTGCATAGTGTATGGAGAAATATTGGAATTCCGGTCAACATCGTCGAAACCAGTGGGAAGATGGAGGCTGTTGTAGATTGGTTGAAGTATGCCTTTCATGTTCAATTACTCATACATTCAACATTTTAGACTCAAATTAAAACCTGAACTGTATGAAATGGTCACTAATTGAGGATCCTCCCATTCTGCTAGTACAAACAACATTCGGTTCAGTTGTTTGCTGCTTGTATAGGACATTCTTGTGGCTCATACATTTGACATTCTAGACTAAAATTAAAACCTGAACTTATGAAATGGTAACTAATTGAGGATCCTCCCATGCTGCTAGCACAAACAACAGTCTGTTCAGTCGTTTGCTGCTAGTATAGGATGTTCTTGTGGTCCTGAAGTCATTTATGGTTTTTAGTTTATCTCATTATCCCTCTTCTCAAAGATTTTTGTACCATTGTAACCTTTCAGCAACAACTAATTATGGCCTTATCTAATTCTTCTTTAAAAATAATTCAAATGCCTTCTTTTTTATCCTTTCATCAGTGTGAATATAGTTGATTCTGCCAACCTTGTTAATTTCTTGCTCAGACTGAGTGAGAATGGCTTAGCTTATAGAAACAATTAGTTTAGGTCTTTTCTGAATATGGTATGCGCCTTTTTGCAGATATGATGGTATCCTTGTCAATTCTATTGAAGCCAGGGGAATTTTTTCCCGGTAAGCTTTATCATTTTGTTTTATATTCCTGATAAATCCTTACATCTGAGCTGAAGATACATTCGTACTATACCTGAATTTGATAGTTATGCAATTTGATGCTCCATATTTAACCCTAAAAGATTTCATGCAATACCTTGAGTCTGGCCTGTTAGTATTTTTTTTTTCATACTTGGTCAGGATATATATATATATATAGATCGATTATGACGCAAAACAAGGACTTTATGCCAGCGAATATTATCTTGACTAATTATCCTGTCATTTACAAAGCACCTGATGCTTTGAAAACTTATCCTTGCCGAAGAGAAAATAAGATATTGTTTGATGCTTGGGAAAACTTGCCTAATACTAGTTTTGATATAAATCCAAAGAGGATGGTGTTATTCAGGTTTGAAGGGGCTGCATTGGCAACTGGCAAGGGGTGGATAAAAAACAGGCATAATTTGAAGTTGTTAAAAATGAAATGTTGGCCTATCATGACCTATATCAAATACTCGTGCAAACATTTGTAATACCCAAAACTTCCCATTTTCCAGACAGGTTGTAAGCTTTAATACTTGAAGTTTATCTTGTATTGAATGAGCAGATCCCATATGATTCTATATGACTTTCTAGGACATAAGGTGCAATGCATTGATTATCATGGACTGTTTCATTTTGCAGTGGAGGCATAATCTCATTGGGGTGCTAGAATTGGTGCTGAAGGCCTCATATGACTGAATTACTTTTGATTATTTTCTTTTTTGATGAGTTGAATTACTTTTGGAATTTGAAGGGATATTTAGGTTGGAAGTCTCATGAAGTGTGTCATTGAGGTGTGGCTTCTTGACAATGCACAGGGTATTTGAGTTGGATGTTTGAACTTTAGAGTGTGCATGGAGTATCTGATGTACACCTAATTGGTTAAATGGTGCAGATTGGGCTATCACGAAACATCAAACCTTTGAGGGTCTTTGAGGTGTTTCAGCTTTGGTTCAGTCAGTTCCTTTTGATTGTGTAGCTCCATTAAGGCACAATAAAGTATGACATTGAATCATGCGACTATTATTATTAGAATACAATGCTTAGTTTATGGATGCTTTGAGTTGTTACATGGAGGATTTAAATCGTCAGAGAGTTCATAGCTCAAGCAGGATTCTCAAGGATAGTGTTTTTTTTTTTTCCATTAAAAAAATGACCCAAGGATCATGTTGCAGGTACATAACCTTGATTGCTTAAGGTGGCTTTGGGGACCCCAATCTAGGTTTCGGAATGCCAGCTTTGTTGTGGCATTATGCAACTTGCGGAACCTTGATAACAACAGGACTCATTGGTTGGTTGAGTGCCTAGCATGACCCTATGGAGCCATCAGGGATGCAGTATGGTCATTCTATGCATGAAATGTAATAGAGCATGGGACATATTTTAAGAAAATTAAACAGAGTGGTTCTTAGGATATAAAAATCTCTTGAGGAGGTTCATGTTAGAGTTTGACATTATGGTATTGTTATGGCTATTGTCTTACAGTGGGAATTTTCTCTACTCTTTTAAGTTGCAAAACATATTCTAATACTTGTCAAAAAAAAAGTTGCAAATCATATTCTAATATTATGATTGTTGCTGCTTTTTTCTTTTCTTCTTTATTTTTTTGATCAGTTTTTTCTTTTCTTTGTTTTTATTAATCTTGTCAAAACCTGCATTTACATTTTAACAAAGTGATTGGTATTGTAACAACTAGCAAGGTTAGGAATTTTCCTTCCATGATGATCATGAATGTATGAGGCACAAGGTTAAAGCATTGAAAAGTAACAAGGGATAATGGATATTGCATTTTGATTTCTTGTTGATCCAACAAAATATTTAACTACTGAATTTTTAACTGATGGTAGCCGCTTTTGCATTTTGATTTCTTCAACTAGTTTTAGTAGACAGGTAGTGGGTTTGAGATTATGAAAGGGTTATTGCTATGATTGTTGTTTGTCTTAGTTACTTGGCAATTTCAACTGATTTTCACGGTGGTTCTTTGAGTATCTCAGTACCACTTGGGGAAGGTTGTGGTCCTTATTGATTCTATATTCATATTATGCATGGTTCTTCACATTAGGGGGCTCTTCATATCTTACTACTTTATGAGAAGAGTGCATCTTATTGAGAGGTTGCTCTGTGTGGCTTCAATCGACAGTAAATTCTTGTTGTCACAGTCTATCTTTGAGATTGTTTTGTCTCATGGAGGGTATTCACAGGGTGAGGATCTGGCTGTTAGTTAGAGTGAGCTCTGGGGACCTCTATGTTTCTTTTGGTTGTACTATTTATGAGTGCCACTTAATATGATCATTCTCGATGTCACGGTCTATCTTTTGAGATTGTTCCTCCTCGTGGAGGTTATTCAGAGGCTGAGAAACTGGTGTGTTGGTTAGAGTGAGCTCTTGGGGATCTCTATGTTTCTTTTGGTTGTACTTTTATATGAGTGCCACTTTTAATGAGATATACAGAAAATTTGTGTAGGAATGTCTCGTAGTCATTATATTCCTATAATGGAAATTCATAGATTCTTTTGTTTGTCAGTATAGACTACTCAAGTGATGATGTTCAACATAAATGCTTTTGTTTTAAATGCTTTTGTTTTGTTTGTATTCATTGTCTTTGCTTCTTCATGCAGTTTTCTAAATGTGCTGCAGTTGAAAAACACATGGTTATTGAGAGACTACTTTGCTTATTATATATCTGTTCCTATTATTATAACCCCCCCCCCCCCGCCATTTTTTTTTTGCTGTTAATCCATTCCTATAATTGCTTAGTAGTTTGGAGTTTTTTCCATTGACAGTATTATTATTCAATTCAAATGAATGAGGTTACTTGTTACAGATTTGTGCAGGAACCTTTCAAGTCTGTGCCTCTTATATGGACTATCCATGAAAGGACACTTGCTACTCGTTTGAGGCAATACATGTCAAATGGCCAGGTTGAGCTTGTAAACGATTGGAAAAAGATCTTCAGCCGTGCTACTGTCGTTGTCTTCCCAAACTATGTCCTGCCGGTAATATTTATCAGACAAGTTTTTGGTCCATCTTATTACTATTATATCAGATTGTGGGGTGCATGGAGAGAGTGATAAGGGCACAAGTTTTAATTTATCCAGTTCAAGTGTCCTTGGAAAAAATGACAATATTATAGTAGTATTATATATAAATTTTTTATCAAATTCTTTTACAATGAGGACAAATGTGCAATCCAAGAGTTTTATAAAAGGTTAAATGCCAGATTGGAACAACTATCCTATTATTATTATTTTTCTTTTTTGGATTAGTACAACTATCCTATCACACTCACTTTGTATTGACGAAATATCCTAGTAACTAATAGCATGAGCTTATTTTATCTCCCAACAATTTTCTCAATACTATATTTGACTTTGATGTCATGCTTTAAAGATGAATAACCTGATCCTAAAGTCTAGTTATTGGATCTCTATTTATACCTCTGCCAGATGCTTTACTCTGCTTGTGATGCTGGAAACTACTTTGTTATTCCTGGCTCTCCAGTTGAAGCATGGGAAGCAGATAATTTTATGGTTTTATATGGAGACAATCTACGTATGAAGATGGATTATGGGCCTGACTGACTTTGTTATTGCAATTGTGGGAAGTCAATTTTTGTACAAAGGTTTGTGGCTGGAGCACGCCCTCATTTTACAGGCTTTATCACCACTCTTCACCGACTTCCCATTTGATACCAATTCCAGTTCACATCTTAAAATCATTATCTTAAGTGGGGACTCGACTGGTAACTACAGTGTGGCTGTGGAGGTAAATCTTAGTTTAATAGCTGTAGATCTTTTGTCTATTCGTTTGGTTCACCATGATTTAACATTCAATTTTTCACAGGCTATTGCTCTGAACTTAAGATACCCAAGGGGCACTGTGAAGCATGTTGTTGTTGATGAAGATGCAGACAGTGTTCTAAGCATGGCTGATCTTGTTATATATGGGTCCTTCCTTGAAGAGCAATCCTTTCCTGGAATTTTGATAAAAGCCATGTGCTTTGGGAAGCCAATCATAGCCCCAGATCTCTCCATGATCAGGAAATATGTATGCTTCGAACATCTAAATGCTGCTTTCTCTTCACACATGTATCTGCCAATCATTTATAATAATATTTTTTTTTCCTTAGAATTAACAAAAGTGTGTCTAGCATATTGTGTGATTGACTTATACTTTTAAAATTAAAAGGTTAATTTTATAAAATGCTTGACAGTTAAGAAACAATATATTAATAAATTGAGTGTGGTTGAAATGAGGACGTTGAGATGGATGTGCGGTAAGAAAAGAAAAGATAAATAAAAAAAGACAATGCTTGGCTTCACACTGGGTAGGAGCAACCTCCTTCTACCCAGATGTGTCACCATCTCAGTGTATCATGTATACAATCACATGTATATTATGTGACTATTTAGTTTTAACAAAAAAATAAAATTTAGAAGCACATGTGCATTATATATGTGGCAGATTGTAGTTAAGACATGTACTTGGGTAGGAGGAAGTTGCTCCTACCCAGTGTGGAGCCAAGCATTGTCTAATAAAAAATGAACACGTTCGTAAGATAACAGGAGTAGCACCAAAACCAATTAAGATGGTAAGACCATATACAAAGAAGACCAGTAAATGTACCAGTAAGGAAGAGTGACATGATTCATATCGAAGATCATGCTAGGGGGAGAAGGTGACCAAAATTAACTTTGTTGAGATGGTAAAAACTATATATATGATTAGGTGTGGTCTAACTAAGGGAATGGTAAGGAAGGGTTCATGTAGCCGATCTCAAATAGCTGGGACAAGATTTTATGGAGTTGAGTTGAGTTGGAACTAATAGACGTTCATTTGAAAACTCGTCTCACGAAAAGTCCTTCCAACTACCTGAGGTTGACTGTGTATTATTATTGTTTTCATTATTTTCATCATCATCCATTCAACTCTATGTAGACCATATCACCTACCAAATTGCAAACCATTTCCTATTTAAAGCCTTATTATATCATATCTTGTCTTTCTGCTGGTCAGATCAGCATCCTCATTTTGAGTGTGCTCAAATTCATGCACTGTTTTATTGATGCCCAACACTCTGTACTGGCATGGGTATCCTTGTAGTCCTTTCATAAAATTTATTCCACATCAGGCTTGGGAGACTTAAAGAAGAGATCCTGTCATGCCTTAACTAAAATCGAGAATCCCACCTGAAGTGATGCTTTTTTCAATCAATTGGCTGACACTTAACGAAAGATCTATGCTACTTAAAAATTATGAGTCCTTCAACAAGCCTTTTTTAAATTCATATAGTTAAGGTTAAGTGGCAATTTAGATATTTGGTTCACAGGATCTCGTGTGCCAGAATTTGGGTCATTAATCTCTAATATTTGTCACCCCCATTGATGATGTTTGCTATGCTTAGGACATTGATAATCAGAGCATCATAAAACTTCCTGGTTATCACTCATATTATTGTTCTTTTTTGAACTTATTAGTTTTTTGTATTTTTATGCTTTTAAAGCAAAGTACTGACTGCATTGGCTATAACAATTAGGTGGATGACAGGGTGAATGGCTATCTCTTCCCAAAGGAGGATATTAGGGTTCTAACACAAATCATATTGCAAGTGGTCTCAAAAGGAAAATTATCACCTCTGGCTCACAAAATTGCATCAGTTGGACAACGTTCTGCTAAAAACTTAATGGTTTTAGATACAATCGAAGGGTATGCTTTGCTGTTAGAAAATGTTCTCAAGCTCCCCTCAGAAGTTGCACCCTCCAAGGCTGCCACAGAAATCCCCCACAATTTGAAAGAGGAATGGCAGTGGCATCAATTCAAGGCAATTGCAGAGTCAACATATCCGAATAGAACTTTGAGAACTAACAGATTTTTAGACAAGGTCGAAAGGCAGTGGAACCATACTCAAACAGAGAGTTCTGGTGCTGAGACTGCACCAGATGTAACATTTATATATAGTATCTGGGAGGAGGAAAAATATATTCAGATGGTCAATACTAGGAAGAGAAGAGAAGAAGAGGAGGTAAGAAAGAATTGTAGGAACTAATCTATTTATTAATAAATTTGGGTGGAACAGTTTTTGGGCTTTTCCTCTTCTATCAAATTCATGTTCTTTGGAATTTGATGCAGTTGAAGGATAGAACTGATCAACCTCGGGGAACATGGGAGGAAGTATATCGAAATGCCAAAAGGGCTGATCGTTCTAGGAATGATTTGCATGAAAGGGATGATGGGGAGCTTGAAAGAACAGGCCAACCATTGTCCATCTATGAACCTTACTTTGGGGAAGGAACCTGGCCTTTTTTGCACCGTACTTCACTATATCGTGGACTTGGACTGGTGAGACACCTGGCTCATTTTGTCATCCTTTAATTCTCAGTTTGTTAAGTAATTTCATTTTGGGTTAATTACACTTTAGTACCCTGAAATCTTGTCCCGATTTCAAATAAGTCCCTCAATTATCAATTGTTACATTTCAGTCCCTCAATTTTTAATTTCATTTCAATCGAGGCCAAGTGCAAACGGCCATCCTAGATTCTTAATGGCAACCGTTTACGCATTAAAATTATAAGGTCTCATTTGAAATCCGTATAAAATTATAAGGCCTTATTTGAAACTCGTATACAATTACTATGGTACTGTTTTGAAACCCATATGAAATTATAGGGTACTAAAATGTAATCAATTTGGGATGACTATTTGCAATTAGCCTTAATTGAAATGAAATTAAAAACTGAAGGACTGAATTGTTATGATTGATAATCAAGGGTCTTATTTGGAATTGAGACAACTTTAGGGGTACTAAAGTGTAATTAACCCTTTTATTTTTTATTTTTGTGAAACGGTACACTGTTAAATGGATTATCTTTTTCTTACATGGCTAGTTACTTGCATTTGCTACTTAATTATTGCTTCTTGTGGATTTAGTATCTATAACATTGTCTGATGATATGTGTGGCAAAGTAATGTGGTTTTACCTGTGGAACGCATTAATCTGCTAAAAGCTTTTTATTGCATTCATATCTTCTTCTTATAAATATGATTTTGCTTGTACTCCAAAAAGTTGGGACAAGTTTCTGAAGTTAAGCAACAAAATTGAAACTTTCTTGTGATTTCTCTGTTGTAGACAGTATATAATTCTATAGATCTGAGAGTGTGATTGTTGTGATTTTTCATATGAGATAAAAACAATGATACAGTATATATGATAGCTTGGTTTTTGTTATTCATTTTTTAAAATTTTATTTTATGAAGAGAAACTCAAACAATGATAGCTTGATTAATCTATAAATTATGTAATTTTGCATATAGAGTACTATTTATGTTATAATTACTGCTATGTTGACCGTGATGTATTTGACCAGGGCTTAGATTCTTAGTAGTTATTGTACTTTTTTTGCCTAAAGTTAATAGATAAAAGAACAATCTGTTTTCCCCAAATCTGATGTGGGTACATTGACTTGGTAATTGTAGTCCACCAAAGGTCGAAGACCTGGGGCAGATGATGTTGATGCACCTTCCCGTCTACCACTTCTGAACAACCCTTATTACCGTGATATCCTCGGTGAATTTGGAGCTTTTTTTGCAATTGCTAACCGGATTGACCGCATTCACAAAAATGCTTGGATAGGGTTCCAGTCTTGGAGAGCAACAGCAAGGAAGGTATGTGGATTGTGGACACTTTTAATTATGTGTCTCTCAGGGTTTATCCCCTCAATCTGTTTCATGTTACCATATCTTTTTTCCCCATTAGAATGTCATAGGCATGTTCTTGACACTTTCCTTTGGAGACCTGACTTGTGGACAGAGCTGACTCCATCAATTTATCAGAAAAATGGGTTGAACTTGATTTACTTGATGTGGTGGAATCTATGTTAAAGATGCTATAATGCACTGCATGTCACAGTGTGGCCCTTGATTGACATGAGTGGGCCCTGTCACCATTGAATGAAACAATGGATAGCCAAGGGCCAACTAACAACGAGCCAACTACAAAACAGTTTTTTTTATAGTGCCTGTTGAATGTTCTCAAATGTTGACCATGAGTTTGTGATATTCACAATGCAAAGAAAAAAGGAAATTATATTATCTCTATTGATTTTACTTATCAAAAAATTAATATCTCTAATAATTAGAGTTCCTCTCTGAATTGTTTCAAATTTCAAAAATAAAAAACTCGTCTGAATAATTAAGAAGATTAAAATCTTTGGATTGTTCAAATTATGCCAAAAAATGTCAATTCTGAAAAATTCAGAGTTGAGTCAACTTACAAATTGACTGAAATTTGCGATTTTGAAACCAAAACATAAGAAGTAGAAACATTTAATTTGTAAAGAGATGAACCTTCCAAAATCACCCAATGGGCATCCAAGAGATTAGTTTATCCTAGACATACTGAATCTCTAGCTTTTGAGTATTCTTGGGCTAGAGCGTGCACAACAAATTTAAAAATTGAAACAGAAGCTGAGAAGCAATAATATAAAGTGAAAATTATGCATGCGCTTTAAATGCAGTACAGCTTCATTTCTAATGTGGCACTTAAACAGGAAGGTTTGTCCAAGACTGCTGAAAGTGCATTGTTAGAGGCTATCCAAGCACGAAGGCATGGTGATGCTCTCTACTTTTGGGTTCGCATGGACATGGATCCAAGAAACCCGTTGCAACAGGATTTTTGGTCATTCTGTGATGCAATAAATGCTGGAAATTGCAAGTATGACCTTTCATGTCCAATATGGTTTCTTTTCTTCTATCAATCATATTCCTGAAAATTTGAAAGTCATCCTTCAGTTTTTACTCTTTATTTGGATTTTCAACCTGATTTTTTTATTCTAATTGGTTGAAGGTCTACTTTTTCTGAGGCTCTTAAGAAGATGTATGGAATAAAGCATGATTTGAACTCTTTCCCTCCCATGCCTGTAGATGGGGACACGTGGTCTGTCATGCACAGCTGGGTTTTGCCAACCCGGTCCTTCCTAGAGTTTGTAATGTTTTCAAGGTTTGAAAGTTTACCCCTTTCGCTGTCTCTATATGTGAACATTTCTGGCTTATTTTCTCTCCCAAAAGGGACTATTCACCAAAGAGTTCTTTTGCTTGTGGGATTGTTGATATCAATGTCATCTCATTTGCAGAATGTTTGTGGATGTACTGGATGCACAAATGTATGACGAGCACCATCAAAGTGGGCAGTGTTACCTAAGTTTATCCAAGGTAACTTGCTCTTTACTTCTAATTATTGGTAATGCATTCTTCCAAGATAGATTTCTTTTTTGTTTCTGACTAAGCTGGAAAAAGAAAAGAAAAGAAAAGAAAAAGAAGGTAGATTTTCTGTTTCATTCTGTTTACTCTTGGGCTTCTGTTTAGAAATCTCAATACTGCTGATCTTTTTCATCTGAAGACATTCCAAGCCCTACAATGATTGGAATGTATGTAATCTTTTTGTTAATAAACTAAACTCAGTTGACATTCTTAACTTGATAAAGAATAGTCAACAATCGATGGAGTTATAGGAAGACACATTCATGAGTCACTTTGGAACTACTTTTTTTTTTCTTCTCTGATTACTCTGAAACAACATAAAAATGAACAATTCAATGAAATTCAGTAAAATTTGCACAACCTAGTTAGCATTACATCTGATAGAAGATATTGTCAAGTTGATAATAAGTAACCTAAAGTGGGATAATATAGTAAAATACTGGAGCCTGGAGGGTCCATGGTTTAAGATATAAAATTTAAAAGTCAGCTTCCTAAAAAAAATTGCAGTGTGGGGAACTATGGACTTGGGGCCTTAGAAATGGAACTGGTATGCTTCAGAAAAGAAACAAAATGGATTTATTTCATGTTTGTATGTTTTCCAAATGTTCTATAAGAACTGATTGGGCACTTCTTTTTTTTTCTTTCCCATTTCAAGTTTTTCACTAATTAATTGGGCTGTCATTAAGTTTATTGCATTGGAACTGCACATAATGGCACATTATTTATCAGGACAAACACTGCTACTCTCGGGTGCTTGAGCTACTCGTTAATGTCTGGGCATACCACAGTGCAAGGCGGATGGTGTATGTCGACCCAAAGACAGGCATGATGCAAGAACAGCATAGGATGAAGAGTCGTAGAGGTCAAATGTGGGTTAAATGGTTCTCATACACCACCCTTAAGAGCATGGATGAGGACCTGGCTGAGGAGTCAGATTCGGACCACCCTAGTAGACGGTGGTTGTGGCCATCAACGGGTGAGGTCTTGTGGCAAGGTGTATATGAGAAGGAGAAGAACCTAAGAAACCGGGAGAAAGAGAAGAGGAGGCAGCAAAGTAAGGATAAAATCTCAAGGATCAGGAAACGGGCTCGCCAAAAAACAATAGGAAAGTATGTTAAGCCTCCACCAGAAGAGGTGGAAGATTCAAGCTCAACAGTGATTACAGCCAGGCTTTTGAGATAGCATTGTTATACGTGTTTGTCATCGTAGAAAGTAGTCTAATTCCATAGTTCAAATTCTTTTTTGAAATTTACCTTCATTTTTTCATTTTTGTCGGAAAGGATCCCCTAGGATTGTATCTTGTATGTGAGGCTTCTGTATGTAACAAGTGTATCCTTCTGATATTGATGCTGATGAATGCTTAAATGTATACTAGTGTTTTTTAGCCCTCCCCTTTCCCAGTTACAAGCTTATACATTTGGGAAGAAACATAGGCATATAATTTTGTGCATCTCAGTTGAGGAAATGATCTCCATCTATTGATTATTGATGGTGTACCCATCATGAAACAAGAAACTGAAGTACTGGAATTGCATTTGGATTAGCAGGGTGGGGATACAGGATTCTACACCTTATCATGGAACAAAAAAATGCATTTGTAATTTTGTATGGCACCACTTATGTGTTATTGTCAATCTCCCCAATCACATAATTGGGAACTAAAAAGGAAAGCCTTTTGACACAATTTATTGACTACATTCATCATTTTCAGAGAATATTTTGCTATTCTCACGTCGATCCTACAATAAAATTCAGCTAGTGTGCTTCAACTTTGAGACTTACATTCTCACAATAGTGGTCATGAACATAAGATTAGTTTTTGCGTGGACACATTTGAATCGAATGTTTCGTTTTTAGGAGTCATAAAAGTAACATCTTGAATTAACTATTATTTTGGTTCTAGTAGAGCAGAAAGAATTATAGGGGCTCCTCCGGCAGCAACTTGTGATTGAATCAGATGCTAATAGTTTCGTATCAGCATTCTTCTTCTAATCCAGGGCACATTTCAGAAGAGCAGGAAATGAAGTTGCCAATTGATTGCTGTCCAAGCTAAATTAGGAAGGCTGCCTTGTGTTATCTTTGTGCACTCTGATCTATCCTCCTGTGGGTTGGGTTACTTTCCCTCTCAGTTCTTTGTATTGATCTGCAACACACATTGAAGTTTTCATGCCTCACGAGTCCTCAGCCCAGAATACAGATTGTTGAACACAATTCAATTCCTAAGAGAAAATGCCTTGTACAATAAAGGGCTTACCCAGTATTTTATACTTTTGGACCCCCGCATGATATAATTTTAAAACAAAAAATCATACACTTGACACATCACATTGGGTATGAGCTGCGACAGTTGCTGTGTGACCATGAATTTTTTAAGCTGTGGATGTATTGCTCCATCAACCAGAAGAATACTTTAGCCAGGAGAGGGATACAAACACAAAGGTAAGAATGAGTCAAGCATTTACAGTTCCTCTTAACCTTTCTTCTAATGACAAAAACTTGAAATGAAAGTAGCAAAACCTTCTTCAAAACCATTCCATTTTCTCCAAGCAAATCAGATAGAAAGCAAGTGCTTCCCTTGTGGGACACGCGAAAAATCAACGCAGGGCAGAAAAATGCTAAAATAATCATAAATACTAACTCATCTGTTAACTAGTTGCTCAAAGTGCACAGCAGCAAGCTGATCAGTAAGATTAGACAAATATAACACAATAGGAAGGAAATATGGAACTACACAAGTATGTGTACTATAGAACAAGAAAGGAATTGTTTTTTGATGACCCCAAATAAAATAAATAAAAAAAGGAAAGGAAGAACATTTCGGTTTAAAAAAAAAAAAACTTGTCCACATCCCCCTTGGGTGATGGAACTAGTTACATCAGTCTCAGAAAGCGCAGTTATCTCTGGAGGGAGGTTTCCGAAACCACCAATAAGGATCTTCCAAGGAGGACATATGACTGCATGGGCTTAGGAGCCTAATAATGGGTTTAAGTAGGAAACATAGGCTTTCCATTGCTGAAAGATCACACTCATGCCATCAATATCTTGGAGCTGCACCAAAACATACCAGTCAAATGTCAAATAAAATGGAAATATAAAAGTTGAAAATTTTAAAACATCGAAAAAAGATCTTTGCTGCTATGGCTTCAGAGTTTCCAGCCTACCTCCACCAATTGTTGCTTCAGGCAACCGCTCAATAGAATACTTATGTTGAGTAATATACATGATTGGCACACCAGGGATCTGATTGTCAGTCATCAATTTTCATGCATCAGTCCAGTTATTAATAAAATAACATAATGCCAAGCCATTGAAAAATCTACTATACCTTGCGGATCCTTCGCTTCAGATCTCGATCACATGTTGCCACCAAGTAGCATTTATGCTGTTTTAAACAAAATATTTCATATGAATTGGTTACACGAAAAGAATAAAGAAAGGTGCAAGAAAGCAATTTAAAAAATTTTGATGACATTCACCAGAAATGGCCACAAAGATTAGCAAGTATGCCCAATAATAGAAAAGCAAGACTGACCATGACAAAATGCACATCCACCTTCGTGAAATATATAGAAATTTGAAATACAAGGATATAGAAATTTGGGGGGGGGGGGGGGGGGACCCCTAACATCAACACAATTTGCAATTTGAATATAAACAACACTTACTGATGGGAGGATTGAGAACATTTACATTGCAGAACCTGGAACTCTCCAGTGTCCAATGGTGGAAGAAAGTGCCTCAGGCAAATAACAGAACCTTTTTGTTGTTGTTGTGTGGACTAGTGTAAATAACAAATTTTAAGGCTACGGAGGGAGCCCCCCCCGGGGGGAGGGGGGGGGGGGTGTTCTGTGGGTAGCCAACACTGCAATTTTATCTGACTCCACTAGAGTCCTAGACTTGAATATTTTCTCCCTCAAAACTGTGGCAATAGCAATAATTTGGGTTCAAGGAAGGGCTAGGTTGAAAGATTGATTGATATAGTGACAATTCTCCATTCACAGCCCCAGTTTGCAGTCATACTTCAAGCAGAATATTCTGTGCGAGGATTGAGAACACTTACTGATGGGAGGATTGAGAACATTTACATTGCAGAACCCGGAACTCTCCAGTGTCCAATGGTGGAAGAAAGCGCCTCAGGCAAATAACAGAACCTTTTTTTGTTGTTGTGTGGACTAGTCTAAGTAACAAATTTTAAGGCTACGGAGGGAGCCCCAGGGGGTGGGGGGGGTGGGTTCTGTGGGCAGCCAACACTGCAATTTTATCTGACTCCACTTGACTTGAATATTTTCTCCCTCAATACAGTGGCAATAGCAATAATTTGGGTTCAAAGAAGGGCTAGGTTGAAAGATTGATTGATATAGTGACAATTCTCCATTCACAGCCCCAGTTTGAAGTCATACTTCAAGCAGAATATTCTTTGTGAGAACATATTTCCTGGGTCATGAAGAATGGTCACCCAGACAGTGAGGGTTGTTCTATGTACCCAAAAGGAAAGGGGGGAAAACATAACACATCAGATACTCCCTGGTAATGTATATTAAAGAAACAGTAAAATAAACTTAAATTTCAGTTTTATTAGATCTTCTCTAGGCTAGCCTTAAGAAAAGATTTAAATTCCTTTGGAATCTTAATTCTCCAGGTGAACAATTCAAGAGGATTGTTATCATGAATAATGTCATGTTCAGTTTTTAACTTAACAAATTTATAATCTTAAATTGACAGGAAATGCGAAGGTTCTGGCTATTAAAGGAGTAGTAAGGGGCCGGTAAAGGAAGGTTGCAATTTATCAAATAGATGACAAAAAAGCAATCATCAGGTGAACGGGGTTCCTTCTTATTGTTGCCATTTCAAGTGTTATAAGTTAATTTCAAGCAGTCAAGCAACTTTCAAGGAAATGGTGTTCATTCCAATTGTTGCCATTACAAGTGTTGTAAGTTGATTTACAAAGGGAAAAAATTAGTACAGAAAGACAAGTCTTGATAACCTACAATACTAAACAGATATAACTAAAGCGTAGTGCTCTGAGAACATAACTACTGACTCCTAAAAGATAGTTGACCTTGTAGAAAAATTCTTAGAAGTTGAATTTAAATCACCAGGAAACTTAAGTTAATGTAAGTTCATGTCAAGTGCAAACAAGAACATGGCAGGGCAGATGGATTCAAATCATACCTGAGTAACTCTATCAACAATACAGTCATCAGCGTAGGTTCCTTTATGAATGCAGGGGAGCCTTTCAAATCGAGGATCCTTTGCAATCCTATTTCAGGAGACAAAAGAAAAAGAAAAGATGGTGTCGAGAAAAGAAGACTCAGTTACTAGCAAGACCAAAATACTGGATATTAGATGGTGCATATCAAATGTTTGGATAATTGATGGAAGTAAAACACTACGTCGTGCAATAACCACTCCATCCTTTTTTCTGTACACGAGTTCAAAGCTTACATGGATTTGAGGTCTAAGCTAAATAGCATGTCACCTATGCAGGCGGCAAGTGAACACATCTTTTCATTCATTTACCAGCATTTTTTTTCTTTTTTGGAGCGAAGGGAAAAAAATACCGCTATTACAGTCTAAACATAACAGAAACACATGTATCAGATACTTCTGATTTTCAAATAGATGAAGAAAACCAGAATATACAAACTTAGGGAATAGAACTGACTCAACTGAGTAAACTATTCAGAATTAGGAATTCCCGAGTAAAGAACATGAAAAAATACCTTAAAGCGACACGGTATTTTTGACCCAGCTTCTCAAGCTCCGCCATCACACAATCCGTGATGCAAGGAGTGCCTTGGAGCCCCAAAGGTAGAAAGAAGAAAAACAGATTAAACGAGGAAAATGTATGTTTTCCATTGGCAGAATGATAAATATTAAAGCACAGCAGTGTAAGTGTTGCAATTGCAGAGGACAGCTTAAACCTTATAGAATTCATAAAGCAAAGTACAAAATCAATTCTATGGTTATTAATGGAATATTATCCTATTCAAGGCTACAAATTGTAATCTGCAGGACCATAACGACCAGCTGGTGTACCAAAAGTGCGCAACTAACAATTGCTACAATACTCATCAATGACAACGAAACAAAGATTCAACACCTTGTTGGTGCCAAAAGTCCTTTCAATATCTTAGGTTTGTTAACAAAGACCCACACCAGCTTAGCAGGAATGGACAACATGCAACAAAGAACACTGATTAATACATATATAACAGAAACAGTAATTTCAAAACTTACATTTTGCATATAAGCAGTCCATCATTCCTTTCTCCAAATCCAACTACACCAGAATTTTAAGATTAAAGGAAGCAAATCAGTTATACTAGTCAATATAGAGTCAGTATAGTTAAAGGCGAAATGCGGCCTTAAGGCGCTAAGATCTCACATTGTCCGAAAAGCGAGGCAACAAAAAAACGTTAGGCTGAGTGAAGCAAAGCTCTAACTAATAAAATAATCAAAAATATATATATATATATATATATATATATATATTACACATTAAAAGTTAATTCATTTAAAGTAAAACAATATCTCATCACTAAAATAATTATCACGTAACACCAAAAATTTAATCTAAAAGTTACATATGACGTATTTAAGTGATATAACTATTTTAAGCTTTAGTAATTTCTTTATAAATTAATATTCAAAGTTTTGTTATCTATCTAAGTCTTATTATATAGAATAAATTCTTATAAACTTGCTAGTTCTAATAATAAAGAAAACGTGATAGGTTCAATCTCGCAGACATCTAAACTAATTCTTAAAGATCAAGCCTATGTTGGGAAGACTTCCCATATAGGTGATCAATTTGGTTGATGAAAGAAAAATGTTTTATTGTGGGCTGTCTCAAATTTTGTGAAAAATGATGATAGTTTGTTAGTTATAGAAGATGAAATATCAATCCCTACTTAAATTTTTTTTTCCATACTGAAAGAAGTACTCTCAAAAACTTTGAATTTTAGGCAACATTTCAATTATTTAAATGTTCATTAGTCTAATTTTGTGTTAATGTTTGATAATAATACTTAATATAATAGCTTTAACAATAATACTTCTAGATTATATAATTATATTCTTTTATATTGATAGGCCTCTTATAGAATTATTAAATAAGTGCATAGAACACTATAAACATAAGGATATACAAGTAAAATATACTATAATTAAAAAGACTATCGCTTGGTCGCCTCTTGCCTTACTTAAAGCAGTCGCCTCTTTGAAGACGCCTGGTCCTAAAACATGTTAAAGCGATAAGACTGAAAATAGTCTCGCCCGATCGCCTAGGTGATAGCCTTTGACAACACTATATAGAGTTAAAGCTAAGTTAACCAATTTTTTTAAATAGATAAATATGAACCAATAAGAACAGCTGCTATATCACACCAGAAAGATTCCATCAATCTTTCATCAAAGATAAGAATTCTTCTTGGAAGATTTATTAGAGGACAGATTCAAATCAACGTGAAATCAATAATCCTCCATTGGGTTGCTAAGAAAATGGGGGGAGAAAAAAAAAAGGCAGACTTTCAACATTATGTTTCTGGTTGTTTCTGCTCAATGAAAACGAAAAACCTAAGTCAATTAAGCCAAATAGTCATCTTAGAAATAGTTCAGAGAATTCTTCTATTTTCTCAGTAATTAAATGATATAAAAGATCTAACATCTCATATTCGTTATTATATCTATTCCTACATATTATCCCAAACCTAGAAACAAAAGGGTTAAAAACAGAAAAGGGGAAAATCCAACATAAAATGAAAACTTTTCTCAATAGAACAAACTTTTTCTTTTGTGAATCAAACCCATTTATCATGGTATACAGAATTCATTATTCATTTACAACACCAACAAGCATTCAATTGGTTTTCTAAGTCGTTAATAACAAAAATCTTAAATTCAAAACTTTAGCTTTCTTTCTTTTGCTATTTCACCTCTTTTTGTTTTTATAACACAGTGTTTCAACTAAAACTAACAATTGGTACTGAACAGCTCAACAAGTTATCATTGTACTAAATTGCAGTCAAAATAACAAAGTCAAATACTTAAATTGTTTTTAAATTGTTTTCTCATTCCTACGTAATTAAAACTCTTACATTTATTTTTTGGTTTTCTTTCTTTCCCAACATATTCTCACCAACCAAACAAAGCATTGACCCCCACAAGAGGGGAAGAATTACAATATTAAACTACCAGTGGAAGTCTTTCTCCTCAAGTAGTCAATTACAATTTTTAACCATACACATTTATCATAAAATCAAATTGATCCAAGACAACAATAACCTGGATAACTCACTTTATTCTGGATGGAGAAATTGATGAAGTTGGTATCAACTAGAACCCGATAAGGCGGTCCCAATGCAGTGTTGTACTTGAAGAAAAGAGCTGACGAAACATTAGGTCTGCAGCCCATAAAACAAAAGCTCATATTTTAATTCAATACACACATGTAGACGGTCATACACACGTACACACGCATAGAGAAGAGGGCTTACACATTTCTTGGGAGCTTTTCTTTATGTAAATCTTTCTTGTTAGGGTTCAAAACGTCTTCTTTGTGTCTGATTACAAACGAAGAGCTCACAATTGGTAACACGCATGACTAGATACATATATAAACATATAAAGAGTCAGAAAGAGATTAGCTCACTTTTTAATTGCTTTTGAGGTCACCATCTTCTTCATGACTGCGAATTTGGGGCCTTTCTTTGCTCTTCCCATCTCTCTTTGATTGAATACAGACGCAGAGTCCGAATTACAGTGCGATTTTTCGATCGTTTGTGAAGTTAGAAACCCTAAACCCTGGTTTAAGAGAGAGGCGCAGAGCTCCACGGTGGAACGTGGACGCGTCACGTTACCGCCTTTCGAAAGACGTAGTTACCCTTGTGTTGATCTGCTTCTTACAGGTAAGTCCTGATTCGAAATTGGCTCGGGTTCAAATCTAAACCCAGTTGGTTTGTTTGCTTCGAAAAATGCTTTTTTGGTTAAGAAATAGCATTTTTGAGAATTTAAAACTAAAATTCCAAAAGCTTTTGAGTGTATTTGTTTTCAGATGGTTGACGAGATTTGAAAATTAAGTGTAGAGGACAAAACGTTTCTCAAACTCTGTTTTTGGAGGGATTTAATGAAAAAAGAAAAGATTTCCTTGAAAAAATAAAATTATTATTGTTTAAAATATAAAAGAATTTCAAAAGAGAATTGAATTTGAATTCCCTATATTAAAAGGGAATTGGATTTGAATGAATCTAAACCCGATTTTGAAATATCCACTCAAATGGTTCGAATTGAAGAATCTTTTATTTAAGGAAAATGCTTTGTATTCTAAATAATGTGTCAATAGTAATTTTGAAATTAATAAATATATTTTATTTTTTTATTTAGATTTTTAAAAAGAGTTAATATAAATGATGCCATTTAATAAATTAATTTGATAATTTAATCTCAACCTACTTAGCATTACTTTATATTTAATCGCTATATCATTTTTTCTATAACATCTTCATAATCACAAGGTATAATTTTTTCTGGTGAATAATACCAAGATCATTTGTGGTTTATATTTTAGATTAGTCACATATTTAAAACTGAATTAAATAATTATAAAATCTTTCCATCTTACCCTGACAAAAGGATTGAATTTTTTTTTATATTTTTTTCATTAAAAGAATCAAAGTCCTTTGACCCGATATCATCAAACTACATACATGATCTAAGTTTTATTTTATTTGTTTTTACTTTATCTTAGTTAAGATTTTTTAAAAATGAGAAATACGAATGTCACTCGTGACGGTTTTGTAATGTGATCGGTGCATCAAACTACATGTATATTACAAGAAATTATTTTATATATGATATAATTATTTTTACGATTTTAATATTTTATAAAATTGATATGAGAGTTTATTATATACTCAAAATCATAGAGACATGCATGTGGCAATTTTATAAAAGAACTTCTCCTAAACTACATGCATCACACATTTATATGATTTATATGCACCTATGAAGATTTAAAAGCAGTGATATTTGATAATTTAAGTCTAAACATTAGATAACAGAGAGCATATATTTATTCATAGTAGGCAAGGCCATTTTAGGCCTTTTGGCTTAGACAAAGTACATAAACAGAACGCATAGATATGGGGAAATTCAAACACTGCCCTTGATGGCAATGCTATAGCTACTTTGGATATCATTGTATCTATCCCAGAGCATGACTCCTCCATACTTCTGGGAGCCCTTAATGAACGGTGGAATTTGTGAGATGAGTACTTGCTTTGGTATGTAACCACTGCCGGCTGCTGCCTTAGATGCCGGAGGCCCAATGAAGAACAGCCGAGCTGGTATTGATGATGTCCATTGCTCCCATGAGCTCTTCAAATTGCTAGCATCACCATCTTTAAACTCACAATAATTGTTATAAAATTGAACCCATACATAATCGAAGAGACCAGTTTTCAGCGCGCCATTGAGCCATTGATCTGGGAACGGACATTGCGGTGCTGCCGTTAAGTACACTTTTCTTCCTCCATTGCCAAGCTCCGACAATCTCCGAGCAAGCACAGCATAGTGACGTTCACCTCTCTCGATGTCAAAATCTTCTCCATCTAACACAGCATTACCGAGCGGTCTAAATTTTGCGTGGCCGCCCAGGAAATGGTTCCAGAGGTAGTCGGCGACACCACCGGGCATCGTCCTCGGAGACGAGGGTATAACTTCCGTGACCTCCGCCGATCGATAACATGACCTTGATTCCTCGGTTTTGGCAATTTTAGATGCTATTGGTCAGTTTTAATTTGGCAACCGCCGGACGGTGGGTCACAGTGACCGGCTAAGTTGAGTTGAGGAGTCTGGCCGTTGCCAAATGTTGAGAGGAATGCTATGTTTACGATCTGTTATAGACAGGTGCTGCATGTGTCTATTAATTTGCCTTCATTCTCATTTTGTCCCCAGTAGACCACTATTCGACCGCCGTCCGATTTTGACACCAAGGCAAGCAGTATGATCAGTAGGATTGAAAACGCAAATGGTGAACAAAGTTTGATACCCATGATGGAGGAAAAGAGTTATCGTATTTTACTCGGATTGAGCAACCTATACACACACACACACACACACATATATATATATAGAGAGAGAGAGAGGGACAGAGAGTGCTTAGTAGTAGGGTTGTTAGTATCGGGTTTAACCTAAACATGATTATTAATTCTAATTTTTAGATTTTATACATAAATTTTTTTAGTAAATAACTATATTTTTTCTTATTTTAATTATACAATAAAAGTTTTAATAATTTTTCTTAATTTCTCTTTTTAAAAGAAATAAAAAATCATTAAAATAATACATTCAACATAATTTAATTTTAAAACTCATAAAAGTTAACAAGTTTTTAAAATTATAAAAATATAAATAGTAATTCTCAGAAGTAATTCTTATTAATCTAATTATAAATAATCAAAATATAATATATAAAATATTAAATTCGGGTTCGAGTTTGGGTTTGGATTTGGGTTTTTAAAATTTCAATCCAAGCACAATACTAATTTAGATCAAATTTAAAAAAGTTTTCCCAAGTTTAATATAAAGTATAAAATATAAAATTCAAATTCTTAAAATTTCAAATCAAAATCAAATTGAGTCTGGATTGGCCTGCCAAACACTCCTCCTGGGTAATCTATGAGTTAAAGATATTTTGGCTTGGTTGGCGAATCTTGTGAACATGGTTTGCTTGACTATGAAGACAAGACTCGTTGGACTCTATTTAACAGACCCGATACATTATATATTACATATTTAAAATATTTGGTGTATCGTTGACTTATTCTTGTAATCTTCTAAATTAGGATAGCTAGTTATTTAGAATATTTAGTTTACTTATTTTTTGGCTTTCTCGATTGTATATGCATGTATATATATTTGTACATTCTAAATGAATCATATTCAAGAAATACATTTCCATTCAATTCTGTTATAGTATCAGAGCCATTGGCTCACGCCTATACCAAAGCATAATCCTTTTTTTTTTTTTTTTTCTTTTTTTCCTCTTTACCATTGTTGCTTGCTTATTGCTGCTGTCACCATGGAATCACAGTCTTCACCAGTGCCTGCCTCCCCCTCGGCCCAGTCCATAGCCGCCGTCGTCACGGTTCAACCGGTCACTACAGATGCTAATCCAACCAATCCATGCATCACGTCAACCATCATTGCACTCAATGTTGCTGCGCAAGCGCCATTGAAGCTTACCGCCTCGAATTATTTTTTGTAGCGCCTACAATTCTTAACTCTTCTCACCGGCTATGATTTGCTCGGATTTGTCGATGGCACCCACCCTTGTCCTGAGCAAACCATCACGGTCAATGGCGTCACAACCGTTAACCCCTGCACATAACACATGGGTCCGTCAAGATCAACTCATCTTGAATGCTATACTTGGTTCGTTGTCTCCAACTTTGATTCCCTTTATTGCATCTGCCCGAACGTCTCGCGATGCTTGGTCGACCTTGGCCCTCACATATGGTAAACCGACGCGTGGCCAAATAACCCATTTGAAAACTCAACTAAGTAACCCAATCAAAGGCTCCCAAACGATCACAGGGTTTTTGCAAAATATCAAGACAAAGGTGGATGACCTTGCAATGATGAATTCCCCAATTGACATCGAGGATCTTACCATCAAGATTCTTAATGGTCTTGATGCAGACTATATAGATCTTGCCAATGCTATTCAAGCCCGAGAGACAGCGATTTCCTTTGAAGAACTGCATGAGAAGCTCCTCAACCGCAAAGCCCACCTTGCCGCCAAGAAGGGTAACCAAATAACCCTCCCGGTTACCGCCAATGCAGCTGCAACGTCTGGACCACTGAATAGGCCGCATAGTCGCCCCTTGGGTTCGCCCCAACCTCGTTTTTTTCGACCTTCTGGGACGTGGACTCCCCGACCACCACTGACACAGAGTCAACGTGGCCCTCGTCCTTACCTTGGGCGTTGCCAATTGTGTGAACAACAAGGACATTCTGCTAAGAGGTGCCCAACGCTCATACATTTATCGTGGATTGGTTCGGTGGCACCCCGGACTCAGAATAGGCCCGGATATGCTTCTCCTCAAGCCAACACTGCAGCCTATTCCTTCGCTCCATCCTCATCTGAATGGATTTTAGACTTGGGTGCCACACATCATGTGACAACGGATCTTGCTAATTTCTCCCTCCATTCTCCATATGAGGGATCAGATGTTGTCGTCGTCGGCAACGGTGCAGGCCTGGACATTACTCATATAGGTTCTCTCTCTCCATCTTATAATCCTTCTTCGCTTAAATTTTCAAATGCCCTTTGTGTGCCTTCAATGAACAAAAATCTGTTATCTGTTTCCCAACTCTGCGAAACTAATAATGTTATTGTTTTTATTCTACATAACATAACGATTCACGTTCCAAATTTTTCTTGATACTCAAGTGGATTAATTAAAAATAAGAGGAATAAATTATGAGGTTTACATGTGAGTGTTTGTTCAAAAGGTTGGTTCATAATATGTAGGTTAGCAAATGGAAATGGAATTGGGGGAGAGGAGCTTTTTCCTTCTGAGTTTTTGTTTCCTTTTAATTGGTTGACAGGTATTATTAAGTATTTCTAATTATATTTCTTATATGACGTGTTAAAATTTAATAATTTTAAAAATTATATTTAGTAAAATTTAAAATTATTATAGCTTGATATATTATATTAAAAATATAAATTAAGGATACATAATATTTTTTTATATAAATTGTTTGACAATTATGCAAATTTGATTGAACGCGTGATTGATGGAGCAAAAGGATGAGCTCCTAACTCCTTCTGTATCGATTGCATTTGTCTCATCAGATAAAGGACATTTTTGGAGTCCCACTTTCATGTTTTCACGTGGTGGGAAAAAAATTGGGTAGTCCTGTACTAATGGTATGTTTGGGGCTACATGGCGGTTTGAAATCGCAAAATCATCACATGATTCTTTCTTACACCGGTGACAGTTCCATTAAAGAAAGACAGGTTGATTCGTGCTTTTTTTTTTTTATTTATTTATGTTGTTCCAATAAATATTCTTGATGCAATATACATTGCAAAAGTATACTTAATAGTATTAGAACGTCGTCGTGGAACAAAATAATAAGAGTTAATCTTTCATTTTAAACGATCATAACTTTGTATATAATTGTCTGTTTTTCATTCATTATCCCAATTCAAAAAGATTTGTTCGAGGTTTGTGACATTATCGATAGATTTCAAAACCAAAATCAATCGTTTAAAGGGTCAAACGTCAACTTTTACTATTTTTTAATAACTTTTGATTTTAGTCGAATATGGGTCAAATAAATTTGAATCTTGTATCCGTTGTCACTGAGTGTCTTATTTTGGTTGTATTTCAGTCTCAAAAGGTTTTAGATTTTGTCATTTTTTTGGTAAAATTTGTATTTTTATTTTATTTTATGCCTTTTAAGCCACTAGAGTTTTAGGCTTATAAATATGTTAATTTGTAAGGAGAACGCCGGTTTTTGAGTGATAATAAAATTTTCTTAAAAATTATTTAACTTGCCTAACTCTTGATATTTATGAGAATCAATGAGTGTTAAATGTCTTTTGTTCTTCACATCTTTTTGTGAGTAAGATTAATAGGTTCAAGAGACGATCGTAATTAATTCTTTCAATATGTATTGCATCAATCCTCTAAGATAAAATTTGGGGCAAGTTGAAAATTGTAGCATTTGTTTGCCAGAATACTCACTATTGTGAGAAGCGTTTTTAGAATTATGGGATTGATTTGTACTTTTAAGGCTTGACCATCCCACTAGCCATATCTAATACTTTTAATGATTAGATTGATATTCACATGTATAACAAATATGCAAGAAATATATGATTGCATATGCACTTATTGATTTCACCATTAAAACAAAACTTCTTTTCGTATGATGGGAGAAAGCAAAATGAAACGTTGGTCTAAAAACATTTTTACATTTGTACGATCCAAAAATATTTTTTATGATACGTTACAAAAAGTTCGACTTAATCAGATAACCTAAACACGTGCCAAAAAGTTAGTTTTCTTAATATATTACGGAGAGGGTATACCGAGGTTTATTTCGGTATACCGACCTCGGAACGATAGAATAAAGAAGCGACAAAAAGAATGACAAAAGTCTTATGATTACATTGCTATAGCCTGACAGGCGGAGAGTCCTAGCCCTGCCAAAAGGAGATACAGGTTTGAAAACTATTTTTACAGGTACACGTGTAAAGGGAGCCGTGAACTTTGAAAGTTAATGTGAACATAATATCCACCGCTTGTCAAACAAATTAACCGCTTCTCCATACTATAAATACCACAATGAAGGTATGAAGAAAGGATCTGCATCTGAATTATAATTTATTAAAGGCTCAAACCTTTGATAAAAGAAAAGAAAAACTAATTTAACCATCGGAGAGGTTATCCACCGGAACCTTTCCCAGGTGGCTTTTATATGTCGGTTCTTTTCAGGTACACAGTGACGAACAACTCCATGACGAGCCAAAAATAGCTGCATCATTTTACATTTGCACAATCCGATGACATTTTACATTTACACCATATGCTTTTATCTTTGAATTTATAACAATAATATTTTAAAATATTAATTTTGTTTGACTAAAATTTTAAAATTATTTAAGTACATTTACAAAAGAACAAACTTATATTGTTTTTTTTTTTTTTTTTTGTAAATGTAAAAAAGTATGTTTGCTAAAAGTTCTATAAACACCTTTTTTTTTTAAGAAGTACTTGACATATTTTTCAGTATTTAATTTTTAATTTATTCAATAGTCCCTTATTTTATTTTAATTACTGAGATGTTTTGTCTCTCCAGTGGCCTGCCAACAAATATTTTTAATTATTGGTATATGGGTTTTTATATATCAGGAAGTTTTTTTATTTAATATCATGACTTCAACTCTTAGCTACATTCCTTTTCAAATGTTAGGGCATCTCTAATAGAATCAGAAAAATACTCTCTCTTGGTGGATTTTTGTACTATTTTAGGCCTGAAGATTAATAAATAAAAATTATAAAAAAATTCAAATTATTTGAATTCAATTTGTATTTGATTTGGTTAGAGATTTGTGTAAAATTAATTCAAAAAATAAATAAATCAAATTTAAACATATTTTGAATTTGAGTTATACTCGAACTTAGTTCAATAAATCAATAAATAATCTAACATTATATAAAAATTTAAGTTATTCAAACTCAACTCATAATTAATTCAATTAAAAACTCGTTAATTATACTTATAAGAAATTAATAAATTAAGTTTAAATATAAATTAAAATTTATTTATTTTAGTGAATAAAACTTAAATAATTTAATATTTAAATCGAGTCAATTTGACTCATTTATAGTTTCATTAAAATAAATAAATAAAACATTTTTTATTAAAATAAATAAATATAATAATTTTTAGCCGAAAATAATAGCCGGTGATGTGGGGAAAAAAAAAAGGTAATATAGAACCAGTAGTCGAGAAACATCTCGAGAAAGCTGGATTTTGGTACATTCCAGCTTATGGAATCTTCTCGTGCTATCGATCTTAGCCTAGCCGTTTCATTCTACACGAAGCACCAATAATAACACGCCACATCACGAGGTCGTTCTCTGAAAGGTCAACCATAACGATAATATTTTCAGTGGCCCCAGAAACCAATGACAGCACAACCGTAGGCACACGTATGCAAGAAGTATCCAGACAGGTCACCGGTTGGAAACACTCGAAAGGTCTCGAAAGCAGTAGAAGAATTTATATTTTCCTTCTTCTGTATCTCACATATATATATATATATATATATATATATGGTGCCATGGTCATAACATTCAGTTCTCAGAAACAAAACAAGAAGAAGAGCACGACCGCGTAAAAGAGAAGAGGCAAAGCTTTTAACTTTTCAGTTTTGGGTTTGCGGACCGATTTGTGCTGATAACTGAGTCATTCGGATTTGTGGAACCGTTCGGGTGGATCTCTTTTGTGAAAGCAAACTGTAAGTAATTTCATGGCTTTTTCCATGCTTTCTTTTTTGCATTTGAGCTCTACTACATCTATTGTTTCTTTGTGATATGGGTTCTTGATTTATTCCATCTTTTATTATGTGCCCGTCTTTGTTTCTGTGGGTGGGAATCTTCAGAAGTATGTGTTCTGTCATGATGATCACATAGATTCGTTGGTAGTCTATTTAAAATTTCTTGATGACTTGTGAAGAATTGTTATTGAGGTATGAATTTATTTATTTTGTTAATGATACTTTTCAAGGTGGAATTTTTGTGGTTAATGGGGGAGCAATGTTCTCGAATATGCTTCAGAACATTGATCAGTTTGGTGAAATTGTGTTTAGGGAAAGCCATTTTGCATTCTTTAATTTGCTTGTGAGTGTGATGTGTGCATATTGTTTTAAGAAAAATGTTATGTTTATTAGGGCTAATTATTAGATTGAAACCAGAAGTTGATCCATGCTATGCTGTGCCAACACAAGAATAATTGCTCTACTGGAATAGATATGGACTCAAATTTAAAGGATTAGGCTAAACAAATACCAAAGAAATTGTTGAACCTTTCGGACAATAAAGAAATTGGTGAGAAATGTCAGTACTTTTAACTCTTTTTCTGATTTCTCATTCAGAAGAGTGTTACCACTAGTTTGATTTCTTTTTCAATGTAAAGGGTGTTACTTAGTTTGATTGGTAAGAGACAAAGAAAGCAGAGGAGCTAAAAAAAGACATGGATATATACTCCATGCTCATTTTCATTTGTCATGTGTCTAAAGCAAGTATTTCACACATTTAGAAGGATTTATGTAACTTAGATTAGAGTTGCCTCCAAACAAACCTAATAGTGTGCACTGTGCAGGCCTGGTGTTTGGTAAGAACAGTTTTTGTTTTTGGAAACAACAGAAATGAAAATGATGCAGAAAAAATGATTGGTAAGTGTGGTTGGATTATGGAATGGAAATGGCTGATAATAAAGTAGTAAACTAAAGGACAGGTTTCTTCCTTTTTAATAGCTTGGGTTTTATAAGCAGCTGAAACCAATAAAAAATTTGAGAAAAATTGCCATTTTTAACATTAAAGAAAGAACCAGTTCATGTAATTACCTTTTACATGTGTAACTAATATTAGGGTAAGAGAGTGAGATTGGTACCACGTCTCATTAGTAACTTGAAACTGTTGCTTAGCAGTATCAGTGACTTTCAAAAAGCAAGGTGGTCTTTCTCTGATCCTGTATCTGTTCCCGGCTCCGCTCAAAGCCAGAAGCTCATCTCAAACAAAAGCTATAAAGGAGAGTTGTAAGTCTTCCATTATACGTGAGACCGATTTCACATGCTCTCTGCCTCTTGCCCATACATGATTAAATAGGCTTATTGGGAAAACTTTCTTCCATATATAATGCTTGTTCGCACATTTGACTGCTGTACCTTAAAAGTTGGGACGTGGCCTTGGCAAAACAATAAGTTTGCTTCACTGTGACCTAGACGTTGCAGCTTAGAACCCTCGAAACAGTAATTTCTTCTCAAACCCTGCAGTGGAAGCCTTCTGCACGGGGACTTGGACCTTAAAAACTGGGATGCACTTGCAAGGGTGGCGGCGGGGGGGAAAGTATTAAGTTATGAAAGTTAATGTTGACTGTATTTCACTATTAACATCCTCTGTTTTGTCTCTTAAGTTATGAAAGTTCAAAAGCCAGGCATGTTTGAGATCTTTCTTTCCTTTTTTCCTTTTTCCTCTTTGTTTAGTAAAGTTTATTTAGTGGAACATTAGGATGTCCATTTTGCCTTTTCATCATCTATCTGTAGATGGATTTATTGGAATATGGATGAAAAATGCAGCATGAGAAATGGCATTAGCAAGAGGTACAGGACAACATCTGCTCATGAAATAGGTTATATTGTTTTAATTTATTCTCCGTGGTAGAAATCTGAACAGTCTAATTGACTCTTTATCTCCCTCCCTCATGTTTGTTAATGTTACCTAGAAACTCATGATTATTGAAATATTTTGGATTTATTTAGGCTGGTTTCGATCCTGTTAGGTTATATGTGATATGGGATTATTACTTAAGTAATCAGTTTGTTTACTTGTCCTGCTGCGCTCCATTTATGAGTTGTTTTTCTTTTTCTTGTTCTTTTCTTTTTCCGGGTTGCTCATGGATTTTGTATTTTTACAGATAATATTTGGTATTAATTGGAGCATCAACTCCTGGTTGTTTAACAAGTGTTAAACATTTACAAGTCTCTGACAAGTAAACTACCTGGTGGTTCTGCTTCAAAAAGGTTGGCAGACATGTATCCTTTGTACAGATTGATGGACTCGTATCCCCATAAAAGAATTCAAATGCCTTTCACACACTCTTATCATCCAAACTTTGAAGCTGTCCCACCTCAAGCGAAGGTGGATCCAGCCAGATCTCTTGGATCATACGAATCCTGGCCTTATGGTAGCAACTATGGGTATTCAATTCCAGTGGGATGTCATGGCTGTTGTAACCATTGCTACTTTCCTGGTTACTATAGTTTCAGACCTCCTTGCCCTCATTCTCTACCACCATTACCATTTTATTTTCATGGAAGTGTTCCTGCATTCTCAGAAAGCTACCCTTTTCACTGCACTCCTCTGCCACATAATTCAATGGAGCAGCCAAGATATGAATACGACAATAATGGTTTTAGAGATCATCACTGCTGTGGGAGTCCTAACCACCTCCACAACTGGAGAGAAGATACAAATGTGAAGACCCAAGAACAGGACCCAGATGTTGAAAAGAAAAGCAGTAACTCTTTGGCTCCTGTTGAGTTTAAAAATTATCCATACCCTGTTGTGTGGTTTCCTCCAGCTCACATGAAGAATAAAGAGCTTAGAAAACCAATTGAATCAAATTTAAAGGAAAGAGACGAGTATCCTCGTGATACTAATGCCTCTGGGAGTTTGAAATCTTCTGAACAGGAGCCAAGTGTCTGGAATGGATGGTTTCCGGTTGACATGAACAGCCTTGGATCTTTGAAGCATGATGGAGATGGGAAGGGTACTCAAAATAATCAGAATGAGAACAAGAGTCTGTTCCCATTTCCGATATTCTGGATGCCTTGCAAGCCTGAGGAAGTGGAAAGGAACTATCAAAGAGAAGCCACTACTGGTCGCAAATCTGTCGAAGAATCACCCTCCAATTTCTGGATTACTCCTGTGACTCTTCCTGGCAGTGGTGATAAGATAAACCAACCTATAGCAAGTGAAGAAAATCCTAGCAGTGGGTCGAGGATGATGGAGAAGAGTGCTGATCGAGAAATGATTCCTATGAAGCAACTGGAACAGCATGAGGATAAGAGGACTACCTCAGATGATGCCAAGGGAAAAGCCCGAAGCATTCCTGTAAAGCCCACTGAAGATAATGGAGAGAAGAAACCTTTTGAAAACAGTACTAAAAGACGGTCCTCTTCCCCAACTAAGCCCTCCAAGTTACCTCCTGTTTGTCTGAGAGTTGATACTCGGCCAAGAAGGAAAAATTGTAATGGTAGTTCCAGATCTCCTAGTCCTAGTCAGAAAATATCACTGGACTTTAGTGACAGTTCCGAGTCTTCCACCTCATCAAGGGAGAAAGGAAACACCCAACAAGAGTTGCAATGTTCAAACTCTATGCCAAACAAGACCAAGGAGGTAGACCCAAATAGGAGAGACAAGAAAGTTATTGAGGTTTTGGAGGGGATAACAGGGCGGGACAAGAATGAAGATTGCAAGGCTAAAACTCAGAATCAATTTCCTGTTAATTTGCCTGTTGACTCTCATGAAGAGGTTTCAATAAGCAAAACCACTAGTGAAGTTGGAATAGGTTATGGTGTATCTAAAGTTAAAGAGGACAAGGGAGCGAGAGATGCAGAGGGGCAGAAATCAGGGGAAGGAATTGAGTCGAAGTGTGCAACAGTTAAAGGCCAATCAGGTAACAGTGAGTCTGAGATTGGGGAACATAAAGGAGTGAGTAAGGTGAAAGATGAGAAATTTGAGGAAGTTGCTAAAGAAGAAAGGAAAAGCATGTCAGAGGCTGAAGCGGCTGTGATTATTCAGTCCTCATTCCGTGGATTTGAAGTGAGGAAAGGGGAACCATTGAAGAAACTGAAGCAAATAGCTCAAATTCAGGAACAGGTAACAGGGGTCCGAAGCCGCATTCAAGCTCTTGAGTCTTCCTCTGATATCCAGAGTGATGATAAGCAAAGAGTGGTAATTGGAGAAACTGTAATGAGCCTTCTGCTAAAACTGGACACCATTCAGGTATGCACACAATCATTGTTAGTAATTTGTACTGAACTTCCTTACTGTTGCATTAATTCATATTGAGCTTTCATAGTGTTGCGTATTTTTTTGCATTCATTGAAAGAGGGAAAATGATGTATGGTTGGCTAGAATAATGGTGACTTTGGAGGGTGGGTATTATCCCTATCAATTTCATGACACTGAATGTTTTGAAGACAAGATCCTTACCATTAATCCTCCAAGCTCAAACATGCATGCTCACACAAAAATTAATGCATTCTCGCTCATATGCTAGTACCATTGAAATGATTGCTAGTTACATGTTGTTCAAGCTAGCTAATTCTTGCTCTTATAGATTATAATTTTCTACTGAATGTGGTGTAACTAGCAGACTTTATGACAGATTCGTCGGTGTCCTGGGAGCTTAAACCTTCTTTTCTCTTCCATTTTTTTTCATCGTGAATAATTAGGAAATGTTATTCTGTTTAAAAAAACCTGATTCTTATTTTGCATTTCCATTTATCAGGGATTGCACCCAAGTGTAAGGGACGTTAGGAAATCCATAGCAAAGGAGCTCGTGAGCTTGCAGGAGAAGCTCGATTCTCTTTCTGTCAAGAAGTCTGAAGTGTCCACTGCCAACCCCATGGAAAATCTTTCCATCGGGCACCAGAGATGATGTTTGCATTCATGGAGGACAAACTGAGGCAGAAGAAATAGTACTCAAGGACAACTTGCCTGAAAGCAACCATGATGGCCAGTCTCAATCAGTGGAGTCTTGTCAAGGTCAGCCTCTCCATTTGACAGACATAACATTCTGGCTGCCAAGGTGTCGAAACTCCAGAGCTTATGTTGGTTGACAAAGAAGTACGTGGGGAATTTGAAGATAAAATCGATGAATTTCCAGTGGCAAAAGGTGTAGACTCTGAGGAGGCAGAATCACAGTCAGGCATGACTCTAGAAAAAGATAAGACTGAAGTACTTGATGTTGATCAAGTGGTGATGTCAGAGATGTTTAACGAGAACAATGAAGAATCGGAGCTTGAGCAGTCCGTTGAGCTTCCACTTCCAGTGATTGCAGAAAAGAAGACCGACTCTGTGGTGGGAGCCTTCTTCTGTGGTTGATGACTCTGTGCCTATGGAGAAGGATTTGGAAATAAATCAGTTGATACAAGGAGCATTTGATGGGGAACCTGCTGTTGAAGAGTCCCGGAGGAATGGGCAGATTGAAACAGGCACGGTCGAGGTCTCAGTAAGTGGAAAAGTTGAATCTAATGCATCCATTGATGCAGCTCTACTGGATGATGAGGTTGCGAATAGTAACAAATTAGAGCACCTGCCACTGGATGCACTCGTGGAGGGGCCAGTTACTGTAGCATTGGGGGATAAGATTGTGGCAGATAAAGACAAGGAACTCTTCGAGGTGCAAGCACAAGGTAGAGAAATCAGTCGTCTTGGTGAGCTTCCTGAAGTATCTAAGGTAGAGGAGGATGTTGGATCAAAGAAAGCAGATGAGCCTCTCGGGGATGCTATCCTTGAAATAGTGGAACTCGTAGTGCAACCACAAGATGTCACTAATATTGATGTGCTTGACGAAGCTTCTAAAGCTGAGGAATCTCAACAAGGACACTCACTTGTTGAACACAAAGAAGACCATTTGATAACTGATGCTGATGACAGCTCTTTGATGTTGAAACCTCAGCCAGAGCTTTCATTTGGGGATAATGAAAATTATGATGGAGAAGACAGAGAAGGCTATGAAATAACTGGCGCTGATGACAACTCTCTAGGGTTGGCTTCTAAACTAGAGGAACACCAACAGGAGCTCTCATTTGTGGACAAGGAAATTCATTATGGAGAACACAAAGAAGACGGTGTAATGACTGATTCTGATGATAACTCTTCAAGGTTGAAAGATAAAGATGCCATTTCTCAAGAGAAAGCAGAGCCTATTGAGCAAGTCGAAAAATGTAGTGTGGACCTGAAAATCGCTAATGGAGAGGATCAAAGCTATGCTGGAGGGAAGGCTGGAGTCTACGGAATTTGAATCAGTTACTGACAAAGATAAAATGATTGACCAGCCTTGTGGGTCCAAAACTGCTGAATTAGTCTTGGGGGTTGTGCAATGGTCTCCATCTAGTGGAGAGGGAGTCGAGGAAAATGGAGAGCTTTCCCTCATGTCACCTACCATTAGCCAGGTTTCCCTTGCAAGTAACATGGTGTCAGAAAGTGATAGGAGGTTAATTGAAGAGAATGAGAAGCTGAGGGAGATGATGGAAAAGCTGATTGAAACTGGGAAAGAGCAGGTAATTGCCATATCCAAACTCACCGGCAGAGTTAAGGATTTGGAGAAGAAATTGGCAAGGAAAAAGAAACCGAAGACTAGAAGGATCAGTGCAGCGGGCCTTGCAATGTAAGAGTACTATCCAATGCTTGTGTTCCTTGAACATATGTACATATGTTAATGTAAAATGGGGTAGAGCCTCATATCTACAACATGTAACGGTTTATTCTCCTAGTAATGTTTGTTGTAATTTCCTTCACTTGTTTTATGGTTCAGTGGCAGTAGTGTGTATTTGGCTGCCGCTTTTCTATTATTATTATCATCATTATCATGGCTGCTTGTTTTATGTTTACGCATATCCAAACAATGTATTGTGAAGTTCTAGCTTCATCTTTCAGCAGAAGTGGTCAATCGAATTCACCTTTATATTTTTTCATTCTCACAATCGCTTTTTATTTTGTTGGCTTGCTTGAACTCTGAAACTTTTGCTGAACACGCTAAGACAAAAATAACAGCAGAAGTTGTTACCTTTTTGCTGAAAACAAAGTAACCTCAAGATCCCCTGCATTGCTACCAACCAGATTACAATGATCCACCCAAAACAACGGGGAGGTTGGAGCATTTGGGACACAGAACTTGCTTAGAAACCGCCGGCCTTGCTATAATAGAGGTTCCATGAAAAAATATTGAAGTCACGACTCTGAATCATCGGTACAAAAAATAACATTGAAAATCACTTTTATCCATTTGAAAAGAGTATACTTTGATCCGACACCAGTTAAGAATTAAGTAGATAGTGGGATTAATGCATTTCTCCAAACACACTTTTGTGCGTTGGGAGAAGCTCTCTAAAGGCAATGTGTAGCCATTAAGTGTGGCCGTTTGAGATAGTTTTTGTGCCTTAAACGAAAATGTGACGACCCGAGTTAAAATTATTGGTGGTGCAGACTGCAGAGGTTGCATCTTATGTATCAGTGTCACCTCTTTTGCATCCCTATAACACAATGTGACTCTTGTACGTCTCTCTTTTTTTTATTATTATTAATTTCTAACATTAGATCTTCTAATAAGCCAAATAGATTTTGATAAAAAAAAAAAAATTAAGCAGATATGAAGAAAAAAATTATTGAACCACAATCAAAATAGTAAACTAGTTCTATTTATAAAAAAGGAAAGAAAAAGAAAAGTAAACAAGTTCTTCTATTGAAGTCTATAGGATAGAAAGAAACCTATTCCCAATCATGATAAATGTAATAATTGTTTAAAATTAATTAATGTAGTTAATAGAAATTATTATTACCTTAATTCAATAACCTCATCATTTATAAAAGACTAAGGAGCGTTATGCATTATTGCGGTTGTAGCAAAAAAAAAAAACATTAATTAAAAACTTTTTTCTGGGCATTTTATTTAAAGAAAAAATTTCGACTGAACTCCAAGCCACTCTGCAAACAAACAAGCAAGTTCGGAGCATTTCTACTGCCCAATCTTCCTTTAAATAGTTGCTTTTACTCTCTCTGAGTTCTCAGACTCGCACGCCTTGTGCTGATCAAGAGTTCAGAGAGAGAGGAACGGACAGAGGGAGGGAGAGTCACTGCATATCGATCCCCCCCCCCCCCCCCCCAACTAAAACATCTCTCTCAATGTATCGTCCTTTGTTTCTTGATGAGTTTCTTGATTCTTGAATCATATCAAAGCCATCATCGGAGAAAAAGAATTCAAGACAGGTCTGAAGACGCATGGAAAAGGAAACTCATGTTTTGGAGATCAACTTGATCTCTGCTCAAGGTCTGAAGACGCCGTCCGCTAATCTCCGCCGGATGCAGACCTACGCACTCGCCTGGGTCGATCCCTCCGCCAAGCTTCGAACCCTTGTTGACCGAGTCGGCGGCCAAAACCCTACCTGGAACGACAAGTTCCTCTTCCGAGTCGCCTCACACTTCGTTTCCAGCGAGACTTCCGCCGTTTCCGTCGAGATCTATGCCGTTGGGTGCATTAAAGATCATCTCGTCGGCACTGTCCGCTTCCTCCTCAGCAACTGCATCTCCGGCGCCGTGACCGGCATTCCTTCTTTCACGGCCTTGCAAATTCGCCGCCCCTCCGGCAGATTCCACGGCGTTCTCAATATTGCCGCGACATTGTTCAACGGCTTAGATTCCGCGGCGTTCACTGGCTTGTCGGCTGTCTGTTTTCGTGATCTGATGCGAGAGCGTCGCCGGCATCTCAGCCGGAAAGGATCAGAGAAGATCGCGAGATCCTCTGGTGGAGAATCTAATGACCTTTCGTGTGGAGACTCGGATGATTTCTCGGACGGTGCTAATTCCACCACTTCCTCCTCGTCAGCGACATCAACATCAACGGCGTTGAAGGAGTGGAACGGAAGGTCCGATATCGAGGAAAAGAAAGACTTGAAATCAGACGGTGCAGGAATGCTTTGTGGATTGATGCTTCAGAGGAAGATTCATCGGCGCCCGTTCGATCAAAACTCAGTCTTCAATTTTTAGCCGCGTTGCAGGAAAAGCAGAAATTGATTAGAAATGCAGATCATTCAGAACTTCAAAGTTTTCAGGGTTCAGCTTGTTGAGTGATGGCAGAATTGATGAACGGTCGAGATCATCTTAATTAGCACAATTCGTGTACCTTCAGTCCTACACTATCTCTTCCCCACATCTCTCACTCTTTTCATCGAGAGAGAAATTTGAAAATTAGTTAGCCGTTATTTTGGCTGTTCATCGTTATGTTAGTTAGTGGCGTTCGCGTTAATTTCCATTGTAGCATTTGAATTCGAGTTTGTTTGTTTGATACGTTGGAATTAAGAACCAAACTTTCACATGTGGGCCAACTGAAGCCATATCCAATCTGAATAGTTCGGCCTGCTGGAATCAATGATCTTGTGGGCTGGACTGGGCTTTACCAAGGCTTTAGTTTCCAGTTTGAATTTGGTATGGGTTTGAATCATCAATCATCAATAGTTTTGGAAGGGAAGCAAAGTTTACCCAAGCCCAATTGAGACTGGGTTAGGCCCAGAATATCTGGTTGTGTCTAGCTGGGCCCAAATATCAAAGAGGTTGTACACATACCATTTTTATTACTAGAAAAATAAAAAATTTATGCACACAGAGACAGTAATGAAATTGTGGGTATAGCACCACCAAATTAAATAGTTGGGTGGATAGAATCCGGACTCTTCATCATAGATGTTTGGGTGATAAAAAAATTTCTTGTGTGGGCACTTTTTAATTGAGGTGATAAAAAAAGTCCTTGTATCTAACTTACGAAAACTCCCAATGCTAATGAGAGGCCACCCTTTACTTGCAACGTTTTTTTATTAACCAAAAGAAAATATGAGTATAGCAAATATGAAAATTAAAAAAGTAATATTTGAATATTTATGTGATATTTATCACATGAAGTAGATCTGTTACTGAAATCAGGATAATGAATCCCACCCCATCTAATTACATGAACCATGAATTCGTGAAATTATAATCGAATTATGTAGGATAAATTATACTGACATTTCCTAGGCCTTTTGATAATTACATTAATTTTTTTTAATATTTTTAAAATTACACTTACCTATTCTGTTTTATCTGACAATATACAGATACCTTCTTTTAGTCAATTTTTTTTTTTCAAAATGACAAACTATCTCTTTCATTTTTTTTTTCAAATTTTGACCAATTTATTTTTTATTTTTTAAATAAATTTTAATAAAAATTTTAAATTTATTCTAAAAAAAACTATTTATCTTAAATTTATTTTTAAATAAAATAATAATAAAAATCTTTTGAAAAGTTTTAAAAAAATTGGTCAAAATAAAAAATAACAGGAATAATTTTATCATTTTAAACAATGATTAAAGAAAAAGTATTTGTATATTATCAAATAAAATATAAAAGATTAATATAATTTCAGATTTTATAATAAAAAAATTAGTATAATTTTAAAAATATTAAAGAATTTATTGTAATTTAAATTTTGACGAGATAAGTTACAGTGATCAAATTTCTACAACTTTATCAATTCCTATAATAAGCCTATTTACATATATTGCGCAAACTAATGCAATCACAGAGATTCGGCCAAAACAGCCAGTAATTTATCTCATTATCTATTGTCCGAAAAGGAAGAAATGTAGTGCAATAGACTATTGAATAGAGTGATCTGACAAGCAAGCCAGCAAATAAATGAAGGTAGGGTGACCATACATTAATGATATATACGTGTTTGCCATAGGGTGCGAGTAGATGTTGCGAGTGGGGATGTGAATTAATGGGCACAAGTGACACAGCAGAAAATCTGGAAGGACGGAAGACAGCATGCTGGCGGGTGTAGCAGTGCAAGCGCGGAGCACAACATGATTGATTGATATCAACCAATCACAGATCGACATGCCGATGACACAGGTACCAAACCACGATGGATACAGATCGTACAAGTTTTGAATTCATAGAATCGACAGGATCTGACGTAACGACTCGGCTGTGTAAACAACAAATACCACGTGTCCGGCCTATATTATTTAATACCAATATATATATATATAGAGAGAGAGAGTACCACTAGCGTTAGATTGAGTAATTTTTGAGTGTATTGGTTAAATAAACTAAATTTCCGAATCAAACAAATAATAATATACTCATTTGGATGAGATATGTAAAAATATAATTCGAAATTTTTTTTAATCAATTTAGTAAAAATCATAGTTTTGAATTTATTATAATCTTGAAAAGTATAATTTATAAATTAAATTAAATATATTACTTATAAAAAAACTGAATTTTTAATTTGAAAATATTCATTTTAAAATTTATAATACTGAACCAAAAATGAAGGAAGCAATGTAGAAGATATTTATTGTAATGTAAATAGCTTTGTTGAGTTGCAAGTTATTTTGATGCTAGAGGAGCAGAAAGAATGGGCAAATAGTTTCACCAATTCAGGAACACTGGTTTTACTTTGTTTTGTAATAGGAATTTTGTTAACATGACTTGTGGAGGCCTGATTTTTGTGATGTTATTAGTATGTGATAAGATCACAAAAATTTAACATTCCTGACTTACTAAAATAGTCGTCAAGCATTGATGTTACATTTTTTTGATCAGTGGGGGCTTCCGAATTCTGTTGCCAGAGGAACACTCAAAGAAACGGATCAGAGCGTCACCGATTTAGCTCCGGCGATAGCCTGCTCCGATGATTAAGTCAATAAAACTGAATTGAAAGATTATAATTGTAAACAAGTGAATGAGCATGAAAATAAAAGGCACACCCTAGGGCTTTATTTATAGGCTGCGACTTCCTAAGTTGATTATGATTTGGAGTCGTGAAAGTAGAGATTTGATCATAGGAGAATGACAGTTACCATGTTGAACTTTGTTTCCTTATTCCGAGGTTGGAAGTCTATGAAGGCGGTGACCAGTTCAGAACCCCTTCTTGGTTACATCAGTGCTTGAGGCGTTAGCTCTGAAGACAGCAGTTCTGGAGGCCAGCTCTGAAGGCAGCAGTTTTGGAGGTAGCTTTGGAGAAGCTAGATCTAGAGGTGGTGTACTATTCAGTACCCCCACTGTTCTGGATAGAAAAGCTTTTCTTAGTCTGTATATGCAAGTGTACTGTACACTGGCATGTTTGAATTGGTCTGTCACTTTATGACCCATCAAGCACACATTTTCATCGTTTTAAGGCCGGATTTTCTCAAATAGAACTTTTGTCAATTCAACTTTTAGCCAAGTACATTTTTTTTTTTTATTTAAGAGAGAGAGTAAAACTAATATTTTTTGTTTCTAATTTTATCAACATTTTGTTTGGGGTAGTTAGATTTATATGTTTTTTTTTTTTTTTTTTTTTTTTTATCTTTTGCAAAATTTGAAAGAATTTTCCCCCCTCAACATTAGAGTTGAAATGTGTGTATATATATACACACACACACATACACACACATACATATATATTGCAAAATTTGGGAGAGTTGTAGCCCACCAAGGCTTTACCTAGTTCGTCCTTATACAAATATTATGATTCAAAAATTACTCGGAAGCGTGGCTAAGCAGTTAAGACATTGAGGATAAAATTTAAACGTTTCGAGTTCAAGTTTTTTTATATGTCGATCGTTGGTAATTAGAGTTTAAATGATGTGTTTGGCTGTCATGAAAATGGAGATTTAGTCTGATATGTGTAAACTAATTCAGAATATTCTCTTACTAATTTATCAAAAAAATGATAATTTTATAATTCAAAAACTTAAACTCAACGTGTTAGTAACAAAATTATGATGTTCTCTATGTGACAATCAAATTTTCTAGCCTAACAGATGTGAGACATGATATTACAATATGGCTATTTGTGTAACCTTTGTGTTTTTTCCTTTCAAAATCTAATGGTAACATAACACACTCCCACATTAAATTGATTGGCTACATATATGGAGACTGAATCAACACAATACGGTTAAAAAATCAGGGCCATTCGGTTATAAGTCTTTTATTAAAATTTCAATTATAATAAAATTTAACTTTAGTTTTTATAATTCAAGAAGTTTAGTTAACTTTATGAACAATATAGTTCTTAAAAAAAGTTATCAAAAGACAAAAATGATTTTTTGTAACCATGGAATAAGAAAGAGATTTTTATTACTAAAAAAGATAATCACAATCCAATCCACTAATCCTTTTATTTTCGGCACTGAAATTAAAATTTTTAAATATCTATAATTTCGAATATTCATCAAAAATTTGATACAAAATAAAAAGGATAAACAAAAAAGATAAAAGAAAAAATAATAAAATGTTTTTAAAATAATTCTTTCAATCCAATATGTCCACAATATATTTTTTCTATCTAAAAGATTCAAAAAATAAACTTTTAATACAAAAGTCCAATTGTTAACTTTCATTTTAACACCGTTAAAAAATATTATTAATTAGATCAAAATCACCTTCAAAATATATTTTAAAAAATATTAAATAATAAATACAACAAATTATTCAATAAAAATAACATAACATTTTATTATTTATCTAGAATGCCTAAAAAATAAATTTTTACTTTATAAAATGTTATGATTGTTTGGGATTGAAAAATTTATTTTATATACTTTTTCTTCTAAAATGTATTTTGAAGGTCGTTTTAGTAGAATTAGTAATATTTTTTAATGGTGTTAAGATAAAGTTAACAATTAGATCTTTTTGTATTAAAAGCTTCTTTTTTTTTTTGACTTTTTAGATAGAAAAAATGTATCATAAATTTTTTGGATTAAAAATTTGTATTTTAGAGACTTTTTAATATTTTTTCAAGAATTTTTATACAATATGAAAATGTGAAATTATTCAGTAAAATTATAATAAAACAAAGTATAAACATACATATGTTTATGGTGAAATATAAAATTATACAATATGAAACTGTGAAATTATATATTAACGAAAAAAAGATAAAATAAAATAAAACATAAACATATGCATTTTTATAATAAATAAAATACTGACATGTAAAATTTTACAGAACATTTAATGAAAGAAGTGAAGATCAATAAATAAAACACTAACATGTAAAAATTTACATAACATTTAACAAACAAAGACCTTGATGTATTCACTATAAAAAATATAAAAAAATGTATAATACAAAATAAAATTTTAATAACGACTAACGAATAATTTTTATAAACTAAAAAAATTAAAAAAAATGAACAAAATAATATATAAATAATACAATATTGCATGAAAAAAATTATGAATATAATGTGTACAATTTACATAAAACTAATATGAAAAAATAAAAAATAAAAAAATATAATCACATACCTGATTATGAATAGAATACAAAATAATTTTGTTTGTAAATGAAAATCCGATGAATAATTTTTAACATAAATTAAAGTTGAGGTTGTAGTAAAAAAAAAAAGAAGAAGATAAGGAAAAAAAAGTGATAAGATCTAAATAGATAAGGAAATTCACAATGGAGAATAACATAGAAAAGATACATTTTAGAAAAAAAATACTAAAAAATATATAAATAAAATTTTCAATCCCCAAAAAATCAGACATTTTATAAAGAAAAAATTTAATTTTTAGGCATTCTAGATAAATAAAAATTGTTATGTTTTTTTTTTTTGGATGAAAGAATTTGTTGTATCAATTATTTAATATTTTTTAAAATATATATCTCGAAGGTTATTTTGGTTTAATTAATAATACTTTTTTAATAATTTTAAGATAGAAGTTAACAATTGAATTTTTTTATATTAAAAGTTTCTTTTTTGGATCTTTTAAATAGAAAAAAATATATCATGGACTTTTTGGATTGAAAAAATTATTTTAACGACCTTTTAGTATTTTTTTCAAAAAAATAAAGAAGTGATCAAGCTCAAGAAATTCAGTCAATGATACCAAAATTAAATAAGGAATGTATTCAAATTCAAATAAAAAATAAAAAACTAACCAAAAATAATATCAATCAGTGAAGAAAATAAATAAAAAAGTCAATCTAATAACATAAAAGGATAATAAATAAAATGAGTAAATTAGTCATTAAAAAATATATAAAAAATAACATGTAATCCATAAGTTACTTTACAATGAAAAAAAAAATGTCATTTATAACAAAAACGTAACTAACGTGGATTAACTAATTATAAAATCACTAATACATGAATTGCAGACCAATTAACTCAAAAAATAAAGGGAAAACATTTATTTGGTTTGAATTAGTTTGATTAAATGATTTTTTTTATTTGAAAAATAGTTTTTACAGAATTTAATTAACATATAATTACTTAATTGATAAAATCATAATAAAATTTCGGGTTGATTATTTTTTAAACATACATATGCTTAAGAATTTAAAAATTTAGAAGAAATTCAAAAAAAAAAAACTTTAAAGAAACTAAAGTTTATAATGTCTTAACCAAGCATAATTTTTCACCAAATCATTTATATTCTAACTAATCATCTAAAAATGATGTATCTAATAATCAAAATCTTACCTAACATGTAACCTAAATAACTTATATCATGGATCTGTTGAATCTAAAAGGCCCCACGATGTGCAACCATCAATGGTGTGCAACTTTTTCGCTTTTAGCTTAACATCCACATATTTTTCACATTTTAGGTGATATTTTTTTTAAAAAAATATAATAATGAGAGGGAAATTTTTTTATCCAAGTGTGTATGCACCCAAGTGTTTAAATTTTAAATTTAAGTTAAACTTTGTCATCCCAAATATGATATCGATCCTAAAATAATTCATTTATTGACTAACCTTGATTAGACATTTCCCCAAAGAACTAATTTACTTTTAAACCCTATTTGCATGATCAGAGGTTTGCATTATTTCCCTTTCATGAATTCATAGCATCACTTTCAATGTTTGGTTCTCTCTCTCTCTTACACACACACACACACACACATATATATATATATAAATATAAATATAAATATAATATAATTTGAAATGTATTTGGTGGGTTTTCTCCATAACAGCTAGATATTAAGCATAACAAGACAAAGCATATAAAAAATTATGAAATTGTTTGAGAGGAGATATCATCATATGAGTTAAACTATTGGTAGTGAGACATGACTTAATGTGCAGAAAATGGCTTGGCTGGAAAGGGGAATTCAACTGGGATTGTAACTACCTAATCTTTTACTTCTCTTTAGTACATACACTTTGCAGTTTGCACCACTTTGTGTTTGCATTAATCAGGAGAGAAATCAATATAAATTTCATTGTGTTTGTATTATGCAAAAAGGCACTATTAGCGACACATGCAGTGCGTCGCTAATAGTGGCAAAATGCGTCGTTAAAGAGATTTGGTGACGCATAATTGGGCGTCGCTAAAAACGTCGTAAATAGTTGCGTTGGCTAATAGTATTAGCGACGCACACATCCCTTTGTGTCGCTAAAGGTAACTATTAGCGACGTTCACTGTGCGTCGCTAATAATTTTGATTGTGCGTCGTAAATACTATACACGAATACAATGTGCGTCGCTAAAAGCTACTATTAACGACGCTTGGTGTGCGTTACTAATGGTATCTTTTAGCGACGCTCATTGTGTGCATCGCAAATGGTATCTTTTAGCAACAGCTCAGTGTTTGTCGCAAATGGTATATTTATCCGACCTTTAGCGACGCTTGTTGTGCGTCGCTAATAGGTTATAGCTAATCTTTAGCGAACGAATTTGAAGCGTCAGCTATAAATTGATTTGTTAGTTTTTAGCAACGCATTTTGTGCGTTGCTAAAAGTTTAATTTTTTTTCTTACATTATTTGTTGTTTTATTCCTATTTAAACCTGTATCAATCACCTTGATATACAGTAAAATTTAAACATTCTGAAATAAATATATATTAAAAAAGAAAAATACATTCATATATATATATATATATTATACTAATTAATTAGTTACATTTGTAAAAGTACAATTTAAGAATAAATACAAAAATTAAAAACTTGTCTCAAAAAATGTAACTACAGATGTCGATGAAAAAAAAAAACAGACAAAAATAGTCAGTCCCAATGCAAGACCTAAAGACTCCCGGCGCAATAATCCCGATCAATATGAAATAAAGATCAAATGATATATATTAGAATGCTTATTAAATATATACGAAAGTGAATATATTTTTTTTCTATGCATAAATAGTAAGAACGGCATAAAGTAGCATAAGTTGCAAACCATTAATCCGAACTGATTGCCCTAAGTTTTCGGTATTCTATTTTGTCATTTGTGAGGTGTGTGATGGGGTATCGAGATAGTTAGGCGGATATCCGGTATTTTGGTCCTTAAAAATCCCTAAAACCCGCTTTTTCAGAGTAAAAACTTGCATAAGTATCAAACTGTTGATCCGAATCAAGTGCTGTAAGTTCGTCCAAGTCTATTTTATCATTTGTGAGGTGTGTGATGGGGTTTCGGGGTTGGTAGGCGAATATCCGACATTTTGGTCTGTCAAAACTCGAAAATGGGCCTTTTGGAGCAGAAACTTGCATAAGTTTTAAACCGTTGATCCGAACCGAGTGCCGTAAGTTCGTGCAAGTCTATTTTATTATTTTTGAGGTGTGTGATGGGGTTTCAGTGGTAGTTAGGTCGATATCTAGTGTTTTAGTTCGTCAAAATCCCAAAATGGAGCCTTTTTGAAGTAGAAACTTGCATAAGTTTCAAACCAGTAATCAGAACCGAGTGTAGTAAGTTTGTGCAAGTCTATTTTGTCATTTTTGAGGTGCGTTATGGCGTTTCGGGGTCGGTAGGCTGATATCCTGGCATTTTGGTTAGTCAAAACTTCAAAATTGGCCTTTTTGGAGCAGAAACTTGCATAAGTTTCAAACCGTTGATCCGAATCGAGTTTCCGTAAGTTCATGCAAGTCTATTTTATCATTTTTGAGGTGTGTGATGAGGGTTTCGTGGTAGTTAGGCCGATATCTGGTGTTTTGGTCAGTCAAAACCTCAAAATGGGCCTTTTTGGAAGCAGAAACTTGCATAAGTTTCAAACCGTTGATCCGAACCGAGTGTCGTAAGTCCGTGCAAGTATATTTTATCATTTGTGAGGTGTGTGATGGGGTTTCTTGGTAGTTAGGCCGATATCCGGTATTTTGGTCCGTCAAAACTCCAAAATGGACCTTTTTGGAGAAGAAACTTACATAAGTTTCAAACCGGAGATCCTGAACCGAATGTAGTAAGTTCGTGAAAGTCTAGTTTTTCATTTATGAGGATGTGTGATAGAGTTTCGAGGTCGGTAGGTGGATATCCGATATTTTGGTCCGTGAAAACCCCAAAACTCGCCTTTTTGGAGTAGAAACTTGCATAAGTCTCAAACCTGTTGATCCTAATCGAGTGTTGTAAGTTCATGAAAGTCCTATTTTATCATTTGTGAGGTGTGATGATGGGTTTTGAAATCGGTAGGCAGATATCCGGCATTTTGGTCTGTCAAAACTCGAAAATGGGCCTTTTGTAGCAGAAAGTTGCATAAGCTTCAAACCGTTGATCCGAACCTAGTGCCGTAAGTTTGTGTAAGTATATTTTATCATTTTTAAGATGTGTGATGGGGTTTTGTAGTAGTTAGGCCGATATCCAGTGTCTTGGTCCGTCAAAACTCCAAAATGGGCCTTTTTGGAGCAAAAACTTGCATAAGTTTCAAACCGGTGATCCGAACCGAGTGTAGTAAGTTCGTGCAAGTCTATTTTGTCATTTGTGAGGTGTGTTATGGGGTTTCGGGGTCGGTAGGTCGATATCTGACATTTTGGTCAGTCAAAACTCCAAAATGGGCATTTTTGGAGTAAAAACTTGCATAAGTTTCAAACCGTTGATCCGAATCAAGTGCCGTAAGTTCATGCAAGTCTATTTTATCATTTTTGAGGTGTGTGATGGGGTTTTGTGATAGTTAGGCCGATATCCGGTGTTTTAGTCTGTCAAAACTCCAAAATGGGCCTTTTTAGAGCAGAAACTTGCATAAGTTTCAAACCATTGATCTGAATCGAGTGTCATAAGTTTGTGCAAGTCTATTTTATCATTTGTGAGGTGTGCGATGGAATTTTGTGGTAGTTAGGCCGATATCCGGTATTTTGGTCTGTCAAAACTCCAAAATGGGCCTTTTTGGAAAAGAAACTTGCATAAGTTTCAAACCGGTGATCCGAACCGAGTGTAGTAAGTTTGTGAAAGTCTATTTATATCATTTTTGAGGTGTGTTATGGGGTTTCGGGGTTGGTAGGCCGATATCCAACATTTTGGGTAGTCAAAAATCCAAAATGGGCCTTTTTGGAGCAGAAACTTGCATAAGTTTCAAACCGTTGATCCGGATCGAGTGCCGTAAGTTTGTACAAGTCTGTTTTATCATTTTTGAGGTGTGTGATGTTTGGTGTGATCGGATTTGGTTCAAAACCCAAATGCTTTGGTCAAACCGGTGATCGGAAGTGCCGTAGATATCCATTTTGAGGTTGTGATGGATTTGTGGAGTTAGCCGATATGTTTGGTCCATCAAAACTCCAAATAGGCTTTTTGGAGCGAAACTTGCCTAAGTTTCAAACCGTTGATCCGAACCGAGTTCCGTAAGTTCGTGCAAGTCTAATTTATAATTTTTAAGGTGTGTGATAGGGGTTTCATGATAGTTAGGCCGATGTCTGGTGTTTTGGTCCGTCAAAACCCCAAAATGGGCCTTTTTGGAACAAAAACTTGCATAAGTTTCAAAGCCGGTGATCCGAACCTGAGTGTAGTAAGTTCGTGCAAGTTTATTTTATAATTTTGAAGGTGTTTTATGGGGTTCTGGGGTCGGTAGGCTGATATCCGGCATTTTGGTTTGTCAAAACTCCAAAATGGGCCTTTTTGGAGCAGAAACTTGCATAAGTTTCAAACCGTTGATCCGAACCTAGTGCCGCAAGTTCGTGCAAGTCAATTTTATTATTTTTGAGGTGTGTGATGGGTTTTCATGGATAGTTAGACCGATATCCGGCATTTTGGTTAGTCAAAACCCCAAAATGGGCCTTTTTGGAGCAGAAACTTGCATAAGTTTCAAACCGTTGATCCAAACCCAGTGTAGTAAGTTCGTGCAAGTCTATTTTATCATTTGTGAGGTGTGTGATAGGGTTTCATGGTAGTTAGGCCAATATCCAGAATCTTGGTCCATCAAAACCCCAAAATGGGTCTTTTTGGAGCAGAAACTTGCAAAAGTTTCTGACCAATGATCCGAACCGAGTGTCGTAAGTTCACTTAATTATGAGTTGAGTTGATTTATTTATCTAAAATCTATATTTGAGACTGTTATTAGTATGAAGTTTAATTAATTTGGGTGTTCTTCTATAATTATTTTTTTTTCATGAAAAAATGTAGAAGAGTTTTGACTCTTTTATTTAAGACAATATAAAATAATTAAGTCTTTCCATTATAGATCAACATGAAAAAGATGAAGAGCTAGTGTGAGCACTTAAAAACATGATAAGACATGGAATGACTCATATTTCATTCAATGTCTTAAAAAAAATATATGTTAATGAAAAGTGGGACCCTATGTTTAGCCATGGTTAGCCCTCTATTTATTAAATGATTTTGCAAGTATATGAGAGGTGTATGTATATTTGTGTGTGTGTGTGTGTGTGTGTGTAATAGATGGTATAGCATATAATATTTATATAAAAGAGAAATATAATGTGAAGTGTTGTATGTGGAATACCTTCTGTCATAAAAGATGTAGCTTCTTTGATCTCATGTGTTACATAGGGTTCCCTTTTTATCTTACGAGCTAACTCCAAGTAGAAACTCTTTCTCGCAAGCACTTGAATCAAACACACACACATTAAAATGCATGTCTTCTATATGCTCAAATACTTCAAAATCTCTGAGACAAAGGCCATGGTGTTGCGCAAAATTATCCCAACCTTTTCGGAAGTAAATAAATCCTTTGGCACATTTACCAATTTTAACATGCCATGACCCTTTACAACTTATTAGAATTGCTTCTTCCAATTTTACTTCACCTAGTTGTCCACAGAAAGCCGGTGAAATGCATTGTGCAAATTTGAAATTCAAAAAACTATATTAGAGTGATTGAGTCACTATGAAATGTTGCTACATTAAGAAGAGAAAAGACACTTGGATTGACCACACACACACACACACAAAAACACTAATATACATACATATATATATATATAGAGAGAGAGAGAGAGGACATACAAGTTCTGTAAGGAAACCAGGCATCTTGACCTTGAAGAAATGTCCTAAAAATGGGAAGCTTCCTTTCCATCCGAGAAGAGGACATATGCTCACCCAGTTGGCAAGTATGACAGTCAAAACAGAGAAGAAAATTGGAAGTCCTTTCATTGTCCAAACAATCCCCATCTTATCCATAACGAGCTACCATTATAGGGTAATGTTGAATGATCAAAATTCAAACTAGGAATATGGATAGGATCCTGATGGTCAAGTAATTTCTATTCATTTAAAAATGGTAGGCCAATGGTTGTTAATGGTTCCAAGGGTTGTTATCAATAAACTCTTACTTCTAATTTCACGAGATATAAAATCATGTATTAATATTCAAGTCAAATACTACATACATATTAACGATGAATAAAAAGTTAAAATACCTAATGAAGACATTAAAATACTTGTAGACTAAATTTCTAATATTATTCATAAGGATATACTATCCAAAAAAAATAAAATGCCTAACATTTTAAAGATAAACAATGAACATCTACAAAATATATTATATCAGCCAACCCAACTAACCTCAATAAATATTCATCTATCCATGTCTAAATCTATTGGTATTGATACTTATCAACTATTATGATGCATATATATATATATATATATAGAGAGAGAGAGAGAGAGAGAGAGAGAGAGAATCAAATTCCCAGTAGGTACACTATTGTCCCCTTTATGACGCTGACCATCTTGATACTTCATGAAATGCAATAATTCCCCCATCTAGTGGTCACAACTACTCAATTATGTAATGTATATGATATCCGACTTTAGATATTTGACGTGCCCAAAAGTGGCAGTGCAGGTAGGATTGGGACAGGTAGGCTTTTTTTTTTGTTAGGTGCAGTCTTGATCATTAAGTTGAATAAAAATGATTGAAATTGCGAGATAAAAAATAATTAGTTCATCTCAAAGTATTAACTAAGTGCAAGACTTAATTTTGGCTTAATAACTCATAATTTCCTCAATAGTTTAATACATGACCAGTTGGCCAAATACGATATCACTCAATAAAATTTAATTTTCAAAAATGAATTCAAATCAAAATCCAATAAAAAAATTATCTTTTTGTATTATCAAAATTCTTAAAAAATCAAATCGTAATAGCAATCTATAAGAAGAAGGAAAGGCATGCACTAAACCCTAAGTTACGATTTAATCCGTGATTGTTTTGCAAAAAAAATAAAATGCCTAACATTTTAAAGATAAACAATGAATATCTACAAAATATATTACAAAAGTACAAGATTTTATATATTATCAGCAAAAAGAGAAGACATGATAGAGTGTATCTGATGAATTAGCTTCAAGTCCTAACAAGCACACAACATATATAGTGCAATATATATATATATATATATAGATATATAGACAGAAAAAGTAAAGAGTTCGATCATCTGCCTGAAAGCAATGAAAGGTCATTGAAGATCTCTGAACGAAGTGAGAGAGATGGAGAGAGAAAGAGGCTACATTCGGCCGTTGTCGGAAGCAAGGAGAGACAGTGACAGAGAGTGAGAGAAGAAAAGCGAAGAAGAAGAAACATCGTTGATATAAAAATGAGGAAAATTTTTTGCGATGCGCATCATGCGTCGCTAATACGTTAGTGTGCGTCGCCCAAACTCCACTACGACGACGTCGTTCAATTAATAAAACTATTAACGACGCACGATGTGCGTCGCTAATAGTCCATTTTTGGTCGTGAAAAGTTGCACGCCTATTTTTTTGCATGGGAAACGAATTTTTTTACTCCTTTTAGCGACACAAACCTTGTATGTCGCTCATAGTGTCCTTTAGCGACGCTCAGGCGTGCGTCGCTGATAATGAGCGTCGCTAAAAATAGTATTTTTTGTAGTGATTAGTAGACGATAAATTTTATATATATATATATATATGTATTTAGATTAGCATTGGATGGCATATCCTATTGGATTTATTCTCTTCCTTCGCTTGTTTTAAATCATTGTTGCCAAACTTACAGGTTGATTTGAAAAGGGAGTTTTTTTGTTTTTTGTTTTTTCTAGTTACATCACTCTCTTCATTAGTTAAGCCCGTAACTCATATTGTTTACTAGACAATCTCAATCTACATGCGCTTTTTAACCAAGATTTCACTTTATTTTCTTGAATATTTAATTATTCACCTTTTAGTGTTAAGTATATTATATTATAAGAAATTTCTAAATAACATGTATAAATCATAAGCATGCGAATACAACAATATTTATGAATTTTAATTAAATTAGTAAATAAACAAGACAATCTCAATCTACATGCGCTTTTTAACCAAGATTTCACTTTATTTTCTTGAATATTTAATTATTCACCTTTTAGTGTTAAGTATATTATATTATAAGAAATTTCTAAATAACATGTATAAATCATAAGCATGCGAATACAACAATATTTATGAATTTTAATTAAATTAGTAAATAAGTATTTATATGGTATATCAGTTGACATATATTAATCTCCAAGATCCTCTTATTCTTCAAGGAGATGAGAAAGACTTCTACACTATTCCATGTCTTATCATTTCTAAGTCTAATGAGAAAAGTGTAATTATTGAGTGAGAGTAGTTAGTGATCAACTCCTACATTTATTTTTGAGCATTTATGCTGAACTTCTAGTTTGTGCTGCATATATATATATATATATATATATATATATATATATATATATATATTGAGAGAAGTTTATCATCTTAGATAAAATCTCAATCTCTATTAACAATGAAGCATGCAAATCTTAACCTGTAAAGTACTATTCATAAAAAAATCTACATTTAACAAACCAATTTATACAATGTTCTACATGACCGAGCATAGTTAAAGTGCATCGAACTCAATAAACTATTTTGATCACAACTATAACATGAACTTCTCTGATCAACAAATATTATTAGTAATCAAATGTTTTATAAATAAAATATAAAATATAATGAGATATGCTAAGCCACTTTTAAGTGTAAAACAATTTTACATACATACATGCATATATATAGATGTATGTATATTCACATTCCACAATATTCTAAAAATCAGGTATAGAGCCTATCAACTACTAGATAATTGAGTTGCTCATTGATATCCTAAAAGTTTGGTCAGGCTACAGCTCATGATACACGCATAGATTATCTTTCTGCTCATGCACGACTTTCTTGACTTTATCAATACCAGATAAGTGCATATGCTATACACGTGCTTGGTCCCAAATATTATACAGTATCACCAAATAGTCCCAGCCAATAAGTAGATCAAAAAAAATTGTAGTATTCACCAACCTTCTGTACCAGGAAAATTCCTGAATGGTTTAATAGTATTTTATTATTTTTAATGTGATATAATTTATATAATAAAATATTATTAAAAAAATACATTGTCATCTAATATATCAAATTTATTAAAAAATATCTCGTATACCTATGATTAAAATTAATAACAAACATATTTGGTGACCAATTTGTCATCTTTCTTATATGCTGTGTACTAACATTAGGTGTATTTAAATTTTCTTTATTATGTCTTTTATGATTTAAATGAAATGTGTATTATAAAATCGGTACACGTGCACTAAATTTATTCATTAATTCTATTTTAATAAATGATAATAGATATCGATTCCGAAATTACGAAAGACAAATTTTGAGTGTGAATTGGAGTCGATACGATGAGACTTTTACATTTCTCATCGTATAGGAAAATTATTTTGACAAGGCAATTTTGCAGATTCCTTGAGACCTTGCAATGGATTTTGACGAGATAATTGACTCAAGCTAATAATAAATTTGGATTAACAAAATTTCACCAATACCGAAATTTGGACATTAAAGAAAAGTATGGTATAAAATTTGAATATATTATACTAAAGTCCCGTTTGGCCGAGTGACTTGGGATTAATAAACTAGTGTTTGCAACAAAAGCTCCAAAAAAGAGCTTCTCCTTCAAATGCTATAAACCAAAAGACACTAAGTAAGAAGAAGGCAAGTTGTATTTTAAGTTTTTAACCCAACAAGTGTTTGTCCACACTTTTTATCCTTATTAAAAAAATATTTAGAAAATTTTGAATTAAAATCTATGAGTGGGATTTGAGTTGAGGTGAGATGAAAAGTTAGTTAACCACCAAAATTAGAAATGGGACCATAGTTAGGTGAAGAACGCCTATTGGTCCAGGAAACGGACCCCGGAATTTTCTTTTTCTTTTCTTTTCGTCCATTGTTCCAAGAGCAAATGGCAGAAGAAAAAGAAAAGAAAGATTTCCCCATTTGGCATCTAGGGCAACCTTGTTAGTGTTAGTAACGTATATACCCAAAAAAGAGCTAAAATGAACCAGGAGGAAAGAAGGTGGTGGAAGAAAGGTATTGAAGTGGAAATAAATTTCAAAAAATGGAAAATAGGAATTGGAGAAAGAGTCAAGTAAATATTAAAAGGTGTAATGAGTAAGACAGCATTATTTGCCTTTTGATTCTGGCCAAAATCCCAATGTTTTCTCTCCCCCAGTCCCCTTTAAAATCCATCAATCCTTTGAAAAACACCTCCACACCCTCTCTATCTTACTATCGATAGAGAGACCGCCATATAATGGAGAAACCGCCTTTCTATTTCATTCAAGTGCCTGTCGTTTTTGTTACTGCATCAAACGAACGAAAGGAAAGGAAAGGCAAAGAAACAAAGAAACGCATTTCCCTCTCTCCCTCTCTCGGCTTTATCTTCTTGGGTTTTTAGTTTTAACATAGGAATGTTTATCCACTAAATCGAAACTGACCCATTTCAGACCCCTCCACAATGTGTTGGGAACTATCTATATTGCCCATTTTATCTCTCTGTTCTTTAATATTAATACTATCTGACAAGACGGTATTCATCATTCATTTTAACGTTTTACCCATTTCTCTTCTAAATCCAGAGGGTTCATTTCAAATCTAGAAAGACTTATATGATCAGTGTAACTGGAGGAGGGTTTTGCATAGACAACGTAAGGCCCTGTGACCATTAAGGTATGTTGTTGATTCGTTTCATTTCTTGAAGTGTTTCTGTTGTCTTTGAATGATGTTTTGTGGGTTTCCATTAATCTGGCCGTGTTTCAATTTGTTATGTTCTTTTGGTTGTTATTGCTATTTTCTTTAGTGTGTTGGTGGGAGTTTGATGTTTGACTGATAGCTCTATATGGTTTGATCTCCTATCTAACATTATTTTATTATTTTTCATCACACCCATTTTAGGGTTTGATGTCCAAAAATGTGCAAATGGTTGTTTTCTGTGAAGAAAACATGGCTTGTTTTTGGATTGACAGTCTCTTTGTGGTAATTTATATGGTGAAATGGGTTGGTTTTATCACATTTATGTGTTGCGCTCTTTAAATGCCTTTTATCCTTTAGTCTTCGTGGTAACAAACCGGTGGTTTTCATTTTCCTCTTTTGTTTCTAAGGTGATTGAATGTGATCCTTATTTACAGATAAGCTTTCAAATCCACATATAGTGTTGCTTACTTGTGTGGTTGCTTGGTTTTCTTAATCTCATGTTGTCACCATCTGGGTTTTCAGCCAAACTCATATTATGTAAGAGATACTATCTATACTCTTGAATCTATATTCATTCATCTTGTTTGAGATAGGAAAACTCCTTCATTTATTTCATAATCTTATTAAATCAGTGATAAAGTTTGTTTAGTTGTAGGTCCTGATTTTTTTTGTTTTTAAATTTTATTTATTATTACTGTGGGAAAAGTTTTTTTTTTTCCTCTCCTTTTTTCTTTTTTTTTGCTGTGGGAAAGTTGTTCTGGCCATTTATGTAATATAATACATTTGTGTGTGTGTGTGTATAAATATATATTTGAAAGTGATTTGAGACTATTCCTGTTAAACGTAAGCCCATTGGATGAATTTGGATTGTATTTCATTTGTTATTTGTGTATATATATATATATATATATATATATTTATTTTTTATGCTTTTTTGAGCTTTCAATGGAGGAGGAGGCAGCAGGACTGTGGCCTTCGTAATCTAAGATTATTCATAACTATGTGGTTCTAGTTACATGATATGCACATGTCAAGTAGCCAAAGTTGGTGATATCTCATCTTTCATGAGTGAGTTTATTTTTTCATGTTTCTGAAATTGTTTTGCATTGGACAAATCATCCATTTCCTCAATTCTGATATTTTTCCAGGTGATTTGAGTTTAGATTGGTCAAGTCTCAGGAATTTGATGTGTCCCCATGATTTAGAATAATTTTTTAGTTGATCCATTCTCATGATGAACTTTTATTAAGTGAGATGAAACTCCAATTTGTTTTGTTTGTATAATTCAGTTTGAGTTTCTTTCGTATATTCAGGTATTTTGAACTCTTCTTAATCATGGAGGGGGGAACATCATGGGTCAGTCATTGCTTTGATCACACTGCCAGAGACATGGGGGAGTTTGACTCATTGTCAGAGCTCAGTGATGAAGGCCATAAAGAAGTTACTTCAGTTTCTGTGAATTTAATCCTGCCTGATGACTTGTTGGAGAGGATCTTAACCTATCTTCCGATTGCAAGTATTATCAGAGCAGGTTGTGTGTGTAAAAGATGGCATGAGATAGTTAGTTCAAAAAGGTTTTTGTGGAACTTTTCACATGTCCTATCACAAAAACCTTGGTATTTCATGTTTATAAGTTCTGTTGATCCAACTGGTTATGCCTATGATCCTGTCCTTCGCAAGTGGTACAGCATCCAGCTCCCCTGCATAGATACACCCAATTGGTTTATCGCTTCATCATGTGGTTTAGTTTGCTTCATGGAAAACGATAGCAGAAGCAAGCCATATGTCTGCAACCCAATCACCAAATGGTGCAAGAAGCTAGAGGAGCCACCAGGTTTGAAAATTTCTGATTACAGTGCACTGGCAATCTCAGTGAACAGGGTATCACACAATTACAATGTTTCAATTGTGAAATCTAAGCAAGTGCCAGGAAATTTTTTTCAATGGGATCTCTCGATACATATTTATGACTCAAAAACAATGTGTTGGGTGACCCCTTTGACGGAGGTTCTAACAGGGTGGAGAGCAGGTGATGAGAGTGTGATCTGTGATGGAGTATTGTACTTGTTGATTTACTCAACTGGGGGTGGCACGCCAGTGAATCGTCATGGCCTTATAACATATAACCTCTCAAGCCGCTCACCGCATGGTTTGCTGATGAGGACTTTGATTCCAGTGCCATGTTCTCTTACGTGTGGCCGTTTGATGAACCTTAAGGAGAAGTTGGTAATGGTTGGAGGGATTGGGAAACAAGATCGGCCTGACATAATTAAGGGGATTGGCATCTGGATTCTTAATGGAAAGGAGTGGCAAGAGATTGCCCGTATGCCACACAAGTTTTTCCAGGGATTCGGAGAGTTTGATGAGCTTTTTGCTAGCAGTGGTACAGATGATCTCATATACATCCAGAGCTACGGAGCCCCAGCTCTTCTTGTTTTTGACATAAACCGGAAGCAATGGAAATGGTCACAGAAATGTCCAGTGACAAAGAGGTTCCCGCTTCAACTCTTTACTGGCTTTTGCTTTGAACCCAGGCTAGAAATTGCTCCCTGATTTTGTTTCTCATTGGATTTGAGGTGGTGGTATTGACTAATTTGTCTGAGTTCTTACTCTTTTTTTCAGTTATCATGAAATGTGTGTTCCAAATGGTTTATAGAATATGTATCGGCTGATAAAGCTGCTCATTCATGAAATGGGAATGTTATTCTTCGCATTCAAAAATACATTAGGAGCAAATACAAGTGCAACAATGTTTTATAATAAGAATTGATCTCTGCCTTTGCCTTCCACTATTTCTATGCTTTTAAAGCTTCATAGTTTCCTGCTGCATGTTTCTATTATCTACACAATCAGAGTTTTTATAACTTCCTAATGTTTGTGAACCTTCTATCGAAGAATGTTCATATTACCAAAATATATTTTTTTATCATGGAGATTTCAAATTGGTCATTTACTTTTTTTCCTTTAAAATACACACACACACACACACATATATATATATATGGCTCGTATTATATACTTTGTCCTCTGTTTAGAGTTCAACTCTTTTAGAGACAACTATATGCTTTCACACTGGAAAGTATAAGTTTACAAAATTCTTCTCCTTTCATTTGGTTATTACATTCATATCAGAATGGTAAAAAATAAAATAAAAAATTCAATTTTTCCTAATGTTTTATAAATTGACTTTTCAAAGCATACTCATATTTTGGGACATTCCAAAAGGAAAAAAGACTAAGATTGAGAGAGAGCGAATATATATGTGTGTATATGTGTATGTATGTTTATCTACCCTGTTTATCTAGTCGTTTACTGTATACCCCCAGAATCCAGATGTCCACATCCGATTTCCCATTGCTGGATCTCTTTCAATTTTCATTGAAAAGTTTGGGGATGGTGTTTCTTCTGTTCCTTTCCTTGATTTGGCCATACTTGTATCTTAAATATCAAAATCTGGAGTGGGTGCATTTCTCTTTCCCTAGACGAGGTTTTCCTTTCACAACCCCAAAGTCAAGAATTGGGGATGGGCTTCCATGCTGGTGACTTAATAAATTGCCCATTTTTAGTTTTTTTTATTACTTCTTTTTGGTCCCTCTTGGCTCATCAAATTGGGTGGCAAATGATGGCATTCGTTAGGTTTGGGCTGGGAATATTATATGCCAGCATGTACTCCACATGGTATGGAAATACCAAATGGCATATGTCATTCTTCTAAGAGGCCATTGGCTTGTTTTATTCACTCTAAATATGGCAGTAGAAATGATTCTGATTTCGTTTTTTGTTTTATCTGGTCCAGAGTGATTTAGGCTGAGATATTAAACTGGTTGATATGGGTTTGGCCATGGCAATGACAGTGCTTACCTTCTTCTGCCAGATTGGTGAAATTATCATCTTTGATATTATTGAACTAAGGATGACAACGAAGCGAGTTTAGAATTGCAAAGTCCTTCCCTAAATACACCGGAAATTTTTTTATTTTATATGTGACCTTTTATTCTACTATTGAGAACATGATACTTCAGAAATACTGAATATTTATTTCAGAAAAAGATCATTTTACCACATTATTGAATAGTATTCATCAGAGTTTTTATATTATTTGTTTTATTTTTTAATCATGGTCAGCAACGTAACGAGTCTAATGACAACTCAAAACAAAAAAAAAAATATTTGCAGTGTATGTGGATGACATTAGCCTTGTTATTTATTTAATAAATTACAATTAATTATGTGAAATTATTGTGATAGTTATGTATCATTCCAACTGGCTGTGGAAGTATTGAGAAACCTTCTTTTTTCTTTCAATATTAAATTTCTCTTGAAAATGAAAGAATGGAAAGTATTGGAGGGAGGTGTGATCCAAGGAGTTTTTTTTTTGGGTGGGTAAAAACAGAATTTCGGTTAAAATAAGCTTAAGACATGATAAGTTTTTATCCCCATTGTTGTCTCTCTTAAAATTTTTCTAAAGATTAAAGGAAAACTGTCAGTGAAATCCCAACTTACTCTCCTTTACACTATTTCATCAATTCCATCAATACGAGCATTAAAGAGCTCTTTTTCAATAGAATACAAATGATTTACAAGGATATAAAGTTTAGGTAGTGTGGGTTCATGGTTTTTCTAAAATTTCAATCATTTTTTTTTATTAAAAAAAAAAAAGGTATTACCCTTCCTCTAAAAATTTTCATGCTTTTATAAATAAAAAAAGATCTGAAATTCTAAATTTTAATGCCCACAAGTTTGTTGATGAAATGTATTAAGCTTTTGAGATTGAAAGCCATTGAACAGTGAAGTTTGTGAGTGTTTCCTATTTACAGATTTCATCAAATTAAACACAGATGAAAATACTAAAGGTAACTTCAAAAGAAAAAGATTTGGAGGTATCATTAGAAATGCTTCAGGACATTGGCTGAAAGACAACTACAACTTTGTTAGAACATGAAGTAGCCTAATGGCAGAGCTATAGACCATTGCAAAAAGCCTTGAAACTCATCGAGAATCCAAGAAACACAAAATTAATCATGGAATCCAAGTGCCACCAAACAATTAACATACTAACTTCTTCCTTTAATTTGGAGAACAATTCTATAAAATTATTCAAATATAAGTATTTCTTTTACTCTTTGGCATCCAAAAAAAAATCATTTTTTTGGGATTCATATCCTCTTAACAATAAAAGGTTAAAGTTATAATTAGAATTAATAATTAATAAATTACTTTGTAGTAGTAAAACTTTAATTTATTTTTAAAAATATTTAAAACTTTGAATAAAATCAAAATAAACAAAACTTGAATTTTTTTTATATAAAAAAATTAAATTATCTAATGAAAATGCACCGGCCTAACCTACGAATTTTCAATAATTCCTTGTCAACCTCTTATCGCCGAGTGTCGCTCTCTCAACAAAATAAACAGATTGGCTTGAAAGATATCCAACCCCACAACACACAAAACCCCAACTAAATATGGCGCGAAGAGTTCATGGACCACTCTAAAGGCCAATTAAGGGCACCCGTCAAATCTTAGTGAAACAACCCACTGCTTTAAAGTGTCTTTAATTTCTCGATATTCTCAGAAGCCAGCTGACAGGTAATCTTTCGGTGTTTCATGTTTTTGTTCTCTAATGTTGTTTGTTTCTCTTATGTTCATTGAATGTGTTTTTTTGATAGTGAACAGAGGTTTACAGGTGCTTTGAATGTTAAAGTAATTACCCATTTTGTTTGAGCAGTGAAAAGTTCCGTTTGCATTGCCATTTTCTTGTTTTTGTTGTATAATTTCTGACTATATTTTGTTCATGGTTGCGAGATTTTTTTGTTCTCTCTCTCTTCTTGCATTGATTTGGGTGAATTAGATCAATTAATTGATATTGGTGTTAATTTTTTTGAGAATTTAGAAAAATACCAATTAAATATAAATATGATTTTCCTTTTTGGTTCTTAAGATTGATATTTTTTAACTGATTTTGTAACACTTCTAATATAAAATTCTTTTTTTTTTGGTTTTTATCACAGGCCATTTTGTAGTACAATTAAATTTGAGGAGCAATCCATCTTACAAGTAAAATCAAATATTTCGTTATCTTCCAAAAAGGGACTGTTTGAGAGCATGTCTATCCAAAAGATTTATAGATTAATGCAGTGGAAATTTGCACACTAGCTGTTTGATAAATGATGGTGAGGCAAGCCTTAACTACATATACATACTATGGAGATGGAATTCTGTTCCGATTGATAGGTTGCAATGCTAAAAGGTTGCTATAGAGACGTTAAAGTGGATTATAAATAGTTGCTACCTACCCCTAGATCTTTGAAGATTGGTGAAATTGAGTAGAAACTAAAGCATCTAAGAGGAGAACTCGTGTATAAAAGAGTTGGGATAAAGGGTTTACAACTTAAAAAGTCTGGTAATGAATGCAAATATATGGGACTATCAAGATATGTCCAAGTTATGTTGCGACTTATGTGTTAGACTGGAAAGTGCTTTTTTCATATGTTACTCTCTCATCCTTGTATTTCGTAGTCTATCATTTAGGGGAAAAGGTTAACTATTTCATTCTCATATGGTTAGTAGTATCTATCTCTTATTTGCAGCTATGTTGTACTTTCATGTCAAAGTTCACATCTTTTTGCCCTGGTTTGTTGCCTATCATGATTGTAAGAAGAGTTTGACGATGTTCTTTTTTAGGCATTTGGGTGTACCCACCAAAGCATGATGTTTCAAGGTAATGTGTGTGGAGGTTGGGTATTTATGGTTGTTACGATCCTAAATAGTTAAAAGACTTGATTTCACGCGTTCCACTAGTCCTAGGGCTTTTGGCGTGGTGGAAGCGTGGTGGTTTGTTACGATCCTAAATAGTTAAAAGACTTGATTTCACGCGTTCCACTAGTCCTAAGGCTTTTGGCGTATTGGTCAGGTTCATAACAATTGGTATCAGAGCAGGCACCACGTCACGGGTTCGAGTCATGGAAGGGGCGACCTAGAGGCTGGATTAAAATGCCTTGGTGTTATGTATGGGCATAGTACCAAGTCATTGAATACTGATAGTTGGATGGAGCCACCAAAAGAGAAAGGGCTATCAACAGGTCAGTGTCGATAGAGTGGGCCGCCGTGGACGTCAGTCCGAAAGCGTGGTGGTTTGTTACGATCCTAAATAGTTAAAAGACTTGATTTCACGCGTTCCACTAGTCCTAGGGCTTTTGGTGTATTGGTCAGGTTCACAACAATTTTGTTACGATCCTAAATAGTTAAAAGACTTGATTTCACGCGTTCTACCAGTTCTAGGGCTTTTGGCGTATTGGTCAGGTTCATAAAAATTGGTATCAGAGCAGGCACCACGTCACAGGTTCGAGTCATGGAGGGGGCAACCTAGAGGCTGGATTAAAATGCCTTGATGTTATGTATGGGAATAGTACCAAGTCATTGAATACTGATAGTTGGAGGGAGCCACCAAAAGAGAAAGGGCTATCAACAGGTCAGTGTCGATAGAGTGGGCTGCCGTGGACGTCGGTTTGGAAGCGTGATAGTTTGTTATGATCCTAAATAGTTAAAAGACTTGATTTCACGCGTTCCATCAGTCCTAGGGCTTTTGGCGTATTGGTCAGGTTCATAACAATTGGTATCAGAGCCAGGTAATAACCCGTGACGTGGTGCTGGCTCTGATACCAATTGTTATGAACTTGACCAATACGCCAAAAGCCCTAGGACTGATGGAACGCGTGAAATCAAGTCTTTTAACTATTTAGGATCGTAGCAAAGGCTTTCCAATGCTACCCATTGATTAGTTTCCTTGGGTTATTTCCATGGATTTGGTTCATCTCACCGTGGGAGATGGTTATTGAATGGAAGTGGATGATGATAAGGGAACATAGAATTCGGAGGAAAATGTATCTAAGTATGTGGATTATATGAAGGTTTCGGAGGAGTGTTTGTATGTTAACTTGGGTGTTTTTGTAGCGGGGATCCTTATATTTGGTTCCAAGTGGAGTGGATATTGAATTTAGGGGTTACAATAATATGGTTTGTGTTTTTGGGTAAGTATATAATATGCAGTTCAAAAGGTTGGGAAATAGTAGGTTCTTTAAAGGAAGGTGCAAAGATAGTTTCCTTTCTGGAAAGGACTGATTATATAACCCTTAGTATCAGTTTCTTTGATGCATGATGCTTTTCTTGGATGAGTTTTGCTTCAAGTTTAGTGTTTACTGATATGATATCTGCTAGGCATGTGAAAATGTGCAGTAGTAAATTTTTTTTGGGCCACTACTCGGTTATTAGGTGGTTGTTCAAGAATCATAATAAAAGCATATGTTGAGGTGGTATTTGCTTTGTAGGAAGGAGCTGTGGACCTGTGATCATGGTCATCGTTTTGGTTGTAAGTTGTGAGAAACTCTTCTCTTTCGTTTGGTTTGTGGAGCAAGAAGGATATATAATATGTGAGAGGATATAATATTAAAATTAGGGATTCTCTAAAATTCTAAAGTTTTTAAATGAGTCGTTAATTTTAACATGATCATTATCCTCCCAATTTGCGAGGATCAAGTGGATGCAAACCCAAGATGAACATTATTCTCCCCAATGGCATCTTGAATTGGAAAATGATGTTTCCTTTTTCTTTTCTTTTTTGTAGTTTTGAGTTTTGACTGCTGTTGATTGTTTTCTAGGACTCGGGAGTCGGGACTAGTTATCACGTGGATCGTTTATTTTCTTATTTGAGAACGTGCTTCTAAAGGATCCTCGTAGATTTTGTACTAGAAAGAAGGGTCAGTGTGTCTATATATATATATTATGGGCATGATATGCTTGTTTCTAATTGATATTAAAATGTTCAAATTTTCTGTGTCTTTCATCTGCAAAGCATTCTGTGTCTTTTATTAATGGCCAACCGCCGATTCAAACAACCTTACTGTGTTCTTTCTTTCACACCCCCCCCCCCCCCCCCCTCTTCTCTCTTTTTTGGAACACATTGGATGAAGACCAGCACGACCTTAGCTTAATGGGTTGTCCAACTTGCCATGTTGCATGGGTCTCAGGGCAACCATGATTAAGAAGGGCCTCAATGAAGGACCATACCATATCAAACGTGAACAACAAGTTCCCATCTTTATAAGAATCTGAATCTTTATCATGCTTGTAGGTAGGTAGCTATCTTAAATCATCCCAGAAAAACATCCAACGGTCGATAGTAAATGCAACTGATTTCATCAATAGCAGGAAAAGGGGTGTGTCGTCATCAACTTTGAGGCCATGTTTGAATGGCCCTCAACAAGCGTGGGCCTCAAATTTGATTCCCATCTTGAAATTTAATTATGGTCCATTAAAATCCCGTTTGGGAGCTTTTGATTCTAAAGAATTAATTTTGAAGAATGAATTCTCAAAAATTTATTATGAAATATTCAGTTTGTTAGTTGGGTGTTTTGTAAGGCTTGTGTAAAAGTGGTGTTCTTTCACTTTTCATATAGTATACATTTAATAAAAAGTCAAAGTTGCTTAATAAAGCAGCTATTTTGCAACCAAGATTTGATGGCTTCTATATATAAATTGTGGTTTTGAATTTAAATGCCAAACACCCCTTAAATTGAAGTTCAGCCTTGGTTAATGGTTGGGCAAGAGCAAGACTTACCTTACCCATTAAATAAAATAATTATTTATAAGGATTAATTGGGTTCAAAATGAATCTAAAACACTCTATTCTAATTTATTAATAAATACAGCACCTTTATTTGGTTTGGGTTTACAAGCTAGCCCATGGACGACACAACTTTGGTCCCCTTCTGAAACACCCTTATTGGGCCAGCTAGGGCTGTTTCGCCTTGAACGAGGGCTTTGAAAGGTACATGAATAATAAGACAATATGAATATGAGCGAAAGGGGTGCGGGCCCACCCTATGAACTAAGGTTGTCTTCTCTTTCTTTGACCGTCGGTGGATAGACGTGTCACGCCCTGCTAACCGCATGATTAAAAGCTTAATACCCTTTTAATCTTCCCCAAATATCCCCCTAATTATTTTATTAATTTCTAGCTTACTTTTATTTCTTTGGACGAAGCATGACTGCATGAGAGAGAAATCAGAGATCGAATTCTAGAGAACGAAAGGAGGGGAAGAGAGAGTAGAAGGAGAAGTTGAGCAAAGGAAAGATAAGCGAGTGACAAGTCAGACGAGAGAGAGAGAGAGAGATGGGTGATGGAGTTTGAAATTTAGGGGGAGGAAAGAGAGAGATGGGAGAGAGACAAGCACCAAGAGTTTGAAAATTGAAATTTAGAGAGAGAGAGAGAGAGAGAGAGAGAGAGAGATGGAAAGAGAAGAAAAAGTTAGAGAGAGAAAAGGGGAAAAGCAGGAATTCATGGGGTTAAAGTTGAAACGCGGGATATTGGTAGGGAAAAGAGGGGGGCCTTGTACTCCTTCACCCACATGGAGACTTGCGTCTGTTCAACCAGATGGTTGTGTTAGGGAAGATCTCACATTTCCCATCACCTCCGCTGCACTCTCTGCTAGAAAGCTCGGTGCCAACCTTTGGGAGGTCCTGCCTCACCTTAAGGTGGTAAAGATGAACAAGGGTGGTGCTAGGTTTCGCCACCACCACCGCCACCACCACAGAGACAATGGTTTGGAGCTGCCCAGCCAACTGGTTGAACCTCCTGATAGCCCCCCTGACCAGGTACAATACAACTGGACCTCCTCTGATCATTTTTTATTTTTTTTATTTTATTTTATTTGGATGATAAACGGTGTGATTTCTTGTGCGCTTTCTGATTTTTGGGGCTTTTGGCTTAATGGGTTTAATTTAATCATGGTTGCTCAGTACAGTGATTTCTACTTTTCACTCTACTGTTCTTGTGGGTTTGTATTGTTTTATTTTTATTTATTTATTTTTGTAATTTGTTGGTGTTATGGTAGATATGTTTAACTAGGGTTTGTTAAATACAAAGATAATCCCTTTTTTTAGTGGCTGGGTTTTTGATCTGTCTATCATTGGTTTCATTAATTGTTACTATGTTCCTAATTGTGCAATTTCTTGTCATGTTAGCCTGTGATAGCTGTAGTTACCCATCCTTTAATTTTTGGGGTTTCAAATTCAGTTAAAAGTTGTTTCTTCTCACTCATGTGGTCTTCGTAAAGTGCAAGATACCCTAGTTCCCCTTCTTTGGTTCTTGTTCTGTTTGATTTTTTCTTGTTTTTCTTCTAGTGTGTCTTGGTAGTTTAGGTATTTTAAACAGAGAAAGGCCATTTTCTTTATTGAGTTATTCTTTTTGTTTTATCTTAACTTTGTGTAGGAAAACTCAATATTGTATTCTTAATCTTTAAGACTCATGATGCCAATAGGATTTCACAATTCCTTTTGCCATTGAACAAGTTGGTTGAAGTATATATTGTCTGCTTAAAAGAAGCGCTTGCAATGTAAAATGGGAAAGTTTAATTTTGGGATAAGCTATACTCGTATACAAGGTTGCAATTTTGTGTGTGTGTTTGGGTGCTTGGATTTCTTAGGCCCTCGAGGATGGTTCTTGACATTGACCTTTACGCTATTGCTTGATCCAGCCAGCAAGTGCAAGTGGTTTGAAAAGACATATTGCAGCATCACTGATTCAACACCATCGATCAGTAGAAAGAAATGGATGTGCCCTCCAGCCTGTCTCCCCTGCAAGTTATAGCAGCTCAATGGAGGTAATATCCCCCCCCCCCCCCGGGCATACATTTCCGGTGGATAATTTACGTTTTTACTTTCAAATAAATGATAAATGAAATGAAATTGGGAGGACATATCCATCAAGTTATGTAAATTTCATTAGCTCGACAATGTAAATGCCACGCATAACAATGCTTTTGAGTTCATTAGCTAAATGCTGTTGACAAATCCATCAACATCGTTTTGATCAAATTTGAACACAAACAAAAAAAAGGCATTTTTTTGGCCATGTTTTAAGATAAAGGCTTAACTGAATTGAGTTGAGCATCAAGTTATGTAAATTTCATTAGCTCGACTATGTAAATGTCATGCATAACAATGCTGTTGAGTTCATTAGCTCAATGCTTTTGACATATCCATCAACATTCTTTTGATCTAATTTGAACACACAAAGCCATTTTCTATCTATGTTTTGAGATAAAGGCTTAATTAAATTGAGTTGAGTGAATATTATTATTTTTTCCATTGAGTTTTTTTCTAAAAGATTTTACTTTGCACGTCAGGTAGAATTTCATAAAAGTTTCAGAAATTATGGGATCCAATATCTACCTCAGAAATAATTGTGTTATTTTAAATTTTGATTTTGGTATATATCACTTGATATCTCTCTTAAGCCTCTAAAGCACTGTAGTTACACGTGATTATAAAAAATTCGCAGGCCCCACCATTAGATATGCCTTTTTTGGGGAGACAGCGTTCAATGATTTGAATTGCCATGATCTAACAATTTTGGAGTTACTCATTTAAAGATTTTCTATGACCTTTTCCTTATTAAATAAATTTTTCCGCTTGGCTGGATGGTCTAATTTCACTGGGTCATCTTTATGGGAAATAATTACTTGTCGGGGGGAGCTTACTCATATTAGATATTCCAGTTTATAGGGTAGGTTTTCAATTCACTCACTTCACTGATCTGTTTAATCCATTTGTTATGCTTCCTCTTTATTAGTCCAAGTAGAAGGCTATTTCCCCCAATTTATACAAGTTGAATAAATTTAGATGTCTTTTTGTTCCTCACAGATGGCGCCTTATAAACCTGCGGCCACTCCAACTAGTTCTTTGGACTTTAAGGGTCGGATTCGGGAGTCAACTTTTAGCCTTAAAACATCTACAGAGTTACTAAAAGTGCTCAATCGGATCTGGAGTCTTGAAGAACAACATGCATCCAACGTCTCATTGGTGAAATCACTGAAACGGGAACTGGATCATTCCCGACTGCAAATCAAAGAGATACTTCATGAGAAGCAAATGGATCGAAAGGAAATGGATGAGTTGATGAAGCAAGTTGCTGAGGATAAAATTGTTAGGAAGAACAAGGAGCAAGATCGAATCAAAGCTGCAGTTCAGTCTGTGAGAGATGAGCTGGAAGATGAGAGAAAATTAAGAAAGCATTCGGAGAGCCTTCACAGGAAGCTAGCTCGTGAGCTATCTGAAATGAAATCTTCCGTCCCGAATGTTCTGAAAGAACTTGAAAGAGAGAAAAAGGCACGAATATTGTTGGAAGACTTGTGTGATGAGTTTGCTAAAGGAATAAGAGATTATGAGCAGGAGGTGCGGTCCCTCAAATACAAGTCAGAGAAGGATCGTGTTGGTAAGGAAAACCCTGATCGGTTGGTTCTCCATATTTCCGAAGCTTGGCTAGATGAACGGATGCAGATGAGGATGGCAGAGTCTCAGAGTAATCTTGCAGAAAAGAACACAATTGTGGACAAATTAAGCTTTGAAATAGAAGCCTTTCTTCAAGCTAAGCGATCTGTATGTTTGAGGAATAACGATGACTTGTCCTTGAGGAAACCAAAGGAAGGTAACTTATGTAGACATTCCTTAGAGTCTTTCCACTTGAATGAGGCTGCAAGTGCTCCTCAGAATGCGGATGATGAAGATTCTACCAGTAGCGACTCACATTGTTTCGAATTAAACAGGGGTTTGAGTGGAAAGCAAAGCAATGGTGGCTCCAAACAACATGGGGGCAATGCTTCAGAAAATCATCTTGGAGAAATAGGGAAATCAAATTCTACAAAGAAAAAGGTGCGATCAAGAGATAATATCAACGGTCGTGATCTGCCAACCTCGCAAATGAAGTTCGAAGAACATATGGCTGGTGCCGTGTCATGTAATGGGAACAAGACCCAACTCGTGGTTGGAGAACGGGGGGTGATGGGAGGAGAAAACCCAGTTGAAGTGAACAATTCACAAAAGTTTGAAATAAGTGAGGTTGCACAAGAATGTCTGCTGGATATAAAAAATAACCAAGTTGGGACCTATGGAATGAACTCAAATCATGTGCTTGATAACTTAATTAGAACTCATTCCTTGTCATTGGAAGGTGGGAAACTGCATTCTAAGAGTAATTGCATGGAAGATTCTCGTGGCCAATCAGCATTTCCAGGTCATGCTAGTCCAGTGCAACAATGGATGTCAAGATTCACATTCCCAGATCCTGAAGTATCCGAATCTTCTTCAAAATGGCCACTGCGCGTAAAAGATAATACTTTGAAGGCAAAGCTGCTCGAAGCAAGGTTAGAAAGCCAGCATTCTCGCTTCAAAGCATCCAAAGGTTCCTTATAGTCCAATTGGACTGTTATTTGCCTGTGGCAACAAGCTTCTGATTAAAAAAAAAATCCGGTTTGTGAATAATGGTCTAGATGCTTCTCGCTGGGTATGGCGGTTCAGTAATTTTGAAATAGGTGTTATAATTATCTTTTCTTTGTAATTTTGGAGTTACATCTGTAAATGAGATAATGTAGTGTTATTTACATTCTTACACAGATCAACTATGAAATCCCCACTATTTTGATCAACTTGACATGACTCTTTTGTATTTCTGTAGAGGTTGATATTGTTGAAATATTGTCCAACAGCACAAAAACTTTGTACCTGCTGTCATTTTTTTAAAATAAATAAATAAACAAAGGTTGGCCCCTTTAATTAGAATGGTTAGCTCTTTACTTCTATGTGAATTCTGAATGAGCTAGAAGATATATTTTATTTTTCTGTATTGATGTGAAACATTTCTTTCTTGTCCCACTACAGATCTACTATAGCATCTCTGAAACCCCTTGAGGCAACTGGAATACATGACCTAAATTATGAAACTATGCTCAAAGCATCAAATGCAGGAAGTAGTTCTTGGAATCAAACTGAAAAACCAGGTCTATGTATCATTCAAAAAGCATTCTCTATACAGACATTTGCGTCATGTTGCATTTTGTTCATTCAAAAAGCATTTTGTGTGGTAATTCAATAAGATAAATTTGGGAATGGTTCTCAGATCATGTTCTTGTAATTTTTGGAGGTATGCAGAAATGAGATTTGTTGTTTTGTCAATGGGATTGGTTACAAACGATCAACTATGTCAAGTCAGTGATTGTTGTTGATTATTTGATTAGAATGGTCAGAAAATATATTGTATAATCTTGTTCATCCAATATATCTGAACCATGGTTTCTGGAAACTGAAAGATGTGTCAGTAATTTTGTTGGCCGAGGTAAGGAAAACAGCAGCATGAAGGGGAAAAATTTCATCCATTTTGCATAGTTTTGGCGGCAAACCTCGTCACATTACAGTGGAGTCTGATGATGAACTCAGGCTTTGTGATGATTGTGCCAAGTTAGCATCAAAAGAGCAGGTTCCATATTGAGTCCATGGACTGAAATTCAGACATGATTCTCGTAAGTGTATTTGACATTAAAATTTCCTTTGTGTTTAGATTCACTGCTTCGAATCTTATTTAAGGAAACTGTATCTATAGGTTTTGTAGCAGCTTTATCGCTAATATATGAGTTATTCAAGGAGGGACCTTGAGTTAGGTGTCCATCAAGCCATGGTGAAAAATTATTCATTGTTTTTGGAGTATTGTATCTGGGTCAATGAATATTAGACACATTAATAAGTGATCCACAAATAATGTTAATGTGTCAATTGGTCATTGATCCGAATACAATGCTTGATAAGGCAAAAAAAAGGTACAAAAATTTTACCCCTCCACTTACTTGATGGGTCTCAACCTATTTTCAGTCTTAGATTAGCCCGCAATTGCTCTCAAATCACACATTAGATAAATATGAGGTGTGATTGAACTTTGAGACGTTGGGAACTTGGACCATCATCATTCATCACCTTGGCAACTTCTCATTCTTGTGGGTTAAATATGTTTACGTTCATCAACTTCGTTATAGCACTTGATGATGTCTGGTGCTTAGTGGCCTCGCTTATAATTGTTGCTTGCTATCATTTGGTTGGCCATTGCTTCTCTCTAAGGCTGACTACCATGCGAGAGTGTCTTTCTTCATTTTTTGTACGGATTGATTAAAAGTATCTTGGGTCAATTTATAAGTATTAAATTAAGTCATCTTCTCGTGATAGTCAAACTCACCTTTTAAATTCTAGTTGTCAAAAATCGACACAGATAAAACTTGAATTTGAAACGTTTTGATTTTATATTTAACATCTTTATTATTCGACCATACTTTAGATGATCGCAACAATATCATTTTAATAACACTTTATCATATATATCATGACTTATTAAAAAATATGAGCTATAACAAACGTAATATGATATCGTTAAAAAAATACATAATCATCCAGATTTGTGAATTCCTTTTAAAATGTTTTTTGACTTTTCATATTTGGAATCTAGCTTTGCTTTTTGAAGGACACCATAATGGAAACACATCATGCACCTAGTGCCTGGTTACAACCAATTGATTGATCACGATGCTCAAATTTTATCAATTTAACCTTTGTCTCAAATGTCAACTGATTTTACTTTTTTTAAGTACAATTTGCTACACATTTTTTGTTTTTAATTTTTTTGCAAAAGTAATGTTGGTTTATGATTTAAAAAAATACTTTTTACTTTATGTACTTAAATTCTTTTAAGTTCATTTATATATTTAGATATTTATACAATTAATTATTATTTTTCTATAGTAGTTGATCCATAAATTATAACTAGAGAGTCAGAGAATCAAAGCGTATATATTAAAAATTTAAGAGGCATTTTTGTGAAATTCAAATTTTGGAAGTCAATCAATAATTTATAAAAAATAAATTACAAAAGTTATAACACAAAAATTGAACTTTTCAAAAATTGGGAAGTGAACACTACATAACAAGGATTTTAATGATGTTTAGTCGAGCGTCGCAAATAAAAGCATGGTTAAATATCATCTTTTGTAATAAATAAAATACAATATTATAAATAATTACTATAAACAACGTTATTAATATTAACGCCTTATACGAATAAAAGAGTGGTCACCTCTACATTTGCCTCTGTCTTTTTACATGATAAACATTTATATATACACGTATATATTTTTATATGATTATGCATGTGCTTATACACACATGTATCCATGTGCCTATATGTATGCATATACATATATTTATTTATTTATCGGTGTTAAATTTATCCGATCTATCTATGTGAAAAGTAGGGGCAGGGCTTTTCACAAATATACAATCCCATAAAAAGTCCATTTGTCTAACAGATCGATAACCAGGCCTTTCATTTTAACTTAATTGGCTTTATTTAAAACGTTTCGTGGGCGATAAGGATGACAACAGTTGCGTATCCTATGGGCCGAAGCCCATAGAGTCGTTTTTACTGCAAACGAGGTGGAAGCAATGGTCTCCTCGTCCAACACAAGGGGAAGAAAGAGAGAAAAAAGTAGGAGAAAGAGTTGAGGAAGATGGCGGCTTCGTTCAGGTGGATGCTGCAACTCCACAAAGACGTCCCAAAAGCCGCTCGGTTCTACTCCGAGGGCTTGGATTTCACTGTCAATGTCTGCACTCATCGTTGGGCAGAGCTCCAATCCGGCCCCCTCAAACTTGCTCTCTTGCATTCACCCAGGTTTCTCTCTAGCGTCTCTCTTACATGGTTTTTTAACCATTCTCCTCTTACTTGATGCCCTTTGTTTTTCAATTTCGTCAATTAAATTAAATTAAGAGATAATTGGTATAAATTGCGTATTATTATGTACTCTGCACAAAGTTAATTACGCCTGTAGTCTCCAGATGATTAAGCTGATTATAGTTTCTCCGCAAGAAAATAAATTGAAAGAGGTGTTTTTTCATCATCATTATGTATTTCTTGAAACTTTTGATTCATAATTTTTTGTTTTAGGGCGATTTTAAGCTTAAGTTACATAATGTCTACAGCTAATTATATTCAGTGAAATGTTAAACTTTATTTTGTTACTGGGAAGCATTGATTCAAATTATTACTCAGGTTAACGAATTTTATTGGAATTATTCATTAGACAATTAACTTTTAGCCAGTTTTCTTACATATTGGCTAAATGGATTTGTCGTTCAAGTCCTTGGATCGAATGATTAATCTGAGACCTTCATAAAGGCAAAAGAATGGTGTTGGACTGTGTTTAACTTGGCTATTACCCTCCTTATTTTTCAATAAGGAATGCAAGACAACAAAATGTTCAAGACCCTTTTCAATACCTTTTTAGCTGGTTGGCTTTAAAAATCATTCAAAAAAATTGATATGGTAAGACTACCTTTTTATTTTACATTGTACATCACTTCTACTATTCTCAAATCTGCACTTGGATGTTCTATAAATTATCCCTGATTTATCCTACCAATTCCTGAATTCTAAAAATATATTGCATACACTGTGAAATTATACCCAAAACCCATAAAAAGACCCAAAAAATACTTCAATTTTCCCCCTTCTATATATCAAAATCTGGCTCTAGGAGATTTTATTCTTTGCAATAACTCAGTAATTATCTACTAACAGGGTAAGACTAGTGTTTCTGCGCATGTTTGTGTGTGTTTGCAGTAATGCTATGAAACTATGATGGGGATGACTGTGTGGAAGAATGCACTAGTCATACTTGGGTAATTCCAAAGGATTAGTTGGTGGAAGTATGCTAGGAGTCTTGAACATATCAAGTTCATCACCACTTCCCCTAGATGATTTAGGGATACCAAAACTGAAGTGTTTGGTTTCTTGTATATCGTTTTTGCTTATGGGAGGTTCTTGTGGAAGCCTTAAGTTTGCCACAGTGGTGGACCTAGACCATAAATTTAGGGAGAGAAAATATACAAAAGTTAAAATTTAAGAGGATCTCTAGTAAAATTATATAAAAAAAAAAATTGGGGTGGGGGGGTGGCAATTGGGGAGAGAGGGTCATTATCCCCCCCCCCCCCCCCAAAGGAATCCGCCTCTGGTCTGCCAATATTGAATCTAGGAATTTATCTTTAGGTGATACAAGGAGTATGTGGGACAAGGTTATGGATTTCATGAGGTGGCTAGACTTTCAGAATATCTATAACAATCTTCTTATTACCTTTTGTTCCCGTTGTAGGAAGGGCTATGACATCTCAGGATGAAAAACAAAGGTTAGTTACTTAAATTATGGAGAAGTTAACATTATCTCTGAAGGTTGCATTGGCCTTATTAGATTCTCTCAAAGAGATAGCTCTATTTATTTCACATTCAAAACCTTACAGCAGCTGGATACAATTTGGAATATTGATTTGGGTTTGCATAGACCATTGAATCTTTCCATCAATCAGACCTCGTATGCAAATTGTTAGCCCATGACCTATTACAATAAATGAATTGGTCCCTAGTTCGTGCCACCATCCGATCCATTGAATCATTAGGATTCTGTGATGGGGGAGGAACAAGACTGGTGGCTCCATCCGAGAAAAGAGGGGGGAGGTCTGGGTCTCTGGCCCGTAAAACTCATGAATCAATTTTTCTGCTGAAAAATTACTGTATTTTGTGAAGCAGAATGGAGCTTGTTGAAGGTGATTTTAGTCAGAATTTCACTCTTGAAGAGGTTCATTGTGCTTCATTTGTAGGGATGGCGATCTGCCCTTGTCTCGTCGGAGACCCGCCCTGCCCCTAATGGGACGGGTATGGGGTGCTTATAAACGGGGTCAGGGGTATAACTTTTAAAGCCCGTCGAGTTCAGGGCGGGTTCGGGGGATGGTCACCCCGCCCAGCCCCCGCCCCCGCCCCCGCCCCCGCCCCGTTTATATATTAAAGTTTTTTATTTGTTTTTATATACACTATATTTACCAATAAATAACATTATATAAAATGAGTTTTAAAGTTTTTCACATCACACTCATATTTTTTTGTAAGTTATTTTGGCAAAAAAAAAAATTAATTTACTTATTAAAATAAAAGTTTTAATTTACTTAAAAAATATATATATATCGGGGTTCGGAGTGGGGCGGGGTAAAGTCAGAGAATATAAATGAGGTCGGGATCAGGGTCGGGGTCGGGGTAAACCTTTAAACGGGGTGAGATGGGTCGGGGGCAGAAAATATAAACGGGGTCAGGGTTGGGGAAGGGTCACCCCGTCCCAAACCCGCCCCGTTGCCATTCCTATTCATTTGTACTTTGGCGTGGTGGATGGTTTTCAAAAGTGCATTAAGGGAGGAAGCCTTTTTCTAGGTGCACTTTAGAAGTGGGAAAGCAGTACGATAAGCCTTTCAAAAGGCTTATTTTAAAACTGCATTATTTATTTATTTTTATGAGTAATTTTGTTTATGTTTTGTTTTCTTTCTTATCTTTTCTTAATTTCTTTCTTTTCACTTTTACTCCTCTTTTCAAAGTTTGTGATTTCAGAAATAGATAATATTACTTCCATTCATTTACAATCCTAGTTGTAGCATCATTGGAGATCACTTTCTTTAATTGGGAATGGAGATTATTATTGAAATTAATGAAGTGATCTCTAGTATGAGCTGATAACTAGCTGTCTTGTGTTTGAAAGGCTGAAGTGCCCAATATGGAGACTGGCATCAGTATACTTGGGAGAACATTTGTTGAAATGGTTTATTTTACCTGTTTAGTTGCAGTTTAATCATGTTATCAGCATTTGCCAGAGTCGATGGCACCTTTATTATTTGGGAAGCTTTGAGACTTAGTTATTTTCAATGTACAATTAATATTGGAGTATCTTCAGTCTGAACCCCAGGATATATGAACACACGGCGTTTCTCTAGAATGGAAGACCTCAGCTAAGATAACAGTTGTAGATGATATTGTTGACATACTGGTTTAAGGCTTTCTCTGGCATTGTTTAGATAAGTTTTCAGGCCTTTAAAGTCTTAAAGAGTAATATAAGATTGGTTTCATAGTTTCTAATAATCCAAATACTCTTTCTCATACATGGTTTTTGGTATCGCCAATAGGTTGTGACATATTGCAAAATATCGGTAACAGTATGTTGTGATATATCTCAGTTATCTTGCCATGATAAGCGAGATAATGGTGAGAATATGGACAAAAATATTGGACATATAGTGTAAAAGAGTTAGCCCAGTATAAGAGACTCTACCACTATGGAGTTTGGAGAGGGTTGGATGTACACAACCTTACTAGTCACATCGCTCAAGAATCACAGTGATATATTTAGAAATATCATCATTATATCATTCAGTTAACCCACTTTGACATTTTTTCCAATTTTTTTTTTTATAATTATTTTCAATTGAAAATGGATTAACCCCTCATTTAATTCATATAATACCACTTTGACAAGTTGCACACAAAGCCCTCTCAGTAGTAGAAGGCAACAGTTGTAAGTGTGTCACCATTCTCCATACTTCATGTTACTTGCTTTGTATAACATATATACGCTCCATCTGGGCAGTAGTTTTAATTGTGATATGGCTTTGCTCATTATTTCCACTTTGTTTTTCTGCTGAACCATGGTCAATCTATCAATTCACTTGTCATTATTTATTGGTGTTCTGTGCAGAAAATGCCGTAATGTTTTTGGCTTCTTTTCCTATTACCAGTAGAATGTTTACTTCGGAGAATCCGCTGCCTTGGCCATATTTTTGAAATTTGTTCAGAAATTTTATTTCCTTTCCTGTGGCTGGATTGGAATCTAATTGATTTGAATTAGCTGCTAACACTGGATTTACAGTGAACATGCCATGCAGAAGGAGAAGGGATACTCTTCACTCTTATCCTTTACGGTGACTGACATTAACAATACAGTGACAAAATTAATGGCTTTAGGTGCGGAGCTGGATGGTCCGATCAAATATGAGATCTATGGAAAGGTGAAGACCCAACTTCTGAGTTGCATGGTTTATAAATCTATCATTTTTCTCGTGAGCAATTCTTGGTGTTGCCTCTATTTATTTTTTGGGGATGAAAGATCCATATCTTAGTAGCCACATTCCCAAGAGAAATCAATGTGCAAGATGTGCTTCGTAATTGCTTTATTGTTTTTTTAAAAAAAATAGAATTTTTTTTTTTTAAAAATGTCTCAATGATTAATAGTGTAATTCTAGAGGATATGCTATGCATGATATCAAGTTTCCTCCCATCTGTGTCTTTATATGGAAAAATCTGAGTTTGCCTCATAATATAGTGGCTGTGGCAGGTTGCAGCTGTGCGGTGTGTTGATGGGCACATGCTGGGTCTTTACGAGCCTGCCTGAGAGTGCAAAAAGTTAGCATGTTCATTTGCGAACAAGTAAATGAAGCAACTCCTTTCAGGGAATCAGATAAAGGATCCTTTAGATGGAATTGGAAAGACAGTGAGAATTAACTTCCACCCTCTTGTGTCTCGCTAATGATAGATAGTCTTTATCTACATGAGCAGATAGCGTGCAGGGTGTTCGACCTGTGAAATTTTTTAGGCCAGAAAAAGGCATTGGCTGATGAGTAGATTAGCAGCTGGGTAAGGGAGAGGATGCCATAGATGATCATCGTGTGAAGTACATGTTATGTGGAAGGTATAATTTGCATGGTCTCTTACTGCACATGTTATGTGGAAGGGATGATTTGCATGGTGTCTTCAAAAATTAAATTATAATTCACTTTTGATTCGTCTGGTGTCAAAACTGAGTTTTTCTGTCTGCATCATTTCTTATAAGTTTTTAGTAGAAAATACCTGAACTGATCAAGTCTTTGTTCTAATCAATATTAGATTTCTGTTAATTTTGCTCCCGTAAAGTAAATTTCTAGCCCCTGCATAAATGTATATATAGTTTCGAGAAAGATGCTCATTGACATTAAAATCATTGTGCTATACAACGTTTCTTCAGTTCTGGACAAGAAAAATCTGCCTTAGGGCATATAGTCTGTCTAATATATGTCTTTTGTATATGCACGCATACATACATACGAGTGTATGTTTATGTCCATCGTCTTGTTAAGATTTTGATGTAGTTCATTGGGGCTTCTCTGCACTCCAACTCGGAAAGGAGTGAGGCTAGTCCATGGCTGCTGGTTCATGAATGCCCCTGGGCGCACAGGATAAACAAATCGGTGTGGGCAGGCTAAGGGTGGGCATGAACTGGGAGACGAGGTTCTTTTGATCTTTTCTGGCTTTGGAGTGAAGGGAGTTCTCATGGCCTTTCTAAATATTTCTGATATATGCTTTATACGTGCACATACAATACACAGTAACACATTTTCTGGACATTGACATTCAAACACATGCATTGTCCGGACAGAGTTGGGGGATGATTTGTTGGGAGTGGTTGATTAATTTGATTATCAGTGTCCATTTGCATGTTGATCGGCTCAAAAAAATAATATATATAATTTAGAAAATATTGGGATGGTGACCTAATTTTCTAGTTGTTCATTACTCCTAAACTAATGTCGTTATGTTGCTCGTTTTCTTTCGTTTGTTCTTCTTCTTTTTTTTATTATTACTATTATTATTTTCTGAATAGATTTAGCTTTAGTTGCCAAATTTGAATAGACTATATATTTCATTCTCAAATGACATGCTCTGCATGATTCGGTCAGCTTAATCCATAATTAAGAGATTTAAGTATGATTTCATTTTCGTAATACTGAGTAGAGTTGCTGCTATTGTCAATTGTAAAGATTTAATTTTTGCGACTGTGATTAATGTATAGCATATTACGCGAACACTGTGATATATGTTCATATAATATACGGATTAATCACGTTATCAAAGTTCGACGCTCACGACTAACCTAACATTTCTTTTTCTTTACTCGGTATGTCATTTTTCCATGTTTTGGCCGACCGGCGACGGTGACTGTGCATGTCTCTACTCGGTATTCCATTTGTCCATGTCTTGGCTGACCCGACTATGGCGACCGCGTGCAGGGTACGTTTCGTCTTTCTTAGGGTGGTCAAAGCACCACTTATTGCGGTGATTTTTTATAAATCAAATTGATGCCCCTGGCCTTGTTGTAAATTGCATACCTCAAAATGTTGACTTTCTAACCGTTATAAGAAATTGGATGAGCCCGCGTAACTTTACCTTTGACCGTGTCAGTTTTCCGTCCATAAACGCGCAACCTACCACTATTAAAGATCGCTAGTCCCTTGTCAAATACTTCAGCAATTAACTTTGTTTTTTTTTTTTTTTTCACAATTAGAGCGATGATATTATACTTACATGTTTGATCATTTATAATATACTAATGGTCCCCTCAATATTTATTTATTTTTTTAAAAAGATTCTTTTATACTTTAAAAAAAATTATTTTTTATCTTTATTTTTTTTTTTCACAAAAGATACTTTTGAATTAAACATTTAACTCTTTCTAAAAATTGATTTTTTATCCCTAGTTTTTATTGACCTTTTTTAAAAAAAATTAGGAGTTGCTTTTCAAATTTCTTTATATTTTCACAAAAAAAAAATCCCTTTAAATTCTTTTTTTTTTTTTTGTGTTTTTGCTCATCTAAATCTATAATCCGAGATCCTCCATTGATTATGGTATAGTAGATAAAATAGTTAAAATCGGTTTTATGTAATCATACCTTTTAAGTTGAAGTTAGTTTATTGAAATAAATTACACTTAATCTTGTTACTTAGTTGGTTAAGTTGATATAAAGTAATTATTCGTTTTTTTCAAGTCTTTCAAATATCGTAAGGTTCACATCAGATAAAGGAAATCTCATTTTATCAACATACTTTTGTCTTAATTATAATTTATCACATATATATAATGTACATGTATTTTTTAATATTATTTAATTTTTATTTTTTAGTTAAGATTAAATAGTCACATATTATATATATATATATATATATAAAATTACATACGTAACATATTAAAATTGTATTATATATATGTATATATATATATATATTGAAAAATCTATAAATAGAGTTTAATTTGAAAATTCAAAGTATGGTAAAAACTTTAATATGAATACATGTACATGAGGTTATCGTCTTACTAATTTTTTTTTTTCAAAAAGACAAAAGAGACGAAACACATGAAAGGTGGAGGATGAAAATCATCACAGCATGCTCCACTTCTCTTCTAGTGGGTCAAGAACCAACATAATTTTGCTGAAAATAAAATAAAATAGAAAGAATGGACCAACGAAGAGGGAGGAGAAATTGTCAAAGTTGGAAAAAAATTCCTCATAATTGAAAGCCAAACTTTCTTGGTACAAATTGACTCCCACCAATTTATAGACTAACCTAACTTTTTAGACGTGTCTGAATAATTACCACCATTATGTAACCCAAACAAAGGAAAAATTACCACTGTTAATTAACTATATATATATATATATATTAGGTAAAATAGATGCATGACAAAAATTAATAATACTCAATATCTCAATTTTTTTTATCAAAATTTATATTTAAAACGACGGGTTATTAAATAATTGGTACTATTTTAGATAATTATTTAAATTTTTATTGATGATTTACTAACATATCATTTCAAATGCAAATTTTGTGATAAAAATTTGAGACATATTACATTATTCAATTTGACAAAAATATATGAGTATTTTAATGTACTTTCATAATTTTATATATAAAAATATGTTAAACATAAGACATATGATAATTTTAAATATAATACAAATAATAAAAAAATATACAAACTTAATAAGTTAAAATTGAAAATTTTAAGAGTAAATTATACTAACTTTTTATGAGATTTTTTGACAATTACAAAAAATCTTCTTGAGATTTTTGAATTGATACTGATATCTTATGTTTTTACTGACAAATTACAAAAACAATCTTTTCAAAATTACCAAAGTCTTTTTTTCATGTTTTGTTTTTGTTTTGTTTTTTATTTTTTTTAATTTTAAAATAAATATTAATTATTTTTTAAAAAATATATAATTTATTTATCTTAAATTTATTTTTTTATATGAAATGAAAAGATTTTTAAACAAGTTAGATAAATGATCAAAATTAATTAAAAATAAAATAAAATAGACACTTTTATTATTTTAAAAATAAAATAAAATAAAATAAAATTTAAAAGAGTGTCTTTATAATTTTTTAGTAAAAATAAAAAATGTAAGTGTAATTTTAAAATTTTTTAATTTTTTTATAATTATTAAAATCTCAAGAAAATCATACAATTTACCCAAATATTAATGAGAAATATAAAATGCCTAAAAAAACCAAAATTGTACCGTTCGCACTTAGGCAGCTGTGCATTACGACTCTCTCTTGTTTAAATCTGTGTCCGAAAGCTCGCATCAAATAATCCAAATGTCCGCTCTCCCCCTTCGAGTTTAGAGATAACTTCGAGTGACCATTTAGGGTTTGTAGATTTTTCTTCTTCTGGAGAGAGTCAAGAGAGGGAAAATGAAGGACACCAATTTAGATCTGTTCGATCCGAGAACCGTGATGGACTCGGACTACTCACCGAACGGTGGCCGTGATGGCGACTTTGGGTTTGCTTTCAACGATAGCAACTTCTCCGATCGGGTTCTTCGGATCGAGATCATGGCAGAGTCGCCGGAGACCCGCTCCGATGCTGAGGGTTGTCAAAGCCTTGCCGATTGGGCCAGGAATCGTAAGCGGAGGAGAGAAGATATCAAGAAGGAAAATGGTTTGTAATTCGTGCGTATTTTGTTTTTTATCCATTTATATATAAATTATTAGAGATTATAGATAATATATGACTTATGTGGTTGATGATTACTTGTTATGGGGTTTTTAGTATTTTTGTTTTTGATTTGAGGTTGTTATTTGTGTGTGGAGGAATTAGAAATATGTTGTTGCTATTGTTGATGCATGCGTACATAAATATGCTAAGAAATATCTATAAAAGTTATTTTGTTTGCTGAAGGAATGTAGAGAAATGAAGAAATCAGAACTTTGAATGTGAAAATTGTTACTATATGGTACTGGAAAATAAAGCTGTAGTTAATTGAGCCTAATTTAGCTATTTTTGTTTTTATTTATAGAAAAAATAGCTATTTAACAGCAAACAAACAAGTGGGTGATGGTCAAACTAAATGTAGATTAGAGCTGTGTTGTAAACAAATGCATTGGTTTATATTGGAAAAAAATGGTGGGGACATTTGATCAAAGGATTGGAACTATCCCATTCTCTTGATACTGATTTGTTTGTCATTTAAATATAAATTGGAATATCACCCTGCATATCAAAATGTTGATATAATTTGAAGGGTGAAGTTTCTTATGCTATCTTCCTTTGTTCCTCAAAATCAATGAAAATAGTCACGACAAAATTTCTGAAAAATTGACTACTCTCTGCATTTATGAAAAATGTCGGATTTTGTTTTCAACTTATAGCTGGGAAAAAGTTATGTACTTCGACCCTTAATTATGTTTCCAAAGTGATTGGTGAGGAGGTAGTTCATTTTGTGCAATGACTGTTCAGATTTTTGGAAGGTAAAGTCTCTTACCCCCAAGGCTTCTGAAATTGTTGCTTGAGCCCTGATTGACGAAGTCCCCCCAACCACCAACAACCCCACCCACCACAACCAACTTACCACTCACTTCATTATTTTTTGAACCATCTTCCATATTTTTTTGCTACCTCAGTATAGATGTACTGTCATTACCAGTGGGTTAGTGAGCTACTATATATAATGTAAACGTGAGCAAAATGGTAGGGCAATGTGGAGTTACTAATCTCAAGTGAAGGAACATAAAAATCTCTCTCTCTCTCTTCTCTTCTCTTCCTTTTACATGCACATGGGTGCTATGGTGCCTGGGCTGTCTACAGGTGTGTTTTCATGATATAAGTTGGGCTAAGCTTAAGCTGATTTCAAATCTTTTACTAATTAATTAAAGGAAAACACCTTCATTTTGTTCATATTTTTTGTTTCGTGTTTGGACCCTATTGCACTTCAATTGAAGTTATTCCTAATTGTGTCATATCTTATATTGCATTAGAATTCTGATTGCTTGATTTTGAGGACTGTTCACTCATGTGAAGGCTTTTTGCCTTGCTGCGACCTTATGTTTATTGTACACCCTTGTTATGCTTTAAAAAAGTAATACTTTATTATGATCACATGGATAATTGTACTGATGTTAGTGATCTATTATCTGTTCGCAGCTGTGGATCTTTCTGTATGCCCTGAGGAACAGATTTTAAATTGTAACCAGCCTGATACTGATGATGGTGTGGGCTGTGAAAATGAAGATGAGGAGGCTGTTGCAATGCTTGAAGAATCGCATTCCGGTATTGGAGTGATTTCAAGTCAAGTTGTTTTATTTCATTTCATGTTTGAACTTTGCTGTGTGATAAGCAAGATGTGTCAACCAGTTAGCTCAACAAAACATAATATCCTAACTATTTAGGGTTGGCGCCACAAATTCTTTTTCCAACATTGAACTCTATCTAAGGGATCATGCACCCTTGAACCATTGCTTGTTTTCTTTATCAGATATGCATGGAAGTGATCTGTATGAATTGCCAATATGAGAACTCAACTGAATCACAAATACATAACATAATAGAACTATCTGTCAGTGATAAATTAATACATATCAAAAAGACATATGATGAAACCTCAAACCCAAATATTCTGTGTAAAATTGCTACTTTATGTGGGCCAAATATATATGTTAGGAGTCGTATGAAGTTGGTTTGACACTCAAGACTATTAAACGCAAGCTGTGATTACCAATCAAAAAAAAAAAACCAAGCTGTGATCTGTGTAAAATTGCTAGCGTATTTGGGCCAAATAGTAGATGTTGGGAGTTGTATAAAGTTGGTTTGACTATTAAAACTTTATTTCACAACTTTATTTCACACAGTACAACAATTGCAAAAAAATAGCCACTTGAATGCATCCCAAAAGGGAAAAGAACTAAGATCAGTGAGAAGTTATAACGAATTACTAAACAAAAAGCCTGGCCTGAGATGAATTTAGATGAGTGGTAGTTTAGATGAGAAAGTTTAAGGGGAATCAGAGAAAAAAGGACAGAGGAGAGAAATGAAGCTTTTTGTATCAGTTGTGTTGCCATAATATGTGCATTGTAAGTAGCATCAGCAGGGCCATTTAGCATTGTATGATGTAGCTAATGCAATCGCACTTTAAGTGGATGGAGAGTTGCAACAGGTGTAAGAGGTTGGATATGTGACAGTCTGTGAACCTCTAAAGATAAGTGTAATGTTTTTGCTTCAGAAACAATAAAGGATTTAATTAAATGAACCATTTTCCATTCAGAGAGAGAGAGAGAGAGAGATAGTTAATAAGTGAAAATCTTAATTTCTCTTTTAATTACTAAAAAGATTCTAGTCATGTATTCACTACCTGAAAGGTTTCAGCATTTTTTTTTTTAATGTATATTAGATGCTAGAAATGGTGGGATTTTTTTAGCACTAGGTGTGTGGTTGCACCATGTGAAACCGTATGTCAATCGTTTACTTATTCTTCTTGTATCGAGACATTATTAGTGTTTTGCCAAGTTTAATGCTGCTGTGGTCAACTCTTATTACATGGTACATCTCATTTTGCACAAATTTCAAGCTGGCATATTACTTTTGTAGGAGACGAAGCCACTAATAGCAATGATTCAAACTGGAGCATGGAATGTTCTACTGTCCTGAAAGTTAAAACTTTACACATCAGCTCTCCAATTTTGGCAGCTAAAAGTCCATTTTTCTATAAGGTAAAAGTCATTATATTTTTGTAAGTTGGTGTTATTTATGTGCTTTATAAAATAATTGGATGATGTATTCCCTCTTTTTTGTTTTATCTTTTTATCAGCTCTTCTCAAATGGGATGAGGGAGTCAGAGCAGCGACATGTAACCCTAAGAATCAATGCCTCAGGTGTGGATTAACATTTCAAGTTTTCTACTTTAGTAATACTCTTGTTTTTTGGACAAGTACTTCCTTTAGTAGTCTTCTTACTTGATTGAAAGTGTTTTCGGTTTGGTAGACCCTTCCTCAATGTTTTTACTTCCTTTTTTTTTTTTGGTGACTAGTGTCATGATGTTAGTTGCATTTTTATATAGAACTGCTATTAATATATGTTACATCTGAGATATCTATGTGGTGGTTGAATAATGTTTGGGTCATAATTGTTCCATTGGAACATTACCTCTGTTTCCAGTGATTCATCACTATAAAATAGATACTGTTATATAACAAATAAAGACATCTTACAATAGTCGCTTTTTTTTCTTTGGGAACAGAGGAAGTTGCCCTCATGGAGCTCCTGAATTTTATGTATAGCAATACCTTAACTACAACTACAGCTCCTGCTTTGCTGGATGTGCTGATGGCTGCTGACAAATTTGAGGTTGCTTCATGCATGAGGTACTGCAGCCGACTATTACGAGATTTACCCATGACACCTGAGTCTGCATTGCTATATCTGGAGCTTCCTTCTAGTGTTTTAATGGCTGAAGCAGTTCAGCCATTGACAGACACAGCGAAGCAGTTTCTTGCTGCCCGCTATAAAGACATAACCAAGTAAGCTTCTCTTTCATATGTCCTGCGTTCTTCCTGGCTTGATATTGGAAACTTCTTTGTCCTTTCTCAACTTCAACTATCTTCTATGTGGGCAAGAAATGTTTTTTTTTTCCTTTCAAATAGTCCATTTTATTATTTTGTTTAATATTATTTTATCTTTATTTTTATTATTTTGTGGTGTCCTTTTTTTCTGTTGAGATCATTTTTTTTTTGTGGGTTGGTAGATTAGTTTTTTTCCCCATGCATAAATGGTCATGCTGAACTGTAAAAAAGGATATAAATGTCATTTTCTGTACTAGCAGTCTTGCTATATTTCTTGTCTTGTATGTCTCGTTTCAACTTGAAAAATTAAGCGTAGTCATGTCTTGAGGTGCTTTGCCTTCTATATTTTGTTTCACGAGATGTCTCATCTCGTTTTAAAGTTTAAATAAATTAAATGCCACAGGGTCAAAGTTTCTGGGGACAGAAACCTCTTGAAACCTCAGTTTACTGGTATGCTACAGACCGTCTATTAGAGGCTGGCACCTACTCTAGTTGGCTAATGGAGTAGGATTTAGGCCTCGGTCCTCATAATGGAACTTCATGCAGCACAAGTTGGCTGTTTAGTATGTTAAATCTTGTGGGTCATGAGTACATCGAGTAGGTTAAAATTGTCAACCACACCAATATTGAGGTTAAAAAAGGCATGATTGACCTTCAGTTATCCTTATAATTTTTTATTAGTGTTTGATTACTACTAGTGCTGTTACTTGCTTATGATGTTTGATAGGCTCGGTTACAAGCTTTTGTCTTCTTTTCATCAGGTTTCAACACGAGGTTATGAACTTGCCCCTTGCTGGAATTGAGGCAATTTTGTCTAGTGATGATCTTCAGGTGGCATCAGAGGACGCGGTATATGACTTTGTATTAAAGTGGGTCAGGTCTCAGTATTCAGATGTTGAGGAGCGGCGAGAAATACTGGGTTCACACCTTGGTCGCCTCATCCGCTTCCCTTACATGTCCTGCCGAAAGCTTAAGAAAGTTTTAACGTGCAATGACTTTGATCATGACCTTGCATCCAAGGTTGTGCTCGAGGCTCTCTTTTTCAAGGCCGAGGCACCACACCGACAGCGAACCCTGGCTGCAGAGGAATCTACTTCCACAAATTGCCGGTTTGTGGAACGTGCCTACAAGTATCGGCCTGTTAAGACGGTTGAGTTTGAACTTCCTCGTCAGCAGTGTGTTGTCTACCTAGACTTGAAGCGGGAGGAGTGTGCAAATTTATTCCCATCAGGACGGGTGTATTCTCAAGCATTCCATTTGGGCGGACAAGGATTCTTCTTATCGGCACATTGCAACATGGACCAGCAGAGCTCTTCCCATTGTTTTGGGCTATTTTTGGGGATGCAGGAGAAGGGGTCAGTGACTTTTGCAGTTGATTACGAGTTTGCGGCAAGGTCAAAGCCAACGGAAGAGTTCATTAGCAAATACAAGGGCAACTACACTTTCACCGGGGGTAAGGCAGTGGGATACCGGAACTTATTTGCTATACCGTGGACTTCATTCATGGCAGAGGACAGTCTTTACTTCATCAATGGCATCCTCCATCTCAGGGCTGAGCTTACTTTCAAGCACTGACAGCTCTTACATTCTGTCCCTAAAGCTTTCTGCTGATTTTGCTTTCGAGTAGCCCTAACCTCCCTTACCTTGGGTTGAAAAGCATAGAAGGCAATGCCTAGGTGCTAGCACTAATGTCTGCAGTTCAAATGTTCTAAGTTCATCTTATTTCTTGCTTTTAGTCCTGTGGGCCAAACTGTTCTATGAATAGATGGGGAAAATACAGAAGGATTCCTGGACTGGGGGAGAGTTTCTGTTGTTTTCACCATTCATTTTGAAATGCAATTTGAGGAATACACAGATTATTTGTTAATCTTGTGCATTAATGTTTCTATATATTGACATTAAAAAAAAAATTGTTGCTAATCAGTCTAGAAGTTTGACTTTTTATCTTTACAAAGAGGGTACAATTACTTTCATGTTATATTTTTAGTGAATAATATTTGTACGTACATCAAAAGAATTAATATTAAGACAAAAATCTTATTGAGAAATAGATATTAAATGTGCTTTTATTATTCCAAGTGAAAACAAAAATTGTAAATTACTTTTACTTTCTTACTTATTAAAAAATACTTTTAAAAAAAATAATACCACACGAATAAATATTATTCGTACTATTTTTGGTTATAGCATCTTCCCTGAAAGTAGGTTTGAGTTTATATAAGATAATGTGTTTTAACTATTAAATAAATTAAGAATTAGAGATGAAGAGTAGGATAAATGAAAACTTAATTTTGAAATTATTTAATAATTAAAATAATGTCTCATATGAGTTCGAGCTTATAATAGCAATGCTTTTTTCACAAAAGTGATGTGTTAGAAAAGTTCCTTATATCAATGCTTTGGATCATTTGATGGTAGGATTTACCAAGAAAACATGCACTTACAATCAAGTTATTCATCTCAAATGATTATTTAAATTTGAATAAAAGGTAAATTTGAATTTAAATTCTCTAATAATTGCAATAAGTTTTATTAAATACTTTAAAAAGATTCCATCATATCTCAATAAAATTCACATCTTGTCTTAGATTCTTTAAATTTTATTTTCAACAGTAATTTAATTTGAATTTGACTTTGAATAAAAAATAATTTATAAATTTGAGTTTAACTTTGAATAAAAATAAATTTAGTATGAATTAATCTATCTGAAATGAAAAAAATTCATTCATTCCATACACACGATTCTAATTCAAATCACTGCACTACAAGCATAGTATTTAAAATTTTCCCACTCCACATTGCTTGTATAAAAAAAAAAAAAGTGTAAGATTAGAGAGAACTTTTTGAAAATTTTGAGTTAATATTAAATTTAAGTCCAAATTAGAGATGGCCTTAGATTTTTCTTTGTCCACAAGACCGATCTCCAAAAACAATTGCTCATGGGCCTTGATTGAAACTTGTCATTTCATATCACGCCATCCAAAAATGACCGGTTACATGATGCCGCGATCCATCCCTGCCCAGCCCATGAGCCCACAAAAAACAACAACAGGATTGGCCCAATAAATTTTCTAAAAGGTAAGGGTATAATCGTCCACAAAAATCTCACAAAATTCCAAACCCGTAAAACTCTCGTAACTTCAACGCTAGCTCGGATAAGAGAGACTTTAAAAAGCGCAATTCTAAGCGTTGATACGATCGGATATCAGGAAACGTAGGGTTTCTAATTTCTATCTAGCACAGCAGCAACCAACTACCAGCACCGTCCGATCTAGGGTTTCCAGACATGCCGAAGAACAAGGGAAAGGGAGGTAAGAACCGCAAGAGGGGAAAGAACGAGGCCGATGATGAGAAGCGTGAGCTCGTCTTTAAGGAAGACGGCCAAGAATACGCGCAGGTCCTCCGGATGCTAGGTAACGGTCGGTGCGAGGCCACGTGCATCGACGGTACGAAGCGTCTCTGCCACATACGTGGTAAGATGCACAAGAAGGTCTGGATCGCTGCCGGTGATATTATCTTGGTCGGATTGAGAGACTACCAGGACGACAAGGCTGACGTCATCCTCAAGTACATGCCCGACGAGGCCAGGCTTTTGAAAGCCTACGGGGAGCTTCCAGAGAACACGAGGCTCAACGAGGGCATCGCTGGTGGGCTCGATGAGGAGGACGAAGGGGCTGGTGACGATTACATCGAGTTTGAGGACGAAGACATCGACAAAATCTAGGGTTTGCGCAGTCCTCTTCAATTATATTGCGTTTTGAGTTGATTTCAATATAAATATACGGGTTCCATATGTAATATTTTGACCTATATAACAATCTGCGTGGGTATCGTGTTTGAAGGTTTATGCTTTTATGAATTGGATTCAATAATAGCAAGCTTCCTTTTAATTAGTCGCCCATGTGAATGATTTGGTTTTGGGTTGGTATTTTTTGCTTTATTATTAAATTAATGAAATTGATGGTTTTGGTTGATTGAAGTGCGTGATTGATATTTTTCTTTCATTTGATTTGATTAATAAGCGTTTTGTGGAAGCGAAATTGAATTCTTTTGGTACTGTTTATTTTTGGTTTTATTACTGTAAGGTATAAACGGCCTTTTGGATTGGAGATTTGGTACAGATTATACTTCTGATATTACATCGTGGAACTGGTATCTTTACTAAATTTTGAGTAGGCTAATATGAGAGCAATTGCCGCTTATTGTGATGTGTTGTTTTGAGATTGAGGTGATGTTATCCATTTGTATGGGTTGTCAATATATACTTTTTCCTCTTGCTGTTCTCCTTTTTATTTTATTAGTGTAGCGTTTCTATGTACCAGGATATCGTTCCAGATATACTGAGATAAGGAGGCAATTGACCTTTGTTGAGTTCTAATTGTTTGCCTGTCTGTATGCCACTTAGGCAGCCTCAGGGTGTGGTCCTAGGGTTAGAAAGTTGCTGTGCTTTGCAAAGTTTGTGAACAGCATGGACGATAGCACGATGCGATATGTTTGACGCTAGGGTGTGGTGTACTGCATCTACTATTTATCAAGGAGACATTCTCTTCAAGTGTTTGTTAGATTTGTGTTATATGTTGTCAAAAGTTGATGATCAACATAGATGATAGCATGATGTGATATGTTTTGATTGACCCACAACAAAAAATCTCCTTTTCAGAGTGTGTGCTATTTATTTAGTGATCCAAGCGGCACTTAAATCTAATGCCTTGCAGGGCGTGGTAGACTGCATCTACTATTTATCAGTGATTTACACTTCAAGTTTTGGTCAGATTTGTGTTATATTTTGTCTAAATAATCAGTTTTGTTCCTACTGAAGATCATCATTTATCGCAATTAAGTATTACAATAGTTTGGAATATGATTGGACTTTGTGCTGTCTGGCTTGAATTTCTTGGGTGTAGCTATTGTGGAAGGGTCACTTGTTGGTTGCAATTTAGGGTGATCAGTTCAAGAGTGTGGTTAATATTGAGGGCCATGTTTGTTTGGGGGGGGGGGGGGGGGGGTCGGCAAAAATTGACAATAGTAGAGATAGTTAAAAAAAAGATGTGTTAATGCGGTCTAATGGAAATAATGACCTTCCATAAAGAAAGAATGACGAATGACGAGATAGGATTCATTTAGCCAACTCCAAAAAAAAAATTAGAATATGGCTTTGTTGAGTTGAGTTTAAGAGTATGAAAGGGTTAGGCCCCCTGGTTTAAAAGGAGGCACTTTTTTTTTTTTTTTTCTTTCTTTCCCACCTTCAAACCATCAGCTAACCTTATAATTTTTGTTACAGATTTCAGATTTTTTAATTATTTGTGTTTAATAATAGGTATTAGGTAAGATTTAAGTTTTGAAATTCAGAATAGCTACTGATTACACTTGGGAACTTGGGCCCCATTGGCTAACTGCAGAAAGAAGTGTACCTCTTCTGTTCTGCAAGGCATGTATGTTTGTGATGGTAATATGTTATGCCTAGATAATCTAGTGGTCACAGTAGAAGAAGAAATGGAGCTTGTAGCTCCCCCACCCCACCCAACAAAAAATAGAAGGACATTTTTATGATTTCATTCAAAATATTAATGATGGAAATTTCCACCATTTGGGCGGTTTTGGTGTCTCACTAGACTAGTGCTGGTTTGTTTTCAAGTTTCAACAACCATTTACTGGGTTCTGTGTTTTTGATATACAGCCTTGATTATTTGGTTGTTCATTCTCAGCCAAGAGTTGGGAAACCATGTTATGTGGCTCTTGGGAGCTGGCCTTGTGAGAATTCTTTTTGTAGGATCACTACTAGAAGATTTGTGCCAAAAGGTGATACATTAGCAGATGATTATGTTACCTCTGTTGCTGCCTCTATATTATTTTAGGGGGGAGATTTGTGCCAAAAGGAGATATTAGCAGATACTGGTTTCAGTTTTTGGAGGAGGAACTGATAATGATACCTGTGTCAACATTTACGGGGTACTTTGAAGGTTTCCTACAAGATTATTAGCATTGATGCTTTGTGCCGGAGTTCAGAATTGTTATGGGATTGTTATGGCATATTCTTAGATAACATGCTTTGGGTGTATAACTTTTCCCCATACCTCCTATGTAACTTTCATCAAGATTCGCTCAATGTCTTGATGATAACTTTCATTCGTCAACATTACAGTCATTGAACTTGTTTTTAGCTTTTAGTAGGATCTGCACCTGAGCTTGGTAAGGGTTTTTTTTTTTGGGTTTGGGACAGAGATAAGCGAAGCCAACCACAGACAGCCCCTGCTCCACCAACTGGTAGAGAATGAATGTAAAAGATGTACTTCCTTCAAAATTTGATTTAGTTTCATTACCATCTGATTCACCGTGATCATATAATATAAATAAATAAAAAGAAAAAGAGAACTGTAGAAGTTCGTTGGTCTTCTCCACACAACTGCTGGGCTGATTTTATGGCTTCTCAAGCAGGCGTTAGTCTTCACATTCATTTTCGAGACTGGCTGCCTGATTGACTTAATATTGAAACTTTTTTGGTACTGACGTTCAAAAAGAAGTTGAGAAAATGTGGCTGCGAGCAAGAAATTGAGGATAAGATCAGATTGAACAAATTTCGTTTTCGGTAAGTCAGATTAAGTTTCAAATCAGCAAAACCATCACATGCTACCGAAAGCTGATACAAAACAAAGAGTACTCAATGCACGCCAGAACTAATAAAATTTACTGGGAGGCCTATGATACTTCCAAATTTCATCAAAGATTATTGCAGCAGTCCCTTGGCATTTCAATGCTCTTCTTAACTCAAATAGTGTCCAGACCTCATCAACTACCAAAACATTTCCCTCTCTTCGAAAGCACAGCTCCATCTGCACCAGTAAAAAAATACAAACAAGAGTTAATATAGAATTCACTAAGGTAACAAAAGACAGAATGATGGCCAAGCAATTGAACATCCACTATGAAGATCTTCAGATAGGTTGTCGTTCTTTATACATGTACATCTTAAGTAACAATTGATGGCCATCGAATGATGCTTGACAAGTTTAATTGGGCCCCAACTCAACAAACAACCCCTCTGCTTTAATGAAAATGAAAATCAGAGAGGAAAAGAAAGGGCATTCAGAATTCAAAAAATATTGGATCACCGTGCCTAAAAGCAAAGCTTTCTGCTATGCATATCATGGCAAAACATAGTTTTGCTCCTATCTGTTGACTCATTAATTTGTCCTCCATAAACTTCAGGTTAAAATGAATCACCAACTAAGAAGCACGGATACGGACGCGGGACACGGATACGACGCGACACAGACACATAGACACGTTATTTCTCAAAAAAGTAGGACACGGACACGTTAGGCATACGTTGAATATATATAAATTTTTATATTTTTTATATGACCGTATAAGAAAAACCTAATCTTATTTCAATTAAACTTGGTATAAAAACACACAAATTTAAAAGATGTTATTAAGAAATTAGAATAACAAAGTTATTAAATAAAAATTAAAGAATTTCTTCATTTAATCATCAACATCCATGATTCAAGTGTCCGGACACGTGTCCGGGAAGTGTCCGAGAGTGTCGGTGTCCGACACGGACACGTGAGCCAAAATAGTGTCCGTGCTTCTTAGATCACCAACAACGATTAAAAGGGAATTAGAGGGGCCCTACCCATTACCAAAAGGGGAAGAAGAAAGAAAGAAGAGGGGGGGGGGGGGGGAGAACCACTGATTAAGCCTTGGCAACCTCCTTAATCTCAAAAGCCTCAAGCTCTCTACTGTGTTTGACTCTCATTTCTTTCTTCCAATTTTTAATCTGACATGTCTCTGTAGATTCTTGTTAAAATTCAAATATAATATCAATAATTAATTGTATTTGTTGATTCCTAAGACTGGCACATGAAATGAAAATTTATAGGAATTCTACTAATTAAGAAAGTTAATTCAGCTTAAGCAAGTATTTTTAAACAAGAGAAGAGGGCACAACCAAAAGACTCAACAAAAGCTTAAACCAGGGATGACCCGCGTAAATGTTCCGAATGGAACTTTATGATCACTACTACAACTGTTTCCAGGAATTGTTGGACATAAATCAGCTGCAAGACCACTGACCACCACATTCTAATGCATTCATATCTAACACCTAGTCTCAATTTCATCAGTAATTTACTTTGGCCAGTAAGGCTCATAACTCAATAATTCAACACAACTTCAGAAAGTCTCACCCTATTGCTAGGAATAGGTTAGACCAGTCCTGTCACACTACCCAAGTTCAAGTTAGGACCATATCTTCCATTAGATCATAGGCATGATGTCTTCTCTTGTATCTTCAAAAACATTATTTTGGCCTTCTACCAGACCTTCTAATGCCATCTAATTAAATTAAATAACATTCTATTAGTGGTGCAAAAACTTGTCTGAACCATAAAAATTGATTTAGACTTGTCTTGCTCTTAAAGTGCGCTAAATCTAGCTTCTTAGGAGTGCATTTAATTCTTATTATACTCTTACCCCACCACCCCACCCCCCCCCAAAAAAAAAAAAACCATTATTCCAGGTAAGCTCATTCTACAATCAAATATGTTACTTGATTCCCTAGCATATCCATGACCAGCCTATAGTAATAGAAATTAACTCTCAGTTGCATGGGCATTCAGATCCCACTCCCTACTTCGTCCATGAGCTCTAATTCATTAGCCAACATGTTCTCCTGTCTGTCCATCCTTCAAAATGATCCAACTTACACCAATAAATAAGTAATGAAAAAGTGGGTTAACAATTAGTCTCATTAATTTTCCCTGTACATAATCAGACATGCTATCAACTGAGAGAATGACATTGGGAGGCTTACTGGTGAGCACTTCCCAAAAAAGAATTAAATTAATTAATTCACTTATAGGAAATCTCAGGGCAGTGCTCAAGCATATTTAGTCGGAAATTGGATTGAATAAACAAGAGGGAAAAGCTGATGAAAGCTTGACCAGATCAAGCTCAAAGCTCAGCTATGAAGTCCAACATGTTGCATTTTTCCCTCCACACTCATGCACATACAGTCTCTGTCCACTTTTTTTTTTCTTTGATCTTAGATTTCTCTATTATGCCACATTACTCAGTCAGTTAATAATAAGCTTCAAAATCCCTTAAAAACAAGAGAGGCGTTGTAGCACTAATTCTAACTGATGCACCTTAATTGATGTGAGAGTCATGAGAAGAACATATGTCAAGTAATTGATGTCAGTTACTAGTCTTATTAGAAGCCTTCAGAAGTAATATCAATGTATTTTCAATTTTCAGGAGTTTTAGCAAGTTTGAGAATAAAATTTATGGCCTCAGTAGGGCTCAGTCTTTTTTATTTGTACTTGGGTTGCCCCTTTGGCACTTTTGTTTATAATAGAGAGAATATAACTTAGGGCTTTATATGTTATCATATTGTGGTAGGATGGATTTCACCAATTTTTATTTTTTTTAGAACTTTAGGCCTCACTAATGAAAAACAAAATTTACCCAACAATGAATAATATTTGAAGAAAGTTGAAAGAGCTTTGTGTCCTCCGTCTCCACAAAAAAAAAAAACTATTTTTTGTTTTTCTATTTCTTGTCTTGTCTTTCTAATCCTCCTCTAATTCTATTTTTCTCTTCTATAAAATTGAGAAGCTTGGAAGTGCATTGTTGGCCTCCTTTTTACATACGTTTTTCTCATTAAGTGTTTATGATATCTGGTTCACCACTCTACTCTATCCAGGAAATACACATCCCAGATTTAATCTAAATTTTAAGATTCTTGTTAATGAGATCTAACTAAGCTTTTCTTTTTGTAGTCAACTATCTATAAGACAACCATTCTCGTTTTTCTCAGATAGAGACAGTCTGAGACAAGATGTGCCAATAAGCATAGCATGAGTGAGCTTCCTTAGTGTCCATTTATATCAAAGTATGGTTGTTTTGAGTACCTACACACCTTGCATGCTGAATTATTCAAACAAAAGTAGCCTTAGAGAAGTTTAAGATATGAGTCAAGATAGATAATTAATAATTAATAATTTTTTGAGGAACCAACTTTATTCCATGGCTAATAATTAATAATTCTATTATATAATTTTTCAAATCCTATTATAGTATTAATTATCAAAATAGGAAGGATACACATAAATATGTATAAATATTGTATAAAAACTATTAGTAACATTTAAGTTTTTAGAATTAAAAAAAGAGACCAAGAACCTTCCTATAACATAAATTAGATAAAACACAAACTTTATTGTGAAAATGGTACATTGTTGGGAAATATGTCATCTTTTCTTTGTTGAAAATCAAATGTTTGTGAGAAAAAAATTTCATTAATAAAAATCATAGAGAAACCTAATACTTAATATTTTATTAACTAATAATTTTTTTGTCTCCCAATTATTAATTGTTAGATAGTAGATCATATGTTTTTACTAATCAAACCCCGGTTTTTTTTTTTTGGGGGGGGGGGGGGGGGGGGCATGATAGAGGATCAAAATTTCTTCGATAACGTAAAGAAATGAAAAGGTTTTTTAGTTACTCAGTTTGTGAATTCTGCAAAAGACACCAAGGCCCTAAACACTGAGAACAAGCTCTGGATTACTGAGATGTTTGAGTAAGAAGATGAGATGGCAGGAAGGTGGTAAGTCTACTTGGGAGGTAGGATAAGAAATAGTGAAGAATGACCATAGAGGATCCTGCAAACTATGCAAAGTGCTGGTTAGCCTTAGTAAATCAAGCAAAGTAACTAGAATTTCTTTGCTTTTAATAGTCACAAACTAATAAGATTAACCCAAGCAAGGTCTAGATAACCAAAATAACCAGCCGTACTTGTGATATTTAGCAATTTTCAGCTAAGTCCTTAGACTATATGTTTTTAGTAATCAAACCCAAAAAAAAGGGGAAGAGAAGGGGGGGGTGGGGGGAGAGAGAGACATGATAGAAGATCAGAATTTCTTTGATAAGGTGATGGGAAGATAGGAAGGTGATAAAGTCAACCCAGGAGGGAGGAAAGAATTAATGAACAATGAGCATAGAGGATCCTCCAAACTATGCAAAGTGCTGGCTAGCCCTAGTCAATCAAGCAAACTAACTAATTAAATTTTTATGCTGTTAATAGCCGCAAACTAATAAGATTAACCCAAGCAAGGTCTAGATAACCAAAACAACCAGTGGTAATTATGACATCTAAGCAATTTTCAGCTCATTTCATATTCAATTTCATCATCCACAGTATTTATTGAGGATCTAAGGCAAATTACTTAGGGACTCATTGCAACATCCACTAGTTGAATATTGGATACAACTTACATATGTATTTACACATATATGTCATTGAGGGTAAAAGATTGTTAGCAAAATTATTGCTGTATCTATCCTACAATGATACGATCAGCATAAATTGTCAATAATGAATTACTTAATCAGAACTTTTCCTTTGTACTGTCCTTGCTGTTTGATAATAATTTAAAAAATATAGTAAGCAATCATGGATAATCTGAAGAATGCATGATATCATTTGAAAAAATGAATAAATCTTCGCATACAAATGCAGGCAGGAAAGTATAGAACAATATAAAATTCCCAACCTCTGATCATCTGAGCTTCTCCTTCCCAGCGCTCTTCTTTGCGGCCTCCTTTATCTTCTCGATGTATCCTTCAATGGGTGGTGTTAAAGTTGCCATGAATCGGTTGGCTGGGAATGGAGTCAGATCCGGCACCAAAGCTGCGGCTTTCAGATGCTCAGGCAGTGCCTCAATAGCCTCTTTCTTCGACCTCAACAGAGCAGACTCCGCCGCCTGTCTCGCTCGGTGCCGTCTCATCAAAACCCTACTGTACTCCTTTGCAAGCCGCCGCCCATCTTCAACTGTCAACTCATACTTGGGAATTGCATCGGCATCAACCAAACCCAATGTGATAAAATCTAAACCCGGAGTCCCGATGATTGTCGGACCAACTTTCTCCGACTTCTTTTTCTTCAACTTCTCAATCTCCGTCTTGCGAGCTTTGCTAATGAGCCCCATCTTTTCTCGCTCAGCCTCTCGTTCCTTCTCTTTAGGCTTCAAGAATCTGACCGGTGCCGAAGCATTCAAGCAGTTATCAATCATCTGAGTCAATTCATTCGTCCTTCCATGGCCGCCTTTAGGAGAAGGCTCTTCCACCGCTGTACCCGTACCTCTTTTTGTAGTAATCTTCGATCGCTTCAATGGCAACCCCGCCTTAGTTTTCCCTTTGCCTTTGGCAGTTTTACTGACGAAGCGTTGTTGAAGAAATTGTGAAGTTGATGATTCGACAGACGAACTCAAAGGCTTTAATCTAATGAGATTTGTTATTCTCATCATCTTCCACAACATCTCCTGTTTTATGCCTCAAATGAAAACCCTACTTCAGCTCGCAGAGGAGAGCCCTGATAATCAAACTTCTGCAATTAAATTAATAACGGTGTCGTTTGATTTTGTTGTCCCTAGCTTCGATGGGACGAAAATACCCTTCTCGGTTCGTTAAATTTACTGTATTTTTTTGCTTGATTTATCAAATTTATAAGCACTCATTTTATAGTTTACATGCCAACATTTTCGTCATTCCATTCCTACCACTTATCTATTTGCTTCCAAACTACCGCTATTACAACCATTTATAGAGATTTGGCAGTTTAACTTGTTCTCTTAAAAATTTATTAATCTTACTTTTAATAAAATGAGTTTGGAAAAATTATTTTTAATTTTGTTAAGATTTTTCACCTCACTCTATTTTATGACAATATAAAATAAAATAATAATAATAATTTGTATTATATAACTAATATTTATAATGATTTTTTTAGTCGCTCATTAATAATTTATATAAATTTGATAGAATTATATTTGAAATTAAAAATAATTTTATTTCAATTTTTTTATTAACATGTACATTTTTATTTTTACACATGCATTATTTTAAATGTATTAGTTATAATTAATTTATTAAAATAAATAAAAATTTAAAAATAAATAAGGGATCAAACGTTTATGACAAAGTTTAAACAAATTTAAAAAATACTTTTTTTCGCATAATGACGTTGGAGAAGAATTCTTTCGTCCCGTTACCATTTCTACCGATACTCAGAAATGACTTGGTTTCCTAACTTTTATGAGACAAAAATGCCCCTCTATTATTTAAAAATTATATTTTGATTTTTCTTCTCTCTTGTCTTTTTTTAGGGGAGGGAGGGGAAGGGAGGCTTGAAAGGATAATCCATTTTCACCCAAAAAAAATATTTTCCTCTCGGTCATAGATTTAATAAGGAAGAAAGAAAAAAAAAGGATAGGAAAAGCATTTTCCTCCTACTTCATCGTCTGAAATATGAAATAAAGTAAAATGAGAGTGTTAAATTTTAATTTTTTCCCCCATATTTACTCTCATATATTGTTTTTCCCTTTTTATTTTTCATGATAAATAATAAAGAAAATAATATTTTTCTTTGCAATTTCTTTTCATGTCTCTCACTAAACTTGCGAAGCAAATAAGACCTTAAATTCTTATTAAAGATGACTCATATAATTTCAACTAAATTAAACAAAATCTTATCCTAACTAATGAAAGTAGATTGTATAACTCATGTCCCACATTCGGAATGCTCCAAATAATCACCAAAAAAAAAAAAAAATTATACAAATCACGTATCGTCATTCTACCCTATTTAATCTAAATATATAATAAAAATATATATAATATTTAAAATTTTGCCACTTATTTCTCTTAATTTTTAACTAATTTATCCACCTGTGATCCATGAAGGTGCGGGCTATATAGGTTATTGAGGCAGAAGCCCACAAACTGCTTCCCAATCATAATCAATGAGCAATGGCATGCCATTTTGAGCCATAATGAGAATCAAATAGCCAAATTTTAATCCTAGAGAGAATTTGGGCAAGACGAGAAATAGGAAACCATAGAAGACCTATTCTCTACATCACAGGTACATACACCTCTCTGATACAGGAGATTCACAGAACCAATTTAAACCGCACATTTGAAGTGAATTTAAGAAAACATTGCCACCAACCACGTGCGTCTATTCAGTTCCAGCAATCTTCTTCTTCAATGCTTCAATGTCTGTGGCTAGTTCTTTCCTTTTTGACTGAGAAAGACATTGCTATTTGTCAGCAACATGCAACTTAGAAGCCAATCAAAGGTTAACATGCAGAACACAAGTGAGAATTTGTCCATAGCATCTATATGTATAAAGTTAACTCCAATTTAAACATGTCCTGGAAAAAGTTGCTCAAAATTTACCTTGAAGAGAAGGTATCGGTAGACAAACCATCCAGTGTATCCAAGGCCTACCAACTCCATGATCTTTGGAAGCTGGTGTAAATTGAAATATGAGGGGAAGAGAGAGAGAGAGGTTGAACAGCACAATCCAAATTTGTAATCAACTCTTAATTAAGTTTAATTGAAGAAAAGAAATGAGTAATTATTAAATTGAACCACCTACCAAAGGGACTGAGTTGATGGCACCAACAATAACTGAAGATAGCCAAACTGCCACTACTGCCCCACCTCCATAGAGAAGTACTGTGGACTTGTTTTCAACAGCATCCCACTAGTAACCATAACAGCAAACGAAATAAGAATATTTTTTTTACTATCAAATCAACTCAATCAAGAGAAGAAGTAACAATAAGCAACAGATGACACTGGAAAGCAGGTCACTAAAAACACATAATGCAAAAGATAAGTTGCAAGAATTTTCTTTGATGGTACAGTGTCCAGTTTGCTTCTTACCTTTTCCTTTAGATCTGTGAATAACTCTCCAGCATCAACAGGAGCAGATGTCTCTTCTGAAGAAGAGGCTTTGACTTGAAGCAGAGAAAACCTCTGTGAATCTGTTTAAAGAGAAACATGAACAAGATGTACACAATTCAGAGCTATTAGAGAGCACTTTTTCCTTTCCTTGGGGATTGAACCTACGCGTGTTATTATCATCACCATGCATTAGCTGGCATCTTCAAAACAATGGCAAAACAAAGACTTGAGTCAAAACAAAAGTCTACAAAAAGAGGACAGTTCCTAAGCTCCATGCACATTTAGAGCAGTTTGTCGTTCCTAAAGACTCAAGTCAGATGGTTTGATACTCAATAGGCAAACTGGAGGAGTCTTCAGTACATGGGAAATTATGCGTAATATACTTTTTCAGACCATTTTTTCCCATAAATACTGGAAGCCGATCCAACAGAGAATTTCACTGAATGGAATGTCATGCATCAAACCATTCAGTCAGGGGCTGACATCCCATGAAAAAAGACAATAGTCCCTGTTCTTCTCCATAACTTTAGCTTGTTCATTTTTGTTCCAAGAGTTTTTATTTTTTTGGAGTTTGAGATATTCAGCTTCAGTATTTTTATTATTTCCAAATTTTCCAGTGACGCTTCAAATACACACACACACAGAACCATTCTCCTATGCTTAGAACTCCAAATAAATATGAAATCTATCATTAGTTGAACCTGTATCAAAATAGTGATATAGATAAGAGTAATGCATCATCTTATGGACCATGTAAATAGTTCAGAACATTTAAAATAACTTGCATCACTCACAGCAAATTTTACAAATCAGAACAAAGTGAACCAAGTTCCTAAAGCACAACAGAAACTAATTATCATCCATAGCATTAAGACTTCACAAGGAGAAAAGCAACTGTTGTCTAAAGTACTTTCCAACACATGACTCAGTCATGTTCACAATTAAATCCAAAATGAAGTCTACTCCAACACCGCCCAGTTCAAAAACATGCATTTTGTACTTGATGTAAACAATGCCAACCATATATAATTAGTTCCTCACGCCTGGAACACTCTACTCAGGGTTCCAAACCTCCAGTGAGTGACTATAAACAATTACGTCATTGAGGTTTTCCACTACAGACTGGTCAAGGTAATTGTTTGAGTTATCCATTAATGCAGAACAAGACCTGAATTAGGGTGATATTCATAGGTCAGTTATCCATAAATCTGTGGATGCTATGGAGTCTCCACCCTCTGTTGAGAGCTCTTTCAAATAGCACGTCAGTTACTCTGTGTATGTTATGGAGTCTTCACTCTCTGTTGAAAGCTCTTTCAAATGGAACAAGACCTGAATTAGGGTGATGTTCATAGGTCAGTTACTCTGTGTATGTTATGGAGTCTCCACTCTTTGTTGAAAGCTCTATCAAATAGCACGTCAGTTACTGTGTGTGTTATGGAGTCTTCACTCTCTGGTGAAAGCTCTTTCAAATAGCACGATGTTGAAAGTCTTCAATTAGACTTGAGCATTAGATTCTTTTTTTTTTTTACTTCTTTCCATGGGGAAGGAATGGAATGAAGAAAAGAAGAGAGGAAGAAAGTGGTTCACTGGAGTTTGTCTCTTGAAAGTGGTTTTCTTTCTTTTGCCAACAATCTTTTACTCTCAATAACGTATTTGTGTAAATATATACATCATTTGTATTCAAGGATCAACTATTGGATGTTGCAATTTGTCCCTTACTAATGTGCCTTAGGTCCTCAATAGGGGCTGTGGAGGATGAAATTGAACCAAGAAATGAGCTGAAAATTGCTAAATGTCACAAGTAAAGCTGGTTGTTTTGGTTACCTAGACCTTGCTTGGGTTAATCTTATTAGGTTACAGCTATTAACAGCACAGAAATTCAAGTAGTTACTTATTTTCTTAAAGGTCTTTTTCTCTATTTTATTTCGTGGTATAAAAGCCTTCAAAAAGCATGCATTTTGTACTTGACATAAACAAAGTCAACCATAAATAATTAGTTCCTCACAAGATCATACATCTAACAGAATTAAACATTTGAAATCAAAATTTTCATAAATACAATATTTGCTGTGATTTGTGGATACGGGTATGACTGTTGAGTGCCAACATGGCTAAGGGGTGTCTGAAACGGTAACGCACAAAAGTCAAGACACCATAATGTAGTTGTACATATGCATATATATATATATATAGGTATGTATTTATTTATCTATGTATTCTTATTAATTTTTCTTTTTTACGTCTATGTTTCAAAGCACTATGTGTAAAGAGGAGGAAGAAACAGTGGACCATCTTCTCTTGCATTGCAAATATGCTGGGAACCTACTTTTTTTTTTTTTTGGATGTTCATGGGTTATGCCAGCCAAAGTAAAACTTGTTTTTTTGGGGTTGGAGGTGTAAAGAGGAGGAAGAGAAGGTGGACCATCTTCTCTTGCATTGCAAATATGCTTGGAACTTACTTTTTTTTTTTTTTTTTGGATGTTCATCAGTTATGCCAGCCAAAGTAAAACTTTTTTTTTTTGGAGTTGGAGGTGCAAAAGGCTTAGACAAAAATTGAGGATTGCGTGCAGGATGGCACCCACATGTCTCATTGGTGTATATGGCGCGAAAGGAACACAAGAATTTTTTATTGGGTGGAATCTCCCTCATGGAAGTTGACAGACACTTTTTTGAAAATTTTTTTTTTTTGGTATAATACCTTATGTATTTAGATAATTTGCTGGCCCCTTTCTTTTGAAATTAAGGGCTGCCCTTCTCAGACCCCTTATGATTATCTATACCGATAAAAAGAAGAGCGAATTTGCAAAGAATGCTTATAGGGGGTTTCGTAGAGAGTCAAATTGGAAATTATTCAATATTAAATTAGAATTAGCCAACAATGTATAGGTGACGCACACACTCTCTCTCTTCTTACTAACTTATTTATAGAATAAAGAAATTTGTGGGTCAAATTGGAAATTATTGAATATTAAATAAGACTTAGCCAGCAATGTATCGATACACAACATCCCTTTTTATGGCTCAAAAAGGTAACATCTCTTTTTCCTAGTCAGCAACGTATAGGTGATGCTCTCTCTCTCTCTCTCTCTCTCTCTCTCTCTCTCTCTCTCTCTCTCTCTCTCTCTCTCTCGTGACTAACTATCCTTGCTCTTATTCTTCATCCAAAAAGGGGGCCTAAACCCTACAGTGCACATCCAAACACACGCCACCACGTGATCTAACCATAGTGGGGAAGTGTCCCCTAAATCATAGTGCGTGTCCTTAAAATTGATAAATGATGTGTTTACGGAATATCTCAACTCAACAAAGCTTTATTCCAACTATTAAGGTTGGTTACATAAATCTCATCCCCCTTATCGTATTTTTTTACTATCTCTTGCCAGATTTAATTTTGGTCACCTTCCCCCAACATGCCCCTTGATATAAACCATGTCACTCTTCCTTACTAGTATATTTACAATATTTTGTTATACATGTCAATATTACCTTAATCAGTTATCTTTCATTTATCTCCTATAAGGGTTACTCCCACCATTTCATGAATGTGTTAACGAAGTATTTGCTAAAAATTATACTTCGGGAATTGATTCCGTACCATAATCATCATTTATTCCCATATATCTAGTAGTCATTGGTTCATTTGATGGTAATATCTACCAACAAGCTCTAACTTAGTTGGTATCTCCTCCACCTCCTCGTATGAGAGGTTGAAGGTTTAAATTCTCTTAAGAGTCAAAGTGTGTGTGATTTACCTATCAAAAGAAAATATCGTTGTCCTCGAATGCATTAAGAGATTTAGCTCACGGGTCTTTTAAGAACTTTAACAATGCCCCAAAAAAAATTTGGTCCAAGGCCAACCACACACAAAGGACAATGGCCTTTCAAGGCTCAAAAGATGGCAAAAATCCAAGAACTCCAACAGGGAGTATCTGATAGCAGCAACAAAGAAGAGCCCAAAGAAGGATTTATGAAAAACAATTTTAAAAATAGATGTTGAGAACTAAGAATCTAGAATCTCAAAAATTCTCTTATAATGCTCATTTCCACACAAACCAAAGGAGACACAACAAGATTACTGTTTAGATACATCACCTATTAGCACTCCTTGTGATAAACCACCACCCACACAACAAGCTTGGCATCATTAAATGTACACGTGACAAAGGAAAGAGAAAAGCCCAGAGGTCGGTAACAACGAAACAACATTTTAGCTTCACATCTTAGCATTATCATGGCTGACCCTCCCGAGTACTTTTCCCTTCTAATTCATTTTACTATGAAAAACTAAAAGGGCAACCAAAAAAGTTCTTAATTTTAACTGTACTCAAATTAATCCTTCCTCAGTACAGTATATTGAAAATTTGCAATTAAGAATTCAATGTACTTTCATTGTGTTCCTTTCCTAGTGTAGCTCTCAGCCTGTTAAAATGATCTTCAGTAGATTGAAACCACACCGTCATTCAAAGTGACAATAAGACCAAGATAACAGCAGCCATTTTAAATTGTTTGTTTATCAAAATAAAATTTTCACGATCATCTAACATACATATATCTATACACACACATGTATGTGTGAATATATAGTCGGAAGTAAAAAAAAAAAAATACTGTGTTATCCAACTACTAAGCAGAACAAATTCAAAATGTATAAACTCAATCAAGAGAAAATATTTGTCTGAGTGCTCGACAAAATGCCCCAGAGAAAAAGAGAAATGAAAGTAAAACAATACCTGAAGATAGTTTCGAGGTGAAAAAGGTTGGGGTGGACAAGCGCGGTGGCAGGAACGGCAGGGTGGAGAAGCGGGTAATTTTGGGGGAAGTGGAAGGGAGACGACAAGACATCAAGACGGCCGTCGACGCCATGGAAGTGGATGCTGCCGTCGCACAAGCAGTTGTCATGGGAAGTGAATGGCCGCCCAAACGATTCCTATCCTTCTTTGGCTAGACTTCTTGATTGCAGGTCCTTTCTTACAAAGATTTTTCAGTTCCACCCATTCTATCCGTCCACAATATTTCTCCCTTTTTCGTTTGAGAGACACGATTCCATTAGGTGACACGTGGAGGAAACATGCTTGCTGATTGGCTCATTCCCTATCTTCAAAATCCCCGTTTGAGGAGAAATTATTGAAGCGTGAGGTTATGGTTACGGCTAGGCTGGCAAAACGGGTGGTTAGTCGAGTTTGGACCGATTGTAAATTGGACCGATTATAAATGGGTCGAATTATAAATAGGTTGAGCTTATATTTTATTTAAATTGGTCGGGTCAAATACGGATCGGACCAATCCAAATTTGACCCACTCTAAACTTTTTTTTAAAAATAAAACACTACTTAAGATTGTCACATCGCGATCAAGTAATATGACTAACAAAATTTATCATGTTTCTCTGTTAAAATTTTGGTGAATACAGATTAAAAAAAAAAATTATTTCTCTATCAGATGTGATATATTATCTCTATGATCATTTATAACGAAGTTTACTTATATATTTACCTAAGGTCATAAATAATTTATTAAGATAAATTATATTAATTTTTTTTAAAATTTTTAAAATTACCCTAATTGCTTTTATTCTATTTGCAAATTACAAATTCTCTTTTCTTTTAATTAATTATTATTTTTTCTTAAATGACAAAATTGACAATTTCATGATATTTTTTTACTAATTTTTTCCAAACTTTTTTTAAAGAAACTTTTTATTTTTTAATTTAAGATAAATAAACTATTTTCATTTTATTTTTTAAAAAATCAAAAATAAAAATCACATAAAGGTCATATGTTATATATACATGTGAAAACTTCAGTGGTAGGAGAATTCATGGAGCAACACATCAAGGTAAATCATATACATCCATATATATATATATAATCATAGTATTGAAGCTTTGAGTTAATATATATATATATATATATATATATATGCAGGTATGGAAAAATTTACAAGTCCAATTTGTTTGGAGAGTCAACGATAGTCTGAAAAAAATTTAGTATTTTGTTCTTTTTCAAATGAAGATATAAATATAAATATATATATATATATTCTAAGAATATATATATATATTCTTATATATAAATGGAGATATATATATATATATAGATATGTTCTTATATTATTTTATTATTTTTCATTCTCAACTCATCAAACACACATATTCAACCCGTATTGACCCGCTAAATTGACGGGTTCCTTATTACCCAACCCTTTTATGACCTGCTAACTAAATGAGTGGGTTAGAACGAATTGACGGATTTGAATAACATTTGCCACCTCTAGTTACGGCCCTTCTTATTTCTCCCAAACAAAGGAATTTCACAATAATGTTTTAATGATTAATCGAAAGATCTCCTGTTTCTTAAACGAATTTTATGGATATGGTTAGTGGCTCACTTTAGATTTTTTATTTTGGTGAAAACACCTCCTCAGGGTCAATCGATTATTAAAATTCATATTTTTACATCATAAATTAAATTTCGAAGTCTCATATCAGTACACGCGCACACGCATGCACACACATGCACACACAAACTTAAAATAGTTCTTCCTCTCTTCCTGTTAAAATTTTGAGTAGCTATTGGATATGGCCTGGACTTACTCATTAGTCTTCTCCTCCTCGCCTAGGCTTACTCATTAGCCTTGAAACTCTCCACAAATTAATTGTTTAACGACTTTATTAAATATCAAAATGTGGTATCACTAAAACTTAATTATTGGTATAAAATTCACATAAAAAAATTAAATTAAAGGTCAAGATAAAACAAAATGAAAATCTCTTTTATAAGTAAAGAAGTTTTTCAAAATTTTGTAAGCTTTTGATGCGAGACGAGTTATATTAGCTTATAATTTTAAAATACAAACATTTTTGTAATCCAAATTATTTATACTCAATTCAAAATTATTAACTTTGTAATACATTCACATCGTATTACCATGACATATCAAAAATTATGATCCGAGAATTACATAATTCAACAAAGTATAATATTTATTTAATTAACTTTGTACCTTTGGTCTCATGATTGATTGATGTTGAGGCGTGAAGGCTAGGTAGAAATGACAACGAAACCGATTTGAGATGGTGTCCTCCTCCATTCCTCTTCCATTCAAAAATAGCCTCTCTCATCTTTGTCCTGCTCTACTTATTATGTCACTTACTCTTATCCTCATCCCATTCCTTCTTTGTCTAAAAGAAATTTAAAAAAATTAAAACTAATCAATTAATATTATTAAATATATATATATAATATAATTAAAACTAATCAATTAATATTATTAAGTAATATATATGTAATATAAATGCATATATTATATATGTGAGAGCACTTAATAATTAAAACTAATCAATTAATATTATTAAAAATACAAAGTTATATTTATATATATATAAATAATATATACATAATATAAATGCATATATTATATATGTGAGAATATTTAATGAATTATGAAACTATTGAAGAACATTTATGTAATTCAAATATATAGCTAGAGTGAATACTTTTTTTCATTCCCACTCTAAACTTATGACAAATTTTAATATTTCTCCTCATCTCTTTTTTGTTTTATTCATTTTCTTTCCAAATTCATGTAAGACAGGCCCACGCCGCCCACCATCTATAAAACTTACCAATAAAAGTTTCACCACATGTGATATGGTGACCACCAGATGAACACAATGGGTTAAACATTAAAAAAACATTCTATATAATATATATGCATCAGATTTCGCCTAATCTCCAGGTGGACCATTTGACCTAAGTAATACGAGATTGTTTTTTCAACATTGTTACGCACACCATCCACGTGTCAGATACAATATTGGCCGGCCAGATAAGCACCCTACCACAGCACAGTTGTCAAGTCAAACTTGACATCATTAATATGGTAATGCGTCCCCATTCCCCATATATATTTCTCTATACAGAGACACAAACGTGGTCCATATGGAACCTCCAAATTCCAATCTCCTCCTTTAAAAAGACAATAATGACCTCATAAATTTACTCTTGAGGACTGGACGAAGAAGAGTCATGTTTGGCATCTCAATGCTTAATTAATAAAACCTGTCCCATTAAACAACCATGAATCTGTATCCTAAAATTCAGCTTCTGCTTTTTGCTTGGAGGTACACATCTGTCTTTTGAAAAATCATACATATCAAAATATGAGATATGAAATAAATGATATCATATAATTATTATGATATAAAATATATGTCATATTTTAAATTTTAATATTTATAATTATAAATTTTTTAATTTTTACAGTCTGTAATTCTATAATCTTACATAAAAAAAAAAATTAGTCAAAATTTAATTACTTGAATATTTCTTTATTTGGTCAAAAAAATTTAAAATTTTTGACACTACCTCAATTATACCACCGAAAATTTATTTAATTAATCCGTTACACTGTTTATAATTTTAATATTTTATTAAATTTATATAAAATTTACTATAGTATTAAAATTATAAAAATCATCATACATGTAATAAATGTAATAAATTCACGAAATAACACATCTCCCAACCTATGCCTCGTTGGCACCGTCAGTCATAACCAATGACTCCTAGTGTTTCTCTCCGGTCTAAGTAACCCAATTGACAAGAAAAAATAATAAATAAACAACTCAAAATAGACCCTTCTTTTTTGGGGTGCCAGTCTAATAGGCACCGCTTGGTTATAGAATACAACCCACCGAAGCATACTCATGACCAAGTTTCAGTCATCTCCACCCTCTTTCAGACAACTCATCGCCCTCTACACTTTAGCCAATGCCAAGAAGGTCAAGACGAAGCAATCAAAATTTCCAAGCTCTCATATCTGTGAATTTTATTGATTTTTCTTTTCATTTCATGATTTGATTATTCTCTGTCTCGTTCTCTCATACAGAACCTTACCTTATATTTCCTGCGTTTGCTATAGAAGCAAAAACTTGATTGAATAAAGATTTTTTTTTCTGAGTTTTCATTTGTGGGTTTGGTCAAAGAATGCAAGCCTGATGAAGTCTGGATTATTTGGAAGATTTCAAACTTTTCACTCTCCGGAAAAAAGATCTCCTGTTTCTTAAATGGCATGTTGATGGGGTCCAAGAGAAGCTGCTACATCGCCCGGGTGATGATATGTGTATTGTTCTTGCCATTGATTCAAAGCTCGGATAATTATAACTCTGCTTCTTTGGATTCTTTCATTCACGATTATGCATACAAGGCAATAGTAAAGCCTCGTACAGGTATTCTATATAATATAGCTCTTCCTGCTAACTTTTCTACTATGGAAGTTTCAATTATCAGGCTCAGAAGTGGGAGTTTCTGGGCAAGAGGAGCCAATTTCAGTAGTTCTTTTCATATCCCACCAAGGATTATCCCAATGCCTTTTGTAAAGAGACTAGCTTTGGTCTATCAAAATTTAGGGAATTGGTCATCTTATTACTATAATGTGCCAAATTATACATTTGTCACTCCTGTTGTTGGATTCAGGACTTATGATGCATCGAATTCAAGCGCGAGAGGCAGCACAATGCTTAAACTTAGCATCAGGGGGGACCCCATTTTGGTCCGGTTTCCCCACATTGATGCGCCAAGAGGTAAAAATGTGACAATGAAATGTGTTAGATTTGGCATTGATGGATTAGTTGAATTCAGTAATATGACCATATCAAATGTATGTATTGCGCGAGATCAGGGCCATTTCACCATTGTTGTACCATCAGGACAGGCTAAAATGGTACCGCCGAGGAAGAAGAAGTTATGGAAATTGTGGGTTATAGGGTTTGTTGTAGGGGTTATTGGATTGGTTTTGGTAGTTTTGGTTGGGGTATTGATATATAAATTGGTTAGGATGAAGAGAATTGGAGAGATGGAGAAACAGTCTGAAAGAAGTGAAGCATTGGAAACAATGTGGGTTGGGATGAGTAAAATGCCTTCAGCAACAGGGATTAGAACTCAGCCAATGCTTGAGAATGACTATCTCCCTTGACTTAATTTCTAGTTTTTCGTTTTACATTCTTTTCTTCTTTTATTCAATTTTTTTGCCAGTGCAAATAGCTTTTGTTTTGAATTTTTGTTTGGGTTGTGAATGATTATATCTTTGATTACCTAACAATATTCTCTATAAGTTTGTGTTTGCACATGATTGAACAGATGGCCTGTAACATCCATCTAACATAGTTTATAGATACGACCATGTTTGGTGAAACAGGACATGAATTGCAGCTGCTCAAATTCAATAATGTCACTTAGTATACAACAAGAAAGCCTTAACCACTGTAGTGGGTGTCAGCGTATTGAAAATGTGTTTATTCTTTTCAACAAAAGCTACTGCCCAATTTGTTAGTTAGTGCATCACTTTCATCAACAAACAAAGCCCAAACTTCATGATCACCACAAAAAATGATTCATGCCCACGTCTTTATGTACATGGAATGTCTATGCACTCACATGGGTGAGATCCATCATCATGGGTCTCATCAGTAGATCCTACTTTATGTGAGCGCATGACACCACATGAACACAAAGACATGAGCATTTAAATATTATTTTTATCACCACACTTTCACCAGAAACTAGGCAAGCATCTATTGTGTTAAAAGAATTTAGATTAGCATATTTGTCAATAACCTTTGCTCTGCTCAAATCCAAACCCGTGATGATGAAGTTTAAATTGTTCTACTTCCCAGACATAGATGGGAAGAAGTACTACAAGACTTCCGTTTAACTTTGAGTATTCATGTGTGGCTCACATGAGTTTAGTAGAATACTCAAACGAGCGTGGTACAAGAGACAAATTTGGAGGGGGCTAGGGGGCAATGCCCTCCCCCAAAAAAAAGTTTTAAAAATATATTTTCTATAGAAATATTTAATAAATTTAAGAGACAAATTTGGAGGGGGCTAGGGGGCAATGCCCTCCCCCAAAAAAAAGTTTTAAAAATATATTTTCTATAGAAATATTTAATAAATTTAGGACTTGTCCTCGAAATTTTTTTATATTTTTACAAAAAATCCTCTTAAATCTTAACTTTTGCATCTTTGTCTGCCCTAAACTTATTGTCTAGTTCCACTATCAAGTTTGACGTTCCCACTTGACTTTTTTCCAAACACAAAGACTTCCAAGAAAATTTAGAAAAATAAAATGAAAAAAGAATCCTCTCCGTTGCACTTGAGAGATCCGGTGCACTGCTCCCATCATATGAGATGGGGCCCACAGTGGGACCTATCTATGTGAGACCCATCTCATGTGAAAGGAAAATGGATTGGACCTCTTTCAGTTGACCGGAGAGGATCCCGATCGAATAAAATGAACAGGAAGACATAAACTCATAATATAATCCTCTACAAAGTGGAATGAATTTCCTAATCAGGTACTGTCCCAATGAAAGTGTCTCTTAGCTGGTATATAGGCTTCGGAAAAAAGGAAGAAAATAACAACCACTTTCATAACTCCAAGGGTAAATTGCCTACAACCTGTTTGGCCTTTCACAAATGTTGCCTTTCTATCTTCCCTATTTACTCCATGAATTAGAGTCGACCTGTCTTTTCAGTGCAGAAACTTGCAGGTTCGGGAGCTGAATCGTCGTAGGAAAAAAAAGCAATCGTCATGAACAATTTCCATATATCTACTGTCCCTTTATTGGGATAAGTTTAAACAGACTAATTATAACAATCAAAGAAGATCAAATTCTTGATGGTTTGTCCTTTATTACATTCCTGAATGGAAAAAGAGAATATCAACCAATAGGGTGGAGGTCACAGAGCTGATTAAGTGGAAAAGGAGGATCAAAATAAGAGCCATTGAGAAAGGCCAATGTAACAAGCTTGTTTGCTGCGTCTGTGGCATGAATCCCATCCCAGCTCACATAGTTATATGGATCACTACAAGCTGTTGCTGTGACAGTGCTGCCATTAATCTCCTTGGTATTTCCACAGAAAACTTTAGGGTTAAAATTATAGGCACCATCCCCATATCCACAACATGCTTTGGTACCGTACAGCAGTCCTGCATCATAATTAAACACACAATCTGTATAAAACCCCTCGGAACATATTAAACATAATGAGAAGAAAAATTGGCTGTGATGGTGTGCAGACCTTTTGGTTGTCACAATTACACACACACACACACATTATATATATATATATATATTGACAGACTTTCTTTAGCCTACGGTTGACAGACCATACCATGAGATGTGGGGTGCTGGAAGAGCTCTAGCAATGCAGCATGAGTATCTACATATATAACATTAGCATTTGGAAGATCTTGTCTAGTTTGCTGCAATGCCGCCTTCAACATGTTGTTATACTCCACCACTGCATTGTTGTAGGAGATCAAGCATCCATACATGTCAAGGTCAGATCTATTATGAGGAAGCCCCACCAATAATGCCGGGTAACAACCCACCGGAGCAAGATTAAGTACCCAAAATGTCCGTCCACCTAACCTGTATAATTCCTTGAAATTCCATGAACCAACATAAACATAAGACTATAGTATCTATTCAACATATGCTTGTTTACATAAGTTGTGAATAAATATTGTGCTCGTGACATCCCAAATAGATTAATTGGTGGTCATGAATGTTGTAAATTGTATCGGGGACTACAAGAGAGAATATGCACCTTGACAGTGTAAGCAATTTGGTTAACCACTTGAGGAAGATACTGCTTCACTCCCTCTATACCAAGAGACCCTAAGTTGGAAGTGAAATCATTCTGTCCAATATAAAATGTGTAGAGCGATTTTCCAAATATGTCTGGGGAAGGAAGATGGGTTGATCCTGAAACCAAGGTTCAAGTTATATACCTTATTAAAAAAATAAAGCTATTTTTTTTCATTTATGTCCACTCATTTTACCTTGGGAGTGAAGTTTATCGACTTTAACTTTGAATTCCTTCATTTGGTTGAGCTGAATAGCCAGAGAGAAAGGGCTGATCCCAGTAACAAATAAGGAAGTGTTTGGCAGGAGCACTGTGGATGCCAATGTTGCATAGTTGGCCCCGTGTCTATAATCAGATCCAATTGATTGCAGATATGGGCTCAGAAATGGCAACCCCAGAGCTTGAGCTGCCAAAAAAAGTAATTGATTGTAAGTAATTTCATAATGCATAAGCTTCAAACATCATTTATTTGAATTTAATCTAGATCATCACTCTTATCTTTACTATATAAAGACAGAGTCTTCTGCCAAAAACCCATGTGATCATTTTCAGTTCCTTGTTTACAATAAAAGTTTGTTTTTAAGGAATTTCTACCAAGATCTTCAACAGAAAATTGACGCTCGACTGAAATATCTAACTTATGGACTACATTATTAGATCATAGTTTTGAATGGAAGATAAGTGATATGAAGTAGGTTCTGCTGAATCACTTCCTGAGTTGCATTTGATTGTTGGATGTGATGCCATAAAATTAGTTGACGGCAAATGATAATTAAATGCCATTTCAATCTCACTAGAAGAAATTGAAGAATGAGCATCATGGGCTACATGATTCACACCATGCCAAAACTCATATGGTACAGGACAAGAAATGGAAAAGCTTATCCCTGCAGCACTCATATCACAATTAGAATATATCTAATATCCTTGACGAGGACAGTGAGTAACCCAACTCAAATCCAGCTATTTCTTTTTGTCTTATGGTGACCAAATAAACTTCAATGATAAGTTTGATTGCTGTGATGTAGTACTGAAAGGAAACAGATTAAATTTGAAATCTTGTCGGTTGTGATACTATTAACTTGTTAATTTTACTTTCCTTTTCTTGTGCCGTTGAAGATATCATCAAGTTGATTGTATTAGAAGATATATAGTCATGTTAGTGCAAGTAATATTCACTGTAGAGTCACATTTCATTACTGTTTCAATTATGGAAGATTTGTTTAGGTGTCTTGTTAAGTTTTATGGAAAGTAAAACAACTAAAACACAAAGTTCAAACTTCATTTTCTTGGCAGCCAAAAGGACCAAGAGAAAAGTCGATATAACTGAACTGAACAACTGAACTTTATGGTATCTATAAAGGAAGGACGTAATATCTCCGAGAAGCGGTGATGAAATCAATTCCGACGTAATATCTCCAAGAAGCAGGTGATGAAATCAATTCCAATCTTTCAATAAATAAAAAAAAAAAAGCAAGTTAATGAGTGAAGAAATGGTGAAAGTTTATGAAGAATACCGAAGAAATCAATCATAAGTCTGCCATCAGTAGCACGGCCGACTGGTCTCTTGAAGAAGGTCATGCCATTGGGCCCAGACTGTGCCGGAAAAGCTGCCCAAAATCCACCTGTGTCTGAATTTGAGTCACCAAAGTTGAAGATTGCCTCAAAAGCACATTTAGAATCAGTTAAATGCGCCATTAACATTGCCATAATCAGCATCCAAATAACAAAGAATTGCCGCCATGACCAGTGACCCATTGTCTGGTCTTGCCAGAAGAGTCCACAAAGCTATGGAGAGAGAGAGATAATATAATGGAACATATATATATCGCCTCATCTTTATAAAGAAGGGGAAGCAAATATCACAAGACACATGGCCAAAGAGCATGGTGGCCTCCACTACTGTAACAGTTGATCAGAAGCTGACGCGTAGACGTCACAGAAGAAAGAAAGAAAGCTACAATTTTCTTCCCAATCATTAATAGAATTTCCCTCGAAATTACACATTTTCCCCTTTTTTTGCCTCTCAATTTTTGTGAGGTAAAAGGCAAATCTAACAAGAGAACCAAAACTCGAACTTGACTTGTCTCTTTTGTGGAGTTTTGTAGCTAGCCATGACTTATCTGCCTTTACAGCTTGCAATGGCTGACAACTGACGTTCTCAACAATATTTTTTTTTTTTTTGGCCTCATATGAAAAGAGTACCAAAGAGCCAAGTCTACCATTTGAAGTGCATACCAAGAAAAACCCAACTTAAAAACTTATCTATATAATATTTTTTGAGACACAGATTTCTCAACCATGAATTCTTTTGACCCGTGACTCTTAAAAGCTCCAGAATCGAACATCATGTGGCATTTTTCAAACTGAAACTACTTGGAATGGCTTGGGCAATGACACGAGTGGCCGGTCTGTGATATGCATTAAACCGTGCGTTATTAAAAATAAATAAATGTTTGGGAATTTCTTGTTGATCTTAGAAGGAAAGTGTTTCTCTTGCCAAAAGCCCTTGCAGCATTGCCACCCTAAAGCCAGAATGGCAATTTAAATGAAAGTCAATACGAAATGTTGATATGTAAATGGGTTAATTGTGTCAGGAATATAATTACCTAATGAGTATTGGTGAGATAAGAAAGTAAATAAGAAAAATAAATTAAAAATCATAGATACACACAATAACATAAAAATTTACGTAGTTCATATCAGAATAGGGCTACGTATATGGCTCCTGCAGTTTTACTATAATTTGAAAGAATTACAAATTACAATCAAGACAATAATGTGAAAATATCAAAAATACCCTCAAAACAATTCGCCAATAAATTAGAATCGCAAAGTATAAACTAGTCTTCAATATTTATCAGAATTCACACTATCAATAAATACTACTATTCTTTCTGTCTATTTGTCTTAACCAATCTTACTAAGAGATTTTGTGTCTGGAATTTATGACAACTATGTGACATTATTGAAAATTTTAAATCATATAACAATGTCTTAACAAAGAAAGGGAAGGATGGTTGACATGTCATGGGCCTACACTATTTTACTTTTGGGCCTTTAGTTTGAGTCTGCCATCACACTTCCCTGAATGTCAAGTTTTGGAGTCCAGATTTCATAAGTTGGCAAAATCAGGCCTGAATGATAAGTTATTCCATGAGTCTATCACATGCAGTGTGATAGTTTCTTTGGTTTCAGTAATACAGTGAGTTCTACGTGAATTCCACTGAAATACTTGAAATCATACACACCGCATGACGATCACATAAAATAATATTTCAAACTTTATAGGTAACAAAATAGATTATTTCAAGTAACTTTTTGTTTTTTCTTTTTAACAAATTAAAATGTAAGTTTTTATTTTGATTAAAGAGGTAAGACAATAATTCAGGAAACTTGAATTGAATGACTTGTTTTTCCATAAATTAGGGCCACCAGACTCAAATTTTTAAATAAGCCCATTTTGGGCCCAAATGGCCCAGTTATGATTTGGATAAGAAAGTCCCCATGTCGGCATCCTCGTCCAATATGTTTGTCATTAATGACATTTATTTTTGCTAAACCAGCAAGTGGCGTTATGCTTGCCATATCCCAAACATGACCTATTTTTTTATTCAAATTAGTCATGTAAAGGGGGCCGTTTGAAAATATCATAAGTTTTAAGTGGGGCAATTTTTAAATAATAATAAAATCATAGTAGAAAAAATAATTCTCCAATCTTGAGTGAGAGGCCGTGGTCCCCCGTAGGAATGGCAACGGGCGGGGTGACCCTTCCTCGACCCCGCCCCCGCCCCGTTTAAATTCTACCCCGACCCCGCCCCGCCCATTTTAAAGTCTACCCTGACCCCGTCCCGAACCCTCGTTATATATATATATTTTAAGTTAAAATTTTTATTTTAATAAATAAATAAATTTATTTTTTCAAAATAAATAATATAAAAATATATATTTATATAAGTGTAATATAAAAAATCTTAAAATTAAATTTATATAGGATTATTTATTGATAAATATAATATATATAAAAAAAAATTAAAAAACTTAATATATAAACGGGGCAGGGTGACCATTCCCCGAACCCGCCCCAAACCCGACGGGGTTTTAAAAGCCCCGCCCCGACCCCTCTTATGAACACCCGATACCCGTCCCATTAGGGGGCAGGATGGGGCTTTTTGCCATCCCTAGTCCCCCGGGATCCGCCTATGATGTTAAGCTCACGTTTAATTTTAAAATTGTTAAGCATAATGAAAATTTTCACTTATAAATACAAAATTGTGATACTCATTATAATAAATGTACGTAGTTTCATTATTTTGTATTTAAGGATAAGAAATTTTATTATATTTAATATTACTTTTAATTTTAAATATTTTGAAATTATAAAAAAAAATTGTAAAGATAACATTTTCAATATTTAGAGGGATAATTCAAAAAAAAAAGTAACAAGATTAGAAGATCGAATTGATGCATGATATTGATATATGAATTAGATGTACCAATCAGATGATAAGTTTTCAACTTAAATATTTATTTATACAAAATAATTATAAAAGAAACTTAAGAAATTATTTTAAAAAAATTCAAATTGAATCAGGTCATAATTATTCTTATTAAGTTATTTAATTTTAAAAAATCAACTCATTTTTAATCTGATTTTTTTTTATTTTAATATTTTTTTAAGATGAGATATAAATTAATATACTGTTAAAAAATATTTATTAAAAAAAAAATAAAATTTATTTATATTTTATAAAATAAAATTTAATATTTTCTAAACACGTCTCACGAGATTTATTTGTTGCAAACATAAATCAGTCATGAATTGCTCTTCATTAAAAATAAATAAATAAAAGAATTGTGAAGTGGGGCCCCATTATGAAGATTTGCTGGTACTCCGGACTCGGGTCCATTTGGCATGATGTAACCAGAATTCAAAAGTTCCCACCACTAACAAATTTTCAGTGGCGTTTTGACTTGTTAACTTAACCCTCCAACAATCATCAATGGGAACAGGGTTAAAAACAAAGCCAAGGGTTTCAAACAATTCGGCGGAAACGGAAATGGGCCCCCCATCTGCGTATATTCTATTATATTATGTCATATCAAAATAATTGTGTTAGGAATTATCAAAACTTAATGAATTATCAGATTTTAAAGATAATAATAATAATATGAACATACTAAGAAAATATGAACCAAAGGAAGCAAGAAATATTTGATTTCACTTGTTTTTTTATTTTCACTTCTCTTTTTCTCAACCATTTCTTTTTTTTAAATATATAAATTATTTCTAATTTTATCTTTAAAAAGAGAGAAAATATGAGAGAAGATGTTTTTAATTTAATTATTTATTTAAAATTACAAATCAAGTAGAATCTAAGAATATCATAATTATTTGTAATTAAAAATATACATTTTAGGGTCCATATAAGTAAAAGAGATTTTTTTAACATTACATTTCTCTTAAATTCAAATTTAAATTATAAAGATTCGATTAAAAAAATCTAATTTACGGTTCAATGATACAATCAATGGATACATTTGATAGAATCGATTCAGATTAATTCAAAAAAAAAGTTTATATAAAAAATATATATTTTTAATTATTAAATAACTTATTCATTTAAAAAATACAAAATAATAATAATAATAATTGTAATTGTAAATATCGCAATAAAATTCAGTATTATACTAATATTTATTGAGGAACAGTAAAAAAGAAAACATATTGACAATAAAAAATCTGTTCCGATATTTTTCTCAACCTTTGCTTATAGGCCACGTCAACTGGGTCCCACATCAGCTTGCGTACTAAACCATGTGCCTGCAAGACACGTCACCCTGTCGGAAACGATGCGGCGTCTGATTAACCCACTTTGTTTTTATTTTTTTCTTGGTGAGAAAAAAGAGGTCACCACGTCAGACCCCTCCAGTCACATGTCTCTCTCTCGTTCGACCGGGAAACGCGCATCTCCGTTAACCCACCCAGTCATCGACGGCCCATGACTCATTCTGACGTGGACCCAAACGATGCTAACGTCACACCCCACTACGCCCCATCTGTTCACATGCCCCCCATTAATACTCTAATCTCAAGCTACGTACGGCACAGAACCAATAATAGGCAAGCGCGTGGTGGCAGACAACGTGGAGCTTGGTGCTGACACCTGGGTCATTTTAAATTCCCAGACAGTATTAAGACCTGTTTGGCTGGCTTATTTAAAGAATTTAAAGTAAATAAATTCATCAACGTGAATAAAACTTATTTTCAAAAAATTATTATTATATAAAAAAAAATTACACTTACTTTTTAAGTCATTTGACAAAAATAAAGATTATGGCCCACATTGCAGTCCACTCTATCAGGATTCACTTGTATGAGATGATGGATCCTAAGAGTAGAGAATGTCTATTATAATTATTTGATAAGTAATATAATTTTTAAAATTATACAATTTTTTATTTTATATTAATAATATATAAACATTTCTTGTCACTAAATATTTTAACTAATTTTTTATAAGATTAAAATATTTTTATATATTATACTAATTTTTTTCTAAAAAATTATAAAAAAATATATTTATAATTGTTAAATATCTTAACAGAAATCAATGTAATTATTTTTAAAAATAAATAATAAAATTATATTTTTTGTTAATATTAATTTCTCAATAATTTTGATATAAAAATTTAATATAATTTAAAAAATAATAATAAATTGTTATAATTATCAAATATTGGCATTGGTATAATTAATCATCTATTTAAAAAGAATACTTATGAATTTAAAATCTTAATGATTTAATGATAATTATGTAACAAAATGGGATAAATTTTCTTATTTTTGTAAATGATTTTAATTAGAAAAATTAAAATTTTATAATCTTTAGGGTCGTGATTCGTGAGCTGGCTACGCAACCTCTGCTGTCAGTGGACCCGCCTGTTTCTGCACGGATTTGCGGGGGACACGTCAGTGTCTGGACCACAAGCCACCGACATCAGGAAAAGCTGGTGGGGACCATTTCCAAGTACGTGTTTATGATGGAGATAAAAGAGATTACTCTTCTATTCAAAAGTGGCGTGGCTGATATTAATCCGTCCGATTGAGTCACTTTCGACTGTTGGATCAGATCAGAGTCAGTAGTGGGCCCTTGGCAGATCATCTGAGGGGCAATTTTATATTCTTTTGGGGATCCCTGATTTTACACGTAGTCTTCCAATGACGTGACACGGAAATTATGGAGATTCAGCATCCGGCAACGGACGGTCAGGATTGGATAATGATCGTGGTAGTAGAGTCAAACATGGTGCGTCAGACATGGAGTGCTCTCTGTGTCGGAAAGAGTGGTACCACAAAGTGCCAACATGTAAAATTACTTGAATTACCCTGCCATTCCATTATAGTATTTTACTCATGTACGGGTGTCTCCATTTTAATGGATATTTACAAGGGTTAATAGCCATCCTCTTCAAATCTCTTCTCCATTTTAATTAAAATAATTAATTTAGCTAATTGTTTTTTAAAAATACTGTTCTAACTATGCTTCCAATTTTTAACAATTAACATTAAAATTTTATTTTAAAAATTTAAGACATTTTTGACTATTCATATTTAAAAGTCTCGATCTTCTCACATTTGGAAAGTCATCTTAGTAATCTTAATTTTACTATTTTCTTTTATTGATGGAGTGGGGTTTTGGAGAGAGGGGTTTGTTTGTTTTGTACTTTAAACTGGATTTTTGTCTAAAATTGTAAGTATTTGGTATTTTTTGTTAAATTATATTTTATACATTAAACTCGTCAATATTGTTTACAAAAATAAGGTTTCGTTTGGACAGTGATTCAGATATAATTTTTTGAAAAAAATTCTAAAATATATTTCAAAATATTGTAATTAATTTTTTAAAAATTATAAAAATGTATTTAGATATGATAATCTAAATTTTAAAAAATTAAAAAAAAATTATTTTGAAATGCGTATCCCGCATTTTAAAATTAAAAAAACTATTTTTGAAAATGTAAACAAACAAAGCCTTGAAAAAGTTTTTTTTAAAAAAATCCAATTTTCAAACATTTTTGGCTTATTACAAACTTTATTTTTTGGTTCGCCACTTATACATAATGTAATATATTCAATAGATACAATATAAACAGTGAAAGGAGAAATTTTAATGTACAAATTATTTTTACATCATTTTTATCAAACACCCAAAAAAAAAAAAAAAAACAATTATGCCATAATTAATTCTTTAGAATTCATTACCAATAATTAATTCTTCAAAATCAGAATCTACCTCAAACGAAACCCTAAATTTATTATTCAAAATATATTTTTTTTTAACCAATAGGAATTACTATTGTACGATTGTTATTTTACAAGCGCGTATGTATATCTCAATTCCGAACCTTACAAAACTCAACAATCTAACTATTACAAAAAAGAGCTCGGATCAAAATTGAAAGGAGTAAATAAATAACACTCTTTCTTAATGGGAGAATCATAGTATAACTCACGAATTACCAATCTAGGTCAGCCCCACCTTTGAGAAGTAATTTAGGAGATTGGGATGTTTCCATTTCAACATAAAATGGATAATCTACAATTCTCTCACAAGCATTTGGAGACCATTATTGCCATATAAAAATATTACAATTTTATCACGTGAATACTGCAAAATTATGAAAAAAATAAATATTATTTATTTCTGTTGAAATGAAAACATTCCCAACTCTAATTTAACAACAATTTCAACAATTACTTGTTACTAATGAAATGAGAGAATTTCAAATGAATCTTGATGACTTTGGTCTTATTTATTGTTCATAAATCATTTTATCTTGTGCCAAAAATATTTTTCAAAATCTCTTAGATGCATCATAATTGGGTAAAAAAATTAGTTGTAAGGTAATATAAAAAAATTCAGTGAAAATAAAAATTAAATTTTGACATGCAAGATTTATTTTAAATTAAAACATCATCATTATATTATTTTTGCCACATCTTTTAAAATTGATTTACATGATTATTGAATTCTTTTATACTATCTTATTACTAAATTTTTTTCCTCGTAACTGTGATAGATGTAATAAAAATTGTTAATATATTCTATAATATCAAACAAAAATCAAGATCATTAAATGGTAATTAAGAAATTTGTTAGGGTTTCTCCTTCCTATCACATATGGTAGCAACTTTATAATTTGACATGTAATAATGTTCCATAACACACTTAGGGTAGGTGTATTTAGTCAATTAAATGATTTGTATACTATCATTTTAATAGGTCTGAAATGAGATAAATTCGTCTTAATTTCTAATAATTATGTTGACACTATTCATAAATTTAAGAAAAATAAAAATCAGGTAAATTTGTAAATAGAGATGGTAGAATACTACTTTTTTCGTTGGAAAAAAAAAAAGAAAGGTCCAGGGATCAATGGTTCAGCAGCGGACGCCAAGGCCCTATTCATTATAGTTAATTCTTATTTATTAATTTAATCGTATGGAACCACCACGTCAGCCACATGACGGGTGGAACTAGTTGGCCTACGATAACCCTTGTTTACGAAGAGTAGATCGAGCTGTAAAGGACACGTGTACGGTAGAAGTTACGTTGGAATAAATAAATGGCCTGCGCGAATATCGACGGGCCAACTCAACAACTATCTTTAGCGCCTCCTCCGTATATACAATTGATGTGTATATACACATATTATACGCTCATCCATATACGAACACGTGTATACTGACGTGGATGTTGCCTTGGCGCTCCCCCTCTCTTCCCTCTTTCTTCTTCATCGCTCTCTCTCCTCCCTCCCCTTCTCTCTCTACCCTCTGCAAAAGCTCAAGCTCTTTCTCCCACCGTATCTTAGAGAGAGAAACTAGAGAGAGAAAATGCAGAAGTCGAGAACCTAGGGTTGGGGTCCGAGCTCATAATCTAATTTCTTCTCTTCATATTTGAAGATAGTTGAAGCTCTTCGCCTTTTACGTTTTTTTTTGTGTGTTTTTATTCCTCTTTTTGGGTTTCAGAGGTTAAGACGAGGAGATTTTGCTGTTCGAGGGTTGAAGGTATGTTGAATTTGAAGTTTGATTTGTTGAATTATAGTGATAAGAGGACATGTGCGTTAAATTTGGATATATAGAGTCGGAACTCATGTTGATCTCTCAAATTAATCTTTTTTTCTGTCTAACTTTTGGATTTATGTATCTCTATTTTTATGATTTCGTTTGAACACTAGTTTTCACATGATTTTAGCTGTACTTTTTCCCTGTTTCATGGAATATCCTCTTCAATCTATAACTTTGCAGGGGAGACTGTGACCAGAAAACAGAAAAAAGAGAAAAATTCGAACTATGTCGACTAAAAGCATCGTTTTCAGATAAATAGAATTTGTTGATTTAATTCATAAAAAGCAGTAGGCAGTATAATTTAGAAAAATTCACTTTATTTTTCAAAGAAATTCAAGTTTTTTTCGTTTTCTGTTATTATTTTAGTGCACTTGGGAGGTTAATTTTGTCATTTACTTCCTATTTATGCTGGATTGTCAATACTTCATAATGGCTCTGTTGCTTTCTTGTAATTTGGTGGGATATGGAAAGACAATAATATCCCTCTGCCTTCCTTTCTTTTTTCTTTTTTTATTCGAGTTTTCATTTGTTTTTTTATATTACATACATACATTCATATATGGTTGAAATTAAGTAGATAACCTATTATATTCCAGGTGGGGCTGAAAATAATTTAAATGACGCGTGTGCTTTTAGATCTTACTGTTTTGGTTATATGCATAAGAAGATTGGCAAGATATTATGTTAAACCATTAAATATTTGGCATTAGTAAGAGTTTGATTTAGTGCTACAAGTTAATTTCTTTCTTGACCGTGATCTTCTGATTGATGAAAGGTTGTATATACATATCTGTGAACTCTCTCTTTTTCTTCGTGTATGCGAGGGTATTTTTCTGAGTGTAACATCTTGGTTCAATTATATTATATTCTCCTGCTGATATTAAATTTGAGGGGAAAAACACTTAAAATATTATGGGGCTTTCACATATGTTTGATTATGGGTTCTAAGAAAACGTTTGTGTAGGGAGAAAAATTGACCGGGATTAGGCTTTTGTCCAGTTGATTCTTTGTTATTTCTATTTTTAAGAAGAATATTGCAGTTTTAAAATCTTAAGATATCTCATGATGCAGTACGGACACTGGGAGTTAGGGTGAAGTTAAGATTGGGTACGGCAAGATCTGGTATTCGGTTTAGAGATAAGCAACAAAGTTTCCCAAAGAAAGTTTAGTCAGACTAAATTATGTAATTTGGTGCGTTTAGTCTCCAAATAATTGTTTTAGAAACTTGGGATTAAATCATGCTTTAATCCGGGTTGAAGAGGCGAGAGCAGCACATGCCCTCATCTAGCATGATAAATCAAATGTATGAGTTGGTTTTGAACTTAAAACTTCCACATGTTTCCAGGGAGTCCTTAACTCAAGTCAAAAAGCCAGTTTAGACTTTTAGTGAAAATAATAGCCCTGAGATACAAGTCAACGTTTTGTAATTACTTAGCAATAAATTTCTGCATTTGATCAGATAGGGGTCTTACAAAATTCAAGTTAGTTCTTGAATGCTATCCTTTCTCTCTCCCTCCAGAAATGAGTTTTCTTGTAAGTTGTTAAACAATATAAAAACTTATGATCTTTCATACAGTGGTCTGTTTACCATAATTATGTTTTTGATGGAACCTTAGTGGCTGCACTACTACAGCCGTCTGTATAATTTGGCCTGTTCTTGCAGAGACTGTGATATACAAAATCCATTGAGACTGAGAATTGGTATTACTTTACCAGAATGTATCGGGGATTTGCTTGTCCCTGTTTTCTAAGTCATACATGAATACTTTTTCTAAATGATAAATGAATTTTACTCTTTTTTGGGGGAGATTTCTTTGTTCATCTTGCAAACTTTTAGCTAGTCACAGCTAGTATTGTTTTACCAGAATGTATTGGGGATTTCCTAGTCCCTGTATCGCGAGTGATATATGAAAACATTTTTCTATATGATAAATGAATCTTCCTTCTTTTCTTTTCTTTTTAAGATTTCATTGTTCACCTTGCAAACTTTTAACTAGTCACAGCTTGACACGGGCCACATGGCTATTCTTTATGCAGCCAACTGACTGATTAGTCAGAGAAGCAGTATAAGTGGCTGTGAAAAAAAGTTTTCTTGCATCATCTCTGACATAGTTTTCAGATTGTTGCTTGACCATGGGAAATAGTGAAGAAGGAAAGCCTTGTAAGCCCGAGAAACCACCCTCGTCTGCACCGGTAAGCTCAGAAATCAGACACTTTCTTTAATAGAATGGAAAATGTGGTTTCTTGATCTTGCTGGATGGAAATAATTATCATATAATTTGAGGAAAGAGCATGCAGTTTTTATTATTATTTTTGGCCGTGGTTGTCACCTCTTGAAGTTCATTTTTAAGAATTGGTCAATCCCTTTGTACTGACAGGATCAGGCCAATATTCATGTGTACCCTGACTGGGCAGCTATGCAGGTTATTTGCTCTATGCATGCTCTCATATGCCTTTTTTCATGAACATATTTATTAAATCGAAAAGTTCAACTTGTCATTTGTTTCATGAAATTTATAGTAGTGACTCAAGCTGGTTTATTACATCTTCAGGCATATTATGGTCCCAGAGTTGCTGTTCCACCATATTTCAACTCAGCTGTTGCATCTGGTCATGCTCCTCACCCCTATATGTGGGGACCACCACAGGTATAGTCCAGATCATCAAAGCAGTCCAAGATTTCCATTTTAGATTTTTTTGTCTACCTTTGAGTCATATAGGTATGCTGAGGAACAAATTCCATAGACCTCTGACTAGGATAACGTGCAACTTTAACTATATATTCTCCCAGGCTATGATGCCACCTTATGGGGCGCCGTATGCAGCAATCTATGCACATGGAGGAGTTTATGCACACCCTGGAGTTTCTCTTGTAAGTCTACACTAAATGGTTTTTTCTTTGCTTTACAATTCAGAATACTTGAGTTAACAAGCCCTAACAACTTCTTTTGGTCGACAACGTGAATCCCTCTTCTTGAGTTGAGCCAATTGGGAAATTCTAAGGATCCTTGTTCATAAGATATGTCTATAAGCTTATGTGGGCTGTGTACCTACCAAAACCCTTCTCCATTCTCTGGGCCTAGGCCTGGTTTTGTGAAGGATGAGATTAGCACGACACCTATGAGAAATGGATGGGCTTTCTGGAACTTCTTTGGAATTGGGACCTTTATGAGGTCTTCCATGATTGCTCACTTGCCCCAGGCTATGATGCTAATGTAGTATAATAACAGTAATCCTTCCCTGCTATGTGGCATCGTCTTCATGGTAAATATAGCTCTCAATCCCCTGTTGTGAGCGAAGCCTTTTTGCTGAGATTTTCCAATTATTCTTTCATTCTTATTGCTATGTTCTATTAGTGGAAGTATGTTAATAAGAAATATATCTGTGAGAGGAGACATATATTTGTCTTTTTAGTTGCTTAAGCATGACGAGTAGACATTAAAGTTAATTTCTTAGCTGTGATGTAGGCTGTTACTCCTCTGAGCATGGAAACACCTGCCAAGTCATCAGGGGATACAGATCGAGGCTTAATGAAAAAATTGAAAGGGTTTGATGGGCTTGAAATATCAATAGGCAATGGTAATGCTGACAGTGGTGAGGGTGGAGCTGACCATGGGGTTTCTCATAGGTTTGTTGAGCTAACGCCATCTTTTTAAATTCTCCTTTTTCTTATTTGGTGTGCAATCTGGTATTGTTTAGGGTAGAGGAGTTTGCCTTCTCTACTCTCTAAGGGATGCGCCCTCTCCACTGGGTTCTTCCTCATAGACCTCTTTTAGTGAGTTTAACTTCTAATTATTTATACTCATGTGAACAGTGCAGAGACTGAAGGTTCCAGTGATGGAAGTGATGGGAACACAGCAGGGGTAAGGATTTGTTTATCTGCTTAAATAATTCATTACTGCAGCAAGAGTTTCACATTAATTTGATTTGATTTTTAAGGATATTATGGTGAAGAGTATTGTAAATTCTTAGTGATCTCCCATCTTATGTCAGGCGGGTCAAAATGGTAGGAAAAGAAGCCACGAGGGAACACCTGTTGTCGGTAAGAGCTGTTTTTCGTCAAGTGACATCTGATTAAATATAAAACTAGTCTGGAATACTGTTGTTTCATGGTAGAATGAGTTCCTTTCTGTGGGTATTTGGTCCATCGCATGCATCTTTGACGCATGTTGGACTTTCATCAGCTATGAGTTGGGCTATTTTGCAACATGTATGACACAATACCTAATTACCCATGGAGACATCCACCAATCATATGGTGACATGTGCCCTATTACTAAGATGATGACATCTGTTCCTTGTGTGAGTTAACTTGCATTATGCTTTAACTCTAAACTTGGACAAAGGTTATCCTCGAAGCTATTTTGAGACTAACTCTTTCCTGTAAGTCGAGGTAATCTCCCTTATGAGCTATGTTTCTCTGAGTTGAGCCTACCTCAAGTCTTTAGTTTATTTCGCACTTTTCTGGCCCCTTATTTGGATCAATGTACATTGTATAATGATCATGGACTTGGGCATAGTGGCGAGGTAGTCTTGAGAATGACTCCTCTTATTGAGTTGAGCTAATCCTCCTATAAGTTATACTTAGGTCGGGCAAATAGTGGTTGCCTGACCCAACTCCTCAGTACCTCAGCTCGTATCCTATACTCTTAAGGTTCTCACCCTATCACTTAGTGATTGCCTAAGGCAGTGGATAGACTTGGGGAGCTCTCTGAGCTTGGTGTACGATCAGAGTATGGCTTACAGTCATGCCACGGTCCCTTTTAATGGGATTCTTAGGGTTACGTGGCTTGGTAGCTAAATTTATGGGTTCACTAAGGTTTGCCTCGCGTTAGTTCCGCCGTACACCTTGGTCCTTTTTGAAAAAGAGATTAGTATAATATTCTTTTGGACATATGCACTCATTGCTGTGATTGTCACCTAACCCAAGTACCCTTTGAGCTTATCACGTGCACTAACCACTAAAAATAGGAGTCATTTTCTCCCTCGACATAATTACTTTGCCTTGAGAATTGTGCATAGGAAATATATTGTACAGTGCTCCTTGTTCTTCACATACAATATTCTTTGCTTTTCTATCCTAGTCTCTTTCATCTCTAGATTGCCTCAATTTTCACTCTCCACATCAGCTCAGGAACCTTATACAATCATTGCTGCCACTCCATCACTCTCTCGAGCTCTCCCACATTTTGCTACTACGTCAGACACTCATGGCATGTCTGCTGTATGTATTATAATGAGTGCGATAGTAAGACAAATAATAAGACTGGTTTTGGTACCACACTAAAGCAGTGTACATCCTTTGCATGCAAATTTATTTAACAAAGCTGAGGAATCTTGCAATGTTGTCGTTCACAACATGGCAGATAGTTATGTCATGACACAGACACAGACAGACTATATTTGGTTATCAAATTTAGGCTGCTTTGTGAGTTAGTGTTTTGGGCCCTGGGGTGTGCCAAGAACCACTCTTTGAATATATTAGTTAAATAAAACCATAATGATGAGCCTATGAAATTGCATCTGGAAAAGAAAACCCAAACCAGTACATGAATGTCTCCTGACTCTGTTAAATAAATATGACCGAAGTATTATGCTCTCAAATGAGAATGGAGAGGCAGTGATTATTTTAGATGGTCAGTTCGATGAAACTAAATTGCAGTGCATTATTTGCATAGTTCAATATTTGTCTCATTGGCTTCTGTGGTTCTAAGGAATCAGTTATTAAATGATCGATTACTTAATAACAGTCTCTGCTCTTTGATCCATACTCAGATCTTCATGTCATGTGAGGTTGGTAGAAATGTTTTCTTCGCAAATAGTTGATACATGTTGAATATATGGAAAACATGAAGTACTATGCTAAATATTGTAACTGAACTCTTGAATATGCCATTGATTGAAATGATTTTGTTCAAGAAAAAGATTTGGAGTTTTGGGCACTAATTACTCAATTTCGTTTCTTTGATTTGTTTGTTTGCTCAACTGCTCTACAGCAGGTGGACATGGGAAGACAGACACACATAACAGTCCAGTTCCTGCTGGTGAAGTAAATGGAGCTTCTGACAAGGCAATGGGAGTCACTGTCACTCCTGCTAGTGTTGCAGGGAAAGTGGTGGGAACTGTACTTTCTCCTAGCATGACCACAGCATTGGAGCTCAAGAATACACCCGGTGCAAATCCGAAGACTAGCCCAACCAGTATCCCACAATCTTGTGGGGTGATACCAAGTGAAGTCTGGCGACAGGTATCGTCTCCATGTTCCCGTACTCTTTGGTTACTATTTTCTTTCCCTTTGGCAAAATGTATAGATGCATTGAGCTTGTCGAGAATTTGATTGTGCACCAGCGAGATTAAAGAGTGTAAGTGACTAAAGGATTAGAAAGATAAACATATCAATTATTGGAACTTAGCCAGACCCAATTGACTTGATAATGCTTGGGGGGATCTTTACTTATATTGGAATTGCATCATGGTGCCCAAGTTTTGGTTAATTCTGAATCTGATTTCTGATTGTGTTTTTGATTGTGTGCTCAGAGTGAGCGGGAGCTGAAACGGGAGAAGAGGAAACAGTCAAATCGAGAATCTGCGAGGAGGTCGAGATTGAGGAAGCAGGTATAGGAAACATGTAATTTTATGGAAACTATTGTAGTCTATAAATTTATCTAGTTTTGTACGATAAAGTCTCTGTTTTTTCTAGCCTGTAGATAAACCTGTATTTATTTTTAATTTTTTAATTTGATTTTTTCCCATCTAGGCTGAGGCAGAAGAACTTGGAATGAGAGTTGAATCCCTAAATACTGAGAATATGACACTTAAATCTGAAATTAACCGATTAACAGAGAATTCAGAGAAACTGAAGCTTGAAAATGCTACATTAATGGTATAATTTCATTTGCTTTCTGAATTATGTTCTATTTCTCATTGATTGCTAAATTTCCTCATCTATTATTTCCCTAGAGCTTATGAATGGGTTTGACTTTACAGGAGAAACTGAAAAATGCACAATTAGGACAGACAAGAGAGGTAATTTTAGACAAGGTTGATGACAAGAGGGTGCAGCCCCTTAGCACAGTGAACTTGCTGTCCAGAGTCAACAACTCTGGTTCTGTTGATAAAACTGATGAGAATAACTCGAACTCTGGTGCGAAGCTCCATCAACTCCTTGATACAAAACCCAGAACTGATGCTGTGGCCGCCGGCTGATCAAGGAGCTGCAGCCGCTTTTCATCTTAAATTTCAGTTAATCGTGTAATTTTGGCATAATTACAAGTCCAAAATTACTACTAACAGTAATGGGGAAACGGAAATAGCTGAACAGGATTTAAAAACTCAGGACTCTAATTTTTACTTGTAATGTGGCTGTCCCATTGGCAGAACTGATATGTGTTTTATTAGATTCAGAGTGCCGGGATGACCACTGATAATTGATGTAACTTATAAATCTAGATGAGAGAATGTCATGGAACTGCTGCGTGTAATTTTACTGAGCTTTGTATGAACCCTTTATGACTGGGTTGCCTGATAAGAACTGCTTTTGAAATGTTTGTCTTATCTTTTGTTTTGATGCTTTTATTGTTTCTCGCAAGGCTAGGTGTTACTACTCGCAAGTTCAAGGGTCTCTTGTTCAAGTGGCCGGGGCCACTCTGTGCATACCCGAAGATTATGTGAAAATTTTTTGGGGGAATGAAGTGGTTTTTTATGCCCTTACTTCTTCCGCGAAATGGGTACATCAATACTTGACCTTTTTCTGGGTAAATTTGACAGACCAGTTTAGTTTCATAATTTTCATCATGTATGATTGATAATTAATAAACTTTTTCGGAAGATTCATTGTTAGTTATTGTCTTAATTGATGAAACAATAGTGTGATTATAGGTGTTAAAATAGACATGATAATTTTGAAAATCAAGTGGGTTTAAGACTGGTAAGAGTCAAAAAGCAAAAAGGTCAATAAATATGCAAACCTGGTAGTTTTGTTACCCAAGTTGGGGGTAGAAATTAGAGATTATGTTACACGTAAGATGGGTTAAATGGACAAGTGAGTTGAGCATATTGCATCACTTTAGATGTTTTTGTGAGACAGGATGTTATGTAATTGGCAAACATTTACAAAATTAGTGTAGCTAAATTTTGAGAATGTTGAAATGGATGTGTAAATAGATTAGAAATATAAAAATCTGAAACGTGTATACTCGGAAGATGATGAAAGTAACGCCTATTTAAGGCAATATGTGAAAAAATTAACAAAGATAATTTCGACATAGAAGATTTATGATATTTCCAGTAACCCGGTCATCTTTGAAATGATCTTAAACAGAATACAGAAGACACAACTGGAATGCTATGTATTTATTAAAGATGTCATACATATAAAAAATCAGTTATTTTACTTCAAAGGGACATCCAAGAATGACACAACATACAAACATTTTTTTTATGAAAATTATATACATTATCTTCACCTGATGAACTAGAAAATTATCTATAACATAGTCTTTACCATGGGAACTTAACTCAATGAAATCAGAAAAACAGTTAGAATGAAGATGAAGTCAGTCCACCCAGCTATTTGTGAGGTAAAGTTGCAGCTATTATCCTCAACTGAATGGCTGAAATTATTAAGAAGTAAAGATAGCAAGAATGAAGAATGGAAACCAAGACTCGTGGAAAAAAAAAAAAATTATAATTTCCAATCTTACCTCTTTGGCTCCAGGAATTTCAAATTTGGACCGTGGGTCGTCATCCGACATGTACATGGCATATGCAGAATCAAAGACTATAATTGACCGATTCCCCTTAGCAAACTGTACCAATCGAGTAAGTTGCTCCGTTGATGCAGCAGCACCAGTTGGATTGTTAGGTGAACAGAAAAATATGACATCCGTTCGTGAGATGGTGGATTAATCAGGAAAGAAACCATTCTTTGGAGTACATTTCATGTATTCTATTTTTCCATACTTCTCGACATCCTTTTGAAACTGGCCGGTCTGACCCATGACAACACTTGAGTCTACATATGCCTGCAATGTGAAAAAAGGACAAATCATTTTTATTGAGAAGAAGGCCAAGCTGTGGAGACTAAGTAGCTTCTACATTTTCCCCCTGTTTCTTTGTTTATGCAAGTCTTTTACGTTTTTATATCACCCTTTTTCCAATATGTAGTTGATCACGATCAGTTTCACAAAATATTATGCTTACACAACCACCCCATCCAACATAGCATGTATGTAGATTGTCACACCTGACAAATAAGCCCAAAAAGAAGTTTTTGCTTCTTTAATTAAGAGCAATAATGAGTAGTTGACAGTGTAATGTCGTCAAACCACCTGTTCAACATGCATGCCAGTCATTACTTAATAAATCAACATGCATGTCAATCGTCACATCCAGGAACTTTTTCTGTGAGTCAAAAAATTAATCATTTGAACAAATCATCAAATTGTCTTTAAATACCAAAACTGAAACTTTCACCAAATGCATGCCTGCCATTACAAAAGAGGAAAATGGAATGGGTGAACTGAAAATTCATCATGCGCCTTTAGTATCATGATTGCAAGTTTTATGAAAATTATCAATAAGATAAAACGACATTGTCATTTGTTCCACGGGTTAAAAATAAGGCCAAACACTAATCATTTAACCACACACCATACTCGCATAAAAAGTGTAAATATATAACCAAACAAAATAAATGGCCCGAACCAGATGCTGATACACCTCAACCTTGTAAATTGATATGTCATATCATAATTAATATTATCAAGTAGGAAACAGAAAAGATATGACAAATTAATACTAATGAAGATGAATATTTTCTTTCATTTTGCAGAAACATGGAGTACCTACCGGCTGGAAGGGTCTTGCACTGCCATTCTAACACTTGACCCAAAGAGGACCTGCCATCAAGGAAGAACAAAACAAAAGAGTAAAATAGCCTTGATTTCACTAATTGATAGGCAAGAGTCGTGGACTAAGATGCTTTAAAGGTTATTAGAGAAATATCCATAAAATGCAGATGAGTACAACTAGTGTGAATAAGATTAAGAATAGATATACAAATAAAAAATAGATAGAGACTAAATCAAAAATTCAAAACAAAATATAAGAAAACCAAATCGAACCTGAAGGCGGGATATGTCAGATTTTGCACCATCAGAGACAAATGTATCATCTTCCTCTATGCCGAGGTTTATCTTAAAAAATGAAAGGATAAAAAATTAATTAAAAAAAATCAAATACAACTTGTTTGTCCAAGTCTCTTTAACGGTCAACTCATATATCATCACTTTTAATATTTTTAATTCTTCATAGTGATGTATACTAGTTATTTTATATAAATGGCTTCAAATAATTAGAACAGAAGTTTAATTATCAGAGTTATAAATTGGACTGGGCTGGGCCTGACATGCAGTTCATGGACACGGCTCTAGTGAAAAACACGAGCACGATTTGGCCCACTGACCCGTTTGGCACTGCACGATTCATCCTATTCATCTTGGGCATGGCTCATAGGCACTGGCCCCTTGGCCCAGCTACGTAGATTCTCTCGCCCTCTTTTTTTATTATTTTAAATGCTTTTAATTATATTTTTGCTGCTCCAATAATATTTTGGGCTTCTAGACGAGCACCCGAACACCCTTACGTGTGATGACCTTATAACGCGTCGTAGGACGAACGACTATGTTGAAGTTCTCTTGCTTCCTTGCTTGACCGTCGGATTGGATTTGGACCCCACAAGAGAAAAACATACGCATCAGGCGTAATTTAGCTTTGGAAGAGAGGTTGTAACGTGGACCGCCGGTATCTTTGGACGTGGACCCACCTAGTCCGAGGGTAACCACGTGGTTACAACTCCTGCCCATTTGGGCAATCGGCTGAAGACAAAAGAACGATAAAGATTGCCGGCTCTTGTCCCCTTCCACGTGATTCTCTGCAAATTAAACCAATTTGATCATGTGATATGTATCATTAGTCTAATTCTAATCCCCCTCCCTTGGTTAACAACTGCCTAAATACCCAATTTTGTCTCTTAAGTATTTTTTTTACACTTTAATTTTATATTTGTAAAAGATATTCTTACAAAAATATATCATTTTGATTTTTTTTTGAAATTATTTTTATATAAATTGAAGTATGTGATTTAATAACATTATATCGTAAGAAAAAAGAAAAAGAGTATTAGTAAAAATGTAATACCATCTACTTTTATTAAAATAATTTGATATAAATTATTAATCTATTTTTTAATAGCTTAATCTTTTAAAATAATTGGTGTTCTAAAATGTTATCAGAAATCTAGTTTTGAAAGGTCTTGTGTTTTATATTATGTTCTACTAGTGTGTTGCTCCATCTTTATTATTTGTTGTTACTGGTAATTTAATATGGTATCAGAGTTCTCTTAAAACAAAGTATTAGGTTCAAGTCTCATTCCATTTATTCCTCATAATCCTATTATGTCAGGATTAATCATCTCATCTTGTTACGTCAAAGTTTACATTTTATTTTGCTAGTGTGCCGCTCCATATAATCACCTTTACTCGCATCAGAATTAAATCACGCTATATTACGTTAGTCCTATTCTATAACAACTAAAGCTTTTAAAACAACTAGTGATATGACATGGTATTAAAGTCTTCCTTTAAAATGTCTTGGGTTCAAGTCTGATCCTGTCCATTCCTCATCTTATTATGTTAGAATTAACTCTCTTGTCTTATTATGTCAGAATTCATATTTTGTTCCATCAGTATACCGTTTTATATATACTTTATACTCTTTACGTGTAAGATGGTATTGAACGTGTGAAAGGATATAAAACAACTTATATAAATTATTCCGTTCATTTTTTAACAACAGATTAAACTTTTAAAATAATGAGTCATCTAACACACTTAAATAATGAACTAAAATTTCAACAAAAAATAAAAAAATATTTTTACATAAAAAAAAAACTCTTTATTACTTTTTCTAAGTGTATTTCAAAAAGAAACCACCAACAACGTTAAGAAAAAGCCTCTGACCTAGCCTAGGACTGTTTAAGACAACCTAAGCATGTTTTTGTATTTATAAAAAATATATTTAATTATTTGAACAAACTTTTAAAATAACTTTCGCAAGAGTTGCGCTTCCCAAAACTATTTTAGTAATTGTTTGACAGGGTGCGGAGACGTCAACAGTAATCGACGACACCCACATATTTTTTGAGTAAAACTCTCATGCCTTAATTTAAGATTCTAATACGGTTCTTTTATGTGTTTTCTAACAATTTTTTTGATATTCTCTATTTTACTAGATAATATTTATTTATTTATTTTTTTTAAATAATAAAATTATTTATTTATTTTTACATTTTTTAAAAAATTTTGACCCAGTTTTTTCTAACATTTTTAAAAGATTTTTTTATTATTTTATTTAAAAATAAATTTAAGGAAAATAAATTATTTTATTTTATATGTAAATAAATTTAAGGTTTTTATCAATTTTTATTTAGAAAATAAAAAAAAAAAATTAGTCAAAATTTTAAAAAATGAATAAAAAAAACATGAAAGAGGTAGTTGTTATTTTGAAGAAAAAAATTGACCGAAAAAAATATTTTTGTATTATCAGATAAAATAAAAAATATTAATATAATTTAAAAAAAATCATAAAAAATTTGTGCAATTTATCTAAAAATAAAATAAACATCGACTTTTACTCGAGTCATATATGCATACTTGCATAGATCCACATGCATAGACTTTTACTCGAGTCATATGCATACTTGCATAGATCCACATGCATCTCCATCCAACAGTACTCTACTTCCAAATAGATGATCTCGAGATAGAGAGAGGCAAAAAGGCTTACCTTTGAAACATGTCTATGTCCAAATGCATGGTATAGCTTTTCTTTAGTCATTTCATTGTTTCATATGAAAGTAGGAGAGATTCCAACATTTTTTTACAGTTTAAATTTGAATTTTGAGAGCATTGAATACTATCTTCCTCATATACCAAATAAAGAAGAAAAAAAACATTATTAATCAGGCGCCTTCAATCTAAGTGGGTCAGCTCATATTCAATTAGTGTCTCCTCTTAAATGGTCAGAGACTTAAGCATATATATAGACACACTAGTGTTGTGCACATGTTTGATTTAATTCACAAAACTCATTCTCCAACTATACTTTATAACTACAATAAATAAAGAATATATATATATATATATTCTTATATAAGATAAAAGAAATAATCATATGTGTATTATAATAAGAACGATATAATAATCAATATTAGAATGAGATAATAATTAATTTTGTAATTAATTGTGAATATCATAAATAACTCATAATAAATCACAGAAAATTAATAAATTAACTGTAAAAACGTAAATTAAACATGACAACCAAAAGTGCAAATTAAGTATGACATACGGTTAAAGAGAGCAAATAATCAGAGATTAATAATGAAAGGACAAAAACTTCATTTTCCAATGATGGTCAACTTTCGTGTGTGTGTGTGTGTGTCTATATATATATATATTATAGAGTTAATGTTTATGCTAATGTACCCTTTTCATGACATAATTTTATACATTGAAATTAAAAGGACGTATTCAATATAACAGTCTTATTTTTGTTTATTGACGAAACTTTGTTATTGCATTAGATGAAGACTTTTGAGATTATTTTAAGTTTAATTTTTTTTTCAATTATAATTTTAAGATGCAAATTTTATGTTGACAAATGCACTGAAAGTGCGTTAGACAAGAATTTAGTTGTTTAGAAGAGGCAGTTAAGAGTTAAAATTTTAACTTTCAAGCAAATCTAATAAATTTTTTATTAACATTTTTAAGTTAATGCGTTACGGCATCTCACAAATTTTTAAAAATTATAAATTTATGAAAAAAAATAGTTCTTATAAATTATGAGAATTTTGTAAGATATCGTTACATCACATTAGATTAGTGACTTAATAATCATGGCTCATTGCAACAAAAAAAAAAAAATTATTTCATGAACTCGTTATAGTCGGTTTTCTTATAATTAATTAATATTTTATAATAACTAATAAAATTTTAAGGAATTAACTTGTTTTACGGTGATAATTAATAATTATATTTCTTAATAATTAATATGTTTTGTAAAATTTTTTTATAATATTAATTATCAAAGAGTTAAAATAGTAATATATGTACTTTTATATATATATATATATCACATTTATAATTCTATATAATTAAAGTCAAGAGTATTTTAAGTGAAAATAATTCTGATATGAGAAAACACTTCTTTACTTGAAAAAGATATTAATTTTTTTTCATATCTTAAGTTGAGTATTATATGTTTTTTTTTACATGAAAAATTAAAATGTTGTTAAAAAGTTATATGTAAAGTTTTATTTTTATACTGAGAAATATTTATATGTAAAGAAAACTGGTTGATTAATGAAAATATGCAAAAACTTAGTAATTAAATTTTTTTAATTTCTTATGTTTATTAATTACCAAAGGATTGACTATATATAATATGACAATCTCTATAATTTTAATATATTGTAAAATTTTAATAAAATTTATTATATTATTAAAATTGTAAAAACTATCATCCGCATGTGACAAGACGTGAAATAATTTTTTAATGACGAGTTATTATTTATTAATCCAGACTATAATAAACCTGATATAATAAATATTTAATAAATTAATAAAATATATAAAATTCATGATAATCTTATTAATTTGATTTGTTGATATTTATTAATCTGAATGCATTATACACCAAAAGTGATGAATAATTTTTTTTTTTTTTGAATGACATGGGCCGGACCCACTCTGATACCTTATCCGCTGCATCTAGCCCACCAAAACCGGCCTTGTTTTGAAAGAATTTAAAAATGAGTTGTCATAAGACTTCCGAATGCTTTAACTAAATTTGACCGTTTGTATATCTACATGTACTTCACGTATCTCCACGTCAACACATAAAAAGGAGCCATTATTTTTTGAAATTAAATAATAATATTATTCTTACCATTTTCATATTTGATTTATTCAGCTCCCTCGCATGTTTCAACAATCTTGCCTGCTCACCCATCTTTAATCTCAGCTTACTAAATAATTAACGCATTTGCCTTACACTTTTAGCTCCTGCCATGCATGACATTCAGTTTGATACTCTTGCTCTCTCTATTTATTTGTTTTATTTCTCATTGTTTTCTTGAGAGGGAATTTTCTGGGTTTGAAAGCTTAATTCAGTCAGTCTGGCCCTAAAACTGTTTACTTTCACAAGTTTTTGAAAATTTTAATGCTTTTTTAGGTATGATTGCTCTGGTTTTTGATGTATTCAAGTGGGTTTTGTAAGAATTGAGTTATTTTTTACTTTATTTTAATTAGAAAGAGAGTTATTGACTGTACTAAGTTTGTTTTTTCTGAAAAATTTATTGTTGGGTTTTGAGATTTGGATTCAGATTTACGAATTCGGTTTAAGTTTTGATAGAAGAAAAAAAAAATTGGGGGGGAATTTTTCGTAAAGCTGGGAGTGCATTTGAAGTTTTCATTTTTCTATTTGTTTCTCCATTTTCTACATCATCTGGTTGTCATTTTCTGAAGCAAATATGACAATTTTCTGAGGATATCTTTTTGCATTTTAGGCAGGAATTGAAATTTTTGTGGGGTTGCCAAATGTTTACACTTCATGGGTCTCTGTAGAAAGGTTGAGGAAATGGGCTTACTATTAGGTATTTTTGCATTTTGCGGGGTCTCTAGGTTAAGCGGTTTCTGGATCTGAAGGACTTTGGTGAGGGTAAAATTGGGAAAATTGAATTGGTTGGTGGGTTTTTGAATCTGATTCACGAGATCACAGGTTTGTCACAAGAAAGGTGTCGAGAGTAGTTCGAATTATCAACTGTCACGGTGGCATGTGTTTCCATTTATTCATTGGTGTTGGTGTTCTTTGTATTTGAGAAGTTCATTAAGACTCAGAAGTTCTTTGGAGTCTGTTTAGATTAGAGAGAGGTAAGGGAGAATCAAAATATCGTTCTTGTTTTGTGTTTTGTGAAATGGGGCATTATGCGGCAGTTTGGGATCATAGGGCGGCAATTGAAGTGACAAAGGACTGGAATGGGATCGATCAGGTCGTGCTTCGGAACCCTCAAGGGGCTTCAGTGCGGGTTAGATCCTTTTTGTCATCTTCTTTCTTGAATTAGATTAACTTAAGTGATGCATTAAGAATTTTCTGTAGCTGTGATCTATTATAGGAAACATGTATCAAATAGATGACAATTCATATTGTTTAATGTGCGTTGCCGGTGTATTTAATGGTTTCCAGTTCGTTTATTGAACATTTCTCTATTAATGATCCAGGTTAGCTTGCATGGAGGACAAGTCACTTCGTGGAGGAATGATCGAGGCGAAGAACTCCTATTTACTAGCAGCAAGGTATGGTTTTGTAATTGTATTTTTTGATATTATAGCGTTGTTATGTACTGTTCTGTTCAACTTTTATGAGTGGGCCACTACTGATTTAAGATCAAGGTTTTATCTATCAATGTCAATGGAGAGATTGGGGGTTTGGAAATATAAATATATTGATGGATAGTATGAATGTTGATACAGACTAGAAAATGATGGAAATTAATAGTAGAAAACTGGAATTTTTAATCAAATTTTGGGAAATGTGACACTAATGCATTACTGGTTATCAAAAAATTGTATGTAAAATATGTGCACAAAGATGTGGGTTGTAGGGTGCGAAAAGGGTGTGCAGTTGGGTTTATATAGAACCCCAATTAATACAATACCATATAATTTGACCATTATCATATCAAATAAGATTTATATACCAACTCAGTGTTGATATTGAACGAACTTAGTGATCAGTATTGCATAGAGTTCCTAGCTGATACAATACCATATATTTGACCATTATAATATCAAATACTGTTGATATACCTTGTTGCAACTGAACCAACTTATTGATCAGCATTACATAGTGTTCCTAAGTGATACAAAATCAGCAGTGTAACAAGTTCATACTTAACACACACTGTAAAACTGCTTGTGTGCGCATCATCTCTTTTATTTTATGTTTTTTAGAACCCAGTTTGTGCTTTTACCACGAGTTGGACGGCCTCTTTAATCACCTGCATGGCCATTCCTCACTATCCAGAATGCAAATAACTCAATACATGGGGTATAAAACCCAAGATTGTCCATATCTCTAGATTCAAATGCTTATAACTCTACCAGGCGGGATAATACATTTGCTCAGACATTCACTGCCTGATCCCAGAAAGAGTGCTTTGTCTTTTGTTAGTAATCAAGGATGGGGAAGAATGTTTGGCTGGAAACTCTGTATTTTGCATATCAAAGAAGTTGCCGGGAAGTAAAGATGGAGAGAACTTCCTATGAAGAAAAGGATAAAAAAAAAAAAAAGGATGGACAGAAGTTAAATGTTGGTGAAATTGGGTTTCTTTGAAACTTGGAGAAGATGAGACTCTACAGAGCTCCCCACTTATGGCCATTGGAGTGCTTTAACTTCTGTAGCCATGAGTGTGGTAAATCACTTGTTCAAATGGCAAATCCACCAGTTGAATTGAGATTATGTAATTTGAATGGTGTCCTGGCTATGTGGTCTATACCACTAATATCCTGTATTTTGTGGACACAAGATAATTTATGTTCCAAGTTGAAGGTTACTCAGATGAAATTATATGACTGACTTCATTTTTAATTTGGATGTTCAATGGCATCTCTTATTGCATAGAAATCTCACGAGCACAGTAATTTCATGAGATAATACAAATTGATTAAATAAAATGATAATCAGGAAATCTATTTCATAAAGAGGTAATTTAAGAGGCACATATCAATTGTATGACAAGCATGTACTGATTCTATTCCTGAAAATGGTTAATATCAATATTGATTGCTGGAGATGGAAGACTGATCCACTACTTGTTCTTTTATGAATCATAGGCAATTTTTAAGCCCCCAAAAGCAATGCGGGGAGGAATCCCTATATGTTTCCCACAGGTATTTTAAGTTATTCTCTATATTTCTAATGGCGTGTGTGTGTGTCAAGTATTTTTATTAATGAGTTTTAGTTTTAATCCTTGCGCAGTTTGGGAACTGTGGTTCACTTGAGCAACATGGATTTGCTAGGAATAGAATTTGGACCATTGATGATAATCCTCCACCTCTGCCCCCAAATGACTCTCATGGAAAATCCTTTGTTGACTTGGTATTAAAACCATCTGAAGAAGATCTGAAGTGCTGGCCACATAGGTTTGACCTCAGATGCTTTAGAATTTCCTCTTGATTTTTCATTTAATAAAACCAGAAGTTAATTTATCAAGATATCATTACTGCCCCATAATGTACTATTGGCTTTTATGAGACCTTTTTATCATGGGAGCTGTTTCATACTTGAAATGAAGTTGGTTTCTTACAATTAATATTTGCATATGTTCCTATGCCAATTCTTTGTTGTAGATAGAATTTTTAAGAGGGAAGGAAGTAAAAGGTCCTTATTTGTGTGGATGACAAAGTTTTAAGTTTGCGATTGAAATTATGAGGAACTAGTGAAATTTCAGAACTCGTTAAAATGTCGGAATTTTGTATATAAAAAGTTTTTTTTTTTTTTTTACGTGGCTCAAAATTAAACTAAAATGTTGATTGTTTTTTATTTAGAAACCTTTGGACTAATTCTCGCCTAAAGATGTCAGAGGTTAGATGTTTTCCATTAAATTAAATTACATTTTTAACAGAGTTCATAGTTCTTAAATTTTTTTTTTTTTTTTGGGAGGGGGGGGGGGGGTGGGATTTGTTGTAAGTGAGAGTTAATTGTTGTAAATTCTAGGCATGTCAAGCTGTTAATGTGTTGCTGATGGGATTTCCTTTTTGTATTATTTCTTTTTCAGTTTTGAGTTTTGTCTTAGGGTTTCTCTTGCAGCGGATGGACATTTGGTCTTGATATCACGCGTTAGAAACATCAATGGGAAGCCATTTAGTTTCTCATTTGCTTATCACACGTATTTGTCCGTCTCTGACATAAGGTATGCGTTGCTTTCTATTAAACTTCTTGTTTTTTCCCCCCCATGTTTGGGATTGGCTTGTTATATTCAGAATTAATTACAACCAATGATTATTTCCATCACAGAAAAAAAAATGTTAATTTTTAATTTCAGTTGTTTCTGTATACTAAAAAGTAAAGCAGATGCAAATAGAGGTGGATATCCTAACATTTAACCAAGTCAATGAAGAACAATACTGAACTAAATTAGTGGTATTTACATTTCAAGCGTCTCGATGTTTTTAGGGAGGTTGACCCAATACTTTGTCATGCTGTTAACTAATCAGCATATATTGATTTATATTCGAATGTTTCCAGACCCTCCAGCTGTTGCAGCTCTAAATCTATTGATGTTAAAATTCTCTATCACGATATTTATATTATTTGATTGGATAGATTAAGCAGGAAGGCAAAAATATCAAGAATGACTAATTGATTATTGCTAAGAGAATTGATTTGCATAAAAAATAGGAAGAGAATACAAAATGAAGTTATTTTCTTCTTCAAAACCTTTTCACTGCAAAGATGATGTACTGGAAACAACTGTTTCCAGTTTTTCTGCTGTTTATAGTTGTGAATGCTTGGTATGGACTCATATGAACATGAATTGCATCTGCAGTGAAGTGAGGATAGAAGGGTTGGAAACAATTGACTACCTAGACAACCTTCGCCAACGACAACGTTTTACAGAACAAGGAGATGCCTTAACTTTTGAATCTGAGGTAATTTTCTTGTTTAAAATTTGTAGAGTGACACATCAGAAGATATGTAGGAGAGTGATGCTTTAGATTTAGGGAATCGTGCAAAAGCCATATGTTTTTTGGGTGGAGATAATGGAGGATGGAATTTATGTTCCTGAATTAAAATTATGATTTTTCCCCCTCTTGAACCTGTATTCTCACGGACATAAGGAGGGGGGGGGGGGTGTTCCCCTTAGATGGCCTTCAGAACTGAGATATTTACAGCAGAGACGAGTGACTTTTTATTGTTAAGATAAGAAATGTTGAAAATCAACAACCTCCTGATATTTTGTTCCCAAGACAAATATTGTATTATGTCTTTGCTTTAGATTAGTTGTTGGTGTTTTAGAGGAAGAATGCATTTTTTTTTATTTAAATTCCTAATGCAGAAATATGAACAATTACCAACTATTAGTGTCAAAAGACTCAAAAATTTTCTCTATTGTTTTCTGACGGATGCCCTTCATGGAAGTGAAGTGGCAGCCTTATTAAATTTGTTTTGATGTTGAAGTTTCTGTATCTTTGTTTCTAAGTAGAAGATATTTCTAGATTTTCATTCACAGAAAACTACTTCCATTGCTTGCATGACAATGTATTCAATTCCCTGATTTGTTGAGGAAGAATTCAGGATCCATAGAAAATTATTTGTTGAATTAAGCCATGGATTTCTGCTGCTCGTAAAGTAAGAACAATCAACATAAATGAAAGGCTTTGTCTCAGTAGGTAGTCCTTTCTTGCAGGTGGATCAAGTTTATCTTAGTTCTCCGAATGTTATTGCAGTCCTTGATCATGAAAGGAAACGAACGTATGTAATAAGAAAGGAAGGGCTTCCAGACACAGGTAAGATTTATGCCTTTGAACCTATTGATTTTCATAATTTTAAAAAAAAAAAAATTCTGAAAGAATGTGAAAATGTTCCATACATTTATGAAAGAAGACTAGTTAAATTTTACAATTATGAGGCTTCTTTTGAAGGAGCTGGAGGTATTTTAAATTATACAAAGGTATAATATGGAAGCCAACAATTTGTTGTTATTATTTTTGAATATACCACAAAATTATCAACTACAATGCTTCAACATGCGTCGGTTTAGCATGAACAAATTTGCTTTAAATTACAACTAAGAATACATATTTGTGGTCAATGGGAGTTTAGCATTATATATTCCTATCATCTTCGATTTATAATGCTAAAGTTTTGTTTGTTCATTTCGTATCTATTTCCTGTACACAGTGGTGTGGAATCCATGGGAGAGGAAGTCAAAAATGATGGTGGATTTTGGGGATGAAGAATACAAACAGATGCTTTGTGTTGATGGGGCGGCAATTGAGAAACCTATCACTTTGAAGCCGGGCGAGGAATGGACGGGGCGGTTGGAACTTGCAGTTGTGCCTTCTAGTTTTTGTAGTGAGGACCTTGATCCCCTCAGATGTCCTTGAAGGATGCCAACATGAATGTTTCAATATGATCTCTCTCTCTCTCTGTTGGTTGAAGTGAACAAACAGTAAGTTATGTGACTAGGGTCCATAACCTGTAATGGACTATAAAAGGAAAAAAGCCTATGTTTTTCAAGAATGGCTGCTGTAATTTTTCTTCTCTATTGTTTTTGTTTTTTTAAATTGTAATTTGAAAATCTTATCTACAAATTGGAGGACACGCATTATGCAGGTGTTCCACGCTATATGATATTTTTTTTCCCTGTGAAAGTGATTATTTTACAAGAAATGTTTTCCAAGAGCATTTTAAGAATGCAGAGACTTTAAACAAACCGAAGTTTGGGTTGGCTTAATCGAATAGAGTAGATGATTACAAGCGATTTTAATATTTTATTTTCTAGTTTTTCTCACCATCTTTTTTTTTTTTCTTTTCTTAATAATATGTCAAAGAAGCTTTCATTCAAATGGTATTACAAAATGGTAACTTGCATTAGAGTGGGGGAAAAACAGTTAAGTATAATATATAATATAGATTATATTGTATATAATATGATACATAAAGGGATGTTACCAGAAAAAAAAAAAAAAAAAGGAAAAAAAAACACTCAACAAAGGAAACAACTTCACATGTGAGAGGCAGGTTTCAAAACTTCAATTATGGGCTCGCCATGCTTCCACTGCACCATTGGCCCGTTACCCATATTTCATTTCTTCTTTAATTTTGTAAAACATTAAAAAAAAATTTCAGACAACTGGGACCTATTAAGTTTTGGGCTTTAATGTAAATTTATGAAAAATTCACAATTCTATAGAAATTCTCTTAGGAGTAGAAAATGCGGGAAACAATTGTAGGTTGTTGTGATCATCTTATGCAGTGCTTTTGCTTCCATTGGGCCTCTTTGATTATATTTATGTTAAGAGTTAAGAATGTGTAGAAAGTGAAAATTTATAAATTAGAGTAAATGTACATTAAAAGGAGAAATAGTAAAATAAAGATAATTACATAATTACTCTAATCTTGCCTTGTGATGCAATTACATAGACCTCATATGTAATTTTTGATATTAGGCGGACCTCTAATGTTAGAATTGTCAAAAAAAAAAAAAAAAAAAAAAAAAAAGAGATCAGAGATCATTAATATAAAACATGAATTTCCTATTTTACCTTTACATTGACCCTCTTCAATATCTAATAATAAGAGTTCTTTACAGACTTAACAAAAAGCATGAAATCACTCTTTTACCCTTAGGGATGATTACACTAATCTAATAATTACTTGGACCTCCATATGATTTCTGAAAAGAAAAGACAAATCAGTGCAAGTAATATAATAACAGAAGTCGAGGTAATTTCAGACAAGCAGAACGTCTTGAAATCAGACTCCAAAATTTTGACAGTCTATGATGAAAATTTTCATCCTCATCTTTTCCTCTGTTTCTTCGCAATTAGCATGCCAGAATCCAAGGCAGCTGATTTCCAGCACACTACCTAACTCTCCCAAACAAGCTACAATGAAATTGAAATAAGCAATTTGAAGTCTGTATGCTCAAGTGAACTGCCATTTCTCTTAGACAAATAATTCTGCAGTTACCATAAAGCTCAAATATACTGTAGAGATTGTGTCCGTCTGAAGAGTTCTCACAAGAGTTCAAAGCAGCAGTTAAAGGCAGATATCTTCACTCGAATATATAAACTCTTCAACATTCATATCACGCATTCAACAAATTTAATTCACAATTATTGTAATAGTTTGTCCATTAAATGAACAACAACTTCCACAGAAATTTTAAATCTGAAACAGTACATCTATTCTTGTAAATTCTACATCAGACAAATCCGCACCGTCCCCCCTCCTCTCCTCCTATGGATGCAAGTTCCGCATTCAATTCATTTTTGCACCTTTGAGAGAATACAGAAGCCCCAAATCCATGCAAAACTTCATGAATCCATTTCTCAGACCCCACTGTTAAGTTGTTGACAGTGATGAGCTGCTCATATAGGCAACAGAGGTCAAGACTGCAACCCTTGCAATTATAAGCAAAACAATCTATAATTACCATATAGTCTAATTTTTTTTTTTGTCTTACATAAAAGATTTTGTTTGACTCAACTTTTCTTATTACTTCAGAGTTCATTTTGGTAATGCTTAGATTTGTTCTACTACTAAAAGAAGAAAACCAGTTTTTCAGCTGAACAGTACTGCAAGCAATAATAGATTTTTAAAAAATAAAAATAAAAATAAAAAAGAATAATCATTCTTTTGAAAGCGAGAACGAAGGCTCTGTATTGTTGTTATCGGGAAAATAATAAGTATTTTTCTCAGCAATTACTCATTAGGAAACAACTGAAGGAAGGCCTCAAGTTTCTCACCCCGATTACATGCTACACACCCTCGTCGATACTCTAGTTGCTTGGTGTTTTCTAGTAATACCTGCCAACCAAACCAAAGAGCAATCTTAAAAGCCCAATAGGGACACAAGGGCCAAGCAATGACTCCTTTCAAACATGAACTTGCATCAGGAACAAACATACGGAAGTCAATAAGCATAATCCAAAGACAGAAATTATTTGATTAAATCTGAAAACATGACCAAACCAAGATTTTGTCCTTACTTCCCGAATGTAATTTGCTATGGCCTTGCAACCTTCTATTGCTAGTTGCATTACATTTTCAAAAATATCCATTGGTAACTTTGCCTCCATCTGTATTGAAGAAACATAATATATGATAACATCATCATACAATGTAAATATATGGATTCCAATTTGGAAAAAAGTGACTAATTTAAACGTAGGAAAAGCACAAACACAGTAGGGGGATGTTTAATGCATTACAAAAGTTGAACATTAAGATACAAAATGTATATGGAATGAAAATTATGGAAAGAATATTAAAATGCTAGGTCAACAGCATGCTTAAAGATAATGGTTGTTTTTAAAGAGTAATGTATATAAACAAGGGCACCAATTTACCAAAAAAATCTGTAATAGATTCTTACGTACATAGGGTATTTTCCTTTGACCCAAAAAAATAAAACCCTCAAAAAGCAATCCTTGAAGTGCCATGAAGGAAGTTCAACCCCTACAAACAATCTCCTATATCTCTCTCTAAAGACATCACAAAAAGACACAAAGGGGCCATCCTCTATATGATTCTTCTATCCTTCCCCATCCTGGAACATCTCCACCCCAAAAGAAGATCCTTCACTGAAGCCGGAAGAGCCCATCTACAACCAAATAGGTTAAAAATCATGTTCCACGAATCCCTCACCATCTTACAATGCACTAAGAGATGATCTACTGACTCTTCCGCCTCCTTGCACATGTAGCAACGACTTGGAAGGTGGAAACCCCTTTTGCGAAGGTTATCTATGGTCAAAATAGCATCCCAAGTTGTTGTCCACACAAAAAAAAGTCACTTTAATAGGCACCCTTGAGCTCCCAATAATCCTCCAAGGAAACTCCACCCCTTCCTCTTCCACCAATTTTCAATAATATGACTTGACAGTGAATTTTTAGAACTATCCACTCTCCAAATCAAGCCATCCAAGCCTTCTTCATTCAACACCACTCCGTTCAATTTTAACATCAAATCCTCCACCTCCCCAATCTCCTATTCAAAAAAGTTTCTTCTAAAGCAAGGACTTCACACCCACCTATCCCCAGCCTAGGCATACAATCGACAACCAAGGCTTCCTTATTAGAAGCAATTGCAAAAAGATTAGGAATTCATCCTTCAATAAAACATCTCCACACCAAGAATCTCTCCCAAAATTTCACCCTCATCCCATCCTCCACACCAAATGGAACATACTTGGAAAACTTCTCCTTCCCCTTCATGATGGCTTTCCATATCCCACACCTGTATGCCGCCACCACCTCATTCATAGCCCAACCCCTATCCCCCCTCCCTTATTTGGTGGCAATCACATCCTGCCATAAAGTCCTGTCTTCCCCCGCAAAGTATATAAGGTAATATGTCAGAAGGTTTTGCAAAACAGTATTTCATATAGCCGAGAGACAACATCCACTATGATTAGACGATACTAGAAAAAGGAGATATTCACAACCACAATGTACTGTGGAATAAACCCATGAAGATTGTCAAAAGACTTATTGCATTTACTAAAATAAATAAAAACGCTTACTAAAAGAAGAAAAAACAAAGAAATGTGAAAAATGAATGAAAAATAGAAGATCAGAAAAGAAACTGGAGAAGAGTCACTAGACTTATTGCATATAATAAAACAATTACTAAAGGAGAAAAAAATAAAGAAATGTGAAAATGATCAAAAAAGAGAAGATCAGAAACGAACCTGGAGAAGAGTCACTTTGTCCGACTTTGGTAGAATTCCTACAGTAACATCAGGGCCTCCAGCGCTATCCTCTATATAATTTAGATCTGTTCATTTGGAGAGAGAGAGAGAGAGTCTTAACTATTACAACCTCCACAATAATATTTGGAATCACAGGACATAAGAATTTATCAGAAAAACAAAGATACATATAGAATAAAAGGACACTTGGATTTACCGAGCAGCGGAGTGCTATTAAGGTATCCAGCACTACAGGAAGTAACAAGATCACACATTGGAATTCCAGCATCTGCAAGGGCTAAGGTTGCAGGCATTTATGCATGCAGATCTTGTTCCTGCAAGAAGTTAACTCCAGAATCAGGGACAGGGTTTTCCATTCTGGAGGATGAATTCATTACCTCAAACTGCAGAAACAGCATATCTAATTGCAGTTATTTCACTGGTGTTTAACAGGTTTTCATTGACAAATGGGTCAGAGAGAGAGAGAGCAAAGACAGTGGGAAGCATAAGCGTATACATGTATGTGAAAAGAAGTTGATCATCATCAAAGTACCACAATGTCTTGTGCCCTTGATTGATTTTCAACTTACCTCCATCCGCTTGGAGAACTTGGACAAAAATGTCTATCTGCAAAACACACACACATAAAAGGCTTTAGAAAAAGAACTAAAGCAGTTTCTGCTAATGTAGGGAAAGGACTAAATATGTTTCAGTAGAACCTGAGAACGAGGCATTAGGTGTGTTAATATGCATGCTTCCATTGTCTGGCGAATAACCAGAGATATCTCTGTCGATCGCCTGCATATATAAGAAAACAACTATAAACCACCACACTTGAAACACAAACATTTTCATTTGATCATGCAGCAAACGCAATTTATACATGCCTTCTTAGTGCACAGAAACGATTTATTTAGTAGATCTAATATACTAAAATCATTCCAAATCATGATTCAACATTACCATTGCCCACCAACATGGGGTGAGATTTTAGTTAAAGTGGCTGTTCTTAGATTCAGGCTCATGTTCTCACACTTAATAGCCTGAGCTGTTATCCACCAAGCAACAGCCCCTGGCATGATTCCACACTACTGATTTAATCAAATCATTTGTATGGTCCCAATGTTTTGAGAAAGTAATGTTGAAGTTAGATTTTCAAAATAATAAAAAATCATCAAAAAAGGGGCAAAGGGCAAACCCAGTGCAAGAGGTCCTGCCACTATGGGATTTGGGGAGGGTTGGATGTATGCAGCCTTATCTCCTCAAACGGAGAGGCCGTTTCCGTAACTGGAACCCGTGACCTCCAAGTCACAATGGAGCAACCTTAGCAAATTTTTAGTATACTCAATGTATTGAATAGGCCCCATTAGAATAATGGTTTGATAATCCCTGATACTTTGTCTTCATGGGGACTAATGGGTAATCCAAAAGAACTGAAAGCTGGATTTGTGTGAAAACAATGCCCAAAAAAGGGAAGCAGTCCAATCCATACCACGTGTTTGGTACAAGTTCGCATTAAGAAAAAAGAATAAAAAGAAACGGAAGTTAGGAGAGGGTGAGATGAAAACCAAGGGAAAAAAAAACTGGAAAAGCAGGATGTGGAGTGCTTCCAACGCGTGCTGGTGCACTAAAACGGACAGTGACCTGGGCTTCCACTTTCATGAATGCATATAAGGTTACATGTAGGAATATGGAAACTACATCCCCAATATATGAACACTTGTGTCGTTTTACTTTTAGGCATTGTGCCCTGCTAATAAAATCCATTCTTTTAAACTAAAAGATTATTTTCTATAGATGTTTCAATCTTTATTTTTTTGGCCTTTGGGTTGGGGTTGGGGTTGGGGGAAGAGAAGAAAAAAGGAATGTTTATGGGAGCACAGACATTCAAAATTGGAGAGATAAAAGGAATGTTTAGTGGGAGCATAGGCATTCTAAGTTTTAGAACAAGAGTCCCAAGTGTATTTATGGAGTTGCATCAAAAGACAGGCGAAGAAACTAAAACAGGTTGAATTGAAAGGATTGTCAACTTCGTTAATTCATACCTGTTCTACAAATGGCCTGGCATCCTTTGGAACACTTCTATTAAGTGCATAAGTAAAAATTTACCACTTTACAAGGGATTAAATTTAAATCGTAATACTGATGATCCACACTGACTCAAAAAGGTAACAGGTTGCCACCAAGCTAAAACATTAAGAGTTGACAACAGAAATTTTTGAAAAAGCCCAAATTCCTATGGCTCGTAAGTTATCCTTTGCAGAGGCCTAGAGTTACCATATCCCTGGTCATTTTAGGCATCACTCTGCCAGATATGGATAATGCCAGTGGAAAAGACACAAAATCATTCTATTTTACAAAAAAATTCCACCAAGTTAGACCTCATGAACTTATCAAATTCAATCAGTTTCCTAGTCGCAGGTAATCACTCCTTCCCCTTGCAAGAGTAATATTAGATAATTACTCTTAAGTCAAGTCTAGCTTTATCTCTAATCTTTTTTAGGAGGTAAAGTTCCTAAAAAGTCAGTGCAAACGAAACTACAAAGTTTTGATTCATCAAAAGTAATGACTTCAACTTCAAAGAAAATTCTAGTAAGCAAATCCCTTAGTTTTCGAGGGAATTTGATATGGAATACCAGTGGAGAACAGTTTATTTTTTTTCATATAAAAGAGCCTATTTTCAATAAAATGTGTGTGTAGACATGCATTCCGTAAATGCAAAGCATTCAAGAATGTCACACCTGAATAAATGAATTTTTTTATATGATTTAATATTTTAAAAAACCTTAGTGAGCATAGAGATCCAATTTTTTTTGACTATTTTCGAATAAAATGTGCATGTGTGTATAGCATGCATCCCATAATTGCAAGCATTCAAGACTGTTACACCTGAATAAATGAAAAATTTACAACATAAGATTTAATATTTTTAAAACCTTTTGTGAGCATACAGATCCAAAGTTTTTCTTAACAATTAAGATCACAACAAATCCACATTTGTATGATGATATAATGTATCAAAACAGGCGAATTGAGTAGAGAGAAAAAAAGGAAAGAGAATAAACTAAGAGTTGAATAACCTGTCACCCTTCGGTTTTCTCATGCGATCTCCAGTACTAAAATTAGCCATGCTATACTCACAGCGCACCTGAAAAAAGTGTCAATACAGATATCATAAGAAAATAAAATTAAAACCTTTAAACATTTGACAAACGAATAATGAATCCTAATTACCAGTGCCTTATCATTGCTTTGCTGGCTCCTATTTTGGACCTGAAAAAAGAGAGAATAGATTTAATCTACTAGCAGCTTTCTCTACTCAAATGAATGTAAAAACCTATCAATACATGCATATATTCTGTACATACCTTGTATGTGTGATGGAGATTTCTTTTCTCTAGAAGAGGAAATAAATTACAATAGGGAAAGAAAACTAGGCGGTGTATGACGGGGATTGGCACCTTAGAGTGTATGTTGGGAAAGGGAGAATAAGGAGAAACGTTCGTGTGGGCCCTACCAATGTTCCAATGGATCCCAACAAAGGTGTTTTGTGATTAGATATTAATTTTACATGGATATAGATGAACCTATATATTTTGGTAAATTTACAGATGAAGCGGTCTTTTATAATTTTATATTTGTTATATTATTGTGTTCGTTACATGTTTTGTTTAATTCTTTAATCGTTTGGAATTAATGAAGTCTACTTCATTTTAGAACGTCCTTTGTATTCTAGGATTTAATAAAACCTTTGACTAGTAATATAGTTTCTATGCTTCTATATAAGCAAGCACTGTAAAGAACATTATACAAGTTTGATATAAAATATTCAACATAAATAAATTCAAAACTGTCGAGAACAGGTTACTATTCTCGGATTACTGTTCATAGTGCGGGAACAACCTCATAACAGCCCCAAAATCCTTCATTCTATTCCCAAAGGTCTGCACAACCATTAGCCAATCAATCCTAAATTTTTACATTGAACCTAAAGTCCTAGCCCATCTTATTTAATCGTAGGATAGCCTTGCTTTCCTTGTTTAAGGCTTCATCTGATCAATGTAGCTCAGTGATTGAGTCCTTCAATATCCAATTCTGCTCCCACGCACAATACTTAAAATAGATACCAGTACTCAATAATTTTTGCTCCCCTGAAGTTAGGAGTGTGTTACACTCCCAAATATTGTTTAAAATTAAATACAAAAAACCCAGCTCTTTTAAAGTTCACTCAAGCTAAACGAATTATTTATTCGAGCCGAGTTCATACTTAGTTTAAGCTCATTTTCAAAATGAGCTGATTGAATAAGCGAGAACATGGCATGATGCTGAGGGATTGAAATGGCCACACGTCAATTCCTAAAAAAAAAAAAAAATGTTAAGCTATCACATTCTACCCTTAATTTGTATGGAATAAGAGGTCATAACATGAAAACATTTGCATTCACAATTATGTCTTTACACCAGAGATATTTTATCACTCTTTGCAGTTTGCACCTTCACTTTTATAAAGCTGCTCAATTTTAAGTGGTGTGAAAGTTTATTATACAACCATACTTGATGTCTTGGTACTATACTAAGTTAAGATTTTACTGCCTCCACTTTATTAGCACAGTCACAAAAGTGCCCTTCTCTCAGCAAACGATGACCTCCAAATACATCTGAGTTGAGCCAAGCTCAAACATTTTTTATAAGTTCAAGCCAAGCTTGAGCATGACCCATGAACAATTGAGCCGAGCTCAAGAACCATATATGCTCTTGAATCAGCTCGCCTTGGCTTTCCCCTATATACATATATTCCTTCACAATTTCTTTGACATAAAACATCTATAAAATATTTTATAACTTTGAAATGTTAAATTTTAATCAAATGATCTAATAATTACAATTTTACACAGCGATTATATGAATGTTGTTACAAAATGTAATGTACAAGTTATGGCCTATATATCTAATGGCCAAGTAAAACCAATTGAAATCAGTCTAAGAAATAAGAATACCCAAATTTCACTGTAAGTGATGCAATTCACTTCACTAAGTCACTCTTGCGAGAATTTTCACACCTAGAACGAAGACCCTTTTGTCAATTATTTTTTTCCACACCACGTAAAATGTTAAAAGAGGAATGTAGTTTTTATGGCAAATAAACATACCAAGCAGTTGATAACTAAAGAGCCTGTTAGGGAACATTAGAGGCTACCTCTCTTGGGCCGTACACTGCAGCAATGACTTTGGTGTTACCCATCTCGAAAACAGCAGAGCTGCAATTTCAGCATATATCAGATTAAGCCTGAATTCACTTGAATACACACACATAGTCACACACACACACACAAGAAAAAGCAAGCTGTGAGTACCCATCAGCCTTGGCAACGGCGCCTATTTCTGCTCGAATCTGTCTCATCTGAGGTCCAAAAATACATAAATATACAAAGGAAAACAGAGAAGAGTTTAGAAGACACTGAAAATCAATAATATTATGATAACATATCGTTAAATCTTGAAAAACTGAAGTGGACAGATACAGGGAGAGAGAGACCTCCATGGGACGGCGGCCATCTAACCGAAGACCTTCAGGGCTCACATACTCCATCTCTGTGTTAACTAGTAAGGAGAGAGATGTGCCCCGCGACGACAAAAGTTTTTAAGCCTCCGATCACTGCGAAGGTTGACAGAGGAAAGTACACGAAGTAAGAGTTAGGGGCTTAGGGCTGCAATTGGGCTCGGTTCAAAACAGGGCTGTATTGCAGCCGAATTCCAAATTCTAACGTATAAATAAATAAGTTCTTTAAGCCAAACCCAACATTTGAAAGTTATGATTGTGGGTTTCAAATATGCGCTGGGCTTGATAGTTTTTTACCAGTCCGCTGATGAGTAATGTTAATGATTTTTAATTTATATTTTTATTTGTAAATAAAATATCACATTACATAAAAATATAAATAGAGATATAATTAAAGATAGATAATATTTTTAATTAATTATCTTATTTATTATAATGCAAAAAGTAATATATAATAGATTTACATGTGACTTATCACTCAATTATTGAGGCCGCTTGTGTTCTTTTTCGTTTGTGAGCATAATTTATGATAACATATTTCTATAAAAACATAAGCTTTGGATCAAAATATAAGAATATACAAAGTTTAACTCATAATTAAAAAATAATTTATAAAAATTTAAAATCGTGATTTTAAGGAGAAGTACAAAATGACACACCACCACTAACAACATCGCGGTTTCATAATTCACCATATTGTACTCCCAGGACAGTAAATACTTCATTAGGGCCAAAGCCAATCTAACAAAACGAGGTCGTCTAGCCCTGGCTCCCACCATGTAAGCATATAAGAACCGCAGGCGAATTTCCGCCACGCTCCGAGTTTTCCACCCCCCTCACTCTCTCTCACGTTCATTCATCACTGTGATCTGGTTTGTTGCATAATAGCAAGCTTTTTCGAGTTTGATGCCATTCAAGTAATGTGCCATTATTAACAATCGGCTCCTTAAGGTTCAGGTTCGAGTCACTCTGCATTTATCTTCCTCCACCTTATATAAACTTTCTTCAATTCTCGACATCTTTCTTTTTCCCTTTTCCTTTTTCCAATTCCATTCACAATTTCAATATTTATACGAATCTATCACGTTGAATCACAGATTTAACAATTCATCAATTTCACTTCCCTTCAAATTCTGTTTATTGGCTTTCAATCTCAGATTGGAATTGCATTCAACTTTCACGAATCAGTTATAGAAAATATTATCAATTTACCAAATTCGACGCAGTTTGATTTCATTTCTTTTAATTTATCACAAAATTTACATACTTTTTCACACCTTCAAACAGAGATTTCTATTTGAATGGCTGCTTTTTGAATTCTTGTTTCTCAAAACTATAAAAAATATCAGAGATTTCGAGTTCAAAAATGAACGAACAAATGCAGCCGGTTCTGAGAAAACCTCCAGGATACAGAGACCCAAGTGCCCTGGGTCAGACCCCCACAAGACTGCTGACTCGAAGCCGAGGTTTCCCACTGCCATACCGTCCGGAGAAGAAACGCAGAAGCTGCTGCTGGTTGTTTTGTTGCTTCATCTGCATTGCCATTCTCGTTCTCTTATTCATCATCATCGTGTCCGGCGGCGTTTTCTACATCTGGTTCGAACCGAGACTTCCGATTTTTCACCTCAAGTCTTTCCAGTTTATCCGGTTTAACGTCACCGTCAATCCAGATGGCACATACCTGAATTCCCAAACGGTCATTAGGGTTGAGGTTCGGAACGCTAAGCTCGAAGTTGAGGTTGATTCCCGATCGGACTCAGGTTCGGTTGAGCGCTGAGAATACGGACTTAGGTTCGGCGATAATGCCTGGGTTTACACAACAGAAGCACAATGTAACTGTGTTAAAGTTCATGACTCAGGTAATGAATGAGTTGGTTGAGGATGGAGTTGTGAAGAAGCTGAAGGATGGATTCCGCAGCAAGAGCTTGGTGGTGTCAGCGGAGATTCAGAGTGGGATTGGTTTGCGTTCAGGTGGGTGGGACACAAACACAGTGGGGATTAAGGTGTTGTGTGGGCACGTGAATTTGAAGCACGGTAGAGGATGGTGCCATGCCCAAATGCTCCATCAATATGCTCAAATGGTAAGAATCTTTTCTTAATGTCCATTCACATTCACAAGTTTTGAGCAACACTTGACTATGTTGATTGATTCTGTATTTGTAACCTGTAAAATTTCTTATTATTTATACTAAAACTATGAAATCGAATACTACTTTCATCCGACTTAAAGTGTTTATAAGCACATTGTTTTGAAATGAAATGCATAAACGTAAGCACAGGTAATTAACACAGATTTTTATTACATATTATTTGCTTTACATGAGTTTATGAGTTTATATGATGGATGTAAGATTGAGAGTTTACATGGATTCTTCTGTTGCTATGGAATACTATAATTGTAATGTTCAGTTGAGATTAATTGTAATAGTTGATTAATTGATTGATTATTATACAGCATAGCTTCCATTAAAAAAAAAAACTAGTGGAGAAGCCAGAAAGATGGCTGTCAAGATCTTGATATCATTTTTTACTATTAATTCTAATTTAAATTTGACTGCTTTGCTGCAGGATCAACATAGATTTATAGGGGATGGTTCAATCCAAGCAACACTGATTTACTGTGCATCCAAACATATCTCAATACTGTTTGATGGATGAAGGCTGGTGTTATCTTCTGATACAGCCCTAGTACTTTTTCGACACCACATGGAATTTTACTCCTATTTAATGTTTATCTTCATCATTATTCTATTTACATCATACCTAAGGGCATATCCAGTGGTGACCCAAACCCATATCAAAATTAAAATTAGAGTTCAGAATCCACAAAAATCACCCTTCCAACCCTAGACTCAAACCCATACCAAATCAAGTTTTACTCAAATCCAAACCCAAATCAGCGCGTTACTGTTCACAACATCAAATTTCTAAAGGCTATTTTTTTTTCCCTACCTAGTCTCACTTCAAATGGAAAATGAAAGGAAAAGGCAAGGAAAAAAAATGGAAAGGAAAACATACCTGGCGATTGGCTACTGCAGTCGGCAGTCGGCGGTCGGCGGTCGGCAATGGACAACGGCGATCACGATCACCTGTGATGAGAAACCATTGTAAGCTCGAATCCTTAAACCGTACTGTAAATAGAAACCCTAGTGTGATGTCGGCTGAGAAAGAGGGAGGGAAAGAGAGAGTGTGGGTCGTTCTCAAGAGGGAGTGAGAGTGTGTGTGCCGTTCGAGAGAGGGAGGGAGGGACTGTGCTTTCGGGAGCGAGAGAGAGGAAGCGGGCGGTAGGGTTCGGCTGAGAGAGAGGGAACGAGAGAGGGAGAGTTTTTTTTTTTTTACTGGTTTTGTTTTTTTACTTTCTAATTTATTTGGTGGTCCAATAATACTAGTATTTTTTTTGGTACAATATAATTTAAAAAACACACAAAAAAAATATATTGAAATTAAAAAAGGATAAACATCTTTAAAAAAAAAAATTGGAAGGAAATGTTTTGAGGAAATATAAAAAATATTTAGACAAAATTAATTAAAAAAAATTTGAAGAAAATGAAAATTAAGAGTAAAATAGGTTTGGAAGGAAAAAGAAAGAGGAAAATAATTTTTGAGGAAATATGACATAAAGTAACTTTTGAGATAAGGTGAAAATTTTTATAAAAGATTTGAGTAAAAACTTAAGTGACTGTTAGAGAACATCAAACTCAAATGCACCTTTTACTCAAATTTTAAGTGAAATTTGGGTTTGAATTTGAGTGACTGCTGGAGATGGTCTTACCTCTGTTGCAGTGGGAAAAGCTTGTAGACATGGGTTCAATAGGGGTTGTGAGAATTTTGGGTTTACGGCCATGGGTTTTTAGGGGTTGTTTTCTTCTTAGAAGTGAGCTCAATTTTTTTTTCAAATGTAATGTTATTTTATTTTTAATATTTTTTAAATTAATGTGATATTTTTTTTAATGTAATGTTATTTTATTTTTAATATTTTTTAAATTAATGTAATATTATTTTATTTTCAATGTTTCTATTAATTAATATAAAGTTTTTTTCAATGTAATGCAATGTTATTTTATTTTTAATGTTTCTTTTAATTAATCTAATGTTATTTTATTTTTAATGTTTTTTTAATTAATATAATATTTTTTTAATGTAATATTATTTTATTTTTAATGTTTCTTTTAATTAATATAATATTTGAAGAAAATGGTGAGAAATTAAAATAATAGAAAAAAAAAATTGGTAAGAAAATTTGAGAGGGAATGAAAATTAAGAGTGAAAGAGGTCTGAAAGGAAAAAGAAAAGGAAAAATAATTTTTGAAGAGATATGACATAAAGTAGCTTTTGGGACAAGGTGAGAATTTTTAAAAAAAATTTGAGTAAAAACTTAAGTAACCATTAGAAAACATCAAACTCAAATTCACATTTTACTCAAATTTTAAGTGTAATTTGAGTTTGAATTTCAACAACCACTAGAGATGATCTAATAGATTCATAAGCAAAAAGAAAAAGAAAAAGAAAAAGAAAGAGAGGAAGAGAAACAGTGGATAGGGGATCACCCTAACGTGTCTGCATGCTTTATGTATATATATACAAACGTGCTGTTTGGGGAATCATGTTCATTATTATTTCATTTCTCTGGTGAATAATAGCTTGTGGGGCTGGCCTCCTCGGATTCTGATGGAACTAACAGGTGACCTGCCATTTCTTGTTTAATATCTTGCGGATTCCTCTGGTGAGAAGGCGATCTTATATATATATATATATATATATATATATATATGGACACACACATATACATATACGTACGCGTGTATAGTGAGAGGGTCAACGTTCGCAGTAATGCGTCATGACTAATAATTACGCTTGGTTTTGCTCCAATCATTGATATACACTATATACATAATTTAATTGTCAATCATCAAATTGTTATGTTATCACACCAAGTATGCCATAAGAAGAATTCAAGCTAATAGTTAAAAAATAAAGTATCACATATTTTATTTAAAAATATTTAAAATAATAATTATAAAAAATATATGAAATATCATTTGATCACTAATTTAAAATAAATAATATATTTTTATTTGAGTAATTAATTTGACTCATTCCAAACCAATTTAAGAGAAGGTGTTTTTAGTTGACAAATCCAAACTCGCCGTAACCAAATGACTGGGGTTAAATAACGAGAGAAATTATTAAATGGCCTGAATTAATAACCAATTAATGTATGTGCCTTCCGCAACCTTTCAATTGCCTGCAACATTACTGGTTTTTAAAAGCAATTCAAGTCTGACGGGCCCATTCATACCCACCAGCCAAAATAAATTTACTCTCTTCGTCAATGCGAGCCGTCCACAATAATTAAATTCATAAAACAAACTATTCTGAAAGGAAAAATAAAATAAAATGAAAGGTCATTGATTCCAACTTCCGAGGCCCCGAATTGTTATGCATTCAGAACCAGACACTAAAAGCAAGCAGAGCAAAGCAGTCTCTCTCTCCCTCTCTGAGAATTCCATATTGCAATCAGGTCAGACCTTTTTACCTCCTTTTTATTCTCTTTTCGATTATAATTAGCTCTTATAATAAGACTCTGAAACTTTGTTTCTAACAGCGGATCATTCGAGGCGGTTTTTTCCGATCTCTGTGATTTCAAGATTTGGTTCATTCGATGGCTTCGAAACGGATCTTGAAGGAGCTCAAGGATCTCCAGAAAGATCCTCCTACCTCTTGCAGTGCTGGTATATACACATTATTTTCACATCTATTTGTGTTTGATGCTTGATTTTATACCTTGTTCATTGCTCCCAGGCTCGATCTATGATATTGTTTGGATACATTTATGAAACAATGAATATAGGTCTGTAATTTTTAGTATTTTATGCCTCCGTAAACATTTTTATTTGTGTTTTATTTATCTATTTTGAATTTGCATTTCGTATTTTGTGAATTGATCTTTTTCCGTCCTCCTGTCCGTTACTTTTTGTTTAAAATTTCTTTTCTCGTGCAGCTAAATGTTGTATAGATGTTATGTTCTGCTCAAACATTGTTTTTTTTTTGGTCTAATATCAGGACTAGCGACTTAGGTTATAATTCTATGTAGTTCCTTTCTTCTTCTGAATGGATGTGCTGGCCCAAAACTGGCCCAAATTACAATCTGAGGGTTGTTTGGTTGGATAGAAATTAAGTTGAGACTTGTCTCTACCATTACCATGTTAAAGCTATAAGGGGATGTTTGCATATGGTCCTATGGAGGAGCCTTTTTGGCTGGGTGAAATGGGACTCAACTCAACCCGTTTGAGGACAAAAGAAAATCAACCTGCACTAGTTTTAAAATTCCTCACTTTGTTCCTTTTTTTTATGTGTATTGAGGACAAAAGAAAATCAATCTCCTCTAGTTTTAAAATTCTGCACTCTGTGCCTTCTTTTTGTGTGTATTTTTGGAGGAAAGTGGAACCAGGATTCTTGTTAAGATGCTTATCAAACTATAAAACATAAGTACAGGTCCAAAATGGGCTGGCATGATTTCCACGACCTGTTGAACAGTCCTCGAATGATAGAAAAACAATGTGTTTTCCCGAATTCATTTGTTAGGCTATCCTTGTGTGAATTGATTCCATTGCCTTTGGAGAAAGGACAATTCAGTATGATTGGTTATGCAAGTGAAACTGGGCTTGGTTGAGTGATGGACTCAGTCTTATAGATAATGAAAGATTGCATAGTTATGGGGTTCTGGCAGTCACATATAGCCTCTAGTGGCTTACCCTATGGGTCAAGTAGGGATTGGAAGAAAGAACAAGACTCAGAATGAGATTAGCTGCAGAATCCCAGTTTTCTTCTACCCCAGAGGGACCATCTTAAGAGCAGACTGGTTTGTTGGTTTATATGAAATCTTATTCATGTATTTGCTTCTAGGCTTGACCAGCATAGAGTACTTCTCAGAATGTCATTTAGGGGAACTTAGCGATAGGTTGTAGTTGCCAAACCAAGGTTTTAGCTAGATGTTACATCTTATCTCATTTTTGTTAGAAGATCTCAGGCATAAAATAATCTGTTATTCGCTTCACATATGCATGGAAATGGATTCTTTTGGGGGATATCTCCAATTAATGAACTTGTATAGCACTAGTTTTTACTTGTGCAGGCATCATTTTCTGCAAAAACAATTAACCTTCTCATCCGTTATTCCCCTATATAATTTTTGCCCCTCTCTAGTGAAGATCTCTTGCGTTTGTGTGAAGGTGATTTTGGTTATAATGGAAATAAAAAAATGTAAAAAAGAAGGCTAAGGCCTTATATAGAGCTGAATGCCCAAGGACTTTTGTAGGTGATCTCCAATAGTTAAAATTCTAGTTTTTCTTCAGTTTTCACTATCTCGTGTATGGATTATTCTAGAATGTAGGAGATATCTTTTGCTAGCTAATGAAAGATCTACTTATGAAGTAGAGCATGCGTTAGCTGGCACATGACAATATGATCATATACCTCATGCATTCTAAAGACTAAAGGAGCCAAATTTTAAGTTCGTGGATGTTGGAGAGTATGATAATCATATACACAAACTTTTCTGAAATTTTTTTCTAGTTCCAATAACTTCTTCTTGCCTACATCAATTTTCTAGTAGGCCTTGAGGTTTGCTGTTAGTTTTTTTTTTTATAAGTAAGGAATAAAATGTATATTAATAAAGGTGCCCTAAGAAGGGACAACAAGGACAAAAATCCCAACAAGCTTTACATTGGTCTTAGAAACCCCAAAAAATCAACAAAAGAAGAGACATTTACAGGGAAAGCGACTTTGGCCCAAAAAAATAATAAGCGCAAAAACGCGTCTTTAAAAAAAGGAGTAAAGAGCTCCGCATCTTCAAAGACACGATTGTTCCTTTCAATCCAGATACACCACAAAAGGCAAATTGGGGCCAATCTCCAAATTCTATTAATCTCTTTTGGAAGGTTGCACCCTACCCAAGCCAACAAAAGGTCTCTGACGGAGCCTGACATAACCCAAGAGACACTGAACAGGGCAAAAACAAGGTTCCAATAGCTCCAAAAAATATGACAGTGGATGAGAACGTGATCCACCATTTCCTCATCATTCTGACAAAAATAGCACCAACTAGTCAAGAGAAAGCCTCTCTTCTTCATATTATTTGTAGTTAAGATGGCCTTCCAAGAGGCTTCCCAGGCAAAGAATGAGTCTTTAAGGAGGGCTTTTGAGTGCCAGATGAGCTTCCAAGGGAAGAGAGGGCTTACAAAATCGAACAAGCTCTTATAGAAAGAGCTAACAAAAAATGATTCCTTATTCGGCAGCCAAACTCTCTTATCTTCCCTCCCTTCCATAGCCCAGAAATTGCTGATGTGACAAAGGAAAGAATCCACCTCTTCAAGCTCCCAATCGAGAAAGTCTTTCCTAAAACGAGGAGTCCAGATAAGCTTATTCTCAACTTTCTCCATACACTCGCTAACCCAAGCCTCCTTGTTGCTAGTCAGACTATATAACATAGGAAATTTCATCCTCAGCGGCTCGTCCCTATTCCAAACATCTTCCCAAAATTTCACTCGACCACTATTCCCGATAACAAAACTACAATTTTCCTTGAAAATCCTCCATTCACTTCTAATGTATCCCCAGGGACCACATCCCCTTGGCCCCTCCGCACTGCCCGAACACCTACCCCTATTATCACACCCATACTTTGAAACAACGATCTCCCTTCAAAGCTCCCCATCACTTTCACCGAACCTCCATAACCATTTCCCTAAAAGGGCTGTGTTGAAAATTCTCAAATCTTTCACCCCTAAACCCTCCGGGAGACATTGGCTTCTTGATTTTATCCCAAGCAACCAAATGAATCTTTTTGCACTCACCTTCGTGGCCCCATAAGAAATCTCTCTGAATCTTCTCCAATCTTCTGCTAACTGACTTTGGCATAGGGAAGAGAGACATGAAATAGGTGGGGAGGTTGGCCAAGGTGCTTTTGACAAGGGTGAGCCTGCCTCCCTTAGAGAGGAGTTGGCATTTTCAGCCTGACGGCTTGCTAAGAAACCTTTTAACCACAGGATCCCTAGACCCCAATGGATCGCGAAGAAGCTCCCAACGGAAGACCCAAATAAGCCGAGGGGAAGCAGCCCACACTGCAACCTAAAGTGCTGGCTAACATGTCCATCTCTTGAATCGACCCAACCGGAGTAATACTGCTTTTTGCAAGATTGATCCGCAGACCTGACACAGCTTCAAAGCACACTAGAATACATCTGACAAAACGAAGCTGACGCACTGTAGGGTTACAAAAAATGATGGTGTCGTCAGCAAACAAAAGATGGGAAATGGCGGCACCCCCACCCCTTCTGTCCCCCACCTGAAAGCCTTTGATGGGGCCAACCTCCTCAGCTCGAAACATAAAGCAACTCAAGGCCTTTATAGCTATCACGAAGAGAAAAGGGGATAGGGGATCCCCCTGTCTCAAGCCTCTATAAGAACAGAAGAAACTTGCAGGGGAGCCATTGACGAGGGCCGAAAAGGAGACTGTGAGTATGCACGACTGAATCCACTTCTTTTATTTGCCTCTAAAACTCATATCAGCCAACATACCCATCAAGAAACTCCAATTAAGATGGTCAAAGGCCTTCTCAATATCCAGCTTGCAAACAAGTCCCTTCCTTTTCTGCTTTATCCTAGATTCAATGCATTCATTAGCAATGAAGAGCCGCATCCAAGATTTGTCGACCCTTCATAAAAGCATTTTGGCTGGAAGAGATGATACTACCCATAATCTTCTTCAGCCTTAAAGAAGGAACATTTGCAATCAGCTTGTAAACATTGCTCACTAGACTTATAGGGCGGAAGTCCTTGATGCTATTAGCTCCTTTTTTTTTAGGAATGAGGGCAATGAAAGAGGCATTGAGGCTTCGCTCAAAGCCCCCCTCCCTGTGGAAAGCTCCAAAGACCGCCATAATATCCGCTTTCAGCACATCTCAACATTTTTTGAAGAAGGCCATAGTGAACCTGTCTGGACTTGGAGCTTTATCCCCATTGCACGCTTGTAAGGCTCTCACCACTTCATCTCCCGAGAAAGGGATCTCTAGATTAGAGGTTTCATCCCCATTTAGCCTTTTCAAGCAAATATCATCCACCCCTAGTCTCCAGCTACTGCGGCTTTGTGTAAGGGCTAGAAAAGAAGTCAACTATTCCCCTTCTGATGGGCTCCTCCTCAGTGAGAACTTGATCATTAATAACAATAGAGGAGATTTTATTCTTTCTATAGTGAGAAGAAGCCATTCTGTGAAAGAATTCTGTGTTGCAGTCACCCTCTTTAAGCCAAACGGCTCAAGATTTCTGCCTCCAAGAGATTTCCTTCATTTTGAGAATCTGCCCAATCTAGCCCTTTAAGCCTTCTCTCTCAGCCCTTTTTTCAACAGAGAGGGAGCCCTAGCTGATCTGCCTTATCCAACTCCATCAGATTATTCAGCAATGACTGCTTCCTAACCTGAATTAAACCAAAGACCTCACGGTTCCACTTTCTAAAGGTCTTCTTTGAGGAGCTTCAGCTTTCTGGCAATGCGGAAACTTGGAGACCCAGTCACAACATAAGATTCCCACCAATTTCTCACCAACTCCACAAAACCTTCAGATTCTAGCCACATATTTTCAAATCTAAAGGGGCTTTTTCCTGCCCTAAAACCCTCGCAATATAACATGATTGAGGTGATGATCAAAACAAGGCCGCAAGTGACACTTTTGGGAGATACCTGAAAAAACATTCTCCCAGTTGTTCGAAACCAGAAATCTATCTAATCGAGACATACCAGGTGGGATGACCTCCTCTAGACCAAGTGAATCTCCCTCCCTCCAGATGTAAATACATCAAGCTTTGAGAATTTATGAACTCATTGAAGCTCCTCATAGCTGAGGTCAGCCTTCCACCCCCCAGTCTCTCATCCGAATTCTGCACAACATTAACGCCCCCCCCCCCCCCAAAGCACTAAGGGACTTGTCAGGAGGAAGCGACAACTGCAACTCATCCGAGAAGAATCTCCTAACACCATCAGCCACTGGCCCGTAGACACCACAAAAGCCCCACACGAAAGAGTTGGAAACCAAGGTAAACTTGCAAGAGATAGAGAACTCACCCACTCTGTGCTTAATACTATTGACCAATCGGGAGTCCCAAGCCACAAGAATACCTCCTGTAATGCCTTGGGCATTCAAGGCAGCCCACTTGATCCATCTGGATCCCCAAATGGAACGAACAAAGCTCATCGAAATACTTCCCATTTTAGTTTCCTGAAGGACAGATAACTGCAGGCCTCCATTCATGTAATAAACCTTTGATAACTAAACGTTTGTCTGGATCATTTAATCCTCTCACATTCTAGGATAAAATTTTTAAATTCATAGGACAAGAATAGCTAGAACCTCTCGATGCCTTCCACAAAGGCCTCCATCAGCTTTGCTGCCCCCATAATTAACCGAGCAGGACAGCTCTTTCATTACTCTTCTCATTCTTTTTGTTGATTTATCCTCCTTGTCTTTCTTAGAAGCATTACTAGAATAGGGTCTTGACAGACTTGCACATCACTATTTCTTTGAATAATTCCATCAGACGGTCCTCAAAGCCTGCACAAGAGACACCTAGCAATTTACTCACCTTCCCCATCTTTCGGAGCACCCATCCATCTGTTAGTGTCTGTAGATGACATAGGAGGTCTGCTGATTGCGCCTTTTGAATCTGAGTGGAGTCGTTGGAATACCCAGCCAGCAATATTACTGTTAACGGATTATAGTCCTCCTAGGTTCTCCGAGAATTCCTGGCTCCGCAACACCACTTCACCCCCCTGGTCGACTGACGTTGTCGAAAGCTTCAGTTGCGTTTCCCTGTCCGCTTCTTTCATTCAACGCCAAAGTAGAATAGGGGGGGTTGGAGGGATCCCTTTTCTTGGCGTTGCGCCCCGAGCTGGGCTCGGCCACGTCAGAATAGGCCGCCCCCGTCCAACCTTTAAAGCATCTGTTCATTTGGGCCAAAGAAGAACGTCCCTTATACAACCCATTAGATAAGGCCCCAGACCTATATGCGTGACCCGAGCCTCTTCTATGACCTCGTTTCTTTTGGTATTGGCCCAATCCAGGCGGCCCAACTCGGTTAGCATAAGAAAGGCCAAAGCCCGCAAAACCCTAGTTTCTCGTGCCTTCTAGATTCTTCCTTGTGCCACGCGTTTGACTCACATGTTGATTCATTTTGAAATTTAAATCTCCTGTGCTAGAACTGGAGACAGGCCTTCAGTGTTCACCACATTGCCCCTTGTCAAGATGAAGTCTAGCGATCGGACGCGCCATTGGCGCGTGTGCGCCCGAAACTGCAATTCCGTCTCTTCCCTTGGTCGCTGCAACTTCCGGCTAACTTGGATCAGCTTCGACACACTTCGGACCAGCTTCCGACCAGACCGGGATAGAGAATGACCAATTCCCACACCTGATGCTGAAGGAAGCAGGGATATCCTTCGGTCGACTTCTAACCAGTATCCTTGCCCATCTCAGATGACAGGCACTCGACTGTGTCCTCATCCATTATCACAAAGTGGCCACATCGATCCCCCATAGCCCGGAAAACTTCCATACTCCACAAAAAACTGGTAAACCCATCAACCTTAACCAGATGAAGCCCTTATCTTCCAGCTTCGAGCATCAACCCGACAGGGACTAAAGTTGCAGAGTCACCGATAACCCTTCAAAAGACCAGTTCCTTCTTTTGAGAATCCTATTAGTCCTCCTCTTCCAACGGCAGCTCAAAAAGGAACCAGATGTCATTCAAATCGAGAACCTTCAGGCCGGCTTAAATCCTCCAATTTTTGAGAGCCCATCTTTGGATCTTAATTCTGTCTTGGACTGGAGTGTTCAAGTCTCCGAATTTGTCGATTAAGCACCGTCGAAGGTATTTGAGGCAGCTTCTGCATGAACCCATATGTACCTCAATGTCTTCGCGAGCATTTGCTGGTTGCGATTCCACTATAACAGGATCCGAAGGCCATTCTTCGATTTTGCAAACATCCAGGTAAGACCCCTTTCGCATGGTGGCAGTTCTTGGTTTGGATAAACCTAAAGATTTGAAGGCTTGAGCGTAAATTGACCATACCCCTTTTGTATGATCTTCCGGCAAAAAAACAAAACAAATCCCCCTATGAGATCGGCCTTTCAGCCTCATGAAGTTCCCCCTTGGATTTGAGCCTTTCCACAGGAAGAGGCTTCTGTTTCACCCATGCACTCCAATCGGAAACACAACCCTTCTTTTTCCTGTTGAAAAGGCCTCCAAAGTGTTGCAGATCCATTCCAGTTCCCACCTTAGTACCCATGTCCTTCTGACCACGCCTGGACCCCTTTCAATGATTTGAAAGAGTTTGCCTGGCGCATCCACTTCTTGAACAACATCATAAGATTTGTCCCCGATTTGGGCGAACATTCTCTGATTTAGTTCCTTGGCTCTTGAGTTCGGATGTCGGAGAAAAGACTGACCATTTGCAACCTTGGGCGCCGTTCCGGTGGATCAGCCAAACTGATGAGCGCTGAGAAAGTAAGGGTGGAATTCATATAAACAAACTGCCTATAATCTAGCATTGGATTGCAACATAAATGCTGCTTCCCCATTATATTTTTCAGTGTACAGAAGGATCTTTCATTTTTTGTTGCATCATGACTAATTACATTGTATGTCGGAATTTGGGAAAAATATTTTATTAATTTTTTTCGAGGTTTTTTAAAACAACACTATTGAAGCAAGTTATGATGGTAAGTACTTCTCACTGGTTGTCAGTAGTGACAGCAGGATACCCTGCCATTATGTCTGAATTTGGGAAAAATATTTTATTAATTTTATTTGAGGTTTTTTAGAACAACACTATTAAAGCTGGTTATAATGGTAAGTACTTCTCACTGGTCATCAGTTGTGACAGCAGGATCCCTACCATTACTTTGGAAATGAGCAATTTAAGGTTGTGCCCCCCTCCACCCCACCCCACAAAAAAGAAAAAGAGAGGTGGCCCATGCTGCAAGCTAATATACAAATGTCCTTTGTGATATTTGCATTATGTGCAATTTTTAAAACATAAAGAGAACTAATAAAACCGGTTAGAGTGCTGAGTTCCTTGTAACCAATAACCAATAACCAATATAAGCTTGTGACCCCCAGTTTCCTTAGTTGGAAGGATCTCTTTTTATTACATACACATAAACACTCACTCTGCCTTATAATCCTGTCTGTATTGTAGGACTATTTGTTATTCTTTTCAAACAATTTTGGAAATATGATCCCCTTGTTTCTATTTTGTATCATAACAGGCCCTGTTGCGGAAGACATGTTTCACTGGCAAGCGACAATAATGGGTCCCACAGATAGTCCTTATGCAGGGGGAGTTTTTTTGGTCACTATTCATTTTCCTCCTGATTATCCATTCAAACCACCAAAGGTATGGCTTGATTTTGAATTGCTTTATGAAGTAGTTGATGTAGCTTCATAGATCTCATCCTTTGTCATTCTAGGAAATTATCTTGGATGATCTTTTTTTTCTCTTTATTTTTTTGTTGTTTTTATGCATGATTTGTTAAAATACTCTATTTTTGGACTGCTTAATTTTCTTCTTTCAAATTTTTGAAAATGGATTTTGTGATGTTGATGCATGACTCAGTTTAGATCTTTGTAATGAACTGGTGATATCTTAGCGTGATGATGTCTTTGTGCTGGAGTTTCTTAAGCTGCTTAGACGGCCTAACACTACTTTCCCCTGGCATTACTACCTTTTCTTGTATTTCAAGTATGATTGTATACTGTTGAGTTACTTTGGTAGTTTGATGGAAATTATAATAGGTAAATGACTTAATCACATTTCAGTATTGGTGGTCTTATTGGATTTGGCATGAGGTTAAGATATACTCTTCAGTAGGCTTCATTGGTTACAAATGTTGTAGCCATCCGAGTTTCAGCATTGGTGTTTCTATTCATTTAGCCCTAGTTTTGGGGAACATAGAAAGTTATTTATATCAATGAATGGGTGCTTCGACTTGTTATTGGATTTTCAATATTGTCAAATAAGATTGAGTAGAAATCCAAAAATGTTGATGAGAATGACTGGCAGAATTCAAACATGTTCAGGAAAGGTTTGAAGGCCTTGTTCTAAATATCCAAATTCCTTTGTTAGGATTGCAAGGTACTCACATGGAAGATCTACTAGATGTGAAAATGTTTTTAGGAGTTTGAGGTTGGACTTCGTATCTACAAAATTTCTACTTCATCATAAAGGGAGGAGAGGATTTGGTTCTTGGTGGAATAATGAGCTTTTTCTTCACCACATTATTGAGAAAATAATATCAGATCAGAAGTAATGCATATGGCATGTGAGGTGGCAATGTTCTTGTTTCAGCAACCCAGTTGATGTATCTGATTTCTCTGGCTAAATGAAGCAAGTTGACTGAAAGACTAATCAGGCCGTCAATTGTTTAAATGTATAAAGTAAGACTGTTGATGTGACCTATGAGAAGTTGGTAAAAGTTTTAGGTTTTGCGAGGGGGAATAAGATATTAAAATTTATGGTCACACTTTACTTTAATTAGATTTTTATTCTCATTCAGCAAATTAAATATCTGGTTCTGGATAAAATTAAATGGAATAGTAGGAAATAATTGGGCTGTGGCTCCAAATAGTTATGTGATTTACCGAAGATGAGAAAGTTTCTTTTTGAATGTTGAGGATCAAACTGTGTTTCAGGCAGTGTGAAATGGATTTTAGAAAGGCTGTTTTACCTTTTTGCTTGGTTTTATTCCTTCAGTACCCATGTTTTGATGTATATCTTAAATCCGCTAACTTCTTAGTTTTTTTTTTTTAATTCTTGTCCCTAAACCCCAAAATTAAGTATTATTTTTAACTCTTCAAACGTGCCAATGCTTTAGAAAGAAGTCATGAAGACTGCAATTTACTGATATGAAACTTAGCTGGAATACACTTACAGTGATGATGGGAATACCAGAAGGTTAGGTCATTTATTATTTCATAAAGATATGATTAAACAGAATTTATGTGGTCAGTCCGATGCCCTGGTCCTTAAGTTCTGGTGGTTTACTTATTCACAGAAAAAAGAGACTGATTGCTTACTGATTTACATTAGTGTGGGTGGGATGATCGGAACAACTATGAACTCATTGGGAGAAATATTATTAATTCAAAACATTAAACCACCAGCAAAAAGAACTTGGAATTGGGGGCTGGGGTTGGATGGGGAGATGGAATCTTCTGAAACTTGAACACCATCTATCACAGTAAATAATATTTTTTTGACTAAAATGAATTGGGAATTTGAAATTACTAGAATATCTATCTCATAAAGGAAAGAACATGATGTCTATCTTGCAGACAGGGAATGAAATAAAGCTTTCAATTATAATTCAAATCTTGATGATATGGGTTCAGTTTTTTTGACACCTTTTACTACGCAAAATGTAGTGTATGAATTGGAAAATAGGTTTTTGGGGCTTCCACATTTTATCATGGATATCAATGTTTCTTTTGTTAATCTTTCCTTGACGATTTGCTTTGGCTTTATGATTCAGAATCAAATGTTCAATTGAATTTGTTTGTGGTTGGATCATGCAGGTAGCATTCAGGACGAAGGTTTTTCACCCAAATATAAACAGCAACTGGCAGTATCTGTCTTGACATCTTAAAGGAGCAGTGGAGCCCTGCCCTGACTATTTCCAAGGTTCTTGATTTTTAGCCTTACAGCTGTTTTTGTTTTTTCTATTTTTTCCTCCATCAAATATATGATTAGGTTTCGAACTCGCAAACAACACAAAATAAGCTGTGGCCAAGGAAATAATAGATTTATAATTTTCAGTTTTGCTTGCCTTTTTCAGCCTGGGATGCCATTAAATGTGCCCAAGTTATCACTTAGATAAAAATCAATCCATGGATGGCAGTTTGTCAGATTGCAGAACTTTGATTGTACCTTATCATCTGGTCAGATTGGTATTTTATCTAGTGGGCTTCGTTGGTGTAGGCAATTGCATTATTTAAGATATTTACATTTTCCCCATTTCACAAAGATGTTTTTAAGCACTATGCAGAGACAAGTTGCTCTTCTATATTAGGATAAACATGCCAAAAATCCAGGTGATGGGTCATTTGACTCATTTTTTAGCGTCTGAAGGCTCTTCCAAAATTTGTTGACTTTTATGTCATATAATTCTGTAGATTGTCTCATTTAATGGCAAGTTCCTGAAGGAAAATGCCCCTTGGCCCAGTTATCAACTGTTTGGAGTTTGATATTTTCTTTCGATATCTGTTATCTGTGAAACGCAAGCGATTGCTTTTCACACTTGGACTTGGTTTCATCATTGCTATTTTTTAAGAAGGGGGGAAGGGTTTTTTGTTTCCATTTTCAGGTGTTGCTCTCAATCTGTTCGCTTTTAACGGACCCAAACCCTGATGACCCCCTGGTGCCAGAGATTGCTCACATGTACAAGTCTGACAGAGCCAAATATGAGACAACTGCAAGGAGCTGGACCCAGAAGTATGCCATGGGCTAGGGCTTCTAGGAGTTGGGGCTTACATCATGTAAAAAATGAAGTGTGCTTGTTCGTCATTCTCTTGTAATGGATGAATGTAGAGTAGAACTAAATATTGCCCCCGGGAAAAGCAAGATGATGTACTTTAGATGTTTGTGGAAACTGATATTTGGGAACCATGGAAAAATGTTTATGTTGGACAATGGACTTACAACTCTTTGCTTTTAGTACATCTTGTTTAAATAATAACTATATTTGCTTCCTACTTGAGAAAGACGGAAATATATCTCATTGCTCCAGTCCTTGAATTGTGAATCTCTAGCTATTGAATTTGTGAATCTCTGGCTAATTCTTCTCCAATTGTTGCCTGAATTCCAGAACTCTGCTTGCTGGGTACTGAGACCAGGTATTGATCTCACACTCCCAACAGTTTACTTTTGTATAGCATGAGAATCCTACTTATGTGTAGTGTAATCCGGCAGTAATTCACCTACGAACATGCATTTCAACTTGTGACTCGATAATACTTGTGTTATGCCTCGGATTATTAAATGCTTATGCAGGATTCCGTGATTCTAGTGGGATGGTTCCTTATTCTTGTTGCAATTTCTTACTGTTATAGCTTCCCTTGAAAACCACAGCAATTAATTCTTTATTGTAATTATAAAAAAAATGATAGAATTGATTAAAATTTAATTTGGTAAATAGAGGCTTACACAAATTTTTATTTTTATTTTTTTTCTCTTTCATAACATTTTAGAGTCTGCGCTTTTAGTCTACTATATATTTGTTATTAGGGGTGTTAATTTATTATTCGAATCAAACATGATACGGAGTTGGCAGGGATTTGAGTTAAGCTTAAATAGGTTTGGGTTATAAACGAATTGACATGATTATTAAATAGGTTAAATTAGGTTTTACATGCTGTTGACAGGTTTAATATGAATAATTAAAAATATTTTATATTATAAGTATTAATATATGTAATAATTAATATTTTTTATAAGTATGAAAAAATGTAATATTATCTCATATTACAAGTAAAAATATTAAAAAAAAGTTAACATTAAAAGAATGAAAATAACTCAATGAGTGTATTTATTAAATAATTTATACGGGTTTAACGTGTCAAGATGGATTATATGTGTTAATCGTGTCGATTTTAACACGATCTATTTATTAAATGGGTTAAACGAGTCGTGTCATGTTACTCGTATTAACATAATTCATTTATTAAATGAGTTATATAAGTTGTGTCGTGTTACATGTATAATAAACGTATCGTGTTAGGATCGAGAATTTTGACACGATTAGTTAATCGTGTCATATTCGAATTGACTAATATAATTGAATACTCATACCTTGACACGAACATGATACGACACAATTGACACTCCTATTTGTTATACATGAATCAGATTTCTTGACATTTTGAATGTCATTCTTTCGCCACTACCTACCTCCCAACTGTGTAGGGCAGTGTTATTAAATCCGACCGGTCTGGTGGGTTAACTCGGTGGATCAGAGGTCAGATCGATTCAATTTTATTATTAGATTACTTAAGGACTTTTATTATTAGATTACTTAAGGATGTGACTTAGTAAAAATTCGACCGATTTTATGGTTGATCTAGTGAACTAGATATGTTTGTGTGAATTGGTTGGGTTGTAAAATAATTAGGAAAAAATGACTTAATAACTAGAATTTTAAGTAGTTTATCTTCACGAATGATATTAAAATACTTTTAAAATATATTTAATATATTCATTAGGTGTTTTTACCTTTTATTATCATACTTATGTAATATTTAACTTGAATTTTAACAATAAATTTGGCACTTTAACAATAATTTTGTAATTGAAATAAGTAATGAAAATATAAGAATTTATATAATATTAATTTATAAAGTACGATAATACAATAATATATTATTGAACATGTTATATTTAAATTTTATTATTTATCTATTTTAATTTATTTTAAAATATATTTTTAATATTTTAATTATTCACTTATTAAGTTGATGATCTATTGACCCCATTTCTTTACCGAGTCAATGCTACTACGTCGGATTTATAACTATGGTATAACGTGAAGAAGACTAAAGTCGAAGATGATTTGTTTATTAGGGTTTTGAATCGATGAAGTTTGATTCCACTGCTGTCCCAACTCTTTTCAGAACAAAAAGTTGGCAATGCTGACCTCAAATTTCATTAATGTACTGGAGCAGTTTTCCAAGAAGGGTCTCATTTTCCAAAACCTCTGTCTCTTTGTACATAGTTTTTCTAAGACGTGTTTGTTGGTTTGTTTGGACCTACATTTGAAAATTATCTGTTGTTTTTCCAGGACGATTCACGGATGTTTCCTTGTGATTTCCATCATCTTTCTGACTTGCCAAATGAGGTTGACGATTCAACTGCTAATGGAAACAAACAGGAGTCAATAATTATAATTTTTTTTTATTTCTTTTGTTACAAGGGGTAGTCTTTAACCTGTCAATATATTTATTAAATCTATTATAAAATTTATTTAAATCATGTTTAGTGAGATGCAAGTATTTTGATGCTAGTGTGATAAAATTTATTTAAGCCTCTTCCCTGAGTTTAATCAATGATTATAAGATTTGTGTGATAGGATCCCTATACTTATATGAGATGGTTAGTGTAATTTGAATATTTGTGCATTTTAATGTGACAATGGTAGAATCATGCGACCATAATTTCCAAAACGATTCAGCTCTCTCCTACCATATACACACATGACACAAGCATTTTATGACTATTTCACAGCCTTTTATATCACACACATTCAAAGATTTGTGACAAACAATAGCAAACCTTCCAAATCTCTACCCATGTCATTTTGAAACATTTATTTTTAACATAATAAGCGGGATGAATTGAATTCGAAAACTCCAAAACTACGATACATCTCTAAGTCAACTTGTCGATGACCCATATTTAATTTGGGACAAACCATATAAATTAAAGAATTTAAAAAATCATTCAATGTTATCGTGGAATTGAGACTTAAAATTAAAACTAATGTAGAATTTTTTAAAAAAAAATAGTTAAAATTTTGAACTAATTTCCCTCTAACTTCAAGTCAATATGCCAAAGTCTTGATGCCATTTTAGAGTGTTATTATGGTAAATTTCTGGGCATAATTAGAGAAATATATTTAATTGGTAGAAAATGAACAATTACCTTTCAAAATTGGTCAAGTTAAAGGAATAAAGATATCTGCTATATCTAAATAATATTTTAATGAATATCTTTTTTCTCATAGCTTGGGGCACAAGTATTGACTAAATTAACCCAACTCACTAATATAATCAACTCGCCAAATAAATCTTTTTCTTTCTCTTTTTGAATTATAAATTTGGTAATAATACTAATAAAATTCAAACCATAGAATATGCTAACAATTGACAAATGAACGTCTACGATTGCTTGATAACTAAAAACAACTATAAGATGTTTACACTTGTTTGACAAGCAAACTAATTAACATCAGCATGCGTGCTTATTGGTATATTAACATTTTAATTAATTAATAATTTAAAATAGTGATAATAATTAATGAGACAACCTGCTGACATGGCATGTCCAAATCATTTCACCAGCATAGTGTTATATTCAAACTGAATCATTATGTTTAAACATGACTTCTACCATCGTGAGTATATATTCAAGCGGAAAAAATGTTTAAAAAAAATTTTAAGTATCACAAATTTAATTTTTTTTTTCGTCTATTATTAATAGTTTAAATTTAAAATGTGAGTCGGACTCTCACGAGAAAAAACTTAGTTACTCAAATTCAAGTTTTCTCTATGCCAATTATTAAAAATTTAAATTTAAAAAAAATATGTATCTAACTGTCATGAAAAAAAGGACTACTTACTCTAATCAGTATAAAAAATGACTTACATATTTTTTACTAGTTTTAAATTAATCTCGGATTAGTTTCAACTTTCAATCTTGTATGAGTCTCTTTAGAATAAATTTATAACCGAACGCGTCATAAGCTAGCTTGGTTCTTTTTACGGCTTTTGTATATATATATATATATATTATTTTAAAAAAAAAATAAGTTAATAATTTAAGAAAAGATAAAGTATAATAACTAACCCAACAAAAGAGGGATTCTCCTATAAAATAGGATTCTTAGCATTTTGATTTCTATGCAATTGCAACTGGAAAGTCTTTCACCTTCTCTTTCTCTCCCTCTCCAATCATCTCATCTCATTCTCTCTCTCTCTACTCTTCTGAACTATATCTTCTGCACATGAATGGCTATTCTCTTTTTAAGCATTTCTGGTCCGTGCTAATAAAGTGAATTTTCAACATGAATCAAAACGTTCCGTGCCCCATGGAGTACACAACAGTCCGCCGACACGTTACATCCGTGCCGGCGATACCGCCTGTGAAGTCCAGCAACCAACGGGTTCTAGCTGAGATGAGTTCCAAAACGCCGCGTGTTGTTCGGATTTTTGTAACCGATAGCGATGCCACGGACTCGTCCAGTGACGAAGAGGACGATCAAACCAGGCGTTACAGAGTTAAAAAGCTCGTTAATGAGATCAGAATTGAACCTTCTTTTAACAAAACAATCAATTACGATCGTACTGGAAGCGTTCAGAAGAGGCCAAACCGAACCAAAAAGGAAGAGAATTTCGCAAATAGGCGGTCGATAAAGCAGTGTTTGGGAAATGGCAAGAAGTTTCGCGGCGTTCGGCAGCGGCCGTGGGGCAAATGGGCAGCGGAGATCCGAGATCCGTCGCGGCGAGCTAGGGTTTGGTTAGGCACATACGACACCGCCGAGGAGGCCGCACTGGTGTATGACAAGGCCGCTATTCAAATACGCGGACCAGACGCTCTCACAAACTTTATCAAGCCTCCGGTAAGATCTGTACCGTCGGAGATTAATCTGACTTCAATTTCCGGGTACGACTCCAGCAAGGAGTCTCAGGACCTCTCATCTCCGACATCTGTTCTCCGGTTCACTCCTACAGAAGAAGAAGAAGAGCTACAAAAACAGTTGAGACCGCTTGCAGTTGCAGGGGATGATAGTTTGTTGGATGATTGCTGGCCGTTAGATCCATGTTTCTTGAATGAATATTTTAATTTCCAATCCCCATCGCCGATATTCTTTGAGGAAGTGAGTGTACCAGAAACCATGCTGGAAAGAGATATTTCGGTGAATATAGATGAAGATTTCGGATCTTGTAAATGGGATGTGGATGATTTTTTTCAAGATCCTTTCTTATTGGTTTGAAAATTGATCTCTTTGTCATGGAAATTGATGGATTTGGGAAGAATCGAACTGCAAATTGGGTAACTTATTTGTTTTTCTTCCTAGAATTTATCAGTGTGTAAAGTGCCAGCACTTGAAATAAAAAAACTGGAATATATGAAAAATGGATGGTTCTATTTTATTATTATTTTTTTCATTAATAATTATTGGGTCATGTGAATATGTTAGAAACATTAATTATTATGTGAATTTTATAACTTAATTTGCAGTCATCCTTTTAAGAATGAAGTTATGTTGAAGTGGTACAAGGGCATATTGTTACTTAATTTGATTTCTATTCTCTATTTTTATATATAAAAAAATAAAAAAATCATAACATTTTTATATCATATTCATATGAATTTTAAACAATCAATCATGATTTTAATTGTTTTATTTGTATGTTTGTTTTAATTTAACAAAATGAGTAACTATTTGTGTTTGAAGAGAAGATAAAACTTAATTCAAAATTAATCATTTTAGTCTAATAAGTTACAATCAACAATCATAACAGGAATCAGTGCTTATTGATATCTTTTTCTCATTGATTAATTCCTATAACAACTTATTCTTAACACCATTTTTAAATACCTCAATCAAACTAACTATATATTGAATTTGAGTTTTAAGAGGTGAGAGGCCGCAAGTTGTAAGATAAGGTAATTCAATACTTTTTGAAAATTTCAGAATCTGTCTCATATGTGTAGATATATATATATATAGAGAGAGAGAGAGGGGGGGGTGTAACAATAATGCAAACGATTAAAATGTTGATATAATTGTGTTATAAAATTGAAAAAATAAAACGAATTCTATTTAGTTTCAACCAAAATCAAGATTAACTTGATCAGTTTTATGAAATTCAAACTAATGGAATGATTAATTCCTATAACAGTTTATTCTTAACACCATTTTTAAATACCTCAATCAAACTAACTATATATTGAATTTGAATTTTAAGAGGTGAGAGGCCGTAGGTTGTAAGATAAGATAATTCAACACTTTTTTGTAAATTTCAAAATCTGTCTCATATGTATAGATATATGTAGAGAGAGAGAGAGAGGTGTAACAGTAATGCAAACGATTAAAATGTTGATATAATTATGTTATAAAATTGAAAAAATAAAACGAATTATATTCAATTTCAACCAAAATCAAGATTAACTTGATCAGTTTTCTGAAATTCAAACTAATAGAATGATTAATTCCTATAACAGTTTATTCTTAACTCTATTTCTAAATATTTTAATCAAACTAATTATATATTGAATTTGAATTTTAAGAGATAAGAGGCCATAAGTTGTAAGATAAGATAATTTAACACTTTTTGAAAATTTCAAAACCTTATCTCATATAGACATATGTTTAGATATATAGAGTGAGAAAGGAGTGTAACAGTAACGTAAACAATTAAAATGTTGATAAAATTGTGTTATAAAATTGAAGAAACAAAACGAATTCTATTCAATTTCGACTAAATCATGATTATAACTTGATCAGTTTTATGAAATTCAAACTAATGGAATGATGAGTCATTTAAGTGGAAATATCTGGGTTCTTCGGTAATTAATGACGAGTCAGACCCTTTTGTCCCATTTTGTCGGATACGCCTTGCTTTAGTTGGAACGACAAAAATATCAAATCATCTTTTTGATTTTGATTTAGCCAACAGTACGCACCCACGTTTCCAGACTTCGACGGTCTTCCGTCGCCGCATTCGCAGCCAGTACACGTGGTCCCCAATTAAAGTCACCAAAACCCACGTGTCACATGCACCACGCCTTTCATCTCAACTTGACATGTTAAAAGGATAAGTTTTAAATTTGATTTGTTATTAATTTTTTTTTTTGAGCCATGAATCAAGTTTGTGTTATTTGATTTTTTATATAATATTATATTAATAATAAATTAATTAAACCAAAATTAATAAATTTTAAAATATATTTAAATATATTTTATTTGATTTAACAAGTTGATTTAAAATAAATATCTATTTAGATTTGAGTTATCTTCATAAGTCACATCTCAAATTCGACATGAAATTAATTTTCATGCTTAAAAAGATTTTTTTTTCTTTTCTTTTTTTTTTCTATTTTCCTCATTCTTTTTTCTCTTCCCAAAAGGAAGAGTGAGTTTCAAGTTCCCCCAAGAGTTAAAAAATGAGGGTTAGTAAGAATTTAAAATTATTGAAATTTAATACCATTGACTATAATAATTAATTAGCTTTTCAAATAAAAAGTAGCTGTTTTGTGAGAAATATTATATTTATTGCTAGTAATGAGAATTAAATTCTTAATTACAGTAGTCACTATATAATAATAACAAATATAATAATTAACCTATATGGCATTTGGAAAAGGATAGCCGTACAGTGGCATTCAAATTTGCTATATATAGTACAAATGTTTGAATATATGTACATATTTACTGCATGTTGATAGAGCAATGCAAATATTTAAGTGGCAGGAAGATAAGATTAGCAAGAAGCCAATTAACTTTATTTATATCCAGCTCCATATCTACCCTCTGAGATGACCACAAAGTTTAATGTACTCAAAAGAACATTTCTCTGTTGTGTGTGTGTGTGTGTGTGTGTGTGTGTATAAAAGAACATTTCTCTGTTGTGTGTGTGTGTGTGTGTGTGTGTATAAAAGAACATTTCTCTGTTGTGTGTGTGTGTGTGTGTGTGTATATATATATATATATATATAAAGATGTTGGTGGTTGAATAATGTGGGACATGGCTTCATACAAAAATAATTCAAAGTATTTTTAAAAGGAAGAGAATAACATATATTAAAGAAATGAAAAATAAAGAGTAGAACAAAAATGAGAGTCCGTATTAGCACTTCTTGGGAAGCTCAAATGCTATTCCACACTTCTAGCCCCCACATCTCCATGAGTGGTAGAGTGGGGACGAAGCACTTTTCATTATTATAATTTTTTACAATTTTTCTTAAGATAAGATATTTTAAATGCATGATTCATTATTCTTTTCTCAAATTTTTCAAAAAAAAATATGTTTACACATAAATTCTCCCTCTAATGTCGAGAATAAGAGTTTTTTTCCTTACATTTTTTGCCAAAAAAATCTTCATGCAAATCCTCCAATTTTGAAAATAAAATATTTTTCCCTAAAATTCTCTACCCCAAAAAAAAAAAATTGTCTCTTAAAATATTTCTCTTTTTTTTTTTGGCTCCGCCCTTACATTTGCTATTTAATTATTTAATAATAAATATATGATGTGGCATGTATTTAAGTAAAATTATTTAACACTTTAAATGATCATGAATGAGGTCACACACACGTATATATGTGTGTGTCTCTGTGACAAGCACAAATATGTAACACTTCCGTCTCACCAAACGGGCGTTTGGGAAGCTTTTTTCAAACTCACAAAAAGAATATTTTAAAAAATAAAATTAATGCAAAAATTAATTTTACAAAAAAAACTCTCATCCCTTAATAAGATATAGTGAAAGAAGGATGAGATATTTAGGTTGAGTAATTCTAGATATTGTGAACATGACAATACACCATTTTACGATAAATTATCAATGATATAGTATCACTTTTTTCTTTTACACCAATTTGTATACCATCACTTGAAGATTACTGATCTGGGTGATGGATATCAAAACCCTGTAACATTTATCTCTATATGGTGTCCCATTTGGATATCAAGTGTGTCTATATATACTAAAACAGTAACCAAAGGTCCAAAATAAACAAGGTTTCGAATTACTAGGATGTCTTTTGGGCAAATGCGGTGGTCCAAAACAAACTGCTATCTGTCACCCATATTAGTTATATTATATTGTACATAATAAAATAAAATTTATCACCCTCATTTTTGTAAAAGTCAACTTGTAGTCTAATATTTTAAGTGAAATGCATTTTTTAAGTACGTTATTTTCTATTCATAATTAGAGAAATGCATTTATTAAATTAAAAAAGGAAAACAAATCACTATTACTTTTCAAAATTTCCATTTTAATTATCTATAATGATTTACCCTTTCCTTTGGAACTTGGTGTGTAAGTAAAACTAAATAAATGAAATCAGAAGGGTAATTTAGTCAATACAGAGCAAGCCCAGAACTCTCTAATATTATCAACTCAGTAATAGGATTCTTCTATAAAAGGGGGATTCTCAGCATTTCGCTCTCTTTGCGACGCATCTCCTTCCTTCACCTCTTTCTCTTCTCTCTCTCTCATTAGTTTCATTTCGCTTCATCAGTTATATATATATATATATATATATATATATATCAATATTTATGCAGTTTTACGGTGACTCGCTCAAGCTTTTACTTGGTTTTTTAAAGCCGTAATAACTCTCTCAACTCTCTATATTCCCATTCTCATCCATGTTGCTAAACTGAATCTTTGTAACGGTTCGAAATGAATCGAAATGGTTCGTTTCCGATCAAATATACAGTTCACAGAGACGTTACCTCTAAGCTGGTGTCGAGGTCTGCGAAGTCTAGCAAGCGGTTTCTGGCTGAGATGAGTTCCAAAACGCCGCGTGTTGTTCGGATTTTTGTGTCTGACGGCAACGCGACGGATTCGTCGAGCGACGAAGACGACGATCGAATCAGGTGTCACAGAGTGAAAAAGTACATTAGTGAAATCAGGATTGAAGCTTGTTGTAGCAAAACAAACGGTGTCAATCGGAGTAGAAATGTCAATAAGAGGCCGAACAGTTCGAAGAAGGAAGAGAATTTAGTAAAGAATCGGTCGATAAAGCAGTGCTTGGGGAATTGCAAGAAGTTTCGCGGCGTTCGGCAGCGTCCATGGGGAAAATGGGCTGCGGAGATTCGAGATCCATTGCGGCGAGCAAGGATTTGGTTAGGAACATACGACACTGCTGAAGAGGCTGCCTTAGTTTATGACAAGGCAGCAATTCAAATACGAGGACCAGACGCTTTTACGAACTTCATTAAGCCTCCAGTAAGATCTTCGTCGCCGGAGAACAATCTGACGTCAATTTCAGGCTATGATTCCGGCAAAGAGTGTCAGGACTTCTCATCTCCTACCTCTATTCTTGTGTTTAATCCTAGTGAGGATGCAGAAGCACAGAAAGAGTCGAGACAGGAAGGTGAGCGGAGACCGGTAGAAGCCATTGCAGAGGATACGAGTTTAGCGGGTGATTGCTGGCCACTGGATTATTGTTTCTTGAATGAATTTTTCAATCCTAGACCCCCCTCACCGATATTACTTGAGGAGGTGAGTGTACTGGAGCGAGATATATGCGATATTTCGGTGAATTTGGATGAAGATTTCAAGTTTTGCAAGTGGGACGTCGACTGTTACTTTCAAGACCCTCGCCTGGTGGTTTGAAAGTTGCTTTAGCTTTTGTTCTCCTTTTTTTTTTTTTTTTTTGTTGTCGTCTTTCTGGCATGGCCGTCCGAAATTGTGGAGAATTTAGTACAATCTGTAGGTAACGTTTCTTTTGAACTTGTAGTATTTATCATGTATCAAGGGTTTATGGTGAATTTTGTCAGATATATGTAATTTTTATTTTTACTTTTATTTCTAAAGATACTATTACAAACTGATTCGAATCCGGACCTCTCCAAATAGTGAGGGTCTAATTCTCTAACGAGGTAAGACTCTTCACTTATAGAACCTACTTGCAATGGATCTAGCTCCACATAACGTGAGCCCAAAAATATCACATTACATTTAGTATACAAATTAAAATATAGAGTAAATTATACCTACCTCTCCTGAGGTTTCTAATAATTGCAGAAACTTTTCCTATAGTTTTTGAAATAACACTGTTGTCAAACCTGTCGGCTAAACGACGTTAACGAAATCTATTTATTTACTATTTTACTCTTTATATTTTAATAATTATTTTAAAGTTAAAAACCAGATATTTCGTTGTCCTGGGTGCGTGGAGAATTCTATGGATTCGAGCTCCATTTCCCTCCCACGCGTTGTTCCACTCATCATCACCATTCTTCGTCGTCAGGTCGGCGGTGGATTTGGTGGACAATAGTCTAAGATGGGTAAGGCAATTGAAAAGGGGTCTTTTGATTAAAGAACTGAGTCTTTGGATTGAATTCATTATTTTGAAAATGGCCTATCAATCTAAACTTTCCCTAAAATGATTACCCTCATTGCTTTGGCGATTTCAACTCAAACAAAATCTATAAGGGAGAGGAGAGCCAAGGAAAACTTAGCGCAACCCCTTCCACCCACCACCACCACCGATGTCACCACCCCTTCCCTCTGTCCACCACCATCGACAACACCACCGGAGTGTTCATGGAACTGGGATGCAGGGGAGACCGATTGTGGGCGTCTTCCTTGATTCAGGTGCGAAATCCATTGATTGTCGCCCTAGGATTGGGCTGATGTCCTTTTCAGAAGCGAAATCCATTGATGCCCACAAGCAATGGAATGGTGAATTTGTGGTCTGAATTTGTAGATCTAAAAAATGGAACCTAGAGTTAGGCAAGAGAAAATTGATGATGAGGAGGAAAAATAATCAATCTCATACCAATAAATACAATCCTATACAACACAGAGCGAGAATGATGCTCTGTAAGCCATTATTGGCCGCTTCCAATCGGATATCTTTGCGAAAACCCGGTGGAGATGACAAATGATTCAGCAGAACATATGATTCCGGCGTTAAAGCAATATCCAGCGGTTGAGTGGCACCATCAGGCTTGGTCGTGACCATCGAATGATTTCCAAATATTTCTCTGGGTAACAGAACTTTCGAAACCCCGAATATCGCTACTGGGTTCTGATCCAACACCGTCTGCGTCACCGATGCCTGAACAATCCCTGAATCGATGGCCACCGGCTCCACCGACGGCTGTGGCGGAGAAAGACCGCAACGAGAGTGTGGTGGCGGAGGAGAAAAAGGGCGATGATGTGATGGTTTCTAGCTATTGGGGCATTTGTCCAAGAGGAAAAGCAGGGAGGTTTTCGGAGCAGATGGTGGGAGGCATTACAGAGAAAGAGGTTTCCTGTAATGGAAAGGGAATAGTTACAGAGATAAGATTATAGGGTTTCCTGTGATGGAGAGGGAATAGTAGATAGCTTTTTGGCTTATGAGAAAAAGAGGAGATGGAAGGAGAAAATTTGTTCGAGGGTAGTTTTGTCATTTAACCATGACTTATAAGGGGTAAAATTAGGTATTTAGACAAAAAAAATTACTTACATCATCAAATTCTATTAGGTCAACTAACGGTCATTGATGGCAGGGAGAAAATATGTTATCGACATTGAAACCAGAAGGAGGACAGTGTTATTTCAGAAACTATAAGAAAGGTTTTTACAATTGTCAGAAACCTCAGGAGAGGTAAGTGTAATTTACCCTAAAATATATTATAGAGATATATAAATTATTTTTCTTTTATAAAAAAAAAAAAAATTGGTGTGAAAGGTAGGGATTCCTGTCGGGGACTTGACCCTCTCCTAATGGGATAAGTATTGAGTGCTTATAAACGGTGTTGGGGTTCGGGGTCGGGGTCGCTGTGTGAATTTTAAAATTTTGTCTAATTCAAGGCAGATTCGGGAGAGGGTTATCTTGTTCCGTTTATCTATTAGTTTTTTTATTTATTCTTATATACACTATATTTACCAATAAACAACACTATATAAAAGTAATTTTAAAATTTTTCATATCACATTTATATATATTTTTTCTTATATTAGTTATTTTGGTATATTTATTTATCAACATAAAAATTTTAATTTACTTAAAATATATATATATATATATATATATATTAGAATTCGGAACAGAATGGATCGAGATGAAATCGAAGAATATAAAGAAAATGAGAATCAAAATAAACCTTTAAATATGATGAAACAACATCGCAAACAAAAAATATAAACGTTCTTCCAAATTTATATCAGTCATTCTTAATGAAGGAAGAGTTGTGGCCTTTTCATGTAACATTGCACGACATTTCGCCTAGAAGTTGAGAATCTTGAGATGGGCACGCGTGAGTAGAAGCTCGAAGAGAGCGTTGGAAGCTTTATTTTTATTTTTATTTTTAAATTGGTAAGTCAAACAATTAATTAATTAATTAATTGTTAGGTTTGTGAGATATTTATGTGTGTGTGTGTGTATATATATATATATATATATATATATAGCGCATGGCCGCACTACCCAAAAGGCTGACGATTCCTGCTGATTTCATAAACTCAACTTTATTATCTTCCATGGCATTTGAAAGTAGGCCTCTACAATTTGTTCTTATGCTTTTTTTTTTTTTTTTTACTTTTATTAATAGCAGAGAGATGAATTTTAATTAGCATTTGAAACTTAGCACTATATTTAGCTATTGCATTAGCATCAAAGCTTTGTTTGGATGAAGGATGATAAAATGTGATTTTAAAAAATTCATTTCAACAACTTAATCAAAATATACATTTTGTATTTATTATAATTATAAAAAATATAATTCATAAACTGAATTAAATACTTAATTTAAAAAAAAAAAAAACTTATTTTGAATTTGAAAACACTGATTTTAAAATTTATTTAGCAGAATCGAACACACACTAAATAAGAATAGATAGACTATAGTAGATATGGTCTAACTTGAAAAAAAATAAGGAGCCTTATCCGACAATTTTTGTTTTTTTGCCGTTAAAGATACGTATTATCTAATGTTAGGTGATATTATTTTTGAAGCCCAATTCCACTTAATTAAATGTAAAGTTTTTTTAATTAATCACAATTAACCAATGTTTTAACAACTAACAGGTAAAGGGGATACTTTTAACATATATATTGGAGTCCAATTTCACTTATTTACTGCAACCCTACATATAAGTTGGTAAGTTAGCATTTCAGTTGTGGATGGCCCAATATAAAAGTCTACCACAGTAAATAAATGAGCCAATAGCGTTTAAATTTACGTGTTCGTGTTTTACAAAACTTATGTGAGTTGCACGTAAATACTTAAATCTCGATAATAATACCTTCTCACTGGATTTCTTTTTATTCCTAACCTAGCATAGGGATTGGCATGATCATCTTAATAAGAAAATATGTTAAAATAAAAATAAGTTACTTACCTTAAATTTATTTTTATATAAAATAATAATATAATCTTTAAAAAAGTTAGAAAAAACTGGTCAAATTTAAAAAATAAATAAATAAAAGAGACAATTTTATCATTTTAAAGAAAAGATTTGATTGGAGGGAGATATCTGTATATTATTATGTAAAGTATGGGAAGTTAGTATAATTGTCAAAAACCTTAAGAAAGGTCAGTATAATTTCACACAGTAACTTTTAAAATCATATGGAGGGTGAGAAATAATCAAGTGTCTAGAAAAAAAAAATAAATAAATTACTGTGTGATTTGAAATACCTGTATAAATTGTATATGAACATGCAAAGTGGAAATTATGGGTCATTGGCAAGGAAATTGCACAATTACTTTATGCATATAATTGTATAATAACAAGAGTAAAAATTTTTAAAATTAATTGTACTTTGACTTTTAACAATTAATTTTACTTTATTTGTGTTATTATACATTATTGAATTGGTACTAAATTTATAATATTATAATTTAAATAAAAATAAATCATAATATTTAACATGTTATTCACGTGCAACGAACTTGTGCATATTATTGTGTAATAAAAAATAGTGAACATTTTTAAAAATTAATTGTACTTGGAACTAGTAATTTTTTTAATTGATGGTGACAAGAATCTAGTTCTTAATTCCAATTTCTTCTTTCAAATGTCTATTGCCAATTTGCCATGCCATGTTACATCTCCATTGACTTTGGGCTTTCGGAACTGAAAATTAGGTATATGGGTACGACTTTGTAAATGTGTAATGAAGATGTGAATTAATACTTGTATCCGTCAATTTACTTACACTAACGTAACGTGCTTTGGTCATATGTAACACTCATGCATGACCGTGGAATAATATTTTGCAATATATCGCTTGATATATTGTAATTTTTGTAATTGTTATTTGAATATGAAAAAATATATATAGAATATCACAAAATATTGTAATAAATATCGCAAAATTTTTATAATATCACAATATATAAAAAAAAAATTACAAATATAATTAAAACGTAATATTATATTATTAATATAAAAAATTACGTATATTTAGATTTTATTTGATACGTATACATATTTAACTGTTGTTTATGTTAATGTAATTAAATTTTATATAAATTATAGTGATCAGTATTTCTTATATTTCAATTAGCGTGCACTTTTTCTTTTTTTTTTATAATATATTGACTCAGAATCATACATTAGTATATCAATTAATACTTCAAACAAATTATTCAAAATTGTTATAATTTGATATAAATATCAATCTTTAAAAAAAAAATTGCGAAACTAATATGTAATTGCAATATATCCTTTTTGTCAATATTTTTCTCCTTGTATGTCACACAACCAATTTTCACCCATTTTTGTCTTGAGACCATGGAAATTCATCCCACGTTAAAAAAAGGCCAAACCCAAATGATAATTTTCTTCAAAGCTTGATTCTAAGAGAGTTATTTTTTGATAGATCTTGCCTGCATCAACTTTTCAAGATGTAAAAGATTAAACTATGGACTGGTCGAGAATTCAAATCACACCAAATTCTGAATACCGTTAATCAATTAAGTCACTTAAAAATTATCTCATCAATCAATTGTGATATAGCCCAAGATGAAACAGAAGATTTTCTGTTGTGGTAGTAGTATGAAATCAAGATTTGTGAGCTTGAGGCGTATTTGAAATACTGTCTTTTAAGGTATTAATTGTCTTCACTCAAAATTAGTTTACTAATAGATTCAACCAATATACCTTTAGGATACAACAAAATTACCTATTTGTTAACAGTAATTTTGTAAATATTTTACAGAAACTTTTCACTGATATTTGATTTAAAATAAATCAGAAATAAATGAGAAATGAATTCAAGATTGAAGTATATATATAAAATCTGGATCACAATTGTTGTTTATATATATGAATTTTGACTAGTCACAATTATTCATGAAAAGACACATTTTATAACAATGTATTTGTTTAATTCAAATAAATATATTTTTATTTATATTATATACAGTCACAACTCTTTAATTCAAAATTAATTTAAATACATGATTATTCAATTTTAATTAATATTTTTTTATATGTACTTTTATCTTTTTAAAAATTCATTAAAAAAAATAACAGACAAAAATTATAATACAATGTCACCTGATTCAATCAATCTTTAATATTACAAACTTTCGTGTAAAATTGAACACTTCCACGGTAAACATGCGCCAAAGGGTGCTGGGCCGACAAACATTGACCATGTGATAATTCTGAGGATGGTAATTCAGAACAGGCTGCATGTCAGTGTCGCTCTCCTCTAGAAAGTAGACACCATGCAAATCTCACCAGACCATGCATCCTTGGAAAGGAGGTTATATATCTATATATATGTATAGGGAATATAGAGTAGCTAGGGGGGGCAGTAGGGGATGCATCACCAGATGTTACAAAGCATGCCAGCTGCTTTTCAAGTAAAATCCCAGACAGACGATATGTCCTTTTCAGTCCAAATTTGCCCACTAACATGCAGGCTTTCATTTACGTACGTTTATACATCTGTAAATAAATGTTTGTAGCAGAGAGGTTCTTTTCAAATCAGAATCAGACCCACTTGCAAGACTGAAATTTCGTCTCTCTCTGGATCCAACTTTCAAACTCATTGTAGTAAATACATAACGCGGCTCATATATATATATATATATATAATGAATTAGCTTTGAAATACAAAAGGGTTTTAAAGCTAGCCGCAACAATTGACTTTAATCTGTATGTTGACTTACATTGTACCATTGGCATGTCGGCGAGCCTTGAAATGAGTAAGATAATAACTGCGAAGTAATTTTTCTTAGAATTAACAAGAAATATTCGCTTTTAATGTTATTAACATAAGTTCAATTTTACCTCCCAATATCATTGTATCATAAAATAAATTAATCAACTACGAAATGATTTAGCATAGATGTCTCCTTCTAAATTTCTTAATTTTTTTTAAAAAAAGTAAAGTTTTGTATATCAATTTAATTTATCAAATGATTTGTTAATGATATTTTTAAAATTAATAAATATTTTTTATCTTTTTATTTAAATTTTAAAAATGAGTTATGATGCATGATGTCATCCAATAAACTATTTTGACATATTTAACATTATTCTTTTAATACATGTGTTATGTCTTACTTAAAAATAAATTCTATCACACGTGACATTATACCATCTAAATAACGCATAAACACTTTTATAGCTTCACTTTCATTCAAGACTTGTTTCATTTGCATGGCTTAACAGAGAAGTTCTTGCATAAATGTGTCATTTGGACAAATTGTTAAAATTTTATGTTATGTTTGTTTTATCGATTGAATAATGATGAATTAGTTATCTCATTTACTAATAGTGATATGATTAATAATCTCATTACTCTTCTTTTATTATTTTGTCCATGGTGATTTATTATTTATTTTCGGTATTATTGATGAACCTTTTTTTTCTTCAACACTAACTTTACAAAATCATAAAAACTGATTTATCCAATACCCAAGTCCTCAAACAAACATAGTCTTCAGAGACACAAAAATAATATATATCAAAATATAATTAGCAGGACTCATGAAACCTGATGAATGATGGGATTCATGTAAGCATTTCTCTCAATTACAAATATCTGAGTGATGAAAGTTGTCTTCTGTTTTGTCGGCCGTGATGCTACTGTGCGTGCTCTTTAAAGCAGCGCAAAGCACAGCAATCGGTGAAGACACGTTTGCCAAAATGAGCAAAAGAAAATTCGTTAAACAATTTACTGGAAGAGACAGATCATAGATCAAGTTTTGGAGGTCCACTTCATATAACGAATGGATGAAAAAATGGACTGGTCTTCAGTCGCTGCGCTCGGAGCAAGTAGACATCGCCCCCACGGATCCAGCAAGCAAGTAATGGCTTCTCTTTAATACTAGATTAATGTTTTATGTTACATTCATTTGATATGACGTAATTTAATTAATTGTAAGAATAAAATTAAGTTATCATGTCACTTTATATAAGTGAATTTACTTACATTATAAAATATTACTCGAAATACTACTATCAACTATCTAACCAAGGGTCAGGGTCTCTGTCTTTTTTATACTTAGGATATGTTTCGATTAGATTTTTAAATACACTTAATGTATTTAGAGTCCTTCAATTATATTTAATTGAGTTTCAAGTTGTTTAGAATTAAAATTCCAAATCGTACTTATTTGTCACAACTTTTTTATTAAGTACACTTTAAGTTAAGTTGATAAGTGCAATTTTTTTTCTCATTAAGTTAGTAAAATCTATTATAAATGCCACATTTGATAGTTGTTAAATATATTTTAACGATTCACCCAAACACTCAATTGTTTAACTTAAATAATAATTTTATACAATTGTTTAATTTAAACAACATTTTTACACCGCTCAACCAAACAGACACTTGTTTAATTTGCAACACTCTTTCCTAGATTATAGTCCAGTTAGTTACCCACGTCCTCTCTCAAAAAGAGATCACGTTTTCAAGTCAAATTTTCGGATGACGTGAGCATTATTTTTATCCACTCATGGACTTGGTTGGATTATTTATTCGGGACTTATATTTGAGAGATTCTTATTGCTGTTAAGTTGTGTGTTATTCAATTGTTATGTAATGTTGTCAATATTTGAGAAGTTTATGTTACTCTATTTTTATGTAATGTTATAGTTGTCAAAGGCGGTCCCAAAGGGCTAGGGGGGTCATTTCTCCCCCTCCAAGTTTTAAAATTTTGATTTTTTTTTCTATAATTTTTTACAAAAAAAAAAAATTACCCCTCAAAATTTTACATATTTTTGTAAAAAGATCATAATAAATTTTAACTTTTGTATCCCCCTCCTCCTAAACTTAAGCTATGTTTATTTGACTGGATAGGAAGGTAAAATATGATAAGTGATATCCTATTTTATATTTGAACATTTTCTTCGAATGAAATTAGTTATAATTATATTCTATCGGTATGGAATAAAAAAAAATCTCATCAAGGTGGTATATTATTTTTATCCCATACTCAATAGGATAAGAAGTAAAATAAAAATCTTCAATCATTCTCTTATAACAAGAAAAAGAGATAGAAGAGTGAGGAAAATACTTCCAACAACTACTATTGACGTTACCCATATAAATTCTCGTAACATATTATCATTTATGTTGATGACACTTTTAGATTATTAAATAGATTTCAAATATACCGACTAATTTTTTTATTTACATCTATTAGTAATAATTTTTTATTAAATTTGTTGAACCCTCTCTTATTATCTATATCTCCATATTGTTCTTAACTTTTGTTTTTGAAAATTTTAAGCATACATTTTGAAAAAATATATTTTAGGAATTTAGTTTTTCTAAAATCTCAGAAAAAAAAATATTATTAAGAATACAAATTTAATAGTCACAGAAAATTTTATTTTCATAAGATTTATTATTTTTATTAATAATTATATCGATCTGAGTATAAAATTGAAATAAAACAATATATCCGAACTTGTTTATTCCAGAAATATTTTAAACACTAGAATAGAATATTTAATATCACATTGAATTTTATCTTTTATTTTATTCAATCTTTTTATCTTGTTGTCCAAATAAGGCTTTAATATCTAAGTCAGTCAGTAATAGTTGTAATGTTTAAATGATTGTAATACATGTAATATAAAACCCATCACTTCCGAGGAAAAAAAAACCTTTGTTTCTTTTGAGAAGCTTATGTTTGTTTTTAGGGATAGCAATTTGCCCTGTCTTGTCGGAACTCCGTCGGGTTCGGGGCGAGTTTGGGAGATGATTACCCTGTCCCGACCCCACCCTGTTCATATATTAAGTTTTTTTTATTTATTCTTATATACACTATATTTACTAATAAACAATACTATATAAAATTAGTTTTAAGATTTTTCATATTACACTCATATATATATATATATATATATATTTTTTTTTTCTTGTATTAATTATTTTGGTTAAAAAAAATTAATTTACTTATCAAAATGAAAGTTTTAATTTACTTAAAAAATATATATATCGAGGTTTGGGGCAGGACGGGGTGAAGTCGAAGAATATAAACAGGGTTGGGGTCGGGAGAAACCTCTAAACGGAACGGGGCAAAATCGTAAACGAAGAATATAAACCCTATCGGGTTCGGGGCGAGTTCAGGAGATGGTCACTCCGTCCAGACCCCACCCCGTTCATATATTAAGTTTTTATTTTTATTTTTATATACACTATATTTTCTAATAAACAATACTATATAAAATTAGTTTTAAAATTTTTCATATCATACTCATATATATTTATTTTCTTGTATTAGTTATTTTGGCAAAAAAAATTAATTTACTTATCAAAATAAAAGTTTTAATTTACTTAAATATATATATATATATATATATATATATATCGGAGTTTGAGACGGGACAGGACGAGATGAAATCAGAAAATATAAATAAGATTGAGATCAGAGTAAACCTCTAAATAAAACAAGACAAGATAAAAAATAAAAAATATAAACAAAATCAAAATTGAAAAAAGACTACCCATTTCAAACACGTCAGTTACCATTCCTATTAATTTCAAGCCATTGTCCTGCAGAATAAAAAAATGGCACAAATGGTTGTCCTCAAGGGCTTTATCTATGAATATATAGTCTTTTGCATGATCCAGTATCCTATCTGTCCCATCGCCCCATCGCCCCAAAGTTTAAAGAAGCTATATTCTCGTGAACTGAAATAAGATTTTATTCCTCAAATAAAGTAAGTGATCATGTAGAATCAGCAACGTGTATGTTTATAACAACTCACATGTGTTCGAAGTATATTAAGGTTTAGTCATATAAGGGTTAATTATGTATTATTGTGATATTAGGATTATGATTAATTTTTATTATATTAATTTTCTTTTTATTATATTAGGTAAATTATATTTTTTTATTTGTAAACTTATTCTAAATTTTTTTTAGTCTTTATTCTTTTAATTTTGTCAATTTTACCTTTTAATTTTTAGTTTAATTTTAATTTCATTATTTCATTATAATTGACCGTTTAATGTGGATAAAAAAGTCACGTGATAGGCAAATTTAAAGAAGTTTTTTTTTTTTTTGTTTACATTTAACAATCAATTGTGAGGAAAGTATGGAGTTGAAAGGGCTTAAAATTTGGAGGGTGAAATTGACAAAATTGAAAGGATATAAATTAAAGTGAAATTCTAGATAAAATTCATAAGTAAAAAATATAATTTACCCCAATAATTTTTATGTACAACTCTTATGAGTCTCTTATATAAGGAAGCCTTTGGTATGATTTCAATATTGATCTAATCTAATACAATGTAGCATATTAGGGCAATTCTCTCTTTTCTCTCACCTTTTTTTTTTATTTTTTTCACAAAATTTAACATGATATCAGAGTTCTCATTTAAAAAGGTATCACGTTCAAGTCTTATCCTAATTTATTCTTTATCTTACTAAGTTAGAGTTAACTTCCTCGTCCTATTACATGTGCCGCTTCAGATATATACTCTCTAAAAAGAGTATTAAAACAACTTGATATATATATATATATATACATACACTATCTTCTCCAAGTATGTATATCATGTTGTATGATCATGGCATACATACTACATGGTACATGCATGTGATGGGAGTGAGATTGTGGGGGCACTAACAGCTAAGCCTCTCTCACGTTCCAGACAAAACTCGCTTTTAAAGCAAATCCAGAAAAAGAAAAGAAAAGGTATTTGTGCGAAACACCAAATGCAAACCATAAAACAAGGGGCAGTATGGAGTCAAGATTCAAGCCACGACAAAGAAAAAGAAAAAGCTGGGAAAATCTGAAAAAGAAATAGTACTTAGAGAATGAGTGATCAGAAAAAGAAAAACTACTTAATTGATTGATGGGTATTCTCTCAAAAGAGAGAAATGCAAAAAAGAGAAAATGTAGGCAGTTAATATGTCTGAGCCCGGGTTCGAACCGGGGACCTCTAGTGTGTGAGACTAGCGTGATAACCAACTACACCACCCAGACAACATTAGGATCATGCTCTCATTGTGATATTATTTACATACTTGTACAATCTTTTGACCACTGGGCCTGAGCCCGGCACCCAGAAAATTAGCCTTTTCAAATCGATCCAGCAATCAATTGGGCCTAGAAAGTTGTATGGGAGTGATAGTTTGAACTTGGAACGATCAAGTTGGTTTTCTACTGCTGCTGTTACGTAGGCAATGATCTAAGTGCTGATGTCCTCTCTAATAGTTTTTTTTATTTTATTGTAGAGAATATAAACCCCATCTATACAAGAAAAGATTCAATAGTGTAAGTCATTGAATATTTGAAACACAAGTAAAATGGAAAGTTTTGAATGAATTGTCGTGACAATATATTTTTTTAATAATATTTTAGTCATATAATATCATTTATATTTATTTATAGGAACATAATATATATGATTGAGTGTTATTGAAATAAAATATTGTCACGTAATATATTAGATTCATTGAAAAATAACTTCTAAGCAAAATATCGAAGTCATATTACAACTTTTTTTTTGCTCTGTCAAATATTTACTAATCTAATTATTTTTTTAAAAATAGACTTTGACGCAATAGTAAAATTGTTTCATTATAATTTATAAGTCCAGGAGTTGAAATGGTGAAAATAAAACCATGTACATTTAATACTTCCTAGCCCACATACTCTTCAATTTGCAATAATAGAAATCTTTATTGATAAATATTTTTTTTTTTCATAAAAACATATACATGTGTATGATTCCTACTAATATGAACGATAACAGAGTAAGATGTTCCTCTCTCATCCTTACCCGTTTTAAAAATAACTTATCATTTTTATTCGTGTCTCGTTTATTATGTATAATATTCTCATCTCTGTACTGTTTTTTCAAACGTCATCCTCTCTCATTTCTCCAAACCTTGTTGGCCCCTCTAAAATTATTATTTCAAATTTTTAAAAATAAAATTAATCAATTGATATTATTACAAAAATAAATATATATATATATACATACACACAATTAATAAATATATACATATTTAAATTTATATATATAAAAATATTTGATAAAATATGAAAAAAATTATTAATTTAAATATATAATAGGCGGAATCGTATACCTAAGACTATTCTTATTCCAACCTCGTGTCTGAGTTTTAATATATCCTCTTATTTTTATTCAGTCATGTTTATTTTCTATCCAAATCGGTCCATTAAAAAAAGACGAGTCATCGTTCCGCGCCACGCCCACGAATCAGGTTCTCTGTTTCCATGCAAATGAAGTAATGAACAGAAACCTAGGAGAAAATAAAGGCCAAACGACCTCCCACCATCTTATAACTGTCTTTTGTTCTTTAGGAGCTCTATTGATGCACTACCATCACAATCTCATAAACTCCCCTCTTCTGTAAATTCTTCGCTAGTTCTAATCCTACAATTATAGAGTATTAAAAATAACCTGTTTCAATTGCAGACAGAGATTCAAAGCGGCTAGTTTCGGCTATAGAATGGTGGGATCAAAGCAGGTCCCTCCTTCATGGTTAAGTGCAGCAGCGTCACGAGTTGAATTTGACGGAAACGCTTCGCCTATGTCAGATACGATGTTCAAGGATGGCAGAGAAGAACCCCCAAATCAACCTCATCATTCTAAGATCCTATCAGATGTCAATTTGGGTTTTGGAGAGAAGACCTTCTCTGCTGCTGGTGCCGCTGTCCTCTCGGCCATCCTCGTTAACCCTCTCGACGTTGCTAAGGTCTCTCTTTTCTCCACATTTCACTGTCATTTGCAATTTACCTTTATTCTGGAAGATACCCATTTGTTCATATTTTAAAGATTGTAAGCGGTCTTGTGTAATTCCAATCAATGTGGGCGTATGATCATTTGATACTATGCTTATATTCCATTCAGTTCTGATTTTGAGTGATGTCCATTTTGTTTAATTTGTTAGTTTTAGATACCTAGCTATCATTTTTTTTTTTCATTCCTTCCATTTCTGGGATTGATCTTGTTTTTCAAAAAACCTTCTTGTTCTTTTCTCCGCACCTTTCTATCGGTTCAAGAGTATCAACACTTTGCTTTCTTGTAGTTTTCACGTCTCTCTCTCCTCTCTCTCTCTCTCTCTCTCTCTCTCTCTCTCTCTCTCTCACTAAAATGACTTGAAATTGTTATGTGAGTATTCATTTCATTGGTGTTATGGTCTACTTGACTTTCGTTGTTGGTGGTCGTCTGGATTTCCAATCATACCCAGTTTTCCTTATTTTTGCTACTAATTTTTGGTATTTGGTTAGGAGATATATTTATGAGATCTCTTTAAATTCAATTCAGTTCAATCATTAGGAGTTGCCTCTGACATTGTGGGTTCCTGCTCCCTGGATTCTCATGATTAAAAATTTATAGTTCATAGTCACTAGATTGCTCAAAATTTAGGGATTTCTAATGGATTTTGATCTGCTGTTTTCGGTGTTTTTCCAGACAAGGTTGCAAGCCCAGGCTGCTGGCATCCCTTATCATGGTTACATAGCTGCGTTTTGAAACAAACACGGTATGTTTATCTCTTGATCTTTTACTTGAATATATTTGTTATAGTGTGGAATGACAAAATGTCTCGTTGGATTGATTACTATCTTGGTTTTTTTTTTTTTTTGAGCAAATTTAAGGGAACTGGGAGACGCGTATTATTACTTGTCAATTAGTTTAATAAACTTTATCCCTATCACTCCCTTCCCATCACACACTTAGATGTGATAATATTTACTTGAGATAAAACTGTCATCACTATAAGAGATACATTTCAAGACAATATATTGATAACTTTGTCTTCCTACATTGGGTTCAATCTTCAAAAATAGAGATTTGGGTGTCCCAGGGCCCTTAATGAGGCAAAAGCAATTTAATGACGTGATTTTACAATACTTTAAAATTATAGTTTGTAAACACATATAATAGCAGGGTAATTAAACATCTAATGATGTCTGGGTAATGCATAGGATTTTTAGTTGTCTGAAGACCCATTACACAAATTGACTTTGTTGAGATGCAGAAATCATTTCCTTTCCTCCCTTCCTCCCTTTCCACCCAGATCCCATCCTCTCCATCATACGCATGGGAAATCTCTGCTGAACATGATTTATAATCCTTCTCAATGTCTAATTTTCATATAACTCCCACCTCAAAGCTCCTAATTTTGGAATCCATGCACTTATTTGCTACCAAAACATCATCCAAGATCTATTGACCTCTTATAAAAGCATTCTTAGAATTAGAGATAACTCAAGTGCACCACATTCTTATGTCTTACATGCCCACTTTAGCAATAAGTTTATAAATCCATGCAGTTAAGTTGATAAGCTTGAGATCCTTCAACCCTGCCCTTCTTTGGAATTCAAAGCAATGAACAAGGCAGTAATAATTTTCTCAAACTCACCGAAGGCATGGTAGTGATGAGACATAACCACAATATTCCCCTTAACCACGTCCCAATAATGTTGGAGGAAAGCCATTATCTTCCAGTCTGGTTTTGGAGCCTTATGCCAATTAAAGACTTCTAAGGGCTTCCAACATCAACCTATCTCTATCATCAGTTCTCAAAAGTGGTGAACTTTAAAGCATTCAATCTAGGTCTCCATTGCAAACTCTCAGAGTATAACTTCTCATAGCAGTGTGCAATGCCATTTTTTATCTCCTCCTCTCTGTTAGTCTCCATTTCATCAATGACAATTCGATTAATCTAATTGATAATTCTTTCAGAATTAACTATACTTTGGTATTCTTTTTCCCTCTCTTTGAGCCAAAGGGCCCTTGATTTTTTTTCCCAACTAATCTCCTTCATTAGAGCAACCCTCCCAAGCTCCACCTTTCTCTCCTCCCTTCCAGCTATGTTATCTTCATTTCATCCACCTTTACATAAGTCACAACCATAGCTTTTTCACTGCTTCAAACTGCCAAAATCATCTCTATTCCCAGTTTTCGATCATCTTTCAACATCTTTAGCTTTCAGCCGCAGGAGGATCAGCTACCCTTTAACATTCCCACCAATTATGAACCTGATCACAAAACTCTTTCTTCCTTTAGCCACATATTTTAACCCTCCTAATGCCTCCATTATCCAACAAAATAGGGATATGATCTAAAACTATTTGTGGGAAAGTTATTTGAAAAATTTGTGAAAACCTCTCTTTGCAATTTGTTGACGCTAAAAGCTAATCCAAGTTAGGAGTTACTTGTATTACACTTGATGGAATTTCCCTTAACATCAGAATATCTACCAGACTATGAGAGGTAATAAAGTTTGAGAATTTCTTCAGTGGCTACAGACAGTCTGACACACACTGCCCTTTTGGAAGGAAAATACCCTATCATTACAGTCCTCTCTTTTACACCATGGGAACATCCATCTTCTTTTAACCTCCATCAATTCCTCTCAAAGCCTCCTCTTTTCCACCAGCCCATTAACACCTAAGGGAATGAGTAATGGGCTTATGCTTATAATGCAATGATAGCATAGTAATTACACCAATAATAACGAGTAAATTTCTTCAATAAATAAGAGAGATGAACAAAAGGACAGGGGTCTGGTCATTAGGCTCGCCTGCAATAGTACTTCTAAACTACACTCGCTGCCTACACTCAAAAGGGACAGACGCTATGGAACTACGTAGAGAGAGTAGTAAGTGACAGCTGTTAACGGAGTTGGGGAGTTTCTTAATTATACCGAAACAGCCCACAAGTTGTATTAACTCTTCTAGTCAAAATACTAGAGCTCTTGAAACCGTATTAATTATATGCTTTATCGTTAATTACTTATTTGAAAAGTTTTTCTTTTGTAAACCCTTTTTTTTTCTTTCTCAATCTTGTTTTCTCCTATCGTCTAAGCTACCTTGTATTAAAACTGGAATTTCAATTTTAGAAGAATTATTGTCCTTTTCAACTTTTATTATTGTTTATCATGAATGCATGTGCTTATATGACCTTGATTATTGATGAAGCGGTTTGAAATGATCTTGTTTTACATTGCCTTGTACTCAATTCCATGATTAATTTTGGCTTTGTTATTGTTTTTCTAGATGCTTCCAGATATTAGATGTTCTCCATCATGCAGCCGTGCAGTTCTTGGTGCTGAACCAGCACAGGCTCTGGATTGGTCACGGTATAAAGGCACATTTGATGTCTTCTACAAAGTCATACGTCAGGTTGGCCAAGTTACATAGCTAGTAATACAATATCTCTAAATAAGAAACAATACAGTTTGCAAAAAGTACTTGATGATCAAAGTGCCTACTATGACCTCCTGTCTAGACTCTAGAATCTTATGAGTGACTGTCTTGTAAGTTTTCTGGGTTGTTGCCAATCTGCATAAATCTCTATCCAGTTAGACATTTATTAAATCATATCCATCGATTTTCAATACTGAGAGAGGGGAGAGGTCCTTGGTATGTGACTTCTACAATCTGATCATTATCACACTAAGTTAGATGTTTGAATGTTTCTGTTATTTATTGTCTCCTTCAACCATGCTTTGACCTAGAGGGAAAGTTCCCAAATTTAAAAGCAGACTTGAGGTTTATATAACAATTGGCTTATATAAATTCTATTATATCTCATAAATTCTTGTTGTGATGTATTTTTTCCGATGAAGTGACTTCATAAAACCCATCCTGCACTGCATGGACTATTTATTTTATAGCTATAATAATGGATGATACTTTGACAAGTACTGACATTTTTGTTTAACATATTCTGTTTGGAACTTGGAATATCTTCCAAACATCTTGTAGATGTGCCCCATATTTTGGATTCTTGGATGTGTATTATGCAAATTATCCCACAGTTGTATAAACACTGGTTGTTATCAAGTGTTTAAACAGAGTGGAATTGTGCAGGAAGGATTTGCAAGGCTTTGGAGAGGCACAAGTGCAAGTCTAGCATTGGCTGTGCCAACTGTAAGTCTCGTAGCAAGTATTTCATCTTTCATTTGTACAGTTCCTTTTGGGTTTTAAGCCCACACAGAGAGGCAATAATGGGCAGTCCCAGTTCACAGAAGCAATGAGAATTAATCTACAACTTCTAAATGAAATTTTATTGACGTTTATCATTTTAATGAAATTTCAAACAGGTGGCGATCTACCTGCCTTGTTATGACATTTTCCGCACCTTGATGGAAGAATATACATCACGGACTACTCCAAACTTGACACCGTATGTTCCCTTAGTTGCAGGCTCAATGGCACGCTCATTAGCTTGTATCACTTGTTACCCCGTAGAACTTGCGAGAACTCGTATGCAGGTATTACATGTTTTATGTCAAATGATCTTATTTGAATTGTATTCTCATTAGTATGACCGTCAAAAACTGCAGCATTCCTGCCGTATTCTTGATATATTCGACAGTGTAATATGCATAATAACTCTTTCCCTTTTCCATCAAATTTATTTAGTATACATGCCGTTAGTCTCTAGTGTATACAACAATACTATGCATAGTATACTGTACTGTTGGACAATACGTACAACCAAATAATCTGATGTATGTATGTCAATCAGAGTGTCTGGATGTGCGTGAACTTTTCACAATAGTATGAAAAATAAGAATTTTCTCTAAAGAGCATCAACTATCATGAAAGATTGACTTGCTATATTTTAAATAAAATAGTAACTTTGTCATTACTCTTGATAAACTCTTTACAGTGTCATTCTTCTCTTGCATGTTCTATGTGATTAGAGTTGAATAACCGCACTACATTTAACAAATTCTTTACAATGTTGCTTATCAAAAAGAAATTGATCGCAGTAAAATTTATTGCAAGTTTTTCTTTTTCTTTTTTATAATGTGTATCTTGAAACTTCTTTTGGAAGACCTCCTTCTGCTGTTGGATGCTGGATTGTGCTTGTGTTTTAAACTCCAGTACATTCCTGGAGAGAAATTTTTTTTTTTCTGATATGTAAGACACACCCTCACTTCATCCCATTTGAGACTAGAACCCTCGACCTCCTCTTTGGAAGGTGGAATTAAGCTAGCGCTTGTTGGTATCCGTGGAGATAACTTTCGTTTGTTGGCAAATTAGTTTCTAGCTAAATTTTTTGATTCTGGTTGCAAATTCTTCTTGATCGTAGGCATTTAAAGAGACTCAAGCTGGTGTGAAACCTCCAGGAGTGTGGAAGACGTTGGTTGGGGTCATCTCCCCTGTCAGAAGCACAAACACTCTTCAAAACTGTAAGTTGATACCCGGATTTGTATTCATAGGTTTTCACACGCACGCATATGATGACCCAACTGATTGTAATTATTAATAAGTGGTATAATTGGGCTGTATTTATACCCCTTGTTCCCGAGATCTGATCTATAGCTTGATCCTATTCTTCTCAGAGATGAACTATTACTTCTTCTTTTTCATTTTTTCAATTTTTCTCAATAATTATATATTTGTCCAAGTTCTACTGAAAGAAAAAGCGTTGAAATTAACAGAAAAGCTAGTTGGATAGCTAATGCTAGCTATGATTTGAGAAATTTTATGCTCGTGAGATGCTTGCATAGTTTCCCATAGCATTAACATTCAGAGGTTCAATCTATATGTGTTATAAATCCTCCATTTCTCCTTTTGGTAGCTGATATTGAAAAGTATTTTCTTTGGTCAGATGATTGTACTTGGTATAGTTACTTTCAAAATTCCACTCTTTCAAATTATTTTCTTCTTTAGATCCTCAGTTGCTCAGAGTAAATTTAGGTGCAAGAGTCTTTTATTAGTAGGTTCAAGTTGTTGCATCCGAACTCACCAGATTTGACACTATTTATATCACACCTGTTGTTTCTGACATTTTGTTTTCTTTTCTTGCAGTTCCTAGGAAATATGATTGCTTATTTGCTTTTTTTTTTTACTCTTTCCCCTTTTCCAAGACCTACTCTTAAAGTTATGGTTCGTTTACTTTCTATTTCTTAGCTCTGTCTGTTTACTAACAAGTTATGGATGACATACTTCTTGTAGCAGTACAAAGCTACCGCATTTTGTGGACTGGCTTTGGAACGCAACTTGCTCGTGATGTACCTTTCTCAGCAATCTGCTGGTCAACCCTTGAGCCGGTGAGATTTTCATTCTCTAAAGCAATTCCAGGAATAGATTGTGGTTTCTAATTGTATTTTAGACAAACAATAATATCCAACTTGATGCTGATTTCTTTTGCTCCTTTTTTAGGTCAGGAGAAGACTCTTTAGTATGGTCGGTGATGAAGCCAGCACAGCTAATGTTATTGGGGCAAATTTCTGTGCTGGTTTTGTTGCAGGAAGCCTTGCAGCTGCTGCTACATGCCCTCTAGATGTTGCAAAAACACGGCGGCAGATAGAGGTTTTTTTCTCTAAACCAAGCTTCATTAACACATCTAAAATGAGTTTGGCATTATAGAATTGAATTGTGAATTTCAAATTTTCAACATTGTTTCCTGCCACCCCTTTATTGAAAGAAAATGACCCCAACAAAATTATTAAATTGACAGTTGGGAAGAATGATATAGTAATGAAGAAGCATGAGCTAAAGGTAATACATAATTGTTATGTGATGGAATGCCCACCCAAATGAGGGTATATTGAAGGTGGTTACAAGAGCCATGTCCAATGAGTGGCCCTCTAGATCACTTCTTGTGAGTATCATTTGTTGTAATGTGAACCATCTTTGTGACATATTGAACCTTACCCATCAAAGATTGTGTCTATCTGCCAACCTCAAAGCATTAGTATGTGGCATATGAGATATAGGGAGATAGGATCCAACGATTACGAGGCCCAATACAATGCATAGTGTGCTTAAGAAAAAGATCCAAACCATATGAGTTATCGCCCGTTATTACCATATACATAGTGTATTAAAAAAGTTTGGTGAAAAACAAGAGGTCTGAATATATCTCCGAGGTTGAACTTTCCATTGATCAAATGAATTTCATGTGCTCAATGTGCGGAGCTGAGCAATGGGTTAGTTATGGTTTTGCTAAAGAGTACAAAAAACATGCATTCTTGGAGAAAATTCTGTATCAGAGGCATAGAAATAAATATTTTTTGTGCCTTGCTATCAATCTTTGGACTTGAATCGTGAGAATACGTTGTTATTTTTCTTGAATGTGTAATTAATTTTATTGTTCTTTTATCCTTATTTTTCTTTACCTTTTTTGTCGTTTCTTGTAATATGGATCTTTCATCTCTAACGAAAATAAAGACAGAGGTAGTTGAGATAATTACTGGGGATAATTTGATTTGATCTTATGGTGATCCCATCATAATTACTAAAGAATTTGTTCCCAACTAGAAATAGTAATAATGATAATTTAACATCTCAAAGTGACGAGATTTTCTTGCAAATATTATTAATTGTTTACCATTATCATCTAGCTGATAATATGGTGTCTTTTTTTGTAATGTTTAGAAGGATCCTGCCCGAGCATTGAAGATGACCACAAAACAAACATTACTTGAAATCTGGAGGTATGTAGCGCTCTTTTTGAATTCTTTCAACTGTGAGAGACAAAGGAAACCATTGGCTATCATGTCAAGCCACTGAAGACAGTAATCAAGGGGCAGGGGTGGGGGCGGGACCCCGCTTCCTCTGTCCCGTTTGCATTGAACCAAGTGAAAAATTAGAAGTTAAAATATTGTAATAAACTCATTCTTAATGCCATATATGTATAATATTAGATGGAAATTTCATTTCTGTATTACATCTAAACATCTGTCAATTGTGACCTAATGCCAAGAACGATTTGATTCAAACATCACTGTCAGCTTTGGTAGGCAAACCTGTGGATTGTTTAGCTGTTTTCTTTTGTTTCCTTGCACATATGTTTTTATAACGGTGATATTAAATTAAAAAAAAAATATGCTGTAAATGACTTGTGGTTGTTTGTGAAGCAGGGATGGAGGAATTAAGGGTCTCTATGCTGGAGTTGGTCCCCGTGTTGGTCGTGCCGGTCCTTCAGTCGGAATTGTGGTTTCCTTTTATGAAGTTGTGAAGTATGCTTTACATCATAGACATTCAGAGGCAGTGATTTAAAACAGAATGATAGAATCCCGTCTTCTCCCATCTGGGTGAGGAACTGTGGCAAAGCTTTCACATGGATGTTACAAAGCCTGATTATCCCAAGTCATGGCATTCCCAGTGGGAAACTCGAAAACAAGTTTTGGGCAAAAGGAACCCTATCAAACTCAGGACACTCCCTGTTTGAGATTTTGTTACATACAGAGAAATTAACCAAAGTTGGCACATTGGCAGTTTCATCTCGTCATTGAGATGGAATTCATATATTTCTAGCTGCAAGAAAGAAAGAAAAAAACTGTTTGATAATATGTAGTGACTATGGAGATCAAAGTAACAACTAGTTGAGAAATCATCGTTGGCATTCTTTATTTGTGTGTTTTAATAAAAGTGATAGCATTGCTTGCTTGATATTCTCCCTGGCCATGAACATTATTAAGTTATAGTGATATCAACTTGGACAATATCATCTCATTACCTACTTCTCAAAAATTGATGTTGCTTTTCCTGTCACAACTCTGAATTGTTACATATTTGTCAAAATTTAATGCCTATGCCTCTAAAAAATCATATTAATGATAAATATATATATATATATATATATGAAATATGGGACTAAATACAGAGCATATACAGTCTTAAGGATTGATATAGACCTTGGACAACAAGACATCCAATTTCCATTCCTGAATGGCTTGAATTTAGGAACTACTACAATTTCTCCTTTTCCAAGTTCTACTCAAAAGCTATGTTTGATACCCAAAAATAGAACGAAATAAAAAAATTGAATAAAAATGACATGGAATAAAATAAAAAGTACTCATCTAAGTCAAAAGATTACTTAAAATGCTTTTAAAAAATGAAATACTCATTTCATAGAATAGACATTCACAATCATACCAAACAAAAATTAAAAATTAAAAAATTAAAATAAAAATAGTTATTCTACCATACCAAACATGACCTAAGTTGTTTTATTTCTCAATGAAGCATTTGAATTATTTAAAAGAGGCATAACTTCCAATTATACCCTTTAGTGGCAAAAAGTACACAAAATATTTGATTTTTTAGGGAACAAAATTTGTGACACGGCTTCGCCGAAAAGAAAATGATAATGTGTTCTCCCTTTATACTAATAGCATAGATGAGAATATGTATTCATTTTCTGAAGTTTAGATGAATATATTAAATATTAACATAAATGAAACACCAAAAAACCGAAATGTTGGATTACACAACGTACCATGTTCAACAAAGCAGGAAAAACCCAAATATAAACATACATATCCCAGTTTACAGATTCCTCCAGGCATAGTTGAAGCAAAAGCCATAACCTGTGATGAACAATTTCAAGCCAGTCAACTTTCTGACAGTGACAGTGATTTCAAAAACCCAAAATAAACAGTACAACTCTAATTATACAAGGAGAGAACCATGGTAAGACTTAAAATTAAAAAATTATCCCAACAAGAAGAATAATGTTAAAGGGTGTTTCTGGAAAGGAAATTATTATACAAGTAGGAGCAAAATTCCAGTTCTGCCCTGCAAGATGATTTTAAGCATAAACTAAAAAAGGATTGTTAATTGTTAATTGGGTTTAATTCGATTTGAGAGGTCAATTTTGGGTTAGCTCAAAAAAGTTAAGCTGACCAATAATTAAAAGAGAAATTGGATGAAGAAGGTATGTACAAGGATCCAAATGGGCACAGAAGTTATCCTGCCAGCCAGAACAAGAGAACCCCCTTGAATTAAGCAAAACAATTTAGAAAATGAAAGTTATGTAGATTTGTATGGTAGTACACATTAACATCCAACAAGTCATAAGTTGGAGATTATTTCATACACGTAACAGCTTTTACCATTGCTTGTGCCATGGTAAAAGCTATGAGAACACAAGTTCAAGTGTGTGAGCAGCCAATTTGCGCAAAATTGTGAAGTTAGGTCTATTCCAAGTCTAAGAAGCACAGACACAGACACGTGTATACAACATGACAAACACGACATTCTCAAAAAAGTAGAACACGTATACATCAAGGACATGTTGAATATATATATATATATATATATACTTTTTTCATATAATCATATAATAAAAATCTAACATTATTTCAATTTGCATAAAAACACACAAATCACAAAAATAATATTAAGAAATCAAAATAACAAAGTCATTAAATAAAAATTCAAGAACTTCTTTATTTATAATCAACATCCATGATTCAAGTTCGAAAACAAATTTACTAACTACTACATAAAACATATATGTGTGTCTGAGTGTATATAACCCAAAAAAAAAGAGAAAAAGTGAGAAAAATTCCAAAAATAACATAAAAGATGTTCAAAACGTGTCCCCAAATCTGTCCCAATATGTCCATAACGTGTCCAAAAGTCCAAAAAATAATCAAATTTGGACACTCTTTTTTCACATGTCCGGTCCATCCCTCCTAACACCCTACATAAACAGAAATTCTTGGTAATGGCATTGTAAGTTTGTAACTTACTTGGCTCACACCGCTAATTTTGGATCCACTGTTCCCATAGCATTGCCTTCTCCAGTTAGAATGTTGTTGGGATCCTGCAAAAGATAGAGACTCATCAGTACGGTCCATTAGAAACTATAGATGGGAGAAATCAGGGCCACTGGGCAATTTACCTCCATTCCCCATTTAATGTAATCTGGGGATTCACAGGCCTTATATTCGTCAACCAAACTCTCAATTATGTCTCTTGATTCATCTAATTCTGAAAGATCATTATCCTGTCGATGTTTTGCCATATGTAAGAATCAGATCAATAAAACACAAAAATTGTACAAAGTGGGCCAGCCCAAAAAAAATACCCATCTGTCATGGGTCTCTTCTCTGATAAAAAAAGATGTCAACTACATAGAATAACGGTAAAATATATTGCTCAAATAGTTGGGTAGTTTTCAACATACACCTTTAGACCCACTTTATTTTTGCTAGATAAATCAAATAGAAATTAATCGAGGCCAAGTCTACAATTGTGAATCATGAATTCAGGCACAGTTATGTATCTTGGCATAATTCACAATATCTCATGAGATTATGGTACCGAAGGACTTGGTGTTCTTGTCACAGTATTCACTGGTCAACAGGTACTGTAAAAAAAAACCCCTTGGCCTTATGGATGACAAAATGTCACAATTACCCTGCAATACAGCAATGTAATTTTTTTTTCTCCAAACCAGACTAGATATTTTGATTAGAATGTCGAGATAGGATTGAGTTGAGTACCCCGCAATAAATGGGATAAGACTTTATTGAGTTGAGTTTTACTAACTAGATATTTTGGACAGGCGACACTGGCTAAAGTTGCATATATGCAGTCCATCCACATATTTTTGATAATTATCAAAAACTCAGGGTGCACTGAGGTGCTTAGATCTCTCCAAGTGCAAGGCACAGTATAAGGTGTGAGCTTTAGGAAGGCACATGTGTGGTCGATAATCAATGTCCATAAATCTTATACAATTTTGTACCTATCAAACCAATATATATATATATATATATATATATATATAAAGTTATACAATTTTGCATATGCATTCAACTAAATAAAAAATAGCATTGCAGATGAACGATAATGAAATCCTACTATAAGTCTATAACTATAATATAACATCATAAATTCATGGTTTCAAATATATAATATGATTGAACACTATGATATATCGAATAATACCATATGTAAGATAAATCAACAAACTATCATTCAAAAGAAAAGAGATGATTAAGTGGTTAAAAAAGATGAGGCATGCTTTTTCTTATGCCCAGGTCCTGCTAAAAAATGTGTGCAGCAACTTATGGTTTTAGTATGCACCTGATTGAAGGGACCTCGCCTTGTGTAGAATGGAGAACTTTGGACACGCCTTGATAAGCCTAGGGCTTGTTTTGGGCCTAGGTGCTCCTTTAATGAGTATCTCCTTTGACAACATCACTCAAAAATAAAAGCTAATGGTCCAAATTCTCCAACTGACCATAGGCAAAGTAGACCACTGTCTCCCCAAAAGAGATCACCTCAGGCTCCACATGGCAGCAGCTGCCACAGTACAAATGGGCCTCAGATCCCATGTGTCATGATGGTCTCCCCATGAAGGATAAAGAGTTCAGCGTCAACAACTGGGTAGCCAGGGTTTGGCACCCGATTGCTGACATAGCGATTTGAAGCTTAATGCCTGTCTACATTCAAGAGTAAGGCCCAGTGAACCCATAGAGCTTGGTTTCTAGAGTTAGAGGCCAGCTAAAGCCTGCCAGGCACATCAGCCTTAGGATGCATAAAAATACTTGCTTGGTTGCTTAAGTTGGAGGCTAGCTAAAGTGGTCCCCACATCCATTACGCTTGAGGATGACAACATGCATTTTGGCTGGTCTGCAGAGAGAGAATGTCATCTTGAAGATGTGTGCCACACGCAATACGCTTCTCACTGTAATGACACACTACTGGCCCAAGCCTTCAAGCACAGTGATGTAGAGCCAGTGGGCTAACAGCCTAGATGCGTTGTGATTGGCTCTGGGCTGTACACACAAATCTTGACTTTTCTAAGACCCTCATATTTGATTTCATATCCCCAGGCCTACAACTGCCATTCCCTCAATCCCTTTAGCTCTCTTCCACAGGCTGCCACCTCCCAACCAAGCCCAATCCTTAAAGTACCCAATAACATGTGTCTTGCCTCCAATTTCCAAGGTTAAGGAACTCATACAACTAACAAGCTGCACAGCCAAAACATCAGAAATAGTTTTGACATCACAAATTCAGTCCCTCCCTTTTACATCATTGACACTAAGACCATGTTATATGGACTCAAAGCCTTTATGTTAGTTTTGAGGGTTTCTAGATCCCAAGTTCGTCTAAACCCCATATAAAGAACATTGGGTGCCCAAAGAATTATCAAAGATTGTTTATCATCTTAAACTTATGGTAATATGAAATTTATGTAACAAGACTATTAGACAAAAGTGCTTCACTCATTGGAAAAAATTCTATAATTGATTTTTTGTTAAAAAAAAAAAAAAAAGCTATTTGTCAATCTCCTTTGTTTCTTATGCAAGAACTGTGGCCTAAGAAGTGCTTCAATTAATTTAAGACATCGAATAAGTGAACTTGATGTCATGAGAGTGAATCAAAACAGAGAAGTAGGAATTCACAGGATTAAAGTCGAATCGACATATTAGAGCTAGTACAACAGGTACAAAAAAAAGATAAAATGCATTATAAATTATTGTTTACTATGTGATAATCATAGAATCTGACAAAGCATTGCAGCTATGAAAGTAGAAAACTCAATGTATTTGTCAATCACAATTGCAGATCTCAGTACATTGACAAACTAAAGCAGCAAGAGATAACTATAATATTAATGAGGTGGGCAACTCACAGCAAACATTGGAAACTTCCGATAGTTATCAAGAAAGGCTTGCTTCTTTCGCAGCTTCTCATACTGGCTCAAACACTTGCTGAAGAGGTGTCGGATGCTAGTATGACTAGCTAGCATAAGACCACTGACCTAACAAATGAAACATGCACTAATTTTTCATTTATATTTTTCAGACTAACTTTCAAATAATTAGAGCATTAGTTTCTGAGGAAAGAACAAAATACTATTCAACAATGTCATGCAAAAAGAAGAAAAAGACAAATAAAATTTCAGATTCCCTTAAAAATATATAAGAACAGAACCTACAAAAAGAAAAAGGTTCTGCAAGGAATTTATATTAGTAAAAACTCACCCTATGAGCAGTTTGAACATAAGGAGACTTTCTGGACAGAGCAACCTGTAAAAACAGAATAAAAAAAGAAAAATATACCAATAACTTCAGATTATTAGGAGACAAGAGGATGAACTGAACGTAAGTGCTTTTATAAGGCATACCTGAATGCTTGCAGGACCCCATTCAATAAAATTAACAAGCTTTCTTTCACGTATTCTCTGCAAGCTTTCATGAACCTGATTTAAGAAGCACAAAAACCATTAGAGTGCAGCTCATTGATAGTAACAGTCAAACACTGCCATCCTAAAAAGAATCATCTCTTCAAATTAACATGAGACATAATGTAATATAAATAATATTACACAAATTTCAATGAATTTGATATTCAATTACACCGGACTTAATTTTCAGTTATAAAAAAGTTTTGAGATAATAGATGGTAGTCTAGATTTTATTTTTTTTAAAAAAAAGCAACATTATGGCCCCAGATTTTATAAAGCTGAAAGGAGAAATAAAATTGATGCAGCTGACCCAATATATTTGTGGTAAGACTTTGTCAAGTATTAATTATTAATAACTGTAATGTGTATTTTTATAAGTATTAATAAACGTAATGTATTACTCTTTCAAAGCCCAACCCATGGTTAAAATACTGATAAACAGTTTCCGTCAACGAGTTCTGAAAACTTAGAGTTGAGTCTCTCCAAAACATAAAACTTTCTTGCATCCCATGCTAGGAGGGTTGAAGTTAACCAACACAAAAAGGCCTAGGCAAATCAATCTTTGTCAACATTCAACACTTATTCACCTACAGGGGCATCCAAACAATAATATTATAATCAGATTAAGAATTCAAACAAAAGCATGTTGACACCAGAAAAAAAAAAAGATGAAACCATATGGCAAAGGATATCAAAGCCAAATGGACCCAGAAATGTTCTCGTGGAAGACAAAACGAAACTGATAATCAGAAAACTTCACCAGAAGATAAAAGGCGATAGGTGTGGGCAAATCAATGAAGGAAAACTGATGTGTATGACACTTTAAGCAGGAAAAAAAAAAAAAAGAAGCTGTGGTATGTGACCTTTATGCAGAAAACTTCCACATATAACTGAAAACTGGAATTTTAACATGTGACCGTATTAAGACAAAACTCAACTTAACTCAACTCAACAAAGCCTTATCCAATTATTTGGGGTCGGCTACATGAATCATGTCTCGCCATTCTACTCTATATAAGACCATTCCTACAATTAGACCACAAATTATCATATCTTTTTTTACTTTCTCTACCAAAGTTTGGTTGCCTCCGCCCCCTATCATGACCCTCGATATGAACCATGTCACTCTTTCTTAATGGTGCATTAAGACTATAACAGAAAAAAGAAAAGGACAAAGTGGCAAGAAAATAAGTTTCATCAATAAAAAAACCCAGCATCGTGCCATCTTCATAAAACACATACATGAAGTACTTCTCATTCAAATAAAATTTCATAACATGCATGTATGTCCTTCATGACTCTTTAAGAGATCAATCCAATGTAGAAGAAACTAAAGTAGAGGGGTAAATTTCACATGAAAATTTCGAAGAGCAATAATGAATAGTATATAATAACTACCTGAGTAGGGTCCACTTCTCCTTGAATGATGTTCAGTATTGATATGTATTTTGCCTGACTAGCTTCTTTTGTTCGAGCATAAGATGATACCATGATATTCTTTGTCTGCAAAACAAACCTCTGTCAAGATCATGCACACCTGTGCTTCCCCAAAACAGTTTACAAGCAAAGTTTTTCTTGCCTGAAGAAGTCTTCTCATAACATCTAGTACAGTTGTTTTACGAATCACATTAGCCTGCCAAAAAGAGATATCTACATCAAACAGAACCTTTAATCCTCGGATAAGATAATAAAATGCCTCATTCATATTCTTACAAGATTATACAGACATACCAAAAGCATCAATCTGATCAAGAATAGATCCACTGTTAAATCTGAAAGGTTTTTTGACTCAGTCCTTCCAAGATCTGACTGGTGATTACACTAAATAGCCTGGAAATTTAATTCCACTTGAAAATACAAAAATAATTGGCTAGTACTCAGATATTTTAATTGTTATGATATTTGAAAACAAAACAGTTTCTGGTTTGTTACTTATTCTGGTCAGGCCAGTGACCAAACTGGTCAGGCTAGAAAATTTGAAATAGAAGTACAAAAAACAAAAGCACCATCAATATTTATGTCCAATATGATTATGAGCATGTGCAAAAGCAACTCAAAAAAAAAATTACAAATAAAAAAGGTGGGTTCAAAATGTTTAGTTCCTTTACATTGGAGTTTGAATTTGGATACAATACTTCAAATTTGAAGTTCTTTATTACTAAATGATTAAGCTTAATATGATGTGACAACAAGAAGTTGCACTCGTCCATAATGCCATTAAGCAATGCAAGGCATAAGTGAGATTTGCCAAGACATTTTTGAGTTCACTTTAAATTCAGCCAATTCTTCCAAAACTAGCCAGTTCAATCGTTCAAACTAGTTTGTTTCCTCTAATTTTTTCCTTCTTGTTGTACCAATAAATAAATAAAATAAGAGCCTGAATTCTGCACTTCTAGTTAAACCCAGACCAACCAGCCAGTTTACTATGAATCTTGTAACATACAAAATCCCTCCTAGGCCCAACAATTATTAAAAAAACTAACAATTACCATTTGAAGTTTGGAGCCTCATTCAAGCGTGATGCATGCTAATACAATCAACCCTCTTATAATTAATAGACTTGGGAGATAGAAAATTTATTCATTATTAGAATTATTAATTATAAATTATAAATTTTTCTTATACTTTTACCAATAAAAAATTGTTTCATACATTGTATGAATTTCGACAAAAAAAAGACCTCATATTGAACTTTTTAAAGCCATTTCAATATTTCATATAAAAATACATATAATGTTCAACTTAGGACGTACAAAAATTCATAATATCCTTTTGAACTAAAGAAGTTATGTTTCTATGCTTACTCATGTCATAATTTTCCTCACTTACAATACCTTTAACTCCAATTTAAGTAAAAATTTACAAATATAACTACCCTGACATATCATAAATGGGATATATATAAGTACATGTATAACTATTTTATCTCTCTAATAATTAATTTTTTTTTTATAAGTAAAGTAATTTCATTAAGAAGTCCAAGATGGGCAAAGAAGTACAAAGGGCCTGCAAATATTAATGGCTAAGGCCACACAAAAAGTTTACAAAAGACTCAATACAAAGGGGAAAAGAGTCCACATCCCAAAAGTATAGCAAGTGTAGAATTCTATCTTTCATCCTATTAGCGGGAGTAACCTTCCCCTCAAAGATCCTATTGTTTCTGTCACACCACAAACTCCACAAAATGCATAGAGGAATAAGCCGCCAAATTTTCTTCACATCGCAAGCCACTCGGGAGCCGTGCCACAACTAACACTTCTCTAACTGACCAAGGCATAACCCAAAAGTGCCCAAAAAGCAACAAAAAGAGGTTCCACACATCTCTAGCAATCGAACAATGGACAAACAGATGATTTATGCTTTCCCCTCCTTCCATGCACATCACACATCTATTGGCCAACCGAATTCCCTCTTTTTGTAAATTATCCAAAGTCATAATGGACCCCCACCAAACGGACCACGCAAAGAAGGCCACCTTAAAAGGGGCTATAGTACGCCAAATTGCCTTCTAAGGAAAGCCCACCACTCCTTTACTTGACAAATGAGAATAATAACTCTTAACCGAGAACTCTCCTTTAGTAATCTAATTGCCACAAAATAGAATCATCTTTATCTCTTACCACAAGGACATTGTGGAGGCACTTTAAGAGATCAACAACTTCCTCAACCTCCCAATCATTCAAATTTCTTCAAAAAGAAGGGACCCAAACATAGCCATTTTCATTGAAGGAGACAAAATCGTCGAACCAAGCTTCACGGTTTGAGGATAATAGAAAAAGCTGTAGGAATTGACTTTCCAAAGGGGCTTCCCCACACCACCAATCTTTGCAGAATTTCACTCTCTTCCCATTCCCCACAACAAAAGAAATATGTTTTCAAAACTCATCTGTGCCTTTGCTAATAAATTTCCACAAGCCTATATTTGCGAACCAATCGCCTTTTTTACTTCCAACCTTCGCTTGAATAATGTTTCTCCAACTTGCTTTATCTTCCTTAGCGTAGAGCCATATCCACTTGCCAAGGAGAGCTTTATTGAAAGCCCTCAAATCCTTCACCCCCAAGCCACCCCCCTTCACCAAGTATCCAATCTTTTTCCCAACTTACCAAGCTTTGACCACTATCACCCTCATTTTTACTCCATAGAAAGTCCCTTTGAATTTTTTCAAGATGATTAGCCACCGTCACTGGAATGGGAAAGAATGGCATATAATATGTAGGAAGGCTACCCAAAGTGCTCCTAATAAGAGTAAGTTTCCCACCTTTTGACAAATATTGTTTCTTCCAACCCGCAAGCCTTCTTTGGAACTTATTCACCACCGGATTCCAAATGACTTTCGATCTCAAAGGGGCACCTAGGGGCAAGCCCAAGTAAGTCGATGGGAGGGAACCCACCCTACATCCCAGAACCAAGTCGGTTCCTTAAAAATATATTAATTATTAGAGATTATTAACTTATTGAATATCAATTATAAGTGGGTTAACTGTATATTGTTTTCTAGATTCAAATTAATGTCAAAAGTTTAGACAATTCAATTTAACATTGTTGAGCTAAAATTGTTAGATATTACTTTCTCAAGTCCTAGTCAAGGCCTAACTCTTCAGCTTTTTACAGTTGTCCTCTATTGACCACCTTTTGCTACAAAACTTAATCACCAAACATATGGCACATAACTTACAAAAATTCAAATATATAACAATTTTTTGAAAAAAAAAAAGAGAGGAGGAAAACCTATGTGACTTAAATGCTCTATCCTACAATAGTAAAAAACATTACTTTTAGAAGAAAAAATACAAACTAGTGTCAAGCCAAACTTGTCACAATATATGCAACATTCTCTCGAAATGCACTTATTAAAAAAAATGGACTCTAAAAATGTGTGATATACTGACACAACATGGATACGGCCACAGGATATACGTCTGAAATGCACCTGACAAAAGTTGTTTGGCAATTCAAAATTTACAATACAATTATTGAAAGAACTCTGTGTTACATAAAAACACATTTTTATCCTAAAAATAGCAGAAAAATGTAAAACAATATGAATACTTAGCCATGTCCCCGTATATACTTTTACTGATAAAAAAAATGTCCTCATATCAAATTTGGGAATTACATAAATCCAACACCTAGACACATATCCGACACACAAAGTCCATGTATTACTGACCACAATTAGATATCAAAGCAGAAATAGGGTCGGGCAAGTTAGCCTATCCGAGATGGGAAGATCCGTCTCTTTTCTCCATACACACGACTTTGGTTTAAGTCGTTGCACGCACAATATTTAGGATCCCCCCCCCCCCCCCACCACATCGCTTGTATCCAAAAAAAGTACTCAGGTCAATAGGCCTCACCTTCTAGTTTCTAGCACGGTCAAAATTGAATCATACTTCATTTTGTAGTCATTAGTTTTTCAACATATGAAGGAAAATGAAACAATGTCAAATCAATAAATTTAAAAATAAAAATCACCCAAGAATCATCCTCTCCTCAAATTTATTCCACTCTGACAAGCATAATACATTTTTAATGGGAAGTGGCAAACTTTTGCAGTCTAAATCTCAGATTAGTTATAAATTCCCTCCTGTTAGGATAGGTCGATAATTAAACAATCTCAACTCGCACTGTAATTGCAAATGTGCCTTACAACTGGGAAAGAAAAACATTTAGGCATTAATTCTCTCCCTGGGGAGACAATTAAACCTAGATTACTTGATAGAAGGAAGTGGTACATTCTCACCAAAAAAGGTCAGAAAGGCTGTAGCCATGTGAAATACAAGTTTAAAAAATTTTCCAACGGAGAATATAGCAAGATTAACTACTTACCACAAAAATGCACACTCACATACAATCATGTTAAGCCATCAACTTGTCTAAAAGCTTAAGTTGTTAGAGAATGCGGCAATAATGTATATCAAGCTAACACCATCCCCCATGTGCAACCCCGTCTTACATGTGAAAAGTGATGAAATAGAGTGCGAAAGTGCAAAACTGAGAGAATAGAGTGTGGAAGTGAGAGAGTGCAAATTTTGCACCAAACGGACAGAGAAAGAGACTTGAACCCAAGACCTCTCAAAACAATAGTTTTGATACCATGTTACCGAGAGAACACAGAGTAGAAGAGTGAAAGAGTGCAAACTTTGCACCGAACGGACAAGGGACGAAACTCGAACCCAAGACCTCTCAAAACTAGGACTCTAATCACCAGTTGCTCCAAAAGCTTAAAGTGTTAGAGAATGGACCAATAATACTTATCAAACTAACAAATCATATGGATATATAACAAGATTAATTAATCTGCTGAAGAAATGATAATAAATCATACATGATTTGTTGAAGATAAATTATTGAAGGGGTGACATAATTATTAAAATCTTACCTGGCGCTCCACTGTGAGGGGTGTATATCCTGTCATTAGAAAATGGCATCTTGGTGTTGGAATTAAAGAGGCAAGAAGGCCAACCAAGTCATTGTTCATGTATCCAGGATAACGTAAAGTGGTTGTGCTTGCTGACATTACAGTAGAAACCAAAGAATTTGTTTGAGAGAAAGTAGGATTTGAAAGATGAAGACGCTCCACAGCAATTCTATTAAGTGCAGTATTATCAAGAACGACAACACAATCAGCATTGAGAGTAAGTCGCTTGAGTGTCAAAAGTGAGTTGTATGGCTGGACCACCACATCACTTGCCTCGGTTTGATTGGGAAATACACTATATGTTTGAACAAGCTTTTTGCTGTAGCGATCATTCAGAGTCTCCAACAGATATGAACCCATACCTGCACAAAAGCATGCACTTATCAGTATAAGAAAGAACCCCAAGAGTTAACTACTCAACGAGTTCTCTGAAAACGAAGTAGTAAAGCAGTCTTATACATGTTATAATATAAATATTAGAGCTAAAATAATAAGAAAATGCTCAACCATTACTGATGATTGTACTCAACGCATTAAATACTAAGCTCAGTTTAGTTCGAAACCTAGCTTGCAGATAAAAAAAGAAGGAAAAATTCTAGAAAGGGGATCATCTATTTTAAATTTCGATTATTAAATCAATTTCAGTCACAATGAAAATCTATACCGATTAGGAACATTATGTGACAGAAATACAGTAGAAAGAATGAAATTTCAGAACAACCGCCAAATTTTCAAAACCCTTGATAAAAAAATTAAATAAATGTTGAAGAGTCGGAACCTGAGCCTGTTCCTCCAGCAATTGAATGGCATAACACAAAACCCTCAAGACTATCACTTCCATCAGCTTCTCTATCAATCATGTCCATTATATCCTCCTCAACGCCCTTCCCCTGATCAGAAAATAATAACAATGTAAATATATGAAACATATTTATGAGCCACAAGCATACCAGAAATGCACAAAACCTATATGAGAAAAGATTTCAGGCCAACAATAATAAATGGGCAGTGCCCCACTACACACAAACAATACCAAAGACGAGGCCACATAAAGAAGAAAACATCCCTAACCAAGAGTCTCTTCTGAAAACAAATAAACTCAAAAAAAAAAAAGTCCCCAGCCCCGCACAATATGTATAGATTTGAGAATAGTGTCCTTGAACTTGTAGGAAGAGAGCTCCAAGTTATATAAACTTGTCTATTTAAGCACCCACCAAATAACACAGAGAAGCCATTTTCCAAATAAAACCACTTCTATCACTCCAAGCTTTACCAACTAGAAGAGCTCTAAAGCTAATCCTGGCACAAACTATGAAACCATGTTGATGGACAGGAGAAGATTTTACACAGACAACAACAGCAATTCACAAATTCCAGATATTGGCATGATCCAAAACAAACTGCCTTTTTCTTTGTCATATGATGGTCCACCACTCAAATTTATTTCCCAGGCTGCTTTCCAAGCAAAGAAAGCCATTTAAAAGGGCCTAGGAGCACCAAAACACCAATATAAGAAAGGACGTATTTGTGTCCTTGCATATAATAAACAACCTCACCCACCAAAAAATAACCCACGGTCATGGACTGCTTTATGCAAAAAATGGGGGAAATCGATAAAGGGTAGAATAATACCATATATTCATATATTCACTATATATTTTTTAAGTGACAAATATGTCCTTTGGTTTGCCCCTGATCCAAAACGGTATCATTTTAATATAGGTTTAAAAAAATATATATTATCTTCTTCCCTCTCTCTCTCTGTAAATTGATCAATGCCATTGGCCGCCTGTTGCAACCAACAGCTTTCTTCCTCATTTATTTATTTATTTTTTCTCTTGTCATTTTCTCTCCCTACCTCTTTCTTTCAACCACCACCCACATCCACCGGCAACCCAGAGTCTTATTCCTCATTTCTTCTCATTTTCTCTTTCCACGATCTTTACCTTTCACTTTCATTGGCACCAGGGCCGCACCACCACAGTCAACCACACCGACCATTGTCTCTCACCAAAACCCTAACCTTAATCTCCATATCTCTCTTCTCAATCTCTATCTCACCATTTTTTATTTTCTTTCCTTCTCTCCTCTCTCTCTCTCTCTCTCTCTCTCTCTCTCTCTCTCTCTCTCTCTCTCTTACACACACACACACACCAAAAAAAAAAAACAAAAGTGGTGGTGGTAATAGTGTCATGTCAAGGTATGAATACTCACCTAAATAAGTCAACCCAAACACGACATGATTAATTACTTGTTTCAGTATCTACAATTTTAACACAAATTGTCTATTTAATAGGTAGCACAACATGACACAATTTGTGTAACCCATTTAATAAAGAAGAACAATCATTGACTATGGTAGAAGGTCTTGTTTTCAAGGACTCTAAGGAGTGTTTTAATATTTTCTTGAGAACTAAATCGTGTTAAGTTTGACATGCTTAACCTGGAAACCCAATAATATATAACTCATGCAAACCCCACAACCTATGTATTTGATGAAATTGATAAGAAAGGAAATAAAATGTCACATATTTTACCCAAATGTCCTTGCTCAAGTAGGTATCTAAATAAGTTACATGGGTTTCGTATTATTCATGTCAAAGTAACACATTTTATTAAACATGCCAAATCATATTAAAGGAGTTAAGGCCTAAAACCTAAGCCAACCTATTTTTAATTCATGTTGAGCAAGTCAACCCGTTCGTGACACGAATCCATATAAGCTCAACTTAATTCCACTAACTCGATGTCAAAATCAAGTAATGTTTGCAAATCGTGTTAGGAAAACAAATAATATATTAACATTCAAACTTGGCGAAATTGTCAAACAATTGAAATAGTTGTGTGAAAATTGTGATTCGTAAAAACTATCATGGAAAAGTATAAAGATACAAATGTGTCTTTCAACTTTCAATAAACAATAAGTTAATAAAAGCATCCAATATCTTTTATGTGTGGATTCATTGATTGTTTATGGAGTATGGAGAAAAATTACTATGACCTTCAACAATAATTTTCTCTGTAGGCATATAAAACTATTTATCAACTTAAATGCATGCTAAATGTTTACATAAGACAGTTTAAAACACGAATAACATTCATAGGTTCTTTTACTGACATGAATCAAGCATTTCTCTACCAGCAAATGTTGTGAAACAAATTCTACAATTATGTAAAATTTCATTACAACAACTATGATTATTATAAGTGATAGAACTTTTCTTTTGATAAGTAAAAGAAGTATTGTGGGCAAAAGCGTCTAAGTAGGTGCAACCCATGTACAAGCCAAAAGCAAGGAGACCTATGAGGATCCTCCATTACAATTCAGCTCACCCAAAAAAAATTCGACAACCGAATATAGAGAAATAGGATAGTTCCCTGAACCCAAAAATGAAAAGCATCTAGAATTCTCTTCTTTAACCTATGCACAGGTAACTCCTCCTCAAAAGTGCACCAACTGTGCTCCCACCACATACACATCGCATAGAGATGAGCTTGCCAAACCCTACTAGAAGGGCAAGCTACCAGCCAATACAATGAAAGATCCTTCACAGACCTAGGCATGGTCCAAAACATCCCCAAAACAAAGACCAAACATCTTCAACAACCATACAATAAAGAAAGAGATGATTGGTAGACTCTTTGGATCTCTTACACATGCAGCACCAGTTAGGGTGAGGTTTCTCCCTTCTTCCTAAATTATCCAACTCTCTTCCACATGTAGCTTTAATTAGGGAGAAGCTTTCACTCCTCCCCAAATTATCCAATCCAAGAATCACATCCAATGCTGCAGTTCTGAAACATTTGAGAGCAAATACCCTTCCACATAATCCCCCCCCCCCTCCCCCCCAATTCTCACCGCCTAACGCCCTGTAATAAGACTTAACCCCAAATCTCCAATTGAAGCCTGTCTTCTAACAGATAAAACCTTCCCTCTCAACCACCACTTGAGTCCTATACAATAATGTCACGAAATCCACCACTGAGGGCAATTTCCAATCGTGGAAAACCTTAAGCAAACAGCGATCCTATACAACCCGATACTCTAAACAGTGCACATTGTCTATAAGAACATTATAACAACTTGTCAACAAACAGGTGACTCCAACCAAAAACCTAAACTACTATTAACTGGACTTTACTGATAATATGGAAAACATGCATGGAAAAATCCCTATATCTTTTTAGTTTCAGAAAGCAAGATACACTGCAAACAATTTTTATAGACACCAAAGTACTTCAGACTGGCTATGTGCATTTCATATTAACAGAATATAGCTATATGGATATATTATGCTATGTTCCAAATAACCATAATTGCCAGGAAATTTTTTTTGAAAAAAATCAAATACCCACTAACTACAAGCAAATGTTAAACTTAGATGTACAGCTTTCACAATTAAATATTCTCTGAGTCACACTGGAAAATTAGTTAAGAATGTGAAGATAAGCTGACTGCAGAGAGACAAAGTAATGAACCTGATGGTATCCACTGGCCCAGTTATTTCCAGCACCCCCTCCGTGATCTGAAAGAAATATGTTCTCGTGATTATAGAGATTTCTATATTCGCCATTTTGAATACCATTAATCACCCTAGGTTCCAAATCAATCAGTAAAGCTCGTGGTATGTAGTGCTGATCATCAGCTTGGTAAAAGAACACATCTTTCCTGTCGCCTCCCTGCAGCATTTTAAAGTCAATAGTCGAATATGAACTACTACGCAGAGTATGAATAATAAGTCAACTGATAACGAGAAATTTGCTTTGACCAGTCAACAGTGTCAAATGAGGTAAAAGTAAAACTTCCCAGTGACCCTTGTTATCTATAGTATGTCTAACATGAGGCTACAAAGTATGTGTAGATCTGCATTAAATATGCTACTATATTCAAAACACTACATTTTGGGAGTTCATTCTGAGCAATAAATATAATTATATTTAAGGAAGTGCAACAGTTTTCCATTGCATATGTACCAGTTTTTAGATCGCTGGTTTCCTGATTTATTGTTACCGCTAAAAAATGATCCTAGCCTGTAAAATTCATATGAGAGTTGTGCATGTCTCTGTGTCTGCATTAATTATTCAAACAAATGACTGAATCACATTTGTGACAATTTATATATCAAAAGCTGACCTGACACTTTAAGATAGATACTGATTAAGCTTGAGTTAAAACTTATGCGAGCATATAATTTATGAATAAATCCTACAACCACATCCACCCACACACACAAACAGATTTAACACAGGCAACAAACAAAAACAAAACAAAAACAAAAACAAAAAAAAATAAGCAAATAAAGAAACTCGAATTCATGGTAATTTCCAAAACCAACCTTGTCATTGCTGATTTAACCATATGAAAAATTACATAGATGAATTTATTTCAAATTTTCAAGTGTCCACGGATTGATAGATGAGAAAATATGGCAAAAGTAAACTAAAAAAAAAAAAAATCTCAGTTATTACCGGAGAAAACAAAAATAAAATGAAACTCTCAACCAAGAGTAATCCAACTACCAGCTTGGCTGAGTCGCGCGTTCTGTTTGTAGTTCTATTCATTTTTCAAGCACGATACTAACAAAACATAGCAATGTAAGATTTTCTTTCATTTCTTTACTTTTACCAAACTTTCTCGGCAACCAAACGGAGTTTAGGTGTATCGAATCAGTGTATGCACTAGAGAAAAATAAGAGAGAGAGAGAGGAAGCGATGAACCTGAGTAGCGAAATCCTCTAGAATGCCATCTTTACTGATGCCGTGCTCGAGGCAGAGTTGCTTCCAGAACTCCATTCCGATCTGGTTCCCGCATTGTCCCACTTGCAGTGTGATGATTTCTCGTGGCATTTTATTTTCCTTTCTTCTTTCTGGAGAAAATTAGGGTTCCGATCTGAGAAAATTGTGGTTTCTTTCCCTCTTGTGACTGTGGACGCGGGGGCGCCCTTTTGAAAAGAGAGTGAAATTGAATTCCCCGAAAACTTTTGTATGAGCGTTCTCTTTCAGGCGTCCTATCAAACCAAAAAAATAATGGCTTCCTTTTTTATTTTAAAACTAAAAGTTTCGGAGAAAAAAAAAAAAAAGTACATAATTAGTCATAAATAGTAAATAGTGGGCTCGTGAGAAATTACCTTTTGATTGATTTTAAATGGTGGGCTCGTAAAAAAAAAGAAGGAACTTTAAAAAATTTGTGTTATAAATGTTTAAATATTAGTCATGGAAGAACATCTTTATGCATAAGTCACTACATAATTTGTTTCATTTTATTACATTACATTACAGCTATAGAAAGAGAGCTAATTTAACATTAAAAGAAAGCCATAGGTTTCACCAAAAGAAAGAAAAGCAAGCTTCACAGCAGCCTGCCAAGCTAACAGAGAATGCAATGCCTTCAAACACGAGAAGAAAAACCAAGTTCGAGTGATTAGAAAGCATTATTTCATCTCCATTCACCCATAAACCATAGTCATTCTAAACGGGCCACGGGAATGCTCCCATGGCAAACTTCCTCTTATGGTTGACATCTCCAATGGCCAGTAGTATTCAGCCAGCAAATAATCGTGCTTCCACTCTGGCATGGTCTCATAGTCCGCTTTACTGTATCTCGGGTAGTGCAGTGGCATTTGGAAGTGTCCACCGCGCTCCCCCACAAGCTGCCCGTTTCCACGTCCACCTGCATTTTGAGGTGGCTCTGGGAAAGACTCCGTGCTGCCTTCGCTCATATTTGTTTTCTCCCCAGCTCTTATTTCACTATGATCTCTTAATAGCAACTTGTATCTACACAATGACCTTTTATAGAGATGTTTGAGAGAGAGCTAGAACCATTAACGAGGTCAATCTGCAATTACTTTCATTGACCCAACAAAGAGCGTGCAATTAATTGCTCATAAAACAAAGCTTTGTGATGCGATGCCTTTTGTTTAAGGAAAAAAAAAAAGAGAAAAATTTGCAAAGAAGCCCATAAATGCTTAAAATTAAATGTGCCACCTTTTCTCAAGGCCTCAAAGGTTCAATTCCCACCCTAAGAACCACTTACCAAATCAAAGAAGAAAAAAAATCAATATGCAACCTTTCGAGGTAGAACTGTAGAAACAAAATGTTGATTCAACTGTTTCCTGACAGAAATAAAAGTTGGGTCTAAATATTTATGAAGCATGTTTGACAATAAAAGAAATCTGTGTATAAAGAAAATGACATCAAGACCATCAACCATAGGCATTCTTTGGGCGATCAAATTCCAGAGTTAGATTCATGTGCGCCACCATGAAAGATGGCACTGTATTTAACATTACGATTTTACATAAAATGCCATAGGCTGATGCCCTTCAAGTAGCTAATCCATAGGCTAATGCTCCACGGCCCCCACGATTTTACCTTCAAGTGTTTGGGGACCTCAACAAACGTACCAAGGTACATTTGGAGACTAGTAACCCATACTTGTTTTTCCATAATGCACTTTTATAACGCTTCAGATAGCAAAATCATCACAAAAATAATTTTAAAAGCGCGGCTAAACAATTAATCATATTTCTCAAAACAGTTTTTACAAAGCAGAAAATCAAAAACAGGGTCCGATAATTGATGGGAGGAGAGGGGCTTCAATAGCCGGCTTGTAATTTTGTAGGGACCACGAACCATTGGTTTTGGCCGCTCCACAAAGTTTCCCTCCTGGCAACCCTGGCATCCATCAGAGCAAACAAGGTTATTTCAAGTCCAAAATAAATTACTATATTGCTTCTGCAAGCAGGGTGACCAAACTAAGTCACGTCTGCAGTAAACTCCACAGCGTTTGATAGTAAAGGACAAGGATAGCAGTCGCAGACAATCAACAAAGTTAAAGATTGATAGCAATAATTCAGGACCCAATGGATTATGTATATTCAATGCAACGATGAGTACAATTTCCTCAAGTTGTTATTGTCCACATACGTGTTTCATGCACAATGAACACATATCAAGCAACTATTCAACTAATCACTGTACATTTTGGTCAGCATTTCATTATTAACATAGCTGGCCCTAAGATAACTGGTGATGGAAGATAGTCAAGGACCCCTGAAAGATTATAAACTACATATAGTGGCTTGACTTCATGTACCATCATTGCCGGTGGGTGGCTGGCAACACAAGCAATGGACGCCCAAGATCAGCGAGGTAGTTAGTGACAAGATTCCGTTTTTTCTCAGTATAATAATTATTGGGAAAGAGTGATAGGATTCTCAATATAACTTACTTGCTGTGACAGTAAGGACACGGGTGAATATAATTGGGCCATCGAATGGAATAAACATCATCTGTGCAAACAAATAAATTGATAGGTGATGTTGTCACAGAATACACAAGCATTGGTTTTGTTGTTCTCGAGTATTGGTTTTACATTGCTGTTGCTACTTTGTTTTATTCATTTGTCTTCTTTTTCACTTCTAAAGTTTTTTTTTAACAAATTTGAAATTCCTTGACAGGTGGTGATGTCACAGAATACACAAGGATATAATATGGGTCTCTATTATTTCCTTATTAATTTTTCCATATATATGTTTACTAATTTGACTAACATTGAACTTCATAAAATGAAATAATTGAATAATTGAAAAATGACATTATTCGACAATACACGTTGAAAGCTGAGATTACGCAATGAATTTCTGGTAATAGATCTACAATCAAGAAGAAATGAAACAAAAGATAGGATAGACCTAAGACGGTTAGTGTGAGGTCTAAACAATGCTAGATGTTGAGGCATGTAATAGATTGATATGAACATCATCAGCTATCCTGAAACAAAACTAGTTACTGCTACATTCTACTCAAGTATAAAATAATTGAAATGAGAAAAACCTGAATATAATACAGCAGTCCGATAATATTAATAACACTACTCCTCAGAAATTTTGTGATGAATACTTCTATACAAAGTGAGTTAAGAAGTTGGATCAAAGTGTTTACAACTTTACACCACACCAAGCCTACAATAATTTATCCTATTATAATGCCTAGACACCCTCTGAGTAATCCCCATTGTGGAAGCCCCTGTGATTTTTCTTCTTTTTTTTTTTTTTGGACCAAGAAACACCAAGAAATTCTATCTTTTTACTTACACGGACACAAAGCACATTGGGATTTTTTTAACAATTTAAATTTAAATGTCCCACCATGTGTACCAATTAAAGGGAGAAGGGGAACAGACAAACAGCTAATCTATTCTATTTCTTCTATTACCCTTTTCTCCATTCCTACATATCTCTTTCATGTCTCTAAATGATCTATGATCACGCGCATCATGTGTGCATATATGCTTTTTATGTAAAGTGAGCAAAGAAACATATCGAAGTGTTTACCGCACGGATATTTATATTGATAATTTCAATACCACAATTGCTATCCTGCAACTAAAACTGCCAAGACCCTAGCAATGTAATCACCACTACCACTACACCCCATCATTACCATCCCAAATTTGCACCACTGCTGCAGTACCTTGCCAAACCGCTGAACCGATCACCAGTGGTGGATCTAGAAATACCACCCTTGCTGCATTATGCACGGATTGCATATGCCCCTGCCTGCTACTGCCACATGAAACTAAGATTACAATATAATTGTTTGGTCGGTCTACCTTCTATTAGGTAGGTTAAATAAGTCACAGATAACAAAAAAACCGAATTGTAAATGAAATTCCAGCAAGCAAGGCCAAATTTGAAATTCACAATGGCAATATGCCAGTTCCCCAATGTTCCTTCGAAGCCTATTCTTGTTAGGATATCTTTCTGTTCTGATCTTCTATGCTACACATCATAGAAATATCAAATATGAAAAATTTCATGGAGTAAGAGAACATTGTTTCATTAATTTTTTCCCAAAGGAAGACATACCACAGTATAATTTGCTTTGATGAGAGATGGGACATCAGGATTCTGTTCTTCTATCAACGGAAACCTCAATGACACTTTCAGGAGCTGCTTTTACTGTCAAAGGCAAATCTACAAGCATGCTTGGAGGGGCAAAATACATGTGTAGTGACATCATGCATATAATAATACCCAGAAAAAGCTGCACACACAAGGAAAGGAAGAGATGGACAAGATTAACAATTGGTAATTGACAAACAGAACATGGATCTGCACACCGAGGATTAGAACATGACAAGTGTCATAAAAAATTAGTTATTTAATAGATTGAAAACACAATTCATATAATTTCAATTACTCAGCATTTGATGCCACTAGAAAAAAATAAATTGCCCCATCATCCATTTAGAAACATCCAAAGACAAAAGATCATCCTAAATAATGGAGTGATGATGATAACAACCATGAACCACAAGAAGAACAACAATGTAGTAACTACTGATAAAAATTAATTTTAAATCATATCTCAGAACCCCCCCCCCCCCCCAAAAAAAAAAAAAAACACCTGGTGCGACTCATGTCTAAATGCTCCCCTTAGAAATTGATTAAAAAGTAGCAGCTTGACCAGAAGGAGGACGAGAGAGAGCGAGAGATCATAAAAGGGAAAAAGAAAACAACTTTTGGAGGCTCACCTGCAATGTTGGCCTGAAATTGAAGAGGAATGCAGATATAACCATTGTCAGTAGCATTGCCATTGATGTGGAATATACCTAAAGAAGCAGCCAGTAAAAGAAATCAATAAATAAGCTAAGAGGGATGAGAAATAAATGAGAAATTATTAAATATACAAGCCAAAATGACAGGATTACTGACTGCTGGCTTTTTAAAGTGAAAAATTTAGCTCTTTTAAACTTGATGAAAAATTGAACTTTCAAATATTGGTTAATTAGACTATTATGAAATAACTAGGACACATCAAAGCATACCACATAATAGCATGATTACTACAACGATGAACAGATAAGGCTACAAAAATGAGAGCATCCTCATACAATTGCAGGAGTACAATTGTTTCACAAAAAAATAACTGGTTCCAATATTTTGCAGTAATATGGTAAAGCCATATTAATTATTGTGTGGTTGGATCACTTCTGTAGACTGCGCAATTGCAGGGCTGCCTTTCTTGCGCCGGTTGGATCTCCAGCTTGGTTGGATCAGATAGGCGCAAGTAATGCACAATAAAGAGCAATGCTGGGCATGTTATCCATTTGCCCCATGGATGCAGCGCTTTGTTGCAGAATTTCAGGTTGAAAAATGATGTTGTTGATCCTTAAATGTGATCTTAATTAGGGAGGTGGGCAAGGATCAAAATTTTGTTTCGTAATATTGTTTCGGTCACTCATAAAACGGAAACATTTTGGAAATGATGAAAAAAAATAAAATATATAGAAACACTTGGAAACATAAAGTAAAATATATGAATGTGTAAAGAAATAATTAATTGAAAATGTTTTAAGGTATTTTTTCATCCACACAAGAAGATATTAGGGTGAAATTGAAAAAAAAAAAAGTAAATGTAAATTAGTTATTAATACCAAATGACTCTTTATTAATTAAAAAATTAGTATAAAAAATCAAAACTAATTTTTTTATGTAATATAAAATTATTATATATTTATTACAAAATAATAAGTATTAAAATAAATATGACACAAGTTACATATAAAATAATAGGTAAAACAAATAGCAATTTAAATCTATTACAATCAATAACTAAGTATTAAAATAATTGTTTATTTACATTTTATTTGCATTACTTCTACTTTTCCTTGTCTATTGTTCTTGAAAAATTTTAGAAATATCTTTTTGTAATTTGGGTCTAAATCCTTCAATCTCTCCCTTCATTTGAAAAATAAATGAATATTATCTTTTACCAACTTCTAGGATAATTACTGATACGAAAAAAATGTTTCTATTATTTCGGTATGGTTCCACTAGTTTCAGTATGTTTCCACATAAACATGTGAATTTCGGTATTCCACTACTATTTTGTTTCAGTTCACTGATAAACGGAAACATTTCAGCTGTTTCGAAGGAAAAAAAGAAATAAAATTTTGATCCTTGGAGGGAGCAAGTTGAACAAGAAATATAATACATTGCAGTGGCAGATCCATAACTCACACCTAGGGCGGGCTAAAAGTATAAACATTAGAATTCAGGCGAGCTTCTTATAAAAATATGATTTTTTGGGGGGTGGGGGGGACTCCTAATTTTTTTAAAAAAAAATGTAACTAAATAAAAAAAATCCAATTTTCCAAATGTTCGGCCCGCCCCCCTCCCCCCCGGGTCCATCGGTGATACATTGGAACATTCCTTGCATTATTTTTCCCCTTTTTCCATCTTATTCATTGTGGAAATGTATTTTCATTTTATTTTGTATCACAAGATCATTTGTAAAGACTCGATCATCACATTATGTAGTTTTTAAATAACTTTGTTACCTTGACAAATAGCTAAATGGGTTTACATACACTTTCTGTCCATCTATTTTTGGATAAGAGTTAAATTCATTTAGTTCAATTAATTTTTTTCTCTTTCTAACCACATTTATTTATTTATTGATCGGTAAAAGTAAACTATTATAAGCAAGGGCCTAAGAAAGGCACCAATTTACACCAAAAGAATGGACTGGCCGTCACCGGCTACAAAAAATTGATGCCTTAAATTTCCCAAAAAATCAATGATAGTATCTACATGCAAAGGGTACTCCTCTTTAATCCAAAAATAAAAAATAAAACCCTCAAAAAATAATCCTTAAAAGAGCCAAGGAGACAACTCTAACCCATCAAACAATCTTCTATTCCTCTCCCTCCAAATACATCACAATAGGCATAATGGAGCCATACGCCAAACAAATCTTCTATCCTTCCTCAGTTCAACTATATCTGAACCCCAAAAGAAGCTCTTTCATCGTTGCCGGAAGCACCCAGCTACACCCAAACAAGGAAAATATCATGTTCCGTGCATCTCTTGCAAATGTGCAATGCACAAGAAGGTGATTCACCATCTCCTCCTCCTCCTTACACATGTAACAACGGTTTGGGAGTTGAAATCCCCTTTTGCAGAGATTTTCCATGGTCAAGATAGCACCCCACACCGCCGTCTAAGCAAAAATGCAACTTTTGTTGGGATTCTAGACCTCCAAATGATCTTTCCAAAACTCCTCCATATCCCTTTCCACCAACTTCTTGTAATAAGATTGCGCAGTGAACTTGTTAGACTTATCCACCCTCCAAACCAATCCATCCTTTCTTCCATCAAAAAGATTTATTTAAACTCAATTCATCTGAACTGCGTTAAGCCTTAAAACCTTTCGGGGTTGCCTCGACAAATCTGTTTTGCAATTTCTTCATTGCCTTGTTATGGTTTTAGTGATGTTTTACCTTCTATTCAGCTGTTTTCCTTTATCCCAATGAAATGGCAAGTATGCCCACCAAAAAACGCAGGGGGAAGAAGGCACGAGTGTTATGTTCATAGCAAGCACATAACCTTTAGTCAAAATTTCTTGGATAGAAATGTAATAATTTATTCTCTCTCTCTCTCTCTCTCTCTCTCTCTCTTAACCTTCTTTTCTCGGCAAGTAAAGGTAGATTCACTAAGGCACAATTTTTTTCTCAATAAGTAAAGGTAAATTCACTAGAGGCACAAAGGAGATGCAACCGACCCCTTAACCAATTCCCACCGTGACACAGGTGCATGCCTACCAACCCATCCCAAACATGCAATGAAATGGGGTGGGGTTGGATACTATATTGGTCAAGGTCGGGCGGGTTTCTTGAGAAGTTGGAAAATTTTAACTACTCATTTATTTTTTGCTGGCCAGCCTATGCATGTGAGCAATGAGACGAACATCTTAATATCTTTCGTAGCTTTTCTTTATTTTTTTCTAATAAGAAATAATATATTCATATAAATACAAAAAGGTGCCAAAGGAGCACTATCCATGTATAGAAAGTATATAGGAGAACAAAAAAAAAGCTACTCGATAACTTGCATCATCTAAAAACTCTAAAAAAGATTACAACTGTACACTTCCATCGATTAAGTTTAAAGTACATCGATAGATTATCAACTGTCAATTTTATAAAAAAATTGAAGAACAACATTTTGCTCCAATGCTAAGGTGTTCGTAAACCTGCAACACTTTCAGATTTAGGTAAATCTAAAGATTCAAGTATAATAAGGCTATTCTTGTTCACCACCCTTGCTCAAGGAGGTAGCAAATCAAAATTTAGGTCAATTTCAACCATAACAAAAAGTGGTGCAAGGGAGGAACTTGACACAAACATTTGGCATGGATGTGATGATCAAAACATGTAATAAACAAAGCGCAAAATATTGAAGAATAAAGAAAAGTCTAAAGAATTCTCATCCTGAAATTTAATTTCATCATGTGAGTTACTAGTTACACAAGTGATTTAGTGACAAATCCAAGTCAACAAGGTACATTGAAAACGTATTAAAAATATGAATGAGAAAGCAAACAAACTAAAAACAACCGAGTAAAAGGAGATACCTTTACAATATTGTCAGCATACTTCATTAACCATGAAACCAGAAGTCCGGTGGACCCCAGATTAAACACCACCAACCATGTTGTGATACTATAACCATTGAAAAGCCGTTGCCACCATGGTCCTTTCTCAAATCCACCTCTGAAATCATCTAGGAGAAGTCGTGCCATGTTGAAAATTGCACCAAACCTGAATATAAGAATGTCATGCAGAATCAAATAATCAATCACCCTTACAGGCTTTCAGAACTTGAAGGCAATTAGGTCATGTTAATTACTTTCCACTAGCTGAGTCTTAAAACACTCAAAACACATCTTTATCTTGTGACATCTTCTGATGTAATATACACCAGTTACGTTAATATTCTACAAATAGATATGTGTATTTTCCTATTAAATACAGAACCCTCATTAAATGCTATCAAGACTACCACCAAGTATTAGCTTGAGTGGTATCTCCTCCACCTCCCAAAGAGGAGGTTGAGGATTCAAGTCCGATATGGGACAAATTGGGTGTGTGTCTCATCGAAACATAAATAAATAAATACTATCCAGACTTCCAATATGATAAAAAAATGCAGTGAAGATGTCACCTTGTTATCACCCCTGGGCAAAGCTTGGAGTTTGCAGACCCCTAGCTGAAACTTGCAGAGGATTAATATTCCTTGGTGTAACTTATTAAAAAAAAAAAAACTCCTTGGTGTAATCAGTAGGAAGTTGGTAAATGCTATATGCCTTCTATGAAATTATAAATACTTTAAGATCACTCCTGAAATTAGATGTCTTGTGATTTTAATCTGTTGAGCATAGACTAAAGTAAGAATGGGCCCTGAAATTTAGAAATTCATGGAGAAAAAAGCCCATTACCCAGTGCTGTCCTGCTTGTGTGGGGTGCTGGGAGGAGCAAACTAAACACAAACCTACCTTCAATATTATTTTGGAATTCATGGAAAATGAACAATACTTTGTTTCCTAGATATCAAAGATTTTCAGAAACCTATACAAAAGTTGCTACCCTGTAATACTTGCACCTATGCAAGGTGTTGGGAGGAGTAGACCAAATCTTTAGCCCCTGTATTACTCACACCTATGCAAGGTGTTGGGGGGGAAACCTAATCTTTGACACTATTAGCAAAAAGTGAATCCCCTCAAACTTGAACATGCATTCTTATGATCGATATCTCAAGCTTTTTCCACTCTACCAAGCAATAGCCCCTTCTTTCAAATACCTATAATTTACGTATATTAGTAGTTTAACATTGTATTCTATATTTTCTCTTTTTCAAGTATCATATTTTCCCCATTGCCAACCCTCAAGATACCTTCAAGAAATTGCAAGAACAATAAATACTTCAGAGAAATAGTATATAGAAGATTACAAAAGAATGACATTTGCGACTTGATGTACACATGCACAAAAGATGTGTTGTGTATCGCGGCAGATCCAAAAATTGTAGTTGGGGGACAAAATGTATCTAGTGAAAATTTGAGGGTAATCTTTATGGAAATTCAACAAATTCTAATGGGACCAATTCCTATTTTCTTTTATAAAAAAAAAATAGCAACATTACAATACAAAAATTTGAATTTTTAAATTTTGTTTTTTTTACCCCCTTGTATCCACCTCTGGTTGTGCAATAATGATAACTTTGAAGCTTTTTTGGAGCCATGCATGAGCAAAGAAAAGAGTCCTACGTATATAATTGAACATTCTGCCAGTATAAGCTGTCATTATTCTTCTTCATCAAAAATTCTGTATAAACACCAGCTAGTGCTGAAAGACAAGCAGACAATATTCCCAATATGTATCCCCTGAATTGGTGATGACAAGAGGGAGTCACATGAAGCCTCCCCGCAGCCTTTAACCTATATAAACAGAAGATCGAAAGAAGCATGAGAATTACAGTGGCAAATTCTGTGGATATTTCCTCCATCAACCATTAAAAGAAGCTTGCAATCAACAGAAAAATGTGCATGAAATTTGGCTTTACAAAGGAGATAGTATTACAGCACAGCTTCCGAGATTAGGTTTGGTCAGCCCGAACTACAATATAATTGCTGGTTGGAAAGCCATTCTTTATCATTATGTTGCTGTGACATCTATATGAAGCTGAATTGCATCCTAATCACACATATTTGAACTGTGTGTACCAAATTATCATTTTTTTGAAGTATACATTTAATCTCATTCTACAAGTGTCATGGATATATATATATATATATATATATATATGATGATGATGATGAAGCTCTCTCATTAAATGTGCATTTCAATTTTAAGTATGCTATCAGAGCCAAAAGAAAAAATATAGAATAGATCCTAGTAGCACCTGGCTAGTGGTTGTCCCAATTGCCAATAGAACAATTGCCATCCACTGCAAATTAGAAAGCTTCCTCCTCAAGAACAGCCTGAATAAAACAGGAAATAGAGATATCTGCTCATTTGTAAAAATCAAGATCAACATTAGACCCAAAAATAGACATTAATCTGAAAGAAAAACTGGATTTTCAATATGTGTAAAAACAAACAAAAAAAGACAAGCAGAAACACTAGATTTGACGTGATTCAATGCAAAGACCAAGAGGAAACACCTGAATAAAATTCCAGTTGTGACAATCTTCAAATTGCCCATTATCTGATACGTGGATGTATCCACATATGTCAAGGTAGCAAACTGAACATTATTGTGTATAAGGTATATGATAGAAGGAATTGGGTACAAACGAACACTCTTCCATTCTGTAGTCAACCTCGGAGGAGGTGATCTCCGGCACTCTCTCCAAAGAAGAAAACTAGATACAAGAAGCTGAAATGTAACAATAATGGTAAAGTCCCGGTAAGGAATGGAAACATCATCATATAATTCAAATATGAAAGTTCACCTTTTATGAAGATGAAAAACAATGTTTTTGTAACCCAAAATTTCTCTACAAAGATAATTATTCCCATCAAAATTTCAAAATTGATCATAGCTCAGATTTTGCAGTCCTATACATCTGATTGGCAAGAAAGAAACAGTGAAATACCTTAAAAGCTTCAGCAAGAAAAGGAACAGTTGCGTAGTCATATTTATAGCCCCCATTACTTTGTGACAGTGCTTGTCAGGATTCCCTGCAATAGAACAGAAGATAAGAACCTATAAATCAAACAATTAGACTGTACACTCACCATATCTTAAGCCTAAAACAACATCAGAATAATAAATATTTAATTGCCAATTTATATGATAGGATTTACTAAATTTAGATAGTTAAGTTTGAATTTGAATTCAACTAACCTAATTAGGCTTAATTTAATGCTTAATTCCTTTTTTAAAGAGATCGGATATAGCTTGATAAATTTATAAAAAATATTTGTAGATGTCACATCACATGGCGTTTGTATGGAATGAAAATTTTGAGTTCTTGAGGTGGAATATCACCCGCAGAAGTGATTGATTGGGTGGATGATCACTGACCAAAGTGATCAATCTTTGTATATAATTCTTACTTCCTGTTATGATACTTTGGGGGACGTAACATTACATTTAATCTATAATGAGTGAAGACAATTACACTTCAGAATTTTCAAAATGATGAAGATGGAGTAAATCACTCATTACACTTCAGAATTACTTGCGATCAAAATGATGAAAACGAAGTAAATTTTACTCTTCAGTTCTTTGCAATTAAAATGATGACTAAAAAGTAACTTCATATGTATTTCCTTACACATGCGCAATCAAGTTCTCTGAGCCCTTGGATCATAACGATGCTACGGATTCTATCTATCCATGGCTCTATAGATTAGGAATCATTTGGTTAACAATTTGGAAGCTTTTCAAACGTAAAAAAATTGCTCTTAGTTCTCTAGCGGAGTTATTACATCTCATGAAGTGAATCAACCAGACTACGCGAAAGACAGATTGAGGCTAACGAAAATATGTGCACATTCACGTTGAGAATACAGAGATCGGATAAACCTAAATCAACTAAACGATACAATAATTAATTGTTTAGAAGAGATTAGGGTTACAGACGGACCTGAGAACTGGTGAGTATAGTGAGGAGCGAAGCGACGACGTACCACTGCATCTCCCACACTGTCAACGGAAGCAATGGGCGCCTGGGAAACTTCGCTCCCACTTCAATTTGTTTACCAAAGAACATCATCTCTCTGATATATTTATATAGATACCCCTACATTTTTACGTTATTTTTTAAAACGCCCTTTTTCAATTTTCATTGATCTACAAGTACAACGCGGTTCATTGGGTCGAGTCTTATCCCTGGTTGAATTGTATATCTTACATGCCGTTGGGCCTGAATTCAATTTTTTTTTTTTTTTATCCTTGTATAAAAATAAATTTACAATGTGATTTATTTGAATAAACCATCTTAGTTATATCTCAATGTATTTGCCCTTTTTTTTTTTTTGACAAAAAAAAAATATTATTAATAATTTCAACAACCTCAAACTCATCATTTAAAAACCGACATACTATTACATATTTCTATTAGAAAATATCTAAAATCTTTATCTCTCTTATAAAACGAAGTATGAAACGTCATCGACTAAAACCAACATACTATTACATATTTCTATTAGAAAATATTTAAAATCTTTACCTCTCTTATAAAACAAAGTATGAAATGTCATCGACTACGGAAGATATCTTGCCCTTCTATAAAAAATAATATTAAAAAATATAATTTTAATTTGTTTTGTTTTTATATATTTAATTGTGTCTGTTATATATGACGGTAAATGTTGTTATGATATTATTTTTTTAATTTCTCATTTGTGATATAGTACAACCTTGTTTAGATATTATCTTCTTCTACGAGTGAGTCCCACCGATAAGTTTCACTATCTGTTTCATGAATGATGAATTTCATTAATGTGATAGAGCAGTATCTAAAGCGATTCAACAAAAATTTGTTCATAATATTATTATTTTAAAAAAACTCTACCAAAAATTATTTTCGATAAACACTTCATTACTTATTTGGCCAAAGGAGGCTTTAAGTTTCATTTGGACAACATTTATAAGAGCATTTCAATCAAAAACTCGTGATGAAAGTTGAAAATAGGGAGCTTAGTCAAACACACGTTTACTTATTTGGTAGTTTTAGAAGAAAAAAAATTTTAAAAAAAGTATTCATCTTCATTTGATTTGAATATTTAATAAAAAAATTAAAAAAATTATTATCTCTTGTTTAAATAATTAGTAAAAAATAAAAGAGAAAAAAGTAAATACTGTTATTTGAAAATTTGACCTTTTTATTTAATAGTTGTCTAATTTTTATATTATTCATTTGAGAATATTTTTTATATTTAAAAAAATTCATTAAATAAACTTTATTTTTTCTTCAAAAACACATCTTAATCACTTAAATTTTATATTATTTTTTATTCATCATAAATAAACGAGGGAAAGGAATATCACTCAGTTTTGAATCTTTTTTTCCTTTCCAGAGCATCTCATCTGAAGAAACTATTAGTATATTTTATATGAAATGAAACAAATGATAAAAAAATAAAAGAAGAAGTTTTGTTGTTTAAAGAACATGTGAAGTGTTAAAAAAATTTACTATGCACTAGACTCATTAATCTAGTCTATAAACCTGACTAATCACATTCTGTCTTGTAAATAAACATTATTTATATATTTTTTAAAATTTAAATGTTTTAAATCTAGTTTATAAACTTTGACTAATCACATTCAGTCTTGTAAATAAATATTATTTATATATTTTTTAAAATTTAAATATTTTATTTAAATAGTATTATATTATTAGTCTAAATCAATGTAACGTGAATAGACATGGACCATGATAAAATTTATCGTGAAGTGACATGATGAAAGCATTCGCATGGAACGGTTTACCCCCAAATTATTTTTAAGAAACCCCCAAATTCGAAACAAAGACTTCGAAATTCGCGGGAATTCTTCGCAATGATATAACCACCAACTCCAACCCGAACAAGCTGCTAACTATGAGGTCATCAAAAAACTTCCCAATAATTTTCCTTGGAATCTCTTTCTTTCATTCTTTTGTCCTACTAACTCTAGAATCATCATCCTACCATATCAATTTGATTTTATCACATCAAAATTACCAAAATTTTGTGCCATTTGACTAGAGTTTTATAGAAATTCTTTTTCATTGGACCTCGCTCTCTGGATGATGGTTTGAGGAATATTTAAAAAAAATATATAGATTTATGTTTGCTGAATTTCTATTGGGTTCATGATACTCCGGTGGAAATCAGCACTATCTGAGATCTGTTTGTTGGCCATTCTTCTCTGACCTGAGGAGATTCTCTAATCTGCTTGGTTTTTGAAGAACCGATTTCAGAAATTTGTCACCATTTCCATATTCTTTTGACTATCATTCCTTGGTGAGTAAATTCAATTATTGTTATTTATCTTTTTTTTTTATTTGTAAATTTCAGATCCCAGTTATATAATTTGATTTTTTGCAATACCCATTTTTCAGATCTCTGCATTATAATCTGTAAATGGAGCAATTCAAGCAGATTGGAGAAGTAGTGGGTGGTATGAAGGCTCTAATGGTGTTCCGAGACGATATACAAATCAACCAGCGGCAATGCAATTTGTTGCTTGATATGTTTAGTTTGGCTTATGAATCAATTGGAGTGGAGATGAGACAGAACCTGAGATTTGAAGAGAAGCACACAAAATGGAAAATTCTTGAACAGCCATTAAGAGAACTCCACAGAGTATTCAAAGAAGGAGAGTTATACATCAGGCATTGCTTGGAAACCAAGGAATTCTGGACTAAAGCCATTACCCTCTATCAGAACACAGATTGTGTTGAATTTCACATCCATAACCTCCTCAGCATGCATTCCAATTGTCATCGAAGCAATTGAGACTGCTGGAGAAATATCTGGGTGGGACCATATTGAGATGCAAAAGAAAAGAGTTATATACTCAATGAAGTACAGAATTGATTGTAAAGATCCTAAACTCTTCCAGTGGAAATTTGGGAAGCAATACTTGGTTTCTCAGGATTTTTGCAACCGGTTAGATGCAGTTTGGGAAGAAGATAGATGGGTCCTCCTCAATAAAGTCCTGGAGAAGAGAAATTCAGGTCAGGTGACTTTGACAAAACATGAGCAGAGACTCACTGATCTTCTCTTGAAGAACTTAGAAGGGTCAGAGCCCTCCAATGGTAAACTGTTACCCATTTCCATCTTAGTGGGTTCCAAGGATTACCAGGTGAAGAGGCGGTTGGGAAGCGGGAGACAGTACAAGGAGATACAATGGCTGGGTGAGAGCTTTGCTCTAAGACACTTCTTTGGGGACATTGAACCATGGCTTCCTGAGATTTCTAAAGACTTATCTCTCTCTCATCCAAATATAATGCACATTTATTGTGGGTTCACTGATGAGGAAAAGAAAGAGTGTTTTCTTGTAATGGAACTCATGAATCGAGATCTATCCACTTACATCAAAGAGATTTGTGGCCCAAGGAAGCGAATTCCATTCTCTCTTCATGATGCTGTCGATCTTATGCTTCAGATTGCAAGAGGCATGGAATATCTCCACTCAAAGAAAATCTACCATGGAGATTTAAACCCTTCTAATGTCCTTGTAAAAACAAGACACATCTCCACAGAAGGTTACTTGCATGCCAAAGTTTCAGGATTTGGCTTATCATCCTATATCAATCTCACCCAAAAAAGCCCTTCACATCAAAATGGGACCCTCCCATTCATTTGGTATGCTCCAGAAGTTTTAACAGAGCAAGAACAGTCTGGAAGTATTGGAAACTCCAAATATACAGAAAAGTCTGATGTATACAGCTTTGGGATGATTTGCTTTGAGCTTTTGACTGGGAAAGTCCCTTTTGAAGACAGCCATCTTCAAGGAGACAAAATGAGCAGAAACATTAGGGCAGGAGAGAGGCCACTATTCCCATTCCATTTACCTAAATACTTAACGAATTTGACGAAAAAATGTTGGCATATTGATCCAAATCAACGACCAAGTTTCTCAACCATCTGCAGGATTCTCCGCTATACAAAACGGTTCATAGTGATGAACCCTGATCACAGCCAGCCCGATCCACCAGTGCCTCTTTTTGATTACTGTGACATTGAAGCAATGCTTTTAAAGAACTTCCCATCATGGGGGAGTTCAGATCCATTGCCTATATATCAAATCCCATTTCAGATGTTTGCTTATAGAGTAGTGGAGAAAGAGAAAACAAATGGAAGTCAGAAAGATAATTCTGAATCAGGGAGTGATGGAGCTTCAGCTCATGGGGATGAGAATGCGACTTCGGATGATTCATTCCCATCGGTAACTGATAAGAAATCTTCAGTTTCTCCTGAAACTCTGCTCAAAACATCATTGAAGAAATCTCCAGATGTGAAAGCCAACAAACAGCCAGGTTATCTCTAACTTCATTATCTAATGGCCTGATATTTCTCTCTGAAAATGATTATACATACTCATTACTTTTCATCAGGGATCAACATCTAAAGATGCGTTTGGATTGAAAGAGGAAGGATTACACTACCCTCTCCTCTCTTCTCCTTCCCACTTATCCAAATGAAATTAAAGCAACTAGAACTTTGTAAAATTTAGAAGATGTTCAAAACACTTTGTTTCTAATAAAGAAATTAAGCTGACAATACAAATTTTGACACAGAGTTGATGCTTTCTCATCTCTTTTATAAGAAAAATGGAAACCAGTGACAAAAGGAGACAAATGCATTTGGATATTCAGACCTAATATAGTACTTAGTATAAGTGTTTGATCATGCCTTAACGTTGCACTTATCAATATATAAAAATTATTTCCAAAAGAACAAAATAGATTTCTAGTGACTGCAGGATACTATGTGAACCTCAAATGTGTGTTTCAGATCAGCTTCATGGAAGAACAATTTCTAATAGGAGGCCTCTTCATGATTCTGATGGCATTTCATAAATTTCCCAAAGAAAAATGGGAAAATGATCATAATTGCACATGTACTTTCCATAAAACATCATGTAACCATTAAAAGTTTTTTCTTATCTGCTGGAGTTTATGAAATGTACAATATGAAATAAAACATCAGGATCTTGTTGAAAATAAAATTAGGCACAATTCATAGATTTTGATCTTGAGAACAGAGAGTAACAATGAAGTATGAATTCACAGAAGATGCATTACAACTAAACATATTCTTGTATTTTGTATTAGAAATTCATATTCAGAAAATAATTAAAATCCCAATTAATATTCTCTGATACTAATCAACCTTTTTATGTCAGCATCTTTCTTCATGAAACTCCACATATAACAGGTAGCTGAAAACAGCGTAAAGACGAGAGTCGTGAGACACAGTTTGTAGTCTAGAGAGTGTGTTTTATCATGAAAATCATTGAAGACCTAAGCATGATTAGTTTTGCTAATGGACCTAGTTTTTTAAATGCATTACCATTTAACATATCAGTGATACAAACATTTATTAAACAACAATGCTGTCTGTTTTTCTTTCTTTCTTTCTTTTCCTGTGTCCTTTTTAATGGAAAATAAAAGGGAAAAATGTGGAGAAACAACATGTTCGTCCTTATAATAAACTTTTACTCTCAAACAACTGGTGAAAGGGACACAACAAAAGGTTCAGATGCATAATTCTTATGTGCACTAACATTAATATGTTTGCGGTTTTGATTTCGCCAGGGACTCCAAAAGGACGGTCAGTAAGACCTCCGCAAATGACTCCCCGCGGACGCAGTATGAGGATGAATTCTGAAAGCCAGCTAATGGTGATGAGTCCAAGACCACGGAGAACATCCGGTCATGTTTCAGATTCTGAGCTCTCCTAAGCCTCATGAATATACTAAATCATACAGAAAATATGTGGTTTTTACCAGACCAGATGTTCATTCTCCTCTTCTTCTTTTTATTTCCTTTTCTTTTCTTCACGGCATTCATCTATATTGTAGTTTCTGATTTAGGGTAGGGACAGTTCAGCTTACATCGACAGGCTATTTGCTGGAATCATAGTGAAGATTTTTGTGCTAAACAACCATAGTTTACAATATATGAATGAGTTGAAGGATTTTGGTTTTGCAAGATCTCTTATCATCTAATCTTTTTTTTTTTTTTCGTGTGTCTCTTTTTTGATAGCCTTTTCTTGTGTTTCTTTGATAACACTATAACATTGAATGATAAATGCATGCATAATACACTGTTTTAAGCCATTTAGATCTCCTATATTTATGCATACACTAATTTAGGGATGATGGTATATACAACAGATTTCATTTCCTTAAGCATGCCTCCTAACTTCAACTCTATTCAACTTTTCGTTTTCCATACCAAATGAAACATGTAAAAAAATATATTCAACTCAACAAAGTCTTATTCCAATTGTTTAGAGTATACTACATGAATCTGTCTCGTCATCAGTAATTAATTTTAGGATTTATGTTCATAAGAGAATTGACAAGATAAAATTTACATATATAATTTTTTTTATTAACTATGTTTTCTTTTTATTGTCTTTACCCAATATTCTTTTACATCTTTAAAAAAAATTGGGTAAATTATAGTAACTTCTTTTAAAGTTTTTAACAATTGTTATTTTTAAAATTATATTATTCTTTCCAATGTTAACTTGTTTGTCATTGAAGCTCATGTAACTACTGATTTGCTCTCACAATTTTATTTATTTTTGGCTAACGGAAAGTGTATTATATAATCAATCATTATTTTACAATTGAATAATAATACTCTTTTAGTAAAAAAAAATTATATTTTATTCTTTCAATTATTGCAAATGGAAAAATTGGTATTTAAAAATTTCAAAGTCTTGATAATAAACAAAATCCATCAAAATCAATGATGATAAGTAACTACAGAGGAAAATCTATTAAGGACAATCATACGAGAGGAGAGAGCATTATCATTTCAGAAAAAAGAAGAACGTCATCTACAATTGTTAAAAAAACCTCGTGAATGATCAGCGTAAATTATCCTACGAATTTGAGCGATACTATACAAATTGAATCAATGTACAAACTCTCTCAGACAAACTGATGCACCCCACTAGACTTCCATTGCTATAAGAAAAAGACCAAAAATGAGTTTTGTTATCTTGAACTTATACGAGACAAAATGTTTTAACCATTGCATAACCTAAAACTTAAAATAAAATAACCGACATAAATGAAATTCAATCCAAACAATTCAATGAATGTAAACTCGAAGTTAAACAAGTACCACATCATCTTGAATGAAAGTTTTGTATTATAAATATGTTTGATGGGTGACAAAAGGGGCCCATGAGTGAAAAGTCAAAATTCGTTTTGACATAAACATTGCAATATGTAGGAGACATTTTTTGAGGTAGTAAAAACTTGTAATACGTTTTCAAATTGAACTCTTGGAAGATCAGATTCATTGGCCAATCACAATCAACAACCAGTCATCCATTAGTAACAAAACAAACAACAGAGCTAACTCATCAGTCAACCCGAATTTACCAACCATCCACGTGCCTTGTTTACAGCTCTAATCCACTTCTCTGCCATATACCATTAACCCACCACCACTCAGATTCTCTTGATCATCACACCTTAGCGTTTTTGAAGGACAACAGTTCAACCCCTTCATTGGTTCTTGTTTTTTTCTCTATAATTCTTTTGAGTTTCCACTTTCAGGAATTGACCCTGTTTAGATCAGAGAGAAGAATAAATTCAAGAAACCACTGGAAAAGAACTCCCAGAAAAATATTGATCCTTTTAACAATTGAAATGCTCAGTATTTCTTCTGCAAATATATACAGTTTCTTCTTCTTGTCTTGCTTAGGTTAATCAGCCCTCTCCGTTTAGTTCTGCTCGCCAAAAGGTAAAAAAATTATTATTTTTATTGTCCTCCGATCATCATTTTCATTATGACAGAGAAAATTTAGATACAAAATTTTCTTTTCCTCCACCTTCTGATGAACCGATTACATATTTTCATTTAAAAAATTGGTTTCTTATTATGTTACTTCATCAGTTTATCATGGATATAAGGTCACGCAGGCATGTATGTATATGGTGTATTGAACTTTCAGTTTGCTTCTGCCAATATATCACACACACACACACACACACACACACGCACACACACATATATATATATATATGGCAGCATGTAAAACACAAACAGAGATTGACTAAAAATAGGGCATATATTATATATGTGCCACAGGATCGAAGTCCATTTCATTAAAATTTTAATTTTCTATCTGTTTTTCTCTGTAGATATAGTTTGCAAGGAAAAAGAATGGCAGAAACTAGTAGAGAAACAAACCACGATAATAAGCTGGTTGACAAAGAAGAGGAAGATGAAGATAAAGAAAAGGGAGTAAATAGTGACACCGACTCATCTTTGGAAGCAAACACATCTTTTCTTGCTGAGCTGAATCTTATTCTGATCCTTTCATTTTTCTCTTTATCTGCCGAAGAATGTTTAAGTTTTGAGGAGATAGAGAAGAAGGAAAGTGTCAAAGAGCTTGAAGCAAACTCCAGCATGTCAAGGTTACAAACGGTTGATCGACGACCAAAAATGCCAAGGTTGAAAGCCAGGATGAAATATCTCAGGTAAGTCTCTATCTCCCTATCTTCTTTTACTTCATAGATCATATGAAATATTTTCTTTGATTAAATTGATAAATTTAATAGTTAATTTCATCTTCTTCCTTTTTAAAAATAAAAATAAAAATTTAGCCAATTCATCAAACTATTGTTACTATAAAATCTGAAGAGAATTAGATAAACACGACCTAAACAAATTATGGACCTTCTACTCAATAACTGTGTCATATGATTATGTTTCATTTGCCATTTGAATAGGGAATTGCTATTAGTAGTCCAAAAAGTGATTAAGAAATTCCCCTTTTAATCATTTCATCAGTCATCCAGTTTTACAATAAGAATTAATTAATACTACTTATTATAAATAGGGACGGCAATTTAATCCGCCAATCCCGCCTCTAATGAGACGGATTTCAGAGAAGCTATTTCCTTCCCAGTTAGGGTTTGGGATGGGTTTAGAGAGAAGACACCCCGTTCTGTCCTGATTATGTAAAATAGTAAAAGAATTTTGTGTTACGTAATCAATGTTTATAATGATATTTTTTAATCACTCATTAAAAGTTTATACAAACTTGATAGAGTTATATGTTTAAAAAAAAATGTCATTTTAATTTTCTTTTAACATGTATATTTTTTATTTTAACACATGTATTATTTTGTTTAAAATGTGTTAATTACATTTAATTTAATAAAATAAATAAATAAAAGTTTAAAATTAAATGAGTACCTCAATGGAGACCCAGTCTATGCTTATCACGGAATTTAAACAAATTTGGAAGGAACAGTTTTTTCACGGGACGGAGATGGGGAAAGGGTCCCGCCCCATTGCTATCCCTAACCATAAACCTCATAAAACTATTGTGATTTTCAAATTAAGGAATTAATAAAGTAATTGTTTTATTTGTTTTTGGTTCAGGCACTACAGACGAATAATGTGAATGAGGAGGATGTCACTTGCAACTCCCAATGTTAAAGCAGCTATCCCTAATATGTCATTAAAATCTTGTGATCTCTTTACAGGAAAGGAAAAACAACGAAGTATAAAGCAATCCCACTGCCCATTGTAAATTTGTTATAACCAGCTTATCACCTTTGAGATATTATAAAAGGAAAGCTAGCAAAAAAGGGTCAATGTAGAACCGCCATGTAGCATTCTTGATGAAAAGGAATGTATTAGGATATTACTTTATAGAATTTTATAAAAATTTTAGACTGAAATGCTGAGGACACTATAGAAATGAGACATGACAATAGCTTTTGTTTTTCTTTCTTTTTTTGAATGATAGAAATATAGAAAAATATACCAAAACATGTCATCCCACATGAATTTCTATATGGAAAATCAAGTTTAATGGCTTATTGCATTCTAAAACATAAGAAGGGAAAGCACTTATTGTTTGAATTATTCTCAGTTGGAATTTTTTTTAAATAATGCTGCGTGCAGTTTAGTCAAAAACATTTATTCAGCACACTGCCATCTACTCTTTGACTATAACCAGAAGAAAATAACACCATTAGTTTTCCAGAGTCAAATTTGTAATCATGTTCCATCTATAAGCAGTTTGCCCATCAACCTACTAACCAGTTAACCGACTTGATCCACATGAGTGTTAATATAGTCATTAAATGAAAAAAGTGAGAATAAATTTGCATCATGTTATCTTCAAAACTATTGTGTGCTTTTGAAAATTTATTTTTTCATTCACCTTCAATTAAATAAAAGAAAGAATCTTTTATCCAACAACCAGTTAATTAAATTTAATTTTACTTTATCGAATTCTAAATTCTCATTGAGATAGGACAAGACCCCGAGTTTACCTCGTCTCTCTTCTCCATTGCCTACAAAAATGGAGCACTAGTTTCTGATTCTTATCTCAACTCCTAAGATGTCCTTCACCTGCTTGTACGTCGCAAAAGCAATGGCTATGGATGGGACAACCGGAACAAGATAACGGTAGCATTAACAATGTCATTAGAGTATGATTTTATTTGCAAGGATATAACTCATATATTCCATTTAAGAATAAAACATCAGCAGCTCAAATTCTAGATCCACTTATCTACCAAATGAATAAAGTTTTCTAAAGCAGATTTCCAAATGATTTGTCCAAAGAAATGAATATTACCCTTACCTTCTCAGCACACCCCAGAGAAAGCAAAATACAGGTACTGATTAGTAAAATTAATTAAATACCATTTTTTTACAGTGAAAATATAACTTAGTTTGTGTCAGTCATGTACTAATGGCGTTAGAGCTGATTGACCTAGCACATGTTTCATGTAAATGCACATACAGGATTAACAACCCTAGGCATATAGCCAGTGTAACAATGACCAATCTACAACCTATAAGATTCCCTTCTCTCCGACCTTTTAAAACTGTTCTCTTCTATGCCCCTCTCATCTATGAACAGTTGGTCACAAATTCTGGACTCTGCAAATAGAAGACTACATACTAGGCAAAGGTGCACGATTCAAAACCCAATTCAGAGATGCATCTTATGCAGGATGATGCTTTAGGCCAAAACAAGCATATTTGGATTGTTCGGGGACAAAATATGATGGAAACTCCACCCATCTCTCCCCATTTGCCTCACCATCTTTCCTTCCTTCTCTTCCTCCTTACCAAATGAAGCACTAACGATGTTTAAAACACTTTGGACCACAGTCCCATGCCAATCAGCATGATAGGAAAGGATAAACAATAATTAAACAGCAGATCAGGGGCAAAATGTGAGACTGACCTTCACTGCATTGGGGACCAAACACTTGTACAGTGCTCTAAAATCTAAAACCCTCGTGCCAAACAGTTTTTCTGAAAGCATCGATCATGCCTGTATATTAAAGAGGGGCCTTGATCCTCCCATCACCTGTGACTATGGAAGCAGCGTCTTTCAACCCTACCATTTGCATTCTTTGGCAAATGACATCGAGAGGGTAGGCAACAGTGGCCCCACATTGCAAGCCTTGTGGTCACACCCAACTCAAAATCTTCAATCAAGTCCAAAAGGTCTGGTTCTGATCAACCAATCCTTCAGAGATTCATACACAGCAAAGTTGAGACCCACATACTGGAACCTGCAAACATCAAATGAGAATGTAATGTCCGTGAGCATGACTGCAGAGAAACATATATTTTCCCTAGCATTACATTTCCAATCTGGTAACCCTTAAATGTGATATGTAAGCTAAGCTCTGCCAGATAATTACAAAGAGTCTTTCCCCAGAAACAGGCGGCAAACCTTTTATGCTTTCAAGAGGTGGTACAATGCATAGTTCCTGAAGAGAGAGGGGGGGGGGGGGGGGGGAGAATCCAAATTCAAAGCATAGAAACAGGCTTGAATACAGATAGACAGCGAATTGGCGGTGGGCCCGAGGAATTGAGGTTCAAAAATTAAGAGACCTATAAGACTGGGATTTTGAGTTTGCAACCAAAATATAAATAACCATCCAAAAAAACAGAGGTTCAAGAGCAGAACAACCCTGAAACACTACATGCTCTTAACTCTGGCACATAGTCAGTCGTGTAAGGCCAGACTTGCAGCAAGATAGGCTGTTTTGAGTCCTCGTGTCAAATAGTATAAAGAAAGGAAGGTATCATAAAGATATACCAATAAAAAAAAAGGCGATGAATGGTTTGAATAATTTTGGCTGGCTAAACATTGAAAATGATTTAGCCTGATAAAATATGATTACATTTGAAGCTTGAGATTGCCAATAAAGCCAACAAAATTTAGATGAATGTCACTGACTATATGATTGAGAAAAATGCGGATATTGCCTTTGCCTTTCTATATTTCCTCATAAATGATTAGAAGTTGAGAAATTCCATAACACAATGCAAGGCATCATGGCTGTAATTATCAGTAACAGGAAAACTATAATAAGCATAGGACTTATGACTCCGATGACAGAAGGAAGCCAGCCCTTGTACAGGGCCTGTGGGCCTTCCTCCCGGAGCACTGTTGATAAAGCATGGGGACATTCGAAAGTACTCATCAAGTCTATTATCATAGAATTCATTTCTGCACCACCTGCCACCACCTCCTCCTCCACCTAACCACTCACTCTCTGCCACCCATCCACCCACCACCCTTACCTTTCACCACCACCAGCTTCCACCTACAACTCATCTCACCTCCTGATGGGGAACAAGAAGGACCACCCATGGGTTATTTATTTTTGATCCAAGAGGATTTTATTTAGTAGTCTATTTTATTTTGGGTCTTTTTGGTAATTTCTCTTTCCCAAGGGTTGTCTATAAAATGGTTGATTGTAATTGAATACTCAGTTTTTTGATAAATGAAGAATTTTCTCTCGTATTGGTGCGGATTCCAATATTGTTCCTTCCCCTAGGTGTGGATGCTGAGGGTTCTTTTTGCCTTAGGTGCGGATTTGTAAGGTTGTCCTGCATCACCTCTGCTGCCTTACCACACCATAACGGCTAAGCCTCTATGTTGTAACCCCTTCTGCCACTGTCACTCTGTCCATTTCAAATCCCCTCTTACCACCATTGAAAACCCCTTGCAACTCTCTCACTCTAAACATCCTTATTTCTTCACTCGTAACCACCACCCAACAACATACCCCTATTTCCACCATGCATACCACCGTATGGAACCTCAGCCTCATACCTCTGTTTCTCAACCTCCCTCTCCTTCTAATGAACATGCATAAGACTCTATTGAATGCTTATCTGTCGTGCCAGAAACACAGCCCACTAAGGAAAATCTGACAGAATACAAGACTGTTCACCACATTAAAAGGTTTACATGTTTAATTTTATTTTTCAAAATTTGAAGGGGGGCTATAGCCCCCAAAGCCAATATGTAGTTCCACCTTTGATTTTCTTTACAGAGACTAGAGAGAGAGAAATGAGGGGCAGGAGTGGGGGGATAAGCAAGAGAGATGGGGGAATTACTAGAGGGATCATAGAAAAGAAAAAGGGGGGGGAGTATATGGGACAAAGCGTGTATTTGGAGAAAGATTCTCTTACATGTTATTCATCAAAGATTCGCAGTAAATGGACAGAGAAAAAGATAACTTTATGGAAACTAGTTAAACATTTCCATCCAAGGCTACAAAATCCAAGACCACAACCAATATACATCAGCGATTTTCAAATTTATCAACTAAATGCCAAATAAAGATCAAAACCTATGTTTTCAGCAACAACAATAAGTGATGAAATTTAACTTACATATTATAGATAAATAAGTAATATGCAGGACAAACAACTAAAATAAAAATCATAGACCTCCCACAATAACACTAAAAAAGGGAACAAATTTAAAAAATAACACATGTAAATTGGCGGAACCCCTCCCAAAATTTTGAAAATTATATTTTTTACTACTATTTTCTGTATATATATATATATATATATATATATTTTAAATTAGTAACTGCTCCCCCCCCCCCTCCCCCAGCCAAAATAAAAATCATATTTCCACAATAACCTCCCTTAAATTATAATAATTCTTGCATTTTTGCCCGCCCTAAGTCAATAGTCTGGATCCGCCACTGCATATGTACTTCATGATATTGAACAATAATCAAGACCGTCAGTAACATTCTGATTATTTCAACAGGAATCAAATGTTATTCCTAGAGAGACATTTTACCCCCAGGAAAGTACTTCGAAGACAGATGATAATATTTCTCCAAGCATTACAATTTAATTTCAAAAAACACAGTAAAGCCTCATGATTTATTCAGTTGCCAAAATTCAAAGAACAATAACAGGAAGGCAACAAATCTGAACATTTTCAGTTGTTGTATTTCACAATATCTATACGTGAGTGTGTACTCAATTCAATACACTTCGCAAGAGTGTGCGTGTGCACTCAACTCCATTCAAGTCAACTTCATACATTATTTGGACAAATTAATTTAAGTTACCATTTCCATGAAGCCAATTAAAAAAAAAAAAATAGGAAATTTAAAACGACCTCCCCTTTTCTAGCCCTAAATTCTTTCGTCCATCAAGCAGAGTACTAAAGAATTCATTTCAACCTGGAAGAAAATTTTAAAGATGAATAAAACTCACACGCCCCCGGCTACTCCCCAAGCGACCAAAGTCTTGCACATGCTGAGGATTGCATGACTCGGGGCCTTAACTCCTTCTCTCGTCAGTTTCGCCTCCTCAGCTAGATTGACCATCGTTGATACCGCAGATTCGCTCGTCTTAACGTCCTCTGAAGCCATTAAAAGAACCATGGGAAGTTCAATCAATTCCTCGCCGGAATATTTTTGAAGATCGAGGTGATCGTACTTTCCGGCGAACAATCAATGTTCCAACGATTCTCGGACAGAGAAAGTCTGCATTTTCTCTGTCCCTGTACTCGCAACGGTGGTGGCTATGGTGTGTGTATATGTGTGTGATGTGTATATATATAAATATAAATTAGCGCCCGTGCAATGATTCTCTCCGCTCACTCTCTTTTGACAGATAATTGTGAATTTGTGCATGGAAAAAAGTAAAACGGGACATTAGTTTTAGAACTCAGCCCTGGATGCGCTTGGGCTAGAGAGTGAAGCCCATGAAATCTTAAAATAGGCGGACTGATAAGACAGACTCTAGCCATCACAACATCAATCACAAGCCCACAGTCATCCTTATCGATGGTGCACTTGGACAAAAAGTGAGGCCCAAGTCAATTATTAAGTAGGAAGACTGGCCTGTAGCCATGTGATGCCCAGGCCGCTGGTCCTCCATATGGATGGTCTACTCTAAATCATTTGTAGAAGTAATGCTACACATAAAAGTTCTATGGATAATGCTGTGACTCATTTGACATCTATCACTTTTAAAAAAAAATCCTCAATGGTTTTGAATCTCAAAATTACCAGTATAAAATTTGAAAAAATTAGTAGAAATATTAAGTTTTTAGTAATAAAAAAGAGACATGAGTTTTATTGAGTGTTCTAAATAAGTCATGTCGAACAGTGAATTATTCAAATTCGATTTGCTAAAATAGGATAAGTTTTAAATTATGTTTAAGTTTGGCTTGTTAATTTTTTTATCCGATCTCAAATACGTCTCTAATTGAGCCGATTACTAGTCGGGGTTAAGTATATCCGATCTCAAATGCGTCTTTAATTGAGCCGATTACTAGTCGAGGTTAAGTAACTTGATTTTGTTATATAGAATTGTACCTACTTTTAGCATAACAAACAAAATTTGAACCGAATTCAATAAATTAATGAGTCTCAAAATATGTTCAAACTTGGCTTGTTATCTCGAGAGCTTGTCTTTAACGAATCTCTAATCGAATCGATTACAAGTTGAAATCGAATAGCTTGACTTATTTTACAGACCAAGTTTTATTATAATTTAAATTAGATAATATATATATATATATATATATGTATTAAGAAAAATGTTTATCATGTTTACAATTATGTATGCATGTCCTATTTGTATAATAAAAAATTATATACTTGTATGACAATTTATTTGTTAATAAAAACTATAATAAATGTTATAATTAATATTAATTTTAAAATCTTCAAAATTTATTGATGATTAGAAGGTTGACAATAGCCTTCAAAGTTTTATGCACGTTTTGTCTATTTGCCTGCAACATGTGATAAAAATAGAGAGCTTATAATTGAATTGAAAGGGCCCATAAAAAGTGAAGTAACAAACACATGAATCTCTGCCAATAACCTAAATTCAAAGCGAATATTGATTTTGGACAACAATTTTTTAAGATGCTCAAGAACATCATAGTGTGGCCCATAAAAACAGGACTAGGACTTTCCGACAACAAAATCTCACATAATTCATATATTAATTTTGAGTGGCCTCTGAAAGTGATGCATAATGGCCACGGCCCAGCAACTTGAATCGGCTCGGGCCCACAACTCAACATTTAATATTACAGTTGGGTTGGGCCAAATTTTCAAATTCATCCTGCCCATACCAGTATTTTAATAATATTATATTATTTTTATGAAGAAAAATTGACCCAACCACGTGCGCTTGACTATGTCATAAAGAGTAAAAATTTGAAAAATGACAGAGTCAGTTGCGGACGACGGAAATTCATAATTTGATTAGCTACGCATAATGCGCATAATTTGATTAGTACGCATAATGCACGCGCATGATATTGGAACGTGAATTATATATGTCAATCAAATTACGAGTTTTCGTCCTCCACGACTGATCTTAGCATTCATCTTAAGATTTTAATGCCCATCTTTTTTGTGCTCGTACATTCGCATGAGATGGGACTTGCTAGTGGAAACCCATCATCATGGGTCTCACACCATGTGAGTACAACATTGACATAAATACATGGTCCACGAATCACTGCTCGTCATAAATTTTATGTCTATTCCTACTCAAAATAGGAACATTTTTTTAATTTAAGAGGTTGTCTGGGAATTTCTTAAACTGAATCAGATCAGAACTATTCTTATTAAGTTATTTTTTTTCCAAAAAATTCAACTCTTACCCAGTGTGACTTTATATAGGTTTGAGTATTTTTTAGGAATAAATGTGAACTAATGTACTACTAAAAAATTCTTATCAAATAATAAAAAATTTAAAATCAATTATTTGTATTTTACATAACCAATTTTGATCCTTTCCAAACAGGTCCTAAGTCTAAACATGGGACTTGAGGTAGCAACTTTTGAAGCATTTTAAAAAGAAATGAAAAAAAAAAAAGGCACAGCCATCAACAATTTTTTTGTTTTACAACTTCCTGGCCCCAGTAGGCCCAAGCCCAAGAGACCCAATCACGTGAATGGCTTCATTGTCATTACAAGAACCCATCATGTCAATAAAAAATTTGACAAAAATATCATCTTGTTCGTTCATGCTCTATTTTCTTGAAGACTCACGAGTTCGAGTTTTATTTTTTTATTAAGAGAAGATGAATATTATTTTTACTTAATTATAATGTCCGGTTACTTTTCGGTGTCCATATTTGTAGGGTTATAAATGAGTCGAGTCGACCGGAGCTGTGAGTTATGCAAACTCAGCTCGCTAAAATAAATGAATTTCAAATTGTATTCAAATTTGGTTTGTTAATTTTTCTAATCGATTTCGAATGAACTTCTAATTGAGTTGATCGTGAGTTGAACTCGAATAACTTGATTTTTTATATAGTATTAGATTATTTTTGGCTTAATAAGATGAGTTAAAGTCGAGGTCAATAAATTCACAAAGCTTCAAAATATATTTAAGTTTGATTTATTTATCTTACAAGCCGAACTCATATAAATATCTAACTAAATCTATCACTGAGTCGAGCTATTTATTTTACAACCTTACATATTTAAGAATCTCTTATTTTAGATTTATGTAGAATTAATTATATTGATCGATTTTCAATTTTTTTGTTTAAAAAAAATTGGTAAATCAAAACAAGTATACCAAAAATGAGTCAATATAAATAGTTTTGAGTAATTGTTCAATGCATCGTCTAACTTTCTTTAGTCATCTGATAAACGTGATTGAGATTTCAACCCAAAAAAAAGAAAACCAGTCAACAAAATATTCCAATAAAGAATGCCCTTACATTGGGGGGTGACTTCTGATGATTGCTACAATGGACCTTTTACATCGTACTAGGAATCTACTTTAAGGAAAAAAGGGCAACCCGTGTATGATTTGGAAAGGGTGCAATTTCAAAATGAAACTCTTCTAAATGATGCAAGAATCTTGTGGAAACTTGTCATCAATTTGGGCCAAAGCCATCACTTCACAATTTGGTCAATGTAGAATTGTCAAATTATACACGATCAATCAATAAATGCTACATCTAGAAGGGGTTGTTTGGGAGATGGCAGATGGAGTCACTATAATTTTATCACATTTTCGTGTCGTCAGTTTCACACTTAAATTCTTTTAAAATAAATACAGATAATTACTTTTTGACTTAACATCATAATTATAGTCAATTCTCTAGAACACTAGTATTGAAGGTGCAATGAATTTATTAGATAGAAATACTAATATTAAAGTTATATAATTTTTAATTATTCAAATTTTTTTATTAATTATTAATTTAAAATAATAAAAAAATAAAAAAATTTATATTCAAACCTCATCACTCTAATTAGAAGGACTTAAGGGGGGGCAATTGCCCACCTTCAACTTTTTTATTTGAAATTTTTTCATATTTCTCGTAAAAAAACTTTCAAATATACCCTTTTAGTTTATATTTTTGCCCTTTCTAAGTTTCAAATATTTTAGACTTCATCCTATATTAATTTCAATTTGATCATTTCAATGGTCTTTTATGGAATTTTTAAGAATATTTTTTTTGGGTATAATCTAAAGTTGTTTATGGTATTTTTTTTAATTAAACTTCTTATTTAATTTATAAGTTTCTTTATATTAATGAATTTAGTTACTTATTAAATAATTTATTAATTCATATTAAATTTTTTATAGTTTTTTAATTTTTAAATTTATGATGAAATATTTAGTAAAAAAATTCGTCCACCCTAAAATAAATTTTTGGCTACATCTCTTACTCTCATAATTTGAATTGATTTAATACATAAAGTATATGTAAAAAATGTGTTATATGATATAATATTAAAGTTATACCATCTTAAATCGTTTTATTACTTTTAGACAGTGGTTTAACAAAATCTAATTGACCGAATAGTCAACACCACTTTCATGCTTTTTAACAAATGCCTTTGATCGAAAATGGCTGTCAACATCATAACAATGATGCTTAAATTGTCTAAAGTCTTCATTTTGGACTTTTCTTATAATAAAAAGCATCATAAAACAATTAAGTTAGGCTTTGATTTTGAATATGAATTTAAAAATATTTGAACGAATTGAAAATATTATTTTATTATTCATAAAATAAGCTTAATTCGATATATAATATGCTTAATATAGAAATATATTAAAAGAGATATAAATTATCTAAATGTACATTGAAAGCTATTTTAGTATAAACAGTAATATTTTCAATAATGTTAAAAGAAAAGTTAACAATTAGATTTTTTGTATTAAAAGTTTTTTTTTTGAACTTTTTAGATAAAAAAAAATGTATTAAGGATTTTTTAGATTGAAAATTTTATTTCGGAGAATTTTTAGTATTTTTCCTTTTTTTTTTTTTATAATTCATGTTAAATTTTGACTCTTTTAAAATTAGTTAATCTTAAAATTTTGACTCAGTTCAATCATTACTTATTATTTTTCACATTTTTTATCAAAAATTTTAGTTTACTACAATATTTACTCATCATTTCTCTCATTTTCACCTTAAAATTTTACTGAAATCCAAAATTTGCATAAAAAATTTCTTCAAATTTTTTTTTTTTACCCCTTTCTAATAATTTTCTGGTTCCACCCTTGATTATGTCTCAATTTAATTTTAAATTAAAAATTACAGAAGAATAGATTAACATATTATTAACTTATAAACTATATAAAACTAAATTATATGCCCAAAAAAGAAACAATATAAAACTAGTAACTCTATCAACTAAACAGATAGACATACACGACATATAACCCACAACCTTGTCGGTCATACGTATAGCAATGGCGCACAGTTTTTATTTATTTATTTAGAAAGGACTTGAAACAAATCAGACAGTACGTAAGACAATATCAATCGTGCCCCATTAAGAATTAAAAGACAAATCACTAACAAAACTCAGTATTAGCTTCTAACATGATCAAAGTGCACTTAGACATTATATAAAAAATTGATCTTCATGATGCATCCAGCCATACATACACTGTAATAAATATATATATATATAGAGAGAGAGAGAGAGAGAGAGAGAGAGAGAGAGAGAGAGAGATTGTCTTATTAGAAATAGTGTATCACGTGACACACGTTACAACTACTCCAAAATCGGAGTCATTTTTTATTTCAAAAAAGAAAAACTAATTTTCATAATGTTATAATTTTTATGCATAAAAAAAAAATTATATTCAAATAATGTATTTATTTTATATTTTAATATATTTTTATTTTTCTTCTTGTCCATTTATTTTTATTTTTTTTTCAACTAATTTTTTTAATAATTTAGACTCCTTTCTCTCTTCTGTCAAAACAATATATAATTGAATATCAACATAAGCTGGATCCATTTTGTATAACAGGATGAGTCTTGCTGTTGAAAGTCATGCATTCTCATAGATTTTTCATTTAGCTTCCTTATTACATTTACGATTGGAATTGTTCTTATTTAGCGTCCACATTAAATTTCTTTTAACACTCGATCCGAATTAATCTAACTATTCAAATAAAATTTTTCATGTAATTTAAATTTTAAAATAAAATTTTTTATATACTATCTCATTATTTAAAATTACTAAAATTCTTGGCTGAGTTTTTTTTTTTTTTCGGGTGACAAGTACTTTTGTGTTCATCTATGACTTTCTTTCCTAGAGGAACATCTATATCACTTGAGGTTTCAATAATTTTAATTTTACTTTTAAAATGATTTAACATTACATTCTAATATCCCATGGATTAGCTAATTTGATTATAATATTGTTATATATATATATATGTATGTAATTTGAAAAACCCTGATATTTACAAATGGAAATACAGAACATGGACAGAGTGCAAAGTAAAATTTTGAGATGCTTGTAATTGAAATGGTATTTATCCATTTTTAATGAGTTGTGGCACTGATCTCGCCATGTCAGAGTTGGACACAATGTTCAAATTCTGAGTCCGTCTCATTTCTTCACTGTCACTGCCTAATGATCTCTTGAATGAGTGCTGAGAGGGATAGCTGCACAGTGGCAGCATTTGGATAAGATCCTTCTGGGGCATCAGGGCATGGCAAGGGAGAAATTAGTGGGTAGTCCGGGGTACGTAGTTTAAGGGCGGAAAAAAGGTTCATCAGTCGCACGTGCGATTGTTACAGCAATGGGTTCGAATTAATATCTAATCACAATAATTTAAGTATGTGAGTAATATGGTACATATTTGAATTTGAGTTTAAGTAAAAATAAATTTAGTATGAGTTTGAGTCTATTGTTAGAGTTGAATTTTTTTTTTTTAAATTTTTGACTCAAAATTAAGTTTGAGTCTAACTTTGGTTTATTACTAGAGATGCCCTAAAATACTAATGCTATATATTTTAAAATTTTGAGATAATTACATTCACCCACTCTCTGAGTAATTGGATATTTATAGAGACTTCTTTTGTGTTCTATGAAATTACTTTAATCTCTCCTATGTTATTCTAATAATATACGGATCCAACTTTTATACAAAAACTCGTCATTAATCACAAGTAAAATACCATTATATATTACACTCGTCCTTTTTTATCTTTTTAGAGATCATAGGAGATGTCGATCTTTGTAATTATTAGATATCACATAGGAGATTAATATAATTATTCTCAAAAGTAAAATAATAAATCCACACTTTCTTGCTTTCCCGTCTCCTGATGCAATATTATAAATCATAAAGGGGAGATCTATGTAATTGTTAGATATCACAAGAAAGTTAGTGTAATTATTTTTAAATTTTTTATTATTATCAAATTTTACATGTCGAAACATTTAATATTAGATTATTAGTATATTATTAAATAATATTTCCAATACATTATGAGGATTTGATATCACATTATTTGAAATGTAAAAATTTAAGACACTTAATGTTATTATTTTTATTTTATCATCTATTTTATTTTTAAAAATGCTAAAAAAAATGAGATATATAGTATTATTTTTTTAATTGAAAATATTATTTGCACTCCCTTTTGACCAAGGAAGCGTTCACTTTTAAAGTAAAATTACTTAATTGTCCTTGAATATTCATTACATCCACTTTCAACTAAAGACATATGTGTAATTTCATTTTAAATGAAAAATTGGAGTGAGCTCCTTGCAAAAAGTAGTGTGCCAATAGGGACTTTCTTTTCATTTTATTCTCTCTCTCTCTCTCTTTTTTTTTTTGGAATATTTTTTTCTCATCTAGTTGTGTAAGGATTTTGTTTTTCTTTTTTCTAATGCTATGAATTCTCCATTTTCATTGTGGTGTTTTTACATATAATATATCATATATTTTTTTTAGTGAAATATAATATATATGAGCAAATTATTATTAAAAAAATATATAACATATAACATACTAAATACATCGAAAAGTATCTCGATACTCCAGTTATATTTAAAGGACCAAAGTCCTCGAACGCATTCTCCATAAGTAAAGCAAAATTTATTGGACAAGAAGAGAACCAAAGAAGTTAAGAGGTAAACAACCTTTGAAATATGAGGTAAGTGGTGTTGGAGAGAGGCCTTGTTTCTTGTAAAAAGCTTTACTAAAATAGTAAAATGACAAATCCATTTTGGAAGGGGGTTTTGGAACTAGCCAAACTAGGCCTACCATTTTCCTCGAGTGAAGGCAAAAACCATAGGAAGAGAATTTCTAGAGGGCCACATCATTGACTAAGGAATATTATTTGAATTTACCAAAGGCATCAAATGAATAACATAAAAAAAGAAGAAGAAGAAAAGGATAACCCATATGGATGATTCTTGGGCTCACATGGACCCATCAATCTTTAATCATTGTGACATTATACATACAATTGTTTTCATAAAATCTTTCACTTTTACATGCAAAGCGGTAATATTTATTATAATAAATATTTGAAATACTCTTTTTTTTTTAAAAATATTATATATAACATTTTTTAAACCCGGATATTTTTGCATTTTTTAGATTGATATGGTATATAGATAACAAATCGGGTGGCCCCCATCCCACTTTCAACTCATTTAAAAGAAATCGTTACGACACAAAGAATATACTCTAATTTTATCTGTTTGTGTTACTTGTTCTTATTTTACAAGTCAAATTTATATAGATAAATTGATTTAAATGTAATAACATTATTTGATCCAAAAATGAATATTGTAGAAAAAAATAAATATTTCATAATATCAGAGTTTAAAAAAATTCATAAATTAATATGTTTAATATATATATATATATATATATATATTGAAAAAAATAGTTGTTCTAAATAGATTGGGACAGAGGCACCTTTCTCTTACTCCGACTTGCACTAGCAGGGGTCTTAACCCTCTCCTCCCATCTTGATTTGACCCCATGTGATATCTTTTGTACTCCTGTTATAATGCTCTTAAGAAAAATGATTATCGGAATATGGCATTTCACTATCTTCAATTAGGAGTAGAGTGGATGAGAATAAAAGAGGAGTTAGAATATAACGTTTCACTATCTTTAATTATGAGTTAGAGTGCACGGGAATAAAAGAGGAGTTCGGACATGGACATTCTCTAAAAATTGTATATATTGCATATAAATTCCTATGTTTCTCAACTCCAACATACAACTGTTGGGTAAATTCAATATTTTAGACTTCATACAAACCTACAACCTATATGCATCAAAATCTACGTCCATGTTCATGATGACATCTCCTCCCACAATGATCTCTTTCATTTGAAAATAGAAGCATTATCAAATTTTATCCCATTTTTATTATCTTCCTCTCTGAAAGATTCTCTCTTTTTTACTTTCATATTTTCTCTTTCACATGATTTTTTGACACAAATAATATATATATATATATATATTATCAAATTTTATCCCATTTTTATTATCTTCCTCTCTGAAAGATTCTCTCTTTTTTACTCTCATATTTTCTCTTTCACATGATTTTTTGACACAAATAATATATATATATATATATATATATATATATAAAATTCATTGTAGGTTTATCAATCCCACTTTTCAATCTAGCTTACAATTATTTTTTTGTATTAGCATGAGTCCAACCATTTTAGTTGATATCTCAATGGATTCCAAATAATATTTTAGTTGTTAGAGTCAAACTCTTATATTTGATAATATAATAGTTTTTAATTTCATTTCACATCGATTTTTGTGCTATTTATTTTATATGTCTATGTATGAAAACTTATTCTTTATATTTAATTGGATTGCATAAGGTCTTTTTTGACTCATAGATTGAACCAAGCCCAAATGAGCTGTAACCCATAGAAATGCAATGCGCACCACATGTAATAATTCGAGCATGTTTTTGCACGTAACGCAGATTCATCAAAGACAAATTAATTTTTTATTAATTTATTTTTGAATTACCTGATTAACGGTCCAGATTAAGAGATAATCGGATGGATGCATTGAATAAGTGTGTCTAATGAGTATTTCAGAAAGGATTATGTCGTTTTCAAATGACACATTGCATGAAATGGTTGCGACTTTTTCTTGAAGACATATTATTAAGAAATTTTGTGTCTTTTCATGAAAAGACACTCCTATATCTATAAATGTAGCAGTACAACAAATTAAAAAAATAATTAAACTCTCTCTCAGAATAAAAATTATAATCAAAAGATTTCACAGGAAATCCTTTAATTTTGCTAATTGCAATTTTTCAAATTAAAAAACTTTGTTGTATCTTGGAAACGATTTTACTAATAATCTATCAACAGACTCTACCAAGTAAAGATAAATTACATTCTAAAAATAAATTATCTTTAAATACATTTTAAAATTTACAGATTTATTTGTAATTTTCCAACACTAGTTGATCGGTTGAAGAGTATTGTGGGAGACAGCTTCCACACCAATACAAATTGTCCTTTTCATTGAAAATGGCCGGTACTACTTTAAAGGCATAATTTGTGGGAGCTAGTAAAATAATATTAAACTACTAAATACTAAACATTAATTAGTAGATGATAGTATCAATGTCATATTCAAGGGACAAGTGCACATTTATCATGTAATTGATATAAAATTAATTAATTTTTTTTTAAAGAATTGTTTGAGAATTGTAATTGTTCTGACTATCAATATGAGGATCACTCGTTATAAAGTTCATTCGTAAAATGTACGCACAATTAACATATAACATTCATTATTTTTATTAGTATTTCTCTTTAATCTCATCTAAGTTCACAGATAAACTTATACGCATTATATGAATATTACCAATACTAATAAACAAGAACTTATCCTTGTCACATAACCAAAATCTGAGTTTTACAATATTCTTTTTTTTTTGGTAAAAAAAATATATGATATTTTAGTTTTATCAAACTAATTTATTTTTTATGTATGAAATAATTTTGAAATCTTATGAGTCATAGATTTACGACACGGCTTTTAAATTAATTCATTTACTATCCGGCGTATGACTCGGACAATAAAATGCGATGAAAAGATGATGAGTTTTTATTTTTCTGGTTGGCCCCATAGAAAATATAGTGAAGTAGAAAGCTAATTGGGGCTAGGGGTGTCAATTTTTAACACGACACGACGACACGACTTGAACACGACACGAAATTAACGGGTTTGAGTTTAGCATAAATGTGTTTGGGTCATAAACGGGTTGACACGTATAACACGATAAATAAACAGGTCGGGTTTGGGTTTTACTAGTGTCAACCCGTTTAATACAACTTAACACGTTTAATTATAAAATATATTATGAGTTAAGGTAATTCATCTCACATCAAATATTTATCAAGGTTTTGAGATTTTTTATTTATAAAAGAGGTTTTTACTTTGATTTGGTCCATATATAAAGTTATTAAACTTGAAAATTATCTATACATATTAAAAGATGGATAAATTTTTTTATTTAAAAAATAAAAAAATTAAAATAAACGGGTTAAGTGAGTCGACACGTGTAACTTGTTTAATAAATGGGTTGAGTTTGTGTTTTGAAACTTGACATGATTAGTTAATAATATCGGATTAAGGATTCACACATATTTTCAAATATGTATGCCTTAACACGACCTGAATACAATACGATAACACGAATTGACACCCCTAATTGAGGCACGGAGAAATCATTAAAAAAAAAAAATATTGAGATCTAATGAATCTGTTTTATATCACTTCTGGAACTTTAGGTACTAATTATTTGTACGGAATGAAGTGATATTACTATGTTGTCGGTAAATGAGTTAAAATATAAAAAAAAAATTGAGGGCTTTTTCCAACTTTTCAGCTCACGGTGGAATTCAATTACATGCATGTATCAATGCACTGTTTTGTTTCTCCACTAAATTAACACAAAGTTAAGGAACAGTACTATGTGCGACCGCATGCGTCTGCCTAGATGGATGGATGCAATGTATACACATGCTCGTCAATTAATCTCCCCTGAAGAAAGAGAGAATGCATTGATGCAATGCATGCACATGCTTGTTAATTCATCTCCCTTGAAGAACGAGAGAATGCATTGTACATGTCAGGTGGGGTCAACATAACTAATTACACTAATCTTGTTTGAATTTTTTAAATTATATTTACTTTCATTAATTTATCTGATAAATTATAAATATTTTTTTAGTTAATTTTTAAAAATTGATAAAATTATCTTCATGTTTTTCTTTTACATTTTTTTTAAAATTTTGAACAATCTTTTCAATTTTTAAATAAATATTAATTAAAATGTTAAATTTATTTTTATATAGATAAAAATAAGTTATTTACTTTAAATTTATTTTTATATAATTACAAAATTTCTTTAAAAAAAGTTAGAAAGAATTGGTCAAAAATGAAAAAATTGCAAAAAAATAAAAAACATGAAATTAATAGTTTTGTCATTTAAAAAAAAATGACTAGAAAGAAGAGAAGTATTTACAGTTTGTCTATAAAAATAAAATAGATCAATGTAATTTCAGAAATTTAAAAGGAGATTAGTAAAAAAGTCAAAAAAATTCATTATGTATTGCTTGACCCACATATATGTTCTGCCTAATTCTTCATGCTCTGAAAAGAAAAAAAATTCCCCCTTCCAAGATATGGAGATGTGTGAATCTAGATTCTTTGAAGGGAGGGGCAAATTGAAAACTTCAGTACAACTTTTTAAGAAAATGTGTGAATTTAGGACTCTCTAACATCCTGACCAGGCTACAGGGTCATGTTGTAATTTTCTCAAAACGATGATTATGCATATATAGCATATGAACTGTCATTAAGTTACAAATTTTCAACATTATAATGAAAACCATTTGCAATAAGCTGTTTTATTGAATAGTAATGTTTTATAAATTCACCCATCTAATTTGACATAATTTAATAGGATGTAAAAATACAGCAAAAGTCCAAAAACAAAAAAAAGTTCACAATTAACTAAATCACATCACATCAAATGAATGAACTTATTTTCACTATAAAACATTACTTAAGAATCCACTCTCTTTCGAAGATTTAAGTAATTTTGAAGTGATTAGGTAGAATTACTCTTCTGTACTATTGCTCTCCTTCCCGTAATGTTCAAGTACCCAAAAACATTACTCAAGCCTCTTACCAACTCTTCATCAAACCCCAAGGGCGGCGAAAAAAAAAATGTAATCTTGAATACATTTATTTCAAAAAAATTACTAATTATTTAATAAATATTAATGTCTAAAATTATTAATTTAGCCATTTGAAGGAAATCTAAAAATGTTCACTAAGGAAATATGATAAAATTTTTATACATTTGTAAATGGGTCCATCCAAGATGATAAGTTTTTACATCAAAATATTGTGTAAATTTTATATATATATATATATATATATATAACCATTCAAATTCAACATATATTGCCCTTAGTTGTTGAAAAAACTTGACAATACGATTTTAGGAAGAAGAAAAAAAGGCTACGTCTCCAATAATATTTCCCCGTAATTTGGACGTTACATGTTGATTAAGGTTTAATCACTTTTAGTTGAGGAGGAATAGCCAAAAAGAGTAAAAAATATTTGCCACATTTTCAAGGCATTGACAGTGGGCTTTATTTGTGGTTAAATGTCATAGTAAATCGCAGACTGGTGTCAATTTTGTCACCTCAAGCATGCCCAAAAGCTCAAATTTTCCAATTGAACATAAAATTGAAGCCTTTATGACTTTTAGTAGGGCATATAGACCTTCCATAGAAAATGAATAGGTCCAATGCGTTCATTATGTTTTTAATTGCATAAAATGAATTTAGATTTATATATGAACATTATTTGGCTTCAAATTAAGTAAAAAGAATCTCATCACATATTTCTACCACAAATTGCTACCTATGTAATACATATTAATTTTTTGTTTTATTTAATTTTTTATTTCTCAACTAAAGTTAAATAATCACATGATATTTATGTGATTACATATGGTTGTTGTAGTAGCTAGAGACATCTAAGCGTTAAAGACGTTCAGAATAAAATTCAAGCGTATCGAATTTGAGTTCTTTCTGTATTAATTGTTAACAATTAGAGCTTAAAGGATGAACTTAATTATCACAGAGAGAGAAATTTAGTCTTGTATGTATAAGTTGGCCTAGGATACTCCCATACTGATCTATCAAACTAGAGACACTTACTCTCATAGGAAGAGGTCCCTCCTACCTAATTTGGAACCAAATATTGATGTGGATTTTTCAAATTCATGTAGCAATCGAGATTTATAATTTTTAATAATATTTTCATTATGAATTTATGAGAGCATACTAGAATCTCAATTAATAAAAAAAAATTATTTTGGTAGTTCTTGTAGAAAAATTATTGAATGATTCATTATTAATAATTTCGGCCAATCACGAGTTGTCTATGTATAATATGGTGAATTTTTAGGAGAGAATTTTTTTTTTTTATATAACTAACAGTTGAAGATTGATCGGCATCATTGACGTGATCAATGTCCTAGGATAATATAATAATTTCTCAATTATTGTACTATTCTTTGTCCACACTATCAACTCAAGTAGCACTGAATTGAGGCTTAATGAAGGGTTCATTTTTCTTGGCACTTCAAAATTACCCACAACTATTTCTCTCTTAATTGACAAAAGAAAAACCAACAAGGATCAATCCTTAACTGTATAATTTATCTGTATGTGTGTGTATACAGATAATACTTGTTACACACTTAGGACATTTTATTGGTTTTGACTATCAAAATATTCTTAATTGTAGAAAATAAAAGACAAAAATTATAATAGTATGACTATAGGTCTTTTGGTTGGTTGTAGAGGTACAATTTGGATGCGCCAATCCGAACTCAACTTGAGCCCGGCCCTGAATTCTTGGGTTTGGATTTTATGTTTTACACATTAGGTTGGGCTTGAGTAAAAGAACTCAAGTCTAATCTAAACTAGGGTTAAGATTTTGAAAACTCGACTCTAACCCAAACCCGAATTTAATATTTTATATATTATATTTTTTTATACTTTAGTTATTCATCATTAGATTAATAGAAATTCATTACAAGAATTACTATTTACATTTTTAAAATTTAAAAAACTTGTTGACCTTTAACATTTTTTCAAAATTAAATTATGTTAAATGAATATTTTAATGATTTTTTGGTTTCTTTTAAAAGGAGAAATTGAGAAAAATTATTGAAATTTTTAGTGTAAAATCAAAATAGAAAAAAAGACGACAATTTATTAAAGAAATCATGAATAAAATCTAAAAATTAGAATTAATAATTGGGTTCGGGTTGAACCTGATACTAATGAATTCTAGTTTGGGTCAGACTCGAGTTAGGTTGCTTCGAGTTCGAGATTAGCTTTCGAATTGACTGTTTTAGAGCTTGAGTTAGGCTTGAGCATGACTCAACTTGAGCTCAGGGCCTACCAGATTTGCAGCCCTAATTGGTTGTCGCTTAGCATACTCTCTCTCTCTCTCTCACACACACACACACATCTATATATATATATATATATATATATATTATGAGAGCACATGATATAAATGAATTAGATAATCATATTATTCTGGGAGTTTAATTCATTCAAACTTGCCATGTCATGCATTGTGTGTTGCAGATATTCAAGGCGTGCAAAAATGGAATATATAAGCGAGAGATGCATGATCGACTGCAACACACATAAATTCGAATAATATGGTTTGTAATTAAACTTAGTGAGGCGATTAGTGCAAATGGAAAGGCCATTAACTTAACAAACTACCCCTCTTATTATTTTTTGAAGTTACAGAAGTGTCCATTTTATGATGGGTTGTGCTCTAATTATTGTAAGGAAGCAATAAAAATAGATAATAAAATGATCTCAAATAAGAAAAACAAACAAAAAATACAAACAAGATATACATAATTTAGTAAAATACCTACATTCATGAGTAGCGATAATTAATTCCTTGTGTATCAAAAAAATTATAAGAGTAAAATATTCACAAACTCGAGACCATTTTCTCATAAGAAGAAACTGTAAAAAGCAGCATTCTTATGTATGCGAGTTACAAAGTAAGAGACGAATTAGGTTAAGAAACAAAAAGTGTAAATTTTATTTTCCCGAAATGTATAAAGTCATAACGAATTCGAGTGAATTTACGATAATCATCGAACACTAATAGTTATAATCATTGATTAAAGCACAAATGATTAATGATAATATTATCGTAAGTGGCGTGTCCAACAACAACCTCTTTTATATAACAATTTTTTACGTGAGGAAAAGAATCTCTTGTAGCGATCAGAAAATCATGTTAATAAAAATGTAATTAATGTGTTACAACTTTTGTATTAATGGAATTAATAAAGGGTTTTGATGTTACAAGAAGATTGATTTTTTGCTTATGTATCATTGGGGTACCCCACAAGAATTCTACAAGATTGGAACCATATATTTGTCAACATGCTTGAGTACATTTCACATGCCACCTTCACAAACAGGGTGACACTTGGTGGCATCACCCCATGAATTGTCTGAGCTTTATTTGGGAAAATGAAAAGTCAATCTTATCCTTTTCTTATTGTAAATGACATTAACAGAGGACCCCAGACCTGGGAGGGTCATACAAAACTAGAAAGGAGGGGCACATGCACCAAGTAATACAAGAAACCCATCACATTTTCTTTCACTTTATATCATTACCAAGACAAGAAAAGTGAAAGATAATATAACATTTAATTAATATAGATTTTGTAAGAGTTAGATGGTAGTCACCCAATGGATAGCGGGTTTAATTTTTAATAGATAGCATGCCAACTGCAAACTTAGTAATTATACAATGTTTACAATATCTAGAGTCGTACTATTGAGTTTATTAGCTTTGAAACTATCTTTCAAGGGTTTATCCCTCCCCATTCCCCCCCCCCCTTCTCTCTCTCTCTCTCTCTCTCTCTCTCTCTATATATATATATATAGGCTACCTCTATTTCTACTCACCATCTCTTTGAGTGGGAGTGCAAATGGAGTTGAGTGAGTGGAAATAGAGGTAGCCTATGTAGGAGTGCAAATGGAGTTGAGCGAGTGAAAATAGAGATGGCTTATATATATATATAGAATCTAATCTACTACCTGCACCACCTATAACTTTGTAACCCTCTTTGCAATAAGATCCAAAAACAGCAATACCACCAACTCAATTGTCGCCCACCATTACATTTTCTAAACTTTGAATCTAACACTATTTTCAAAGCATTCATAAAAAATAATGTAATAAAATATATCATTTATTACTTCATATACAAATTTACTAGCTATATTTATTACTTTTAAAATTTAACACTTAAATGTAAATAATAAATTTTAATATTTTATGTATATTTTTTATCTTTTACATTTTGTATTAATAAGTAGATTTCACAATTTTTTGATATAAAGACAAGAGAGTCTTGCATTATTTCATTCGGTCCTATAATTTTTTAATAAAAAGTACAATTGTTGGTTGGTTAAAAGAGTAGCAAAGTTGCTACTTCTCTCTTCTAAGTAAAATATTTGCTACTTACATTTATTATATTGATTAGAGCAAATTTTGTTGAGCTAGCGCTTCAAAATCACAGATTCTAATGCTTTGTCATCACCCTCGAAGATGTCTTAAAAAGAGCATTGTAATGTGATAACTTTGCATTGATAGTCATCATATTACCTAACGAATGAATAATTTATGTAAAATTGTTACATTATCCGGGAAAAAATGAAATGAAATAATTATTTTTGAATACTTAACATTACTCTACCATATTACTGTTTTCTTTTTTAATTTGTTAGAATGTAGCATTAAGCTCTTCTTTTTTTTGGATACACAAATGTAGCATTAACTCAAAGACAATGGCTAATCACTCTACTTATTATACACTTGCACTCTTAAAAAAATATTGTTTTAGTATTTAAAAATGTACCTTTTGGACTTTTAAACAAAGAAGTGGGAAGTGGGATTAGCTCCACCCTAACTCGAATTAACGTTTTTATAATCACAGATGTCCTTGAAATAATTCTATCCCTTATTTCTTCCTTTGACTTCTCGTAGCATTTAATGGGGGATAAATTGTATATTTCTTTTTTCTTCTTTACTTTTTAATTAAAGTAAAGCCTTTTTATTTTCTTTCTTATCTTTTAACCTTCAAAAAGCATTTGATTGGATCAAATCATACTTAATGGCTATAAACACAACCTAATCTTCATTTTGATATTATAAAAAAAGAAAAATGTCAATAAAAACTTAAACTTATATGAAACATAATTTATTTTAACTTTTGAATGGTTTAGGAATTAAAATATAGTGCTTGGAATGAACTAAAACTTAAATCCCTAAAAATCTTGGTCTAAATTTATCACTTCTTTAAAATTTGTAATAAATAACTTTCTATTGTGAAATGGAAAAATTAAATGCACACCAATCAATATCACACGTGTACACAAAGATGTATGTGGTTCGGCTTCAAGTTTACGTCCACGGACAGAAATGAGAAGAACTTCACTATTGAAAAGGAATACAAAAAGGATTGATTACAAGACACTCCTAATAAACTGATTATTTCTTTCTCTCTCCCTCTTGGTTCTATTTCTTCTTCTTTTTCCACCACTTGAATCAATTTATAGATGTCAAACCTTTACCTCTAAAAATGAGAGAGGTAAAACATTAAGTCATTTGAAGGTTTTTTATTCTTCTTTCTTCAATACTTCATTCAATGCATGAAGTAAACATCCATTAATTTATTCATAACACTCCTCCTTGGATGGTTTCCAGTCTTCGGTATCTTATTAAAATTCGCTTCCCCTCATTGCAGTATGAGCTTAACATAGAAGATCTTTGAGATGACGCATTCCACATTTATGTATTAGCTTTTTGGAAGTTGTTATCGGCAAAGCTTTTGTGAACAAATCTACTAGATTGTCACTTGAGCGTATTTGTTGAACATTAATATTACCGCTCTTCTTGAATTCATGAGTATAAAAGAACTTTGATGAAATGTGCTTAGTTTTGTCTCCTTTAATGTAGTCGCCTTTAAGCCTTTAATTTGTACAATACACGCTGCATTATTTTCGTGTATTGTTGTTGGGCTAACTTGAATTGAAAATAATTCACATGATTTTCGAATGTGTTGAACAGCAGATCTTAACCATATGTATTATCGGCTTGTCTCATGGGCTAACATTTATTTATTTATTCACTGATTGAAATTATTTTTGGTTAGTTTTTTATTTTTATTTGAATTTGAATATATTGCTTATCTATTTTTGGTATTGCAATTTTTTTGGGCTTAGTCACCTCTTTATTTTTTTTTCTATTTTCTTATGTACTGCAATTTTCTTATCTATTTGGATCTTATCACTCTTTTTTTTTTCCTTATCTTCTTCTTTCTTTTTTACTGTTATCTCAACTTTGGTTTATGTTAAAAATTATTCATCGGATTTTCATTCACAATCATTTTGTGTTCTATTCATAATTAGGTATGCGATTATATATATATATATATATATATATAGTTTTGTTTTTATTTTTTTTATATTAGTTTTTTTGTTCATTATACGTATTATATTCATGATTTTTTTCATACAATATTTATATTATTTACATTTTATTTTTTTATATTTGATTTTTTTTAGTTTATATAAATGTTTTATAAATTTTTACATTTCAGTATTTTGTTTATTAATCTTTCACTTCTTTTGTTAAATTATTTGTAAAATTCACATGTCAGTATTTTGTTTATTATATAAATGCATATGTTTATGTTTTATTTTATTTTATTTTTTTATTAGTATATAATTTCACAGTTTTATACTATATAATTTTATATTTTACACATTTTACCAAAAAAATACATATGTTTATATTTTGTTTTATTATAATTTTATAGCATAATTTCATAATTTTATATTTTTTTATAAATTTATTCTTTTATTTTTTTGTTTATCCTTTTTGAAACTATAAGGATTTAGAAACCCCAATTTGAGCGTCGAAAAAGAAATTTTTTTTTTTTTTTATAGATTATATTATCTATAAAAGTCAACTGTACTTCTTGGATTATAAGAGTTAGACTTAGACTTAGACTCGATTATAATTAAAATCTTAATAGAAAACTCATAATTGAATGACCCAATATTTAATGTTTTCACACTTGAATAAGAGTGTAAATTTACAAAAAGAGTAATTTGAAAATTTTAGAACAATTTATATATTAATTTTTTTTAAAAAACTCTTATTATAAGACATTTTAAAATAAAATAAGGGACTCTTAAACTAGAGCGGAGAAAGTATTAAATATTGCTAATAAACCGAACCAAACACAGCCTTATAACTTTCTTGGTTTTCCTGTTGAGCCCTCAGTTTTTTCGAAAATCCCATCCGCGGTCTTCTTGTAACGGCACTAATTTGCTTGGGTAGATTTGGTATTGACTTATTCATATTGGGCAGATTCGGTACTTTAATATCGTGGCGTATTTGATAATTTAATAACGCCTATATAACGCAGAGTTGAAAGAATCTTCGGCCACACCCCTATCTTCCAAGGGAAAAGAGGGAACAAAACTAATATAAAATCTTCCTCTCTCTCTCTCTCCTCCCTAGAAGTCTGTATCTATTGTTTGTTATCTATTTGGAATGGAGGGAGAAAAGCACCAACTGTTGTCTCATTCTCCACTTTTGCAGCCTGACTGAACCAGCTAGCTCAACCATCGAAGCCGGTGAATTTCAACGACGCTCTCTCTCTCTCTCTCTCTTTGGACTATCTTCCAGATCGAGACCTTCTTCAACCGTCGCATAAAAAGACTCGCAGAGACGCACGACTTCTCTCCATTGTAACGAACAGTCAAACTCATCCTCTCGGTTTCTGTATTTTCTAACTCAAATAACGATTGTTGTCGGTACTTTTTTTTTTTGTTTTTGTTTTGTATATTACTTTTAATAGTCTTGAGTTTTAGTTGTGTAGCTGTTTCTGTTTCGATTTCACTATAGAATCCGAGTTTTGAATTGGTTTCAGTCATTTATTTTTCATTTCTCTTGAAGGATCATTTATCTATGATTTTTTTTTGAAAAAAATTTAGTCGACGTTTAAGAGAATTTTTCGAGTTTCTTTGCTTCTCTTGTTTTCGCTTTCACATATATGCATATAGAGTCTTGTATCTGGAATTATCTAATTTTATGAAGTTTATACTTGATTTTGTGGACCTATTTATTATAATTGAGTGAATTATATTGTTTTCATGAATTAGTCTCTCATCTTTTATTCAATCTGAGTTTATTTTTCACTCAGTCTCATCCTTTGTGGATTATTTATTCGAATCTTTTTCTTTTCGAATTTTAAATTGATGACTTGGTTGACTACTCTTAAAGACACCTTCGAAATCGCCTTTCCATCCTTGGAATTGGGACTTACCCCCCCCCAAAAAAAAATCTTTGGAATTGAGAGGGTACTTCTGTTCAGGAATTGGTTCTCGTCTCCGCTGAACTTTCGCTTTTCATATCTCAGTCGCTTTGGATCTTTGACTTCAGTTCTTTCCCCTTTATTCATCTATCATTTTCTCAGGTGGTTTTTTTATAATTTTGTTTCTCTTTTTTTTTCTTCTCAAAAACATTGTTAGTTTTGTTACGATGATATTAACTGGATTTTGGTGCAATGTTTCTTTTGACTACATGCTTGCTGGGCTCTTGCATTCCTTTATCTTGTCATATATACTTTTTTTTTGCCGCAGTTGAAGCTAATAAACCTTTCTTGATTATTTTTGCAGCCGTTAGTTGTCTGTGGGGATGTTGGAGAAGATGGACAAGTTTGACCCTGAGGAGATCATAGAAGAATTTGAGGCATCGACTATGGATGCAGAAAGAGTTCAGAGAGAGACCCTTCAGAAAATTTTGGAAGAAAATGGTGGCGCAGAGTACTTACGGAAATGGGGTCTTAATGGAAGAACTGACCCGGAGAGTTTCAAAGCTTGTGTTCCCCTTGTTACTCACAACGATTTAGAATCTTATATCGAAAGAATCATTGACGGTGATGATTCCCCCATTCTCACTGGAAAACCGATTACAACCATCTCATTAAGGTGTTTGTAATTTATTTCTCCTACGTCTATATTGCAAATCTAGAAATTTTGCAGGAAAGCCTTTAGTGTTGATCAGTTTTGTTTCTCTTGCAGTTCGGGTACTACCCAAGGAAAGCCCAAGTTTGTACCTTTCAATGATGAATTGATGCAATCGACCATGCAGATATTTAAAACGTCTTTTGCATTTAGAAACAGGTAATCTACGTCTGCTTTAACCGACCAAAAAAATATGTTTTTGAAGAGTACTTTAGTTTATGTTGTTTTACATAATCCTTTCGGTTCTTGTTGACCTTATGGATTAAGTTCGGGGACTTTTTTATTTTTTATTTTTTTGCGACTTGCATTTCAGTTTTCTGTTTTCTGTTTTTTTTTTTTTTCATTTCTTTTTTGCTTCTTTCTTTGTTTAAGGAGTTGACAGGATTATGTATTGTGTAGTAGACATAATGTAATTGGCTATAAGTATTTGATTGGCACATATGTCCAACTTTAACATTTTCACCAGAGCCTTGCTTTTTTTTTTTTTTTTTTTTGTTGGAGGAAAAATCTAATTTGGTTAATGTTCTCCGAATGTCTCAGTTATAGTTTCAAAGTTGATCAGATGATTTTACTAGTATTATATTTTCTGAAGATTTTCATGGACGGTTATTTATTTATTTTCGATTTTTCAACATCCAAATGAAAAAGAAAAAGAAGAAGAAGAAGAAAGTTAGCAGATGGTTGGAATGCACAAACAGACGCTTTTCCCAACCACTCCTTATCACATTTTTCTTAACTCTCTACCTCATGTATTTCTGTTTAATGTGTTCTTTTTCCCCTCTAGGAAATAATTAGTTCTCTGCTGAAGTGAAGAATTATCATTTTGCAGGGAATTTCCCGTGGGGAATGGTAAGTCCTTACAGCTCATCTACAGCAGCAAGCAGTTCAAAACGAAAGGGGGTCTAGCAGCAGGAACTGCAACTACAAATGTGTATCGCAGTTCACAGTTCAAGAACACAATGAAGGCAATGCAATCCTCATGTTGTAGCCCCGATGAAGTAATATTTGGTCCCGACTTCCAACAATCCTTGTATTGTCATCTTCTCTGTGGCCTCCTTTATTCAGATGAAGTCCAAGTTGTGTCCTCTGCATTTGCCCACAGCATTGTATATTCCTTCAGAACCTTTGAACAAGTCTGGGAAGAACTCTGTACTGACATCCGAGAGGGGGTCCTCACCAGCCGAGTTACTGCCCAGTCTATACGAACAGCTATGTCAAAACTACTCAAACCAAACCCTGAACTGGCTGATAAGATCTATAAAAAATGCTTGGGATTAAGTAACTGGTATGGATTAATACCAGAGCTATTTCCCAATGCCAAGTACATTTATGGGATCATGACTGGGTCAATGGAACCTTATGTGAAAAAACTGAGGCATTATGCAGGGGGACTACCTCTGTTATGTGCAGATTACGGGTCTTCTGAAGGGTGGATTGGTGCAAATGTTAATCCAAAATTGCCCCCCGAGTTGGCCACTTTTGCTGTGCTTCCTAACATTGGGTATTTTGAATTTATCCCTCTGAGAGAGTTCGTTGAGGATCAGGAGCAAGGCAAGATTGATTCTGGTTTCCTCCCTATGGAGCCCAAGCCTGTGGGTCTGACTGAAGTGACGGTTGGCGAAGAGTATGAGATCATCGTCACCAATTTTGCAGGTACTGAAGATTTTAAATAGGCGTAACTTTCTTGTCTTAAAATAAAAAATAGGAATTGGACTTAATTCCTGCATCTGCACAATGTGCAGCATTGTCTACACCTTTTATCTCCCTTAGTCACAAATGGAGGCCCTCAATTTCTCATGAAATGGAGAGTCTCAACTCGCTGAAGGATGATCCATTCATCACAGCCCATATCTGAACTTATGAAGAATTTGCAATTAATAGTTTGAAAACTCTTTTATTTTGGCCCTTAAATTGTCCCTGCATTGAGTTATTTGAACTTGGTCTCTTTTCTCTCTAGCATCCAATTTGTGTCTGGAACTCCTAACTTCCCTTAAATCCTCACCATATGTGGTTATGGGATTCAGGGAGAACCACTTCTATCATTGCACAGATCCAGACTCCTAACTTCCCTTAAATCCTCACCATGCGTGGTTATGGGATCCGGGGAGAACCACTTCTATCCTTGCACAGATCTTACTCCCCCATAAAGTCTCCTTTCTTTCAATCTCTGTGTGTGTGTGTGTGTTTTTTTCCTAGGGGTGGGGGCAGTTTTCAATTTTTTTTAATCACTAGGGTGTTTTTCTGTAGTTTCACGAACGAGATTCTGTTTTCACTAGTTGACATGACTATCGCAGCTGGCTTAACACACAAGAATTGACAGCCATCTGAATAATATGATGGTGTTTTATATTCCAAAGCTAGTGGCACATCTAATCAATTTCCATAATCAATCATAGTATGAGATTCCCCAGTTATAACTTTTAACATGGGTCATTGTCATCCTTTCTGTCCTCTGTGTGTAACACAGTAGTAAGAAACAGGATTACTTCTCTCCAGATTACCCATGTGTATTCTGCCACATGGTTTGTTGATTTTAGAGTTTCTGAATTATGAACCCAGTCACAATTTCCTTGCTGATACAGATACAATCTAAAAACATTTGTGCTTACACTCTTGAGACAAATTTTCTTTGTGAAAATTGGTTGATGTATTCTTTTGATAAGATCTATTTAATGCATGATGGGCAGCACATAACAAATTGAGAATGTCTCTATATAACTGTTAGTTGTGGAAAGTAAGTCTACATGGTCGTTGGCATTGAGGAATTTCAAATTAAATATATACTTTTAAAAAAAATTAAATATAAGTGAAATGCTTATGAAAGACACACAATGATTAGGTAAAATGCTAGAGTGGTATTTTTGGCTTAATTTATTGATGTAGCATGCAGGAAGAGTTTAACAAGTCCACATAAAACAAAACTGCCTTTGGTGATAACGTAATTAAAGAACCACAATTCTGAAGAATTAAAATTTGCTCCCTGGGATAGTCTTGTATGATAGGTATTCGCAGCTGAGTTCTGGATCTACAAATACCTGTGGCTTTTCTATAATACAGACCAGGACCTTGTCTTATTTCAAATTTCCTTACTGCTTGCTTGCAAAAATTTGTATACACTGAAATTTATGTATTTTCCAACAACTTATATGCATGCCTATGTACCTGAAAGATGGCTGAGTAGTTGTGATGACTAGATTTCTTTTTGATTTGTATGTTAATGCTATGAGGGGAATGTTCTCCTTTTATTCAAAAATCCAGAATTATGTTTATTGAGAATTTCATCCAAATTTGTTTGCATTTGATATATTTGTGTGCTCTTAAAATTCACCTTAAATTAATACCTTGAAATGAACTTGCAGGCCTGTACCGTTATAGGTTAGGAGATGTGGTTAAGGTTAAGGGGTTCCACAACTCGACCCCGGAACTGCAATTTGTTTGCAGGAGAAATCTTCTGCTCACTGTCAACATTGACAAGAACACTGAAAAAGATTTGCAGCTAGCTGTAGAAGCAGCTGGCAAGCTGTTAGCTGATGGAAAGCTAGAGGTGGTTGATTTCACAAGCCATGTGGATTTATCAACTGAACCTGGTCACTATGTTATCTTCTGGGAATTAAGCGGTGAAGCAAGTGAGGAGGTTTTGAAGGAATGCTGCAACTTGTTTGGATCGATCCTTTGTTGATGCAGGCTATGTGAGCTCCCGGAAGATTAATGCCATTGGGCCACTTGAGCTCCGAGTTGTTAGGAGGGGAACCTTCCATGAGATTCTCAATCATTATGTAGGATTAGGATCTGCCTGTTAGTCAGTTCAAAACCCCGCGATGTGTAGGGCCCACTAATAACACAGTGTTGCAGATCCTATTTAGGAATGTTGTTGAGAGCTACTTTAGTAGTGTGTTTAGTTGAATTGGTCAGAATTGCAGCTTGATCATTTCTTGAAGTGATCTAATAAATTTTGTAGTTTGTTGAGGCATTGATTCTCAATAATACTGCATATGGTGTAAAAAATGATAGTTTCTTCCACCTGTTGTTCTTGTCAAATATCTACAGGTTTCTTTGAGTTTGGCCCAAGGTTGCCCCTTTATCCAGGTAAGCCAAAAGCTTAGACACTTTTTTGTGTTTGTGTTACTTAACCTTGGTAAGATTTTAGGAAGGAAAATGTTTGATAAACTAAATTTTTATATTGAATTTGCATTCGGATTGATGTGATAGTATCACTTTTGAAAATAAATAGCACATTGATGCCTTTTTTGTTTTGAACTGATGGGACTTAAATGAGTTAATTATTATTATGTACAAAAATTCTGTATATAAATTCTGTTTATGTAGTGTTACTATTTCACATACTAGCATTCAATTGCTTTCATTTTGCGGCTTGCATGTATCTCTTTGGAGCTATTCAGTCGTAGAATTCAAGTTGACTACCATGCTCTTTCCTTGTGCCTTCATTAGTAGATGCTGGGGCGAGAAAACGGTGGGTTGCTATGAAGTGTTTGTGTATCCATGTCGTGTCGTGTCATATTTATGTCCCTGTGTTCGTATTCGTGTTTCTTAGGTGGGTTATAATTTGAACATTTTCTTTTAGAGATGTCAAATAGTTGGTTAGGCTTAGCAAATGGGAAGGGGGTGGTTAATTTCTCAATATGCTGAGGAGAGTTTGGTTGGTTGTTTTAGTATATATTTGGCAGGAGCAAAACGCAAGAACGTTTAAAAAATGAATATAATGATCATTTGAAATCTGTTTTGGCTGTCATTCTCTAAAGTTCAAAATATTCCGGAGAAGAAGACTATTCATTGCTATTCGTTACAATTTTTGTATGTAGGAATGATGCAGAAGAGAATTTTGTAGTGGTGAGTAGTTTTATTACAAGATGTTTGTTTGTTTTGAGGGTGAGGCTTTGGCTTAGCGGTAACGTTGTTTTATTATGATTTAGAGATTACGGATTCGAATCGTGAAAACAATACTCTTTACTTGCAAAAGTAAGATTGCATACATTTAACTCTTCGCAGATTTTGCAATGACGGAAACTTCATACACTAAACTAGCCCTATGTTTGTTTGTTTAACAGGGCGATTATGGTTACGTGTGCTTCTGTATTTTGGTGGTTTCTTTGAGTAATAAGACTCTTACTTGAAGGAAAAGATGAATGAAAATAATGTTGAGTTGAAAAATTTATCACTGCAGAAGGGTGGTTGAGAAATTGATGTTTTCAACTACTATTATCAGTGCTTGTGTTTTGAGTCTCATCTCACACTATGACTCGGATAAGTTGCAGAGTGAATGATATGAGGTTGGCTAAACCTGATACCGCAGGATTGGGGGACTAGACCCAAAATTTTTAGTGGGCGATTAGAAAAATTTTGGAAAAAATGTTAGTGGGAATTTTGGGTTGGGCCTAAATTTTACGGTAAAAAATAAGAATAAAAAATAAGAAAAAAGATAAGTAAAATTTGGGGTAGGCCAAAATTTTGGAAGATAGGTTAAAATTTTAGCTGAAAAATTAAGAAAAACAATGAGAAAGATATAATGTGTCAACATTTTAAAATTAACTAATTTTAAAAATATTAAAATTTTACATGTAAATAAAAAAAATCTATAATTTATAAGAGACTGTAGCCCGGTCCAGCCCTAACATACTCCCGTTCTTGCAGGTTGTCAACTAAATAATACACACGCATATTTGTTTTTTTAATATAAGAAATTCTTCTTCTTCTTTTTTTTTTCTATTATTGTAGTGGAATTACCCGTTTTATGTAAGAGTTATCGGTATGAACTGCTTCAACTCCTATTAAGTTGTACACAATAATTGCATGGCCCTGACCTAAGACTTTATCCAATCGAATTACCCGCGGGGAGGGGGGGTTAATGTCAAACAACTCATCTACTCAACTTATAATTGGCCCTGGTTAATGAACAAGTTTACAAAAAAACTTTCTAAGGAGACTTCCTTTTTATTCATCCTTTCAGAGTAAAAGAAAAAATGTTTTAAAAGTTAAAAATACTATTATTTTATTCAATAGAATTGATAAAATAAAAAAAAAAAACTAAAATGTGGCAATGTGGCAATGCGGCGTGTAATTGTGACAGATAAAGCAGTAATCTTGTATGATTTTGTTGAATTTTAGATTTTAGTGACTAATGATATAATCGTTTCCTTATAATGGCATGCGCGACGGTTGGCGTGACTATTTTCTCCCCCGAAACGTGTTGCGGTTCAGCACGATAGGTGGGGTTGTTTGGAAGAATAATGGCAGGCTTTGTTTAATTATATACTGTTACAGTACGATATGGTGGTTGTCATTATGACTAATTTATGATCCGAGACGATTTAAAAAAAAAATTAAGCCGGTTTTGCTTTGGACATTGTTTTGTTACTAAATAAAATTTTAGTAGTCTTTTCATCCGAACGGAAACAATTTTTTTATTCGAACGCATTTAGAATTTTTAGCGTCAAATTTGCATATATAATATTGTAATTTCTTTAGGATTAGATGTTTGAGGTGAGCCCTTTTTATGAGCCGTCATCGGGTGTGAAGAGAATTTTGAGTTTGTGAGCATTTAATTTTTATAATTTTTTTGATACATAGTGAATTAATCATCGATATTGCTGCTTGTGGACTTAAACATTTTGCTGACCATGAAAATTGTGTGTCTTCTCACTATATTTTCGCTTATCTTTTTTATTTGAGATCGATTCACTGTTTGATTTGATTGTTTATACACAATACACAAATGATCCAAGCATTTGAAGCTCAAATTAGTTGCATGATTTTTTCATATTACCCTTGTGTACAACAAAATTCCATGCACCGTAACGTTTTCGTTGAATTTCTTTGTTTCTTAGAGTTGAACTCTTGTTTATTAGTTAAAAAAATATATAATAAAGAGTCATTCGAAAAGATGATCTTAAATAGGATAGAAAGGTGACTCGTGATTTATGTAACCGATTCCAAGCAAATAGATAAAATAAAATTTTGATGAGTTAAGTTTAGATATTGATTTAAAAATTCTATGAAATATTAGCACATATAAAGTGGCTGGGAGCTGATAAATGTGATAGCGCCAGTTTGGCCCAACAATAAGACTATTATTTCTAGCGTTAAGAAAAAAAGCTCCTCTCTAGAGTTTTGATGTAAATGGTGTTATATGTCTTCAAACCACTCTTGACAAACGGGATTATAATGGGTCAGTTGTTTCTGTAAAGAGGCAAAGACGGGGCTAGCTTAGGACCAATTGCTCCCACCCCTAAATTTTTTATTTGAAAATTTTCATACTTTTTAATTATTTTAAATATACCCTTTGATTTATATTTTTTCCCTCCTAAATCTAATATTTTTCATACTTTAATTTATATTGTTTTTATCAAATTTACCCTTGTTTTAATTTTAATTTCGCCCCTTAATAAAACTTTTATTGATTTTTGGAAAAAAATTTGTATAGTCTAAAAATTTGTATAGGTATCTTTTTTTATTAGAATTTTTATCTAATTTATAAATTTCTTTATATCAATAAATTTATTTACCTATAAAAAATATTATCAATTAATATTAAAATATTATATTTCATTAATCTTTAAATTTATGATTGAATATTTGGCAAAAAATTTTCTCCCATTAAAGTAAAATTCTAACCGCTTCCTTGAAAGTTTCAAAAATCGAACAATAAAACTACAATTATGATGGATGTGTTTCATGTTATATTTGTCTCTTTCAACAGTTGAGCTCAATAGTTCTAGCAATTATTTGATAAGCCAATTAAGTGCTGAAAATTATGTGAGATTCTAAGTTCCATGTCCCAATTTGTTGATCGATAAACCACATAAGGCATGTTTGGCGGCGCGGGGGGAAAGAAGCTTAGGGGAAGGGGAAGCGACATAAATGGTATTTTTTTAACGCTATTATGTGCAATGAGGGAGATTTGCAAAAGGGAGACGGGATTTTGAAAGGTCACAAGCATGCTCACAATCAACTATTCATATCACATTTTCAATATTTGAAATGTTGATGCACCAAGGATTACGATAGTCTATCCATTTTCAAATTTTTATTTTTATTTTTTGTGTATAAATATGGATATTGATTCAAGACATACTTAGTGTGCAAATTATGATTTAGATAATGTAATTATGAATACAAAGCTAATAATACTCACATTTTCTATTTCAGGAAGGAAATATTAAATGGAGCAGATCTGTCATTATCTTCAACAAACTTTAAACAAGTACCTCTTACTCTTAATAAGTTGGGGGGACACTCTTTTATTAAAAAGACAACTTTACACTACTTGATTGCATATTTAGTTATTTACCTCCTCATAGTGAGGGGTAATTTAGGAACTTTGAGCTCTAATTTCCCAGTAAGGGAAGGTGTCCTTGAATACGAAAGGAGGTGCCCACTTAAACTAACAGCTTAAATTGATAAACGCTTGAAAGAATCTTTGCAGTTGGAGACTTGGAGACAGAAAATGTGCATGGCTGGCAATGCAATTACTGTCTCATAAAAACTTGGTTCGATCTCATCCAAGAATCCAAGAAACTTCACACCCAGATGGAAAAAAGAGGAGAAACTGAGGAAGGAAAAGAAGAAGAAGATGTGGAAAAAGGAGGAGAAACCGAGAAAGGAAAAGAAGATGAAGAAGAAGATGAAGCCATAACCTTATGGGATTGCGGTAGCCCCTTATATGATTCATATGAATTGGTTTCGCTTAGCCATCTTATCGATAGGCACCTCATGGTATTGCCATGTCTCAGCAGATCAAAAACTCAAACCCAATTCTCTCAGCCTGCATCGAGTTTGATCCCATCCACATCGAAAATTGGCGTCACAAGAAAGGTGAAAGAGACGTCTGTGTTTGGGTTTCTGCGTGACTTTGTGCAGAGGAATGTGTGGAAGAAGAAGATGAATGGAGGAAGGAAATAAAAGGGGAAGAAGCAGAAGACTGGATTGTATGAACTTTACAATAGAATTGGTTCAGGGAGGAAATAGAGAATAGTTTTCTCTTGCAGAGGTACATTATTTGGATCTCAGAAGTTTACATGAAAGAGTATCTTTCTGTTTATTCTTTTTTTCTTGCTTAATATATATTTTAAGTCTCTGAATTATATGTGCAACATCATAATTCCTTTCTCTCTTTCATCTTTTTGTTTTTCCTCAAATGATATTATTACAAACTTGTTTTCATCAACACTATATTCCTTGGCATGTAGAATATACTTAAATAGCATATATAACGTCTACCACACGGCATTTATATATTTTTGGTGACAACTTTTAAGGCTTGTAATTCTTGCTCATTCATGAAAAATACATATTTTTATATTACGTTATTCATTTATAAAGTTCTAATTCATTTATCCTTAACCGTATTTTGAATAGATAAATAAGTAGACATAACTATTTTTTCATTTTATTTTATTATCGATATACACGACTAAGTGAAATTTACTATATAAATACACAAGTGAGTGAAATTCACTATATAAATATACGTAAATCCTATAACATTACATCATATCATATATCTTATAATGTTCAAGTTGTCTTTGTGATTAATGGGCCCAAACTCTTTAAAAATTTGTCAATTGAAACTACCTTGGTAACTTGTGATCTTTTTGGATTAGCTTGGTGACTCATGATCTCTCTGGATTCTACTCTCACTCCTCCCTTTGTGATTTGTTTCTTCTTCTTCTTCTTAGTCATGAGCTTGGACTGTAATTATTGGATTCTTATTAAATTTCTTCGAGAAGCTTAGAATTGGGAGACTCGTGCCGAGATGTACTCTTGTTGATAAAAAAAATTCTTCCAAAATTAGATTACTTTAATGGCTACCTATCACAATCCGCATGCACTATATATATATATATATATATATATATATATATATATATAGTGATTTAGAATTAATTTCATGTTGAAATTAACTTAATATTGTAGGTACATTTCATAGCTCTAGATGCATATCCGATGTGGAAGCCACTCTATTTGGTTTAGATAATGGGCTTCCACGAATGGAACCTACCACAAAACTGTCATAGTCATGGATTCACCTCTTTTACTAATGCGAGTGATATTGTGATTCCTATATATCTATTGAGTAATGTTAAATTTCTAAATTTCTACTTCAAATGATGTAGTAGCGACATGTCGGAATCAGAATTTTATTATAATACATTAATAATATAATTTAATACATTATCAATATTACAATACAGTGGGCATCATTTAAAATGCAAAATTTATAATAAAAATTTAGAAAACATAATATTTTTTAAAATCTATTTTTAAATAAGTTTCAAAGTGGATGAAACAACTCATTATTTCTTTTCCTATGATGGCAGTATTATTGCACAAAAGTATATAATGTTTGGTAGAACAGAAGTCTTATTCAAGTGATGTAAATGTTTACTCTTGATGCAATTGACGTGAGTTCGATTCTCACATCTCTTAATTTTGTATATATATAAAAAAGAGTGTAATGTTTGGCTCTACTTGTGTTATCATGTTAATCACAAAAAGTGTGGAAATGAATAGAAATGTTGGAATAAATGAGTGAAATTATAAAGAAATGATAGAATAACTAGAGAACTAAACATTTATGATGAATTAGAAGAAACACAATTGAAAATAAAATAAATGAAAATTTCCAAACCCCCAATCTTGTGGCAGAATGGGCGGTCCCTTTGGAGTACTCATTTAATTATTAATTTTTTATTCAATTGAAAATTAAATGAGAATGTCAGGTGTTCCAAATTTTGCATCGCATATGATCTAACAGTGGATGAACTAAATATTGTGTCTAGTACACCACGAATGATCTTATACTAAAATTATTTTTTCGGTACATCAAAAAGTTGGCACTTAGTATTATCCAAAATTAATAAGATGTTTCAAATATAAGCAATGCTATATTTTCTAAATTTATATCCCAAATAATGTAACATTAATTCTGCCAAATCAGTGCCACATTATTTACAATAGAAATTTGAGAAGTATAACATTTATCTATGGGACGGATGCCACTTTCCCTTTGAGTCAATCCATACAGGATATTATCACAAATTTAATCGAGTTCTTTGTCAGTGAATGGTGGGATTAATCTTTCGAATTAAGCAATCGTTCTAAAAATTTAAAGGCTAATTGACCACCTGAACGTTACTTCAAGCCCAGCCCAATATCATACTCCCTTTCTTTGGGTTAGTAATAACTCTGTGACAGATCCTAAACCAGGAATTAAAGTTAGCCCAACGGCCCAAACAACCCAAATTATGATCCAAAGTGCCATTACTTTTTTTGTTTTTTGGGTGAGAATATGCCATTAGTCAGACAATCCAATTAACTGACATAACTAAACTTGGGCTGGGCTAAGTTTTGATAATGTTTAGGAGTAAATCACCCACCATTTAAAATTGGGTTGAATAACAAGAAAAAGTTACTACACAGGAAATCTAACCAAAACAGTGTGGCCCACTTTATTTCATAGATATATAATTGAAAAATAAACCTCATTAAAAATAAAATTATAATAAGATTTTGGAAGACAGTTAGAAATATTTCCTTAATTTTTTTTTTTTAAAAGTGTGATTGTGAAAACAAATTTCAGCATCTTCAGAGAAAAAAAAATCGAATTTACATTAATTATGTGAAAACATTTGAATAAGATCTTAATTTTAATTTTTTTTTATAATTTTTTTTTTTTTAAGAATAGTAGGATTGCCCCAAATGTTGTTAGGTCCACATATCCGAAAAGTCCAATGTATATTTAATGAAATAACAGGCTTAAAGTCTCCCTTTTTATTTTGTCTTATTTTTTAAATTTTTTATTAGGTCTTTATATTGAGAGTGATCAGACTTGGCCAGCTATGATTGTATAAGATCATTCAGAATCTGAATGGGCTCATTCCAATTTGCTAAATCTTGGGAATTCGAAGTTAGGTACACCTACTTTTGTTCGTCCCTAAGAACATATCGAAAGACCCGGTATATAGAGTAATATTTTACGATATGTATTTGTACATATAATATATATATATATATAGATATTCATATAGATATGATATTTATATAGCTATCATGATCATTAGTCTCACACTCACGTGAATATATGTATACAAATACATATATTACCAAACATTACTCTATAAAAAAAAAAACAATAAATGTCTGTTTTGTTATTCTAATTACAAATTTGTCATTGCAAAACTGTTACATCTCATTACAAATGGCATTACTTTTTATAAATAGTCTCTTTACAAAAATGAGTACTAAGAAAAAATCAAGTGAAAAAAAGATAACATCCCTTTATTTTCCCATGAATTTTCTATTTTGGACTGCTTAACCTTCTTTGTAGCATCACTTTTAATTCTTCTCTCAAATTAAACTTCCATTATTCTTATACAACCTATCCAAGGGCGGAACCAAGAAAAAAATTAGAGGGGTTCCAAAAATTTTAGTGAGAATTTTGAATTGGGTCAAAATCTTAGAATGAAAAATGACAAATGATAAGTAAAGATTAGGCCGAAATAAAAAAAATATTAATGAATAAAAATTGAACTAAACCAAGAGTTTAAAATTATATTAACACAATCAAAAAAACTTTGTGGCTTCTCAAATCTTTTTGAGGATTAACTCAATGTATTGGAAATCTCTTCTTCTATGGCCATCTCATAGCCAAACAGATACTATTCGGCCGCGACATACGAGAGTCACTTTACTTTTGTAACTGTAACTCAATGTAATAGAGACCCATATATATAATACTGATTCCAAATCTTAGGACATCTAATCTCACATAAAATATTATATCTTGTTCAACAATAATTAAAAAAATTAACACTCACTAAAATATTACTTCAACTACAAGTAAAATATATAAGGTTGATTTAATTGGCTAACATAATAGCAAATTAAGCAACTAATTGTACTTTTACTTAAAAATTAAAATTGATCAAATTTTTTGAAACAATTTAATCAGAAATTCTACCAAGCAAAAGTTGACTTCTAAGTTGACCTAGAAATTGCTGAGAGAATATTTAGAAAACTGGTATTCTAGAATTTGTTTTTAAAACTAATGAATGAGATTCCACAAGTATTAGAATAATAATTAAACTTAAACTCGAAACCATGTTTGTGATGCGTAACCTGCACAACAGCTCAATTAATGCTCTTCCTAATTGTATTTTATTGCTTGAAAAATAAGCAAAAACAATTTTGTTTTTTTCTTTCTTCCTAATTTCGTAAAGCTGACTTGTATTATCAATCTAATGCCCACCAATTCTTATTATATCAAGCCTTTTATACTCTTTGCTCCTCTAATTAATCTCCTTACGTAGTTCAAATGTCATCATAGAAAGCGAAGTCAACGTGCCTGATATTTGGTTTGAAGTCAACGCCCCTTGCAAACTTGAGTTTTTAACCCAAATAATTGTTTTTTTTTTTTTTTTATTATCATTATTCTTCAAATCATGTACTTTAAATATGTTTGCTCTCATAAGATACTTATGTTATAAACACATACTATGAAAAAATACATTTATTTTTTTAAAAAGTTAGAAAGATATTTTTTCAAAACAAACTTCTATAGCACGTGTGTCTTTCTTAAAAGACACTTTTTTTTATGTTTGTAAAATAAATTTAGAATTACTCTAATACATGTGCTATTTAATGTTTTAATTTTAAAATTTGACACGAGTGTAAAAAATATTGTTCTAATGTGGTGTCATTTGGCTTGCTAAAAAATGGTAATGTCATTTTTAATATAATATTTGGCTTTTAAAGTAGTTAGTATCATTTTATGACATTTATAGAATACAACTTATCTATGCCGAACAAATATGGGATAATAAATGTCATTTAATCTATGCTAATTTTATAATTTGGTATACTATAGTATAAAAACGTCACATTTTGACACTTCTGTTCTAGTGCTAAAATGTTATTTTTTTAACATAATAACTATTTTTCTTTGATAAAGTAATGTAAATCTCACATTTATTTGATAAAGTGACATGAACCCCGCCTTTATTTGACTTATACAAATTATATTCCAAAAATGTCATAAAATGGTATCAGCTAATTTCAATGTCAAATAGGGTATTGAAAATGATATTATCATTTTTTGACAAGTCAAATGACATACTATTAGAATTTCATTTTTAATATTAATGCCAAATTTTGAAATTGGCATATCAAATAGCACATGCATCAAGTGACTCTTATCATGTTTGTTTTATGTTAATGTAAAAAGCCTTTTAATTATGAAAAATGATTAAATGTGTTTTCTTATATGCTTTTATAATAAAAATGTCTTATAAAAGCATCTCTAGTAGTAAACTAAACTCAGACTTAAATTTAAGTTTGAGTTAAAATTTTCAAAAAAGTCTTTCCAGCAATAGATTCAAATTCATACTAAATATATTTTTATTTAAACTTAAACCAAAATCTGTAACATATTATTCATAAACTTAAATTTATGTTGATTATAAATTATTTTTAAACTGTTAGAGAGTATCAAACTCAAATAAAATTTTTATTTAAATTTAAGAAGAAGTTTAAATAAAAATTTGAATTACTGTTAAAAAGATGATGTAGAAAGACAAATTTTGACAATCACTTGGGTTTGAGTTTGAAAATTTTATTTGATACTTTTCAGACTTTTTTTTAAAAAAAATTTAAAATGTCTTATGAGAAAACACTTTTTGTCAATCACATGTTAATTAATAATTGTATTTCCAACCCATTATTTGTAGTAATTGTATTTTCAACAAAAGTAGGCAAACATTTAATTTAGACCATTATATGGCGGATTATGATTGTTCGTACAATTTATGCACGGACTTAAATTGCAAAAGAAAAGTCAAGAAAGAAAAAAAAAAAAGGTGGAAAGGGCAAGTCAAATTTGATATACTCACTCATCGCCAGGTTCCGGAGCCGACACAGATACGAAGTGCAAGGGCCAACTTGTAGATATGTGAGCTGTCAAAATCTTATAAAACGCGTCTTAAGTAAAGTTATGAGTCGGACATTTCATTACACGACGGCGACGACGCCCTTCGCCCTTCAGAAATTCATGGGTAATTACACCTTTGTTCCCTTAATATAATTGATAATTATATAAGTAAATTATATTGATATTTTTTTAGTTTTATGATAATTATATTAAATTTTTAAATTTTTTAAAATTATATATTTTTTTCTATACTTGATAATATACAGATAATTTTTTCAGTAAATTACTTTCATCAAAATGACAAAACTATTCTTTTTATATATTTTTTTAATTTTTAAAATTTTGACTAATTTTTTTTTTCATTTTTTAAATAAATATTGATAAAACTTTAAATTTATTTTTATATAAAATAAAAAATTATTTCCTTTAAATTTATTTTTAAATAAAGTAATAAAAATCTTTAAAAAATTTAGAAAAAAATGTCAAAATTTAAAAAATACAAAAATAAATAAACAAAATGCATAGTTTTATCATTTTGAAAAAAAAAGAGGACTGAAATAAAGTATCTGTATATTATCAAGTAAAGTAAAAAAAATTAATATAATTTTAAAAATCTAAAAAAAGATTAATATAATTTATCCTAATTATAAAGATGGGTAGGAAACATGAATAGTTTGAAAATTACACTCTCTTTTTCCTTTTCTTTTATTCCTTAGTACGTGTGACATGATATGATTTGATAAGTAAATTTATATTCTTACAATGTCATTAATGATGTTAAGATTTTAATCAAATCTTTTTACATGGCTAAATTACCTTTACATATAAGGCTGACTTGTCATATTTTTTTTTAGACATTGCAGGAGAGATTCATAAAATTATCAAATATTATAGGAAATATCAATATAATTATTCTTTAAGATAAAATAGTAAATTTATATATTTTTTGTCAATATCCATTTTTTAACAAATCAAGTGAATGTAATATCAGGTCAATGTAATAATCGTAAAAAATTAATCCTAAAGGAATTTGATAAAATTTTATTCAACCAGATCAACTAGAATGTTATTTAAGATTTACACGAAATATGAATAAGTCAAATTTAAATATAATTTGAAACTTGTTATTATTACTAAGTTTAAGTAAGTTATGACTTGTTCTCTTGATCTCGTTTATCGCCCTAATAACATTTTTTTAATTTTATTACAGACTTAGGCTATTTCCACTAATAATTCGAATATGTGTGTGTGTATATATATATATTTAAATTTGAGTAAAAGATAAATTTTAATATCATGTTTTTCAAAATTCATTTAAGTTTTTACCAAAATATTTTTTAAAAATTCATGGGTCATTCCAAAAACTACGACTTTGTTTGTTTACATTTTTAAAAACAGTTTTTTAATTTCAAAATGGGAGTATGCATTTCAAAATAATTTTTTTTTAATTTTTAAAATTTAGATTATCATATCTAAATATATTTTCATAATTTTTTAAAAATTAATTACAAAATTTTGAAATATATTTTAAAAATATTTTTTAAAAATTATATATGAATTGTTATACAAATGAAACCTACTTTATTTCATCTCCAAACCATTTTCTCTTGTACTTTTTTTTCACCCTCTCATAGTGATCTGGAAACCCTCTTCCCTAAATAAAAAAAATAAAATAACGCTGAACATATAAGTGCAACTTGTTTCCAATTTTAGTACCATTGGACTTTTTTTTATCCAAACATGAAAGTTTATTGATTGATAATATTAAACTTTTACTAATAATGTCTCTTTCACTTGTCCCTTAAATTTTAATGTTTTTTGTTTTAAGAATAAGCAGCTGGTCACGGCCACATTAATGTTTTAACCTTTGAATTAGTAGTTGTTTAACAAGGCGAAAACGTCCACTCGGTTGCCTCTCTCAACTGTGAACCGGGCAGAAGAAGATAAAGACGTTTTTCCTCCCTCTTTTCCTTTTAATTTTCCGTGGAAAAGATTGGTGATTCTCAGAAAGTCAGATTTTATCAGAATTTTCTCTGCTTCTGTGTCCCAATAGTTTATCCTTTTCAGTGTTTCACAGGTTCTAAGTTTCAGCTTGAGATTTTCAGGTGGACTGTCTTCGTAATCTTCACACAATTATACTATGGAATGATATGATATATAGGCTTCTTCAGGCTTGTTTTGAACTTTCCTACAATGTCTGAACCGGCAGAAGTTTGTTTGGTTCGTTGCCCAGAGTGCGAAAGCCTCATTCCTGAGCTTACGGATTTCTCTGTTTACCGTTGTCGTGGTTGTGGTGCTGTTCTCCGAGGTAATGTTCCGCCCCTGAATACAATTATTTCCGTTTGGTTCCCAAGAAAACTTATGCAAAGAAAACAAAATGGAAATTACCACGATATGATTTATGCTTTCTCTGTTTTATGTTCCATCTTGATTTGCTTTTGTGTTGACTTCATTTCTTGGGTCCTAAATAGTGAAAAGAAAAAGATTCAAATTAATAATTTATTTTCTTTACCTGCTTTTGCCCAGTAACCAAACGCAGATGCTACGTTTTGTTAGTATTTCCCTTTCCAATTGTTTATGGGTGGGCCTTTTGTATTCTAATTTGCAGTGAATGATAGAAATGTTGAGGCTGATGAAGAAAGCGTTGGAGGTTTTTCTGAGAAAATCTCTGATAAATCGGAGAAGAATGATGTTAGGTCAAATACCAGACTTTCCAGTAGAGCTGAGAATGAGGAGGTTCTGAGTGATATAGCTGAGAAATATAGGAATGGTTCAAAGATTAAAACTGATAAATGGGTTGTTGATAATGATCTTGATATGAATAAGAATTTAGATGACTTACGTTATGCAGAAAAGGGAAAACAGTTTGAGCAATTGAAACCCCAAAATGAGATTGCAAATGAATCTAGAAGATTGGGGCAAAATTCTGATTGGAGGATCAGCGAGAGAGGTGAGATGGAGGGGTTTGGGAGGAACCCATCGATCCAAGTTGAAGGTGTGAGAGATTTAACTTCAAATTATTCAGAAGAAGGTCCATCGAATTATCATTTTGGTTCCAGTTATGGTTATCGGGAGTCGGTGAAGAATCAGAATGAAGCAGATGGGTTTAATAAGGTTGAGCTTCTTGAGCAAGATAGAGCAGAGCTTTTAAGGAAGTTACATGAGCTGGAGGATCAGCTCAGTCGATCTCGTAATATAAATGACAAAACTAAAGAAAAAGTTCCCCTTGTTCGGAGGATGGCTCAACAGGATCCTTATGGTGGTGGTTCCGAGACTTGGTTTCCAGATGGCTCTTTGGGTTCAAGTAGGACTTCTGTGCAATATTCCATGTCTGATAGACATGTTGCAAGGCCCCCATACATCAGTAGTTATTCTGAGCCATCTCCTTTTTCAAATAGGCATGAAATGGCTCTTCGTAGCTTTTATCCTTCAATGCATACTTCAAATCAAGTTCAAGGAATTGAGGATCCTGTTAGGTCCCAGATGCTCAGGAGAGCTCCGCACCAAGCACCTGGTCCATTACAACCATCACCACATCATCCGTACTATTCTGGACATTATATAGATAATGATATGGATCCATTTGAATCATACCCACATAATATAAACCTTCACCCTCCTTCTTGTTCTTGTTTCCATTGCTACAGCAGACATCGATATTTTTCAGCACCAGTCCCACCCACTGCTTTATACAATAAAATGTTCCCTGATGTCCCAAATAATCCCATTTTCTACTGTCATGAAAATCCTGTTGCATTTGGTCCACAAGATAATAATACTAGAATTGCAAAAACTCCTCCCCTTAATTCTCATAATCCACAATCTCACACAAGATGGCCCAGTGACCTTAACTCTGAATCAGGTGGCCTTGTCCCTCACCATACTTCGAGGGTGTTGTTGGCCACTGGTGGACGACGTTGCCGTCCAATAGCTGGTGGTGCTCCATTTGTGACATGTTTCAATTGTTTTGAATTGCTGCAAGTGCCGAAGAAAGTTTTGCTTATGGAGAAGAATCAAAATAAAATTCAATGCGGTGCATGCTCTACAGTCATCCTTTTTTCTGTTGTCAACAAGAAACTCGTTTCTGTTCACGAAGAAACAAAGAGAACGCCCACAGAAGTTGATGATGGTTCTGCTGTAGCAGTGAATGGAGTAGCTTCACATTCCCATGGCCACTGCAAATCAGGCTAGCATAAATTTTTCGTCCGATGATTATGATAATTCCGGATATGACTTTCAGTCAATGGATAGAGACCTGAGTTCATTGTCAACAGACCAAGGTTTGAGCGCAAGCAAACCAGCAGAGATGAGCAGTCTTCATTCTGCATCTTCCTATAATTCTGAGGACAAGGATACCCCAGAGTGTATGATGGCTGCAAGACACAAGGCCAGCTCTGCCGAGATGCCAGTGATAGCCAAGTTGTCCCCACCACCTCCAGGTTCACCACTTCAAGATCATTTTGATTACTCTTCTAAATTTCGTGCACTGAACCAATTTGGGAAGGGAAACCAAAGTGGTCACTCAGATCGAGAGGACGTGATGCCAAAGAAAGTTATTTCACAGCAAAATTCTATGAAAGATGCATCTTTGGAAACTGAGGTGGAGGTATCATTCGAGTATTCTAACACTGGGACATCCCAAGATTCAGAAGATATGTGCACAGAAGAAGATCAATCGAGAGTCAACAAAGGGGCTGAACCATTCTTTGCTGGCATTAGAAAGAAAAATTTTAGGGACCTTTCTATATCTAGCCAAAATGTTGACCAGGGCAATACCAATGTTGCAGTTAATGGGCATCCCATCTCAGATCTCTTGGTTAAGAAGGCCGAAAAGCTTGCAGGACCAGTCCATCCTGGACAATACTGGTAATTACACACCCACCCACACCAGATGCATTAATTTTCTTTGTAAAGATGCAGGCTTTAGATTCTCTCAATGTTCAGTGTAGTTGTGCGTGGTGTTCCATGGGTGGGAAAAATCCATGCATGCAATTCAGAGAGGTCAGATTTGCATATTTGTAGTATCACTAGTGTCTTAAAAGAAAACTAGAAGGTGTACACACGTGATATTGTGGCAAAAGGAGACCTACAGATATTGTGTCACCAAAACTTGCCACACCAATACACCAACCAAAATTGTAAGTGAGACCAAACCCCACTTCTCCATTACAAGATAAAATAGATGAAAATAGACTTGTAGCTTCACCATATAATGGGTGCTACAGAAATCTGGGAAAATTTGAGCAACTTTGCATCTAAAAATATTAATTATTACCCTGTTATTCCTAATGGTATGTGTTTCAATGGATAAGCAAATCCAATCCCTTAGCATGTTTTTTATTAGATACTTGGACAATAGACCAAATTGGTAAAATCAATTTGGGTATATGCTGATCAAATTGGTTGACTGCGATTTGGGTATATGCTGATCCAAATCTGTTTTATGTTTATATTATGCGTTAGTTGATCCCCATGCTGTCTTTCCTTTATGAAACTGCCCAAACAAATCCCTACTTGGGAAAGGGAAAGAGCCTCTTGGAAATGTAATGGTTCCATTTATGATTCAGTTCTATAATTCTATTCTCTATGTAGGAATTTGTGTTTCCCAAGAATTTCAGTTTCAACTTATTGTGCTTGAAGTTATTAATGGCCTTTTCCTTTCTCTATTTCCCTTTGGTAGGTATGATTTCCGAGCTGGGTTCTGGGGTGTGATGGGCGGGCCTTGTCGCGGCATAATTCCTGTAAGATAAAACTATTCTTATGAAAAAATTTAGTTGTTCAGTTGTTCAGCGATACTATTTCCAATATTGAACAAATGCCATTTTATTGCAGCCATTTATTGAAGAATTTAATTATCCCATGCCAGAGGATTGTGCCGGGGGGAAATACTGGTATTTATGTGAATGCGAGAGAGCTTAACCAAAAAGATTTGGGTTTGCTTGCCAGTAGAGGGTTACCAACTGCTGGAGATAGATCATACATCATTGAAATTTCTGGGAGAGTCCTGGATGAAGACACTGGTGAAGAGCTTCACAGCCTTGGCAAACTTGCCCCAACGTAAGGCCCAAACCTCGGATATATCCTCAGTTCTTTCAATTTGTTGTTCATGAATTATTGGAGTGCTGCTTTCATCTGCCTTATAACAAGTTTCTGTCCTTATCCTACTGCCAATGACCCACCATTCATTCTAGTTTTATGTTGTAGGATGGGTCCGTCTTGGAAGTTTAGATTTGGGCACTAGGGACAAGGTTAAATGAAGTGTAAAGAGCAGTAAGGATTAAGTTGTGTACTAGCACAAATAGTAGTTTGGCTGAAATCAAATTAGAACTCAAGTAAAAGAACCATTGCTTCTAGTTTGAAGCAGCAAGTTGAAGGGGTCTGTTGCTCTGGAAATGTGATTCTGTGTTTCCTAGAATACATGCCCTGAACCTTACTTGTCCAAAAATGAAACATTCTCACTCTAAGCCTGTATCTGCCTTTTCACTCACTCCCATTTCATGAAACATTCTCTTTCTATACCATGCATGTTTCTATTACCCTAACACTAAATTCACATGCAGCCAGTTACTTAACAGTGTCTTATTCCCACCACTTTGGGGTTGGCAAGGCCATCCAGCTTTGCCCTTCTAGTATTTGAAACCATCTCCTCTGCAAAATTCTTAGATCTTGTATTGTTAATTCTTCATGCTCATTCTATTGGCATTGCATCCCTCCTCTCCTTATTTTAGACTTCTAGCAAGTCTAGCCTTTTGTGGTGCGAAAACTAATAAATGCTTTGAATTCCATTTATTGTTGTTCATAGGATGGACTAGACATTTGTTTGTTTGTTTTTTTCCTGTTGGGTTTTAGAATATTCTTTTGGTGGATAGATATTTATCATTTTAGTGAACCCCTTTTATCTATTCTGTGGATAAATTGTGGGTATATAGTTGTATCTGTTATATGTTTGATATTTTTATGATTTATGCTTTAGCTAAAGTGGTTCAGTTTACACTGCCACGTTGTTTCTTTTACCAGTACCTTCCCTAAATTTCTTTCGGATAAACACCAAATCATCTCAATTAATGCTTTCATATTGTATCACCAGTATCGCTCCTTGTTTCTGGTCTTATTATTGTAGTCACTTCAGTCATTCTGACATTATTTTTATTTTTATTTGTTTACCAAAAGAAAAATGAAAATTTCTTTCATAGCATTTTAATTAAGTTTGTGTTCTCTGCTTGCACCATTAAAGATAAGTCATTTCGACTTATTAAGGAATGGCCTTTATTTTTCCCAATTATCATTTTTGTTACAGTACATTTTGTATGACAACCTTGTGCATCTGTAGTTTAAGGAAATTGGAAGTGTATGACAATATTACATGCAATATCAAAATATATACGATGTCAATTGAAAGCATTAATGACTAGAGATTTTGTACAGCGTTGAGAGAGCAAAGCGTGGATTTGGCATGAAAATTCCAAGAGCAGCCGCATAACTAATAATATCATAGGAACCACAACCTCTCACCATTGCTCCTGACATGTGCAAGACCTTGAATCTGTGTATCCTGGAAAGTTGAAGGAAATCGGGACAATACTTTAGTAGCATAGCTGAGGATGAAGGATGATACAAACATATTGGACAGTTGGTATGTTTCTGATGTCTTTGAGCTTTTTCTTTATGATGTATTATTATTTTGTATATATTCATTTGGCTGTCAAAATAAAATATATATTCAAATGATTTTATATGTAAGCATGAAATTTTGCACTTGATCTGATTTTATATCTTACTGTGTAATTCTTAGTCTGTGACTTTCTTACCTTGTACATTTCACAAGTTTGTCTGGGAAATGGAGATGAATAAAAGGTAAGCCATATGAAGAGAGCACAGGAACAATCTGTGTAATTTTTGCATAGCCATTAAACCCCATGTTAAACTTGGAAGTGGAAGTGTGATACTCCTATCCCACATCGGTTAGGGTGAGAGTAATATGATTGATATATAAGACCCCATAAGGTTTATTACTAACAAATTGGACTTAAATTTTTGAGTCATAATATTGTAAGCTCTTCAGGTTGTTGATAACGGAATTAAAGTAATTACATTGGATACATAACATTTTGTTTTTGTTTTTGTGTTCTGTTCTGGAACTGGAGCTCCAATATCTTCTCTACTTGCAGTTGTGTGTTGTTTTTCCAAAGCTTACTTTATTGCCAAAGAGGTAAGATGTCATGATCATGGGTTGCAGGTGGATACAAATGCTGCTGTCTGATGGAGATTTGAATAAGAAAGAAGAAATTAATTTTATAAGAGTAATAGTTGGACAGATCTTATGCGAAAATATGGTTTAAAATACTAATAATGCAATAAATTTGTATATCAAATTTTTATTTTAAATGATGTGGTACTAATATTGTTTAATTACCTTAATTGTATGATTTAAATTATTGCTAATAAAACATGTTATATCAATGTCATTATTTAGGATATAAATTCGTATAGTATAGCATTGCTTTGAAACACAATGTATAAACCGATCAAAACAGACTGTTTTTCCAAAAAAATCATTTAAAAAAAGTTTTGGTGTCATTTTTAATTTTATTTTCTAAAGTAAAAATAGTTTTTAAAAATGATACCAAACAGGACATCAGTGGAGATTGGGAATCAATTAAAGAACAAATATGTATACTTGAATTTATGGGATCTTTTTCTTGACATAAATTTATATATAGGCACAATAAAAAACATAGAGGGAGTTTATATGCAAAGAAAAATAAAAGCAAAATAAAGTTATTCATTTTAAAAATAGATTTTTAATTTCAAAACAAGAGATACGCGTTTGGCAAGTTATATTCATTTTAAGTTTTTTTAATTTTTTAAAATTTAGATTATCATATTTAAATGCATTTTTCACAATTTTTAAAAATTTAATTACAAAATTTTTAGAAATATTTTTTTAAAAATTATATTTGAATCATTATCCAAAAGCAGTCGATAGACGTTTTAAATATTTTTTTGGATATTTCAAAAAATAAGTCCTATTAAAAAATTCAATGCTTAAAGTATAGTAAAATTTAGAGAATATAATAATTAACGTAAAAGGATATTTGTTTTTACTTTTTATTATGTATGAGAACATTAAATACTTATTTCTTTAAAAAATTAATTATTTTTTTTTCAAAAGAAACTCTTAAATGAGAGGACAACAAATATACTTAAATTTATGGGATCTATTTTTGACATAAATTTATGATCGATAAATGAAATATTTTGATATGATTAGTCATGCATGAAAAATTTGTTTTAGTAGCAGTGTATCAAAAGTGATTTTCATTTCCAGTTAACCCAAAAAAATAAGTGATTTAGCAATGACTTATTTTTCATGCATGCATATTAATTCAATAACTTAGATTAACAAATTATAAAATGATTTAAATATTAAAAAAAAAACTTAATAACCAAACACATTAAAATAAAAGTGTCCGTCAACAGCTGATGGAACAAGCTGTTCAGGTCTACCATGACAAGGAATACAAATCCAAGACATGGCATTTTCCATCCCACAACTTTACCCTAGCAGCAATTTGGTGCCCTTTCCTTGCAAAAGCAGCCATTTTCGAAGACAATAATGGAGTTCCATCAGCTGAACCCCAGCCTCATCTCGACAAACTTGATGAAACATGGACCCAACAATACAAGAATTTTGATTACGCAGTGATTGCTGCTGGGAAATGGTTTCTCAAAACTGCAGTCTACTACGAGAACAACACAGTTGTTGGCTGCCATTACTGCTCCAACAAGAACTTCACAGAGTTAGGATTTGACCATGCTTATCGCAAAGTACTGAATTTAATGTTTAACTTCATCACTAGTTCGGATCACCATGTGTATACATTCTTCAGATCTATCACCCCAGATCACTATGAGAATGGCAACTGGAACACCGGGGTATATTGCAATAGAACAGGACCATTTAAAGAAGGTGATATTGAAATGAATGATGTGGATACAATAATGCGTGGCATTGAGTTGGAAGAATTTGAGAAGGCAGGGGCACTAGGATCCAAAAAGGGGACAAATTTGGAACTATTGGACACGACGTATCTTTCATTGTTGAGGCCTGATGGGCACCCAGGACTGAATAGGCAATTCCACCCAGTTGTCAAGGATAAAAATGCACAAGTTAGGATCGATTGCCTGCATTGGTGCTTGCCTGGACCTCATGACGCTTGGAATGATTTGTTAATGGAAATGTTGGTCAATGGATGAGGCTTTAGACAATCAGAACCAGTTTTTTTCTTCTTTTCTATGATTATCTGGGTTTCGAAATCAATGGTTTAATATTAGTCCAAATGATCTAAAAGAAGAAAAAGTGGTTCTACCATATCATGAATCTCAGAAACAAATTCACAAGATAAATATCCCTCTATATGTCAAGTCTTCTCAGCAAAGTACAACATATTAAAAATTTTGATTCATAAATTGGCATCTATGTTGATACACAGCTTCTTATGACAAATTCCAGCATTTGCAGGATTTCAACGGCTCAATAATGGAGAGAGCTGACTAACCTGCAGAACTGCATCCATGTTTCAGTCTCCTGCATCCGTGTTATATTAATTAAGATCTACGCTGAACTCGCCAGACGAAATGTTAAGTATTCATGCTTTCTGGAATTTCCCTGGCGCTAACATCAAAATATCAAGCCAGTAACAATAATTCATACATACATGCAACTATTAGGGTTTACAACCTGAGGTTGAACACAATTCAAAAGAAGCATGTCCACAGAAAATGAGACCAGCCCAAAACAAACCCAATATTGGTATTCTACTGGTCGGTTGAACAATAGATACAAGGCTATAAAATCACTTAAAATAACCTCCTCCTGCTTCAACCCAATCAATCCAGGAAACTTGTGGCAGATGAAAAAAAACAGAGGATCAACAACTTCTACCGTCGACAATCTACCTGTGGTAACTTTAGCAGTTTTTTCTCAAAGCTTGTTCAATGACCTAGACACATTCCATGCCCAACAATGCCACATTTCAGGTTAGTATCTTGCATACGGTAGTACTACCAATGTACTCCCCCCCCCCCCCCCCCCCCCTCCCCCCCAAAAACATTTCACAGCTATTTAATCAAGCAGAAAACAATTTGTACTGATTGAGGCCCTACATGTTAAAAAAAAAAAAACCCCAAATCAGTATGCGCCGAGTAAAATGGTCAATCAACCAGCTAAAAAAAAAAAACTCCTGATAGTCAAGTGGCACCAATTTAAAGTATCAACTTTATTCAACTAAAGATTTTTGTGATTATGTCCCATACTGCAAAATAAAAAGTCTGCAAATGACATCCAACAGACACAAAACCAGCAACAACTTAGATCACATTCAAGATGTGTATATTGCACTTCCCTTTTTCTACTTGGTTGAAGGGAGCGTAGTTTGCTTCTTTTGCTCTGGTTTAAGGAAAGGATCCTGCATAGGCAAAATATATAGATGACATATTAGACTGAGCATAATTCCCCCTCTGCTGCAACTTAAGTAACATGGCAGTACAATTTACCAAGACAATAGAGAGTTTTTTTTTTTTTTTTTTGCCAATTCCAAAAAAGTAGCCATGCTGATAAAGTTTTGAATGATGGTCTAATACTAACATTTGATTCACCCCTTGGGGGTTAGCTCAGTTAGTAAGGCCTTGAGGATAATAATTTTTTTTTTTGGATAAGTGTAAGGCCTTGAAAATAATGGACTATGGCCCTAGTTCAAGCCACATCAAAGGCATGTATTGTCTTACCCAGCATGCAGTTCTTGGAGGTGAGGTCAAATATCTGGAATTTTCTCTGACAGCCACACGCCCAAAAGACTCGTGGTTGGTAGGTCTCCGGTATTAAAAAAAAAATTGATTCTAGGAAATAATGAATAGATAATAATATGCTTTACAAAGAGAGCTCTATTCAAGAAAAATTCATTTCTTCTCAATATCTGCTCTTTTTTAGTCCTTCATGCTTTTCTCAAACCAAATAAAGAAACAAAGATTACAGAACTTCACCCAATCTCTTTCAGTTTTGTTGTCCACAAATGTCACAAAATGAAAGCTGATCCTCTTGCTACAACAATTAACAAAACTTGACGGAATTACATCATATGGCTCAATAACTTGCATGACCCACATTATTTAACACCATGAAGTTAAACAATCCACCCAACAGATAAAACACACACATGCACGCATGTGTGCACACATACACATATTTGCCAAATCCTCAAACTTGTAATCCATCAACTTAAATCCTTAAATAATTCTCTCAGTCAATTTGGCTAAGATTAGGTGTAACATCTGCTTACATAATTTCAAACTAGGGTTTCTTCTCCCTGTTTTGGTACGTGTTTCAAAACAAAAAAAAACACTTAAGTTCCAGAATACTAAATTTAGTGATCGACGGATTTTTTCTTTCTTAATTTTCCTAGAAAAAGAACAACCCAAATCAAGAGATCCAGTATGATTAGTTCAATATTTTTACATGTTTCATTATAATAAAATAAATTTCCGTAACTATAAGAAGAACTTGTACAAATTACAAAATTAATTCTTATTACTCATCTTCAAGTGAAAGAAGAAAAGTCTATTACAATTAGACCAACCTCATCATATTTCACCTATGTTACTTACATAAGCCTACCCCTACAGTACCAACTTTAGAGTATGTAACGTCTTGCGTTTCTATTCCCATTTCGTGCACCATAACGATCCCTGTTGTTTCCCTAAATTTTGGATAGTCACATGTATTCAAAATTATGTCATAACACACCCAATTTGTTGAATTTCATCAACTCTGATAGGTAAGCTAAGTCAATGATTACTAGGCCAGTGCTGATTCAAGCATTCTCTCTCGTGCCTCAGAGACCAAATTGATGGAAACACGAAAACTAAATATACCCAACATAAGCCACACATTGCTACACGTATCTAACACCTTTAGTTTCACGCCAAAGAAAAACCACAATTCGGATGGCCAGATTGTAACAAGTTACAAAACCTCAATTTCAACATATTTAGAGAAGAATAGATATTGATGCAAAAGATGTATAGATAGGATCTAGCTAAACTGTATCAGACACGAGTAATTTGGTATAAACTCGAGAAATCTAGGGTTTGGGATGGAAAAGGTAAACATACGTTTTCGACGAAGATATAGTTGGCGACGACCACAGTGGCAACAATTGAACCCAATATTGCAGCTGGGCCCGTCAGCAGACTCCATTTGCGGTATATCATCTTCTTCGTCTCCTTCTCTGGTTCTCTGTCTACCTCTCACTTCAGCCTCTTATGGTGACACAGTAAATTTATTCCTGGCCCATGGGCTTTTGGGCCTACGTAGTTGGACCACCGCGAACCCAAATTCTCTCCTACATTTATTTTTCTCTTTTTCTAAAAAGAAATCTTTGATTTAGTACAGTTAAAAAAGTTGAGTTACACGAGTTGAGCTTATTATCGGCTTAATTAGAATATTATTTAAAATCAGTTCGTAAGATTAATAATTTAATTTAAATATATTTCGATACTCATAAATTTATTTAATTCGACTCGAACTTATAAATTTATTAAACTCGGCTGATTAAGTAAAAAATAATTTAATATTATATAAAATATTAAGGCACTCGAGTTTAACTCGTTATTGGTTTAATTAAAGGATCGTTCGAGTTTGGTTCGAAATATTAAAAGCTTTAACACAATTTAAAACTCATTTATTTTATCGAATCGAACATAAACAATTCACTCAAGTCGACTCAAATTTAAATATGAGTAAAAATTATAAAAAAAAATATCATCATTTGCATGATATGTTTTGAATTCAAAATTTGGACACAATTTAAAAGCTGTGGGTGGTTAATAAGAAGACGAAAGCTTGTAAGAATGATTTGAAAATTGAAAAACCTGTGGATGATTAAATTTATTCCATCTATGACAGAAAAGATGATGAATACCTTTTACTGTAAGATCTGTCCGAATCCATGCCTAAGAATATTTAGAAAACTCAAATTATAATTGGTCTCTTCGTTTGTAAAAAAACGTCTCAGATTTTATAGTAATAAGAATCCCGTATTCTTAAATTTTAAGTGATTTCTTAACTTTTAAAGATAATCACGACATAATTAACCTTGATAGAAGGAAAAATGCAATGACAAACTTAGGGACTATTTTTAATTTACGGATTGAAAGAATTGAAAAAGAAAGAGAAAGAAAAGTAATGAGAAATTATTTCTTGTTTGATTTTAAAATAGGAAAAGGAAGAAAAGAAAGACTTAAAAAACTATTTTGCTTGTTTTTCAGAAGTGAAGGAAATTAAAAAAAAATTATAAAGTTAATAATTACCCATTTCTCTTAATTTTAAAATAAATAAATTAATATTATTTTACTCGAGTAATAAAACATTTTATTTCTATTTTCTATCTCTCTCAAATAAGTTGAGAGGACCTTCCATTATTTCAGTTCTTTTTTCTTTCATTATTTGTTTAACCATGTTTCCCTAGGCCTCCACATATTGACATTTGGATACTTAATTAACAGCAATTAAATACTGACAGTGGGAAACTCAAAAAATGGAGCTCAAATAGTGATATTTGGAATTTTTACATGATGGGAATTATTATATTCATGTCAGAGGGAATATAGTAGACCAGATAAAACAAACACACGTTATGTGAATGGCAACAATGGATAAAGATATAATCCATATTCTATCAAGGGCGCCGCTGTTGAATGGCCTTCTGAATTGTTTTCCATATTTAATTATAATACCACCCAATATATATATATATAAGGGATGGCTCAACACATTCAAAGGCCTAAAATAAAATTTTAAAATGAGACTTTTTTTATTTATTAAAATTTTATAAATTTTTATTTAAAATTTATTTTTTTATCTTTTTGATATGTAAAATTACTAATTAAATTTTTATAATGAATTTGTTCTAACATTTCTTTTTCAATTGATAGTATTGTCAATCCACTTAATTCTTTTGATATACAAAAAATTAAAATGTATCTATAACAATTATTTTATATATTTTTAATAGCTAATACAAAATTAATAATCAAAGATTCAATGAGCTAATTACAGTAAACAAAATAGAGGCAATCTAATTATATGTCTTAAAAGATAATATAAATTTTAAATTAAAAAATTTAAAGTTAGAACAATAGAACCTGATTATGGAACAATTTAGTCTTCAGATTCAGCAAACATAAAAGAAGTTAATCAAAATTTCTAATACTTCACGGTTCACGTACACCAACTCGCCAACTCTAAATGACTTCACTTGCAAAACGCCGAAGTTCAATATAACAAACAAAACATATGCAAAACGCTAAAACATAAAAGGAAGAATTTGTTAATTTGGCTTACGCCAAAGACCAAAGTCAACAAGGCCCAAAGTCAATAAAATAAAGGGGTGGCGTGACTGGGCAAGAAAAGAAAAAGAGAAAAGAAAGAGCAGGCGACTAAAGGAAATAAAATAAAGAAGAAAGGACGGCTGAAGCAAACAAGGGAAGAGAAGGTAGCTGGTGCACAGAGTAGGAAAAGAAAAGAGAAAAAAAGAAGAGAAGCAACTGGGCGCTGAATAGAGAAATGAGGAAAAGAAAAGAAGAAAAGAGAAAAGCAGTTGCCAAAATGCCATGTTGTAGAGTACTTTTCAGAAAATATAAATGTAGCAGGTTGTTAGGTTGCAGAATACTTTTTAAACTTAAAGAAAAAATTTAATAAATAAAAAAATAAGAACGTTAATTATTGGAAAAAGCAAAATGAGATAAACGAGAAGATAATAAATACTATCAAAGAGTAGTTATTAGGTAATAGTTGTATAATAAAAGAGAGAAATTAAGAAGACAAAAAAATTTATTTATTTTATTGTAATAAATATATTTTTTTAAATATAAAAAAAAATTATGAGACCTAAAAAATTGAGGGCCTAAAGTCAGGGCTTTACTGGCTTTACCCTTTAGCCGGCCCTGACATATATATATATATATATATATATATATATATAACTCTAAACGTAGCTGTTGTTAATCACTGCTTAATTAGCTGTTGTTATTGTCAGTTGAATAGTCCATGGATTGCTGCGTATTTGAATATACTTCGACGTAATATTTCGTGCAACATTTTGTTTCATGCATGAACGATGAAAACAACATTGACATTTCCTAGGGTGCTTTTGTTTTTCATGTTGGACATTAATTAAAGTACACCGTTAAAATCATTTTCTTGACAACCAAAACGTAGGCCCTGTTTTATGACGATAGAAAACTATGCAGAGATCAGCATTAATCTTACTGGATTAATAATATATTTTTTCTAAGCTAAGGCAAGCACGCGTGCACACATACACATTGCATTTCTGTTATTGGTAAGTCCTAATATACAAAGACTTGTCAGATGCAAATTTTATTGTTTGTTCTTTTGGAAGATGACATCTCTTTAAGACTTTAACCTTAAACATATGTTAAACAGTTCTTCTCTTCTAGATCGAAATGTAGACAAGGGATGAAATAGTCACAGCTGAAATTTCTAGAAACAAATAGTGGATACATTTCCTGCAATTTTATATTTATCGCATTCAATGCGTCTTGATTGGCTTATTAAGCATTTAATTAATAAAAGTTTGTTTCGGTTATTGATTATGATTTTTTTTATTAAGTACGATTTGAGTTAAATTAATAAGTGTTATTTTTTTTATTAAAGTTAGTTAAGTTTATTATGAATACCGTTATTTGATAACTATTATTGAATGGAGTGAAGTTGATATGTCAACTGTTTGCTAGTTCTGATAGTTTTAAGTTTTATGAGAAGACATATACTAATTGTATTAAAAGTAATACCGACTTTGTTTTTTAATCTAAAGTAGAAGAAAAGTTATCTTTAAACGCACACGTACATACACACATTATAAGGGTCATTAATGAATGTAAAGATGAAATGTTTGACCTCTCTAATGTGAGAATGAGAGCTCTAATTTGAAAGCAAATAAGTTTGTATAAAAAAAAATAACAGTGAAGTTTGTTTTTGCACTATTTCAAACTAATATTGAATAACAGTAATAACCTAATTTGACTGGTTAATTGTCAAATTCAAAAGTCACATTTAACCGTGTAGGTGAATTAAACTTTTTGGCTGATTGTAATATAAGATTTTATGATTTATTTCCTTGGTTTACTTGATAAGTTTTAATCTTCTCAGAATTTGTTTCCTCAATAGAAATTGACACCTAAATTCTAAGCAGAGAGATGGAGAAAAGTCTACCAAATGTCATGTCACATTTTCTTCATTGAATTTTCATATCAATTTTTCTTCTTCTTTTCCAATTGGCCTCAAGTTCATCATAATTTAGCATTTTTTGAGCTCTAAAATTTGCAATATTAGAATGATTTATTATATTGTTTCTAATTAGAATGATGACATGAACTGTCTGGGGACTAATTCAGTATTCTTATGTGCTGATTAAACCATATCGATCATAGAGCAAATTCATTGGAAGATTAGTCCTGAAAATATCTGCTTAGAAAAATTAATGACATATGCTTTACGTTCATATTGACATCATCACATGTGAATACACAATCTAGACTTCACCCGTCTAGAAATCACCGGTCGCCTTCCAAAGCCTCCTGTCCAGTCCACCACCATTAGTTGTTGTATATGTATGTCTATATGTATATAGCGCAAGATACATACATATATATATATATATATAAATATAAATATTTATGTTACACACACATGCTCTTCAATCAACCTCACAACTTGGGAAGAATTCCAAACATCTATATAAAGAGCTATATTTCTCTCCAAACCTTCAACAAAGCCAAGCTTAATTATTAGCTACAATGGAACAAACAACCCATATAGCCATTCTACCCAGTCCAGGGATGGGTCACCTCATCCCACTGGTCGAGTTTGCCAAGCGACTCGTCCTCCACCATCATTTCTCTGTAACTTTCATCGTCCCAACTGATGGGCCTCCTTCCGAAGCTCAAAAATCATTCCTAGAATCGCTTCCTGGTGGCATAAGCTCCATCTTTCTTCCTCCAATTGACTTCAGTGACCTTCCCAATGATGTTAGGATCGAAACGCGGATATCTCTTACAGTGACTCGGTCTCTTTCTTCTCTTCGCGATGTGTTCAAGTCATTGGTTGTGACTACAAGGGTGGTAGGTTTGGTTGTTGATCTCTTCGGCACCGACGCTTTCGATGTCGCTAAAGAATTCAATGTCTCGCCCTATGTTTTCTTCCCCTCCACGGCCATGGTTTTGTCATTGATCTTTCATTTGCCAAAGCTTGATGAGACTGTGTCTTGTGAGTATAGAGAACTAGCTGACCCGGTTCAGATTCCGGGTTGCATACCAATTCATGGCAGGGAACTATTGGATCCGGTTCAAGATAGAAAGAATGATGCATACAAATGGGTTCTTCACCATGCAAAGAGGTATAGATTGGCAGAGGGTATTATGGTGAATAGCTTCAAGGATTTGGAAGGTGGAGCTATAAAAGCTTTGCAAGAGAAAGAACCCGGAAAGCCGCCTGTTTACCCGGTTGGACCACTTGTACAAATGGGTTCAAGCAATATTCGGGTTGACGGATCGGAGTGTTTGAGATGGTTGGATAATCAGCCACGTGGCTCTGTCTTATTCATCTCTTTTGGGAGTGGTGGGACCCTCACAAATGATCAGCTTGATGAACTAGCCTTTGGGTTGGAGATGAGCCAGCAGAGATTCATTTGGGTTGTTAGAAGTCCAAATGGTGTCGCTAATGCCTACATACTTCACTGCCCAAAGCCAGAAGGACCCTTTTGATTTCTTGCCAAAAGGGTTCTTAGACAGGACCAAAGGGTGTGGACTAGTGGTGCCTTCTTGGGCACCACAAGCCCAAATTCTTAGCCATGGCTCGACCGGTGGATTCTTGACTCATTGCGGTTGGAACTCAACACTCGAGAGTGTGGTTAATGGCATACCACTGATTGCTTGGCCTCTTTACGCAGAGCAAAAGATGAATGCGGTAACACTAACTGAGGATCTAAAAGTGGCATTGAGGCCAAAAGTAACGAAAATGGTGTGGTGGGACGGTTTGAGATTGCAAAAATTGTGAAATGTCTGATGGAAGGAGAAGAAGGGAAGCGGCTTCGGAACCGAATGAGAGAGTTAAAGAACAAGGCTGGCGAGGCGCTAAGCGAAGACGGCTCCTTTGCAAAGTCACTCGCTGAGTTGTCTAGCAAGTGGAAGAATAAGATTTAGTATTTGGATTAGCTTTCATTTTTATGTTTCCTCTTTTTCCTTTTCTTTTGTAATGATTTACAATTTATACTATAGGGTTAGGTTGCATCATCTTTTCAAATTGAAGTTGGATTTGGTTAATAATCTATGGAAAATTGACACAGCATGAACATGTACGATAGAATAAATTTTTTAAAACAAAATCGAAATTATTAGTAGATGTCTTTTATGTTATATTTGACTAGAAATATACAATTAATAAACAAATTCTATTGAAACTTAATAAATAATAGAATTAAAATTAAGAAAAAATGAAATTGTGTCAAAATTGAAAACTAGATAGAAAATGAGGAAGTTTGCTGCAGACAGTAACTCACTCAGAGTTTTCTACATAATGATTAAAGAATTACTACCTTTTTAAAGTGGCAAAATCTTGTAATTGAAGACTTAAATGTGTGAATTTTGACAAAACTCCAACTTTAATCACAACAAGAAAGCGAATTTTGTTCATTATGAGTAAAAAAATTAAGATTTCAAATATGCTTATATTGAAGTGATCATCACTAAATGTTTTTTAAAATTTTTTATACCATTGTCACAAGACAATTTTACTCGAAATTAAACTTTTGATCGAATTGCTTTATGAATTCTTCCTTTACTTCTTCTGCATAAAAAAAATGTTATGTATAATGAATTTTTTCAATAGATATTCTCAATTTTAGAAACATATGAATATTCTCACATAAATTTATTATAATAACGATTGTAAAATAAATGAAAACATAATAGAGTTAATTAGTGGGAGGTCCTTCAAAATAAGTGTTTAGAGGGTAAGGTCTAAACAAAAAATATTTTAACTTCAAAAGTTCTTGAGTTTTTAAATTATGTAGTCCCAAGTTCAAAAGTAATGAGGTGGCACATCATTATATGGTCTCAAGTGTAATAGTGATGAGGTGGCACCATCATTTTATTTTTAATGACAAAATTATCCCACTTTCCTACTTAAATAAGAAGCCTTTTTCTACCAAACCTACGCCCAACTGCCATGTCTATCACTTTTTGTTTTTGTAAATTCAAAGTTAAATAACTTACAATATATAAGTCTGTTTTTCATAAGAATTATATATATTTGAACTCTAATTATCGAGATCTATCAAATAAGATTCATATTGCATAGAGAATTTTGTCAAAAAAATTCGTGTTTTTTATAAGTCGTTGCCAAGGAATTGTTGAAGTCTAAAAAACAATAACCTAGAACATGCAAAGAAAATTTTAAAATGCTCCAGGTGTAGTGTTTTCTTCCATTTAAAATTCTATATTAACATAGCAATACACATTCTGTGATGTAACGCTAGTTTATTGTGATAAAAAGATAATGGTTATTAAATCAAATTGCTTTTGTTTTCATTAGCTCCCACATTCTTAATTTTTCCATCCTCACAAAATTATTAAATCATCTTTTGACTGTTCTTCTACTATCCATCTTCTAAGAAATTGTAAGAAAGGACCATAGCAACTTGTTAATGAACACATGGAAAATAGAAGCTTTGATAAATTCTCAAGCCTAAATAAATCCTCATAGCCACTTACACTGCTAAACCCAAAACAAAACTGAAATTCAATAACTAACTTTTGAAACTCCATGCCTTTTTGGTTCATTTGTCACTGTGCGCGTTAGGAGTTATAAGAATCACTTTGTGTGAAAAAATTCTTCTTGAATATTACATAAGTTCAATTTTTTTTCAGATTGAGAATTTTTTGATAGAAAATGTTCTTTGTCTGAGAAACATTTCTTTATTGCTATTTTTTTATTTTTTAGTTTTATATTATTTTCTTTATCTAATTTTTTTGTTTTATCAACGTTGGAGTATTACCACCTCCCTAAGGAACAAAAGTTGTTTGATACATTGTTAAAAACATATATAATATTTTTTTTATTTAAGTAATTTTTCAAATTTCTTTGTTCTAGGACAGAGAATATTCTCTGTCTTAGTTATATGGACATATAATTTTTTATGAAAATTCTCTATCGAAAAAACACGAATTTTTTTGACAAATTTCTTTTATACAATATGGATGTTGTTTGATAAATCTTAATTTTTAGAGTCCAAATATATAATTTTTATAAAAAGTGGACTTATATATTACAAGTTATTTAATTTTAAAATTTATAGAAAAAATTGAATGATAATGTGGTAGGGACCGTCAGGCTCTAATTGATGTTTTGTGTTTTTTGAGTTTTTACACTAAAATAGTATTTTTACCAACACAAAATATAGAAACTTTTTAAATTAACACTTTTAAGATTAAAAATTATGTTAATTAAGTACTTTATGAGTATAATTGCTCTCGTGTTTTTTCCCAAATTTCTCATCAATATATGTTCATATTAAACTCCTATGCATAAGTGTTTGTATTTTTGGTTTTTATTGTAATTTTTGTTTACGAAATCATATTATACTTATAAGCATAAGATAAAACACATTTTTTCATACTGTGTATTTGTATGGTTTTAATCATTTGATCTTCTTTGATTAGGAAACGCTCACAACAATATCTTTCATTTTTTAAAAAGAAAAACAAACACGAAGGTCACATGATCAAAATTCATGAATTATAATGACTTTTGCGTGTGAAAAGTGTCCTGATCTTGCATCGGATGGTGGAAAATAATTTTTAAAAAAAAGGTTAACAGAAAAAATAGGACTATTAAATAAATGATAAATAATAAAAAAATCAAATAAAAATCTCAAGAGAATAAGAGCTTTGTGGTATATTCGTGGCATAATCTTGTTTGAACATGACTAGTGTGCACCATTTAGCACGGCAGATAATTACAAATTGTCAATTTTTATGTCACAAATTGATTGAACGGGCCATTGTCGTGGCTTGTAATAATTTCTATGAAGAAATAATAATTCTCACCTACGTCCCCAAAAGGTGACAATGGTATGTGACAATTGATAGGAAAAAAAAATTATTTTATTTGTTGTATGAGTTGAAGGTCACGTTTATGTCTCTATAAGGGAAAGGAATGACTTAATTAATCAACTGCATTGGACACTGTGACAATTTAAAACAATATGTTTGATTAGATTTAGACGTAAATATTAAGCCTTAACAACCTTTTTTGGGAATTATATAATAATTTTTGTATCATTTTCAAATTAAAAAATACACTCTTAGACGCAAATAATAAGCACCAAATATATTTATTATATAAGTTATGTTTGGATGAACAGTGACATTTTTGAAAAAAGTGCTTTAGAATTCAAATCGTTTATTCTTTTTATTATTTATATTTAAATGATAGTTTTGACTTTTTCGAAAAATCTATTTGAACGTTTTTAAATCTAAACACTCATTTTGGAAAAGTGTCTGTGGATAATTTTTTTCAAACTGATGTTTCGAAAATGTTCGTTTTCTTATTTACATAATACATTCAATACTTTTAATAATTCATCTAAACACTACAATACCATTTAAATCATTTTCAAATACAATTATCTAAACACTCGTAACTTAATTAAATTACACTTTTTTAAGCCATACTCTTCTTCAATTATATTTTTTCACTGCTCATCCGAACGAGCACTATTAAAACCTACTATGTTATGTCCTGAAAATGAAAAAATTCATTATGTACAAAATCACTAGTCTTCAAATTTCTCTCTCAAGAATTACTCATAATCTTCACTCTTTAGAACAAAACATTACATTACTTATAATGATCTCCAATCTTCTACAAAATTTTCTCAACCAGATGTATTAGAGAAAAAAAAGGATGAAGATAAACCTTCAAAGACAAAGTTATATAATGCAGGAAGGCCAAAATCAAGAAGTTCTGACCAAAACAAATTGTCGGTTCAACAACCAATTAAAATAAAACATTGTCCACTCATATTATTGGCTGATGACAAATCAAATTGTTGCCTTTGACCATTCCTCTGCCTACCATAGACTTAGCAGCGCCAGAGCGTACGTCACGCTTGGATTCACACAGCAATGTGGCAGGAAGTGGGCACGCGATCAAGTATGAACTATGCAAGGCAACTCGTGTGTTGAATATATACACATGATATATTTATATATATATATATATATATGTGGTGTGTCTAAAATAACTCGATATTGACATGTCAAATCAGCACTTCAGGGACAAGGTCTCATTCCAGAGGAGGCGTGCAAGGTTGTCTCATGATACCGTAGCCCAGGTGATATCATACAGATTTGTTTTGATATATAGAGTTAATCAACAAAATCCGATTAAGAACTGTCATAAAAGTAATGAACATAATTTTTATTTTTTTTCCTATTCAAGTCCTATCAAGAATGGTATGCCAGGCATTCGTGGAAGATAAAAGAATATCGAACCCATTATGAAATTTTTTCATGAGCAGGTTGTATTCATTAAGTAAATATAGGCTTGATCAAGATTTTTTTTTTCCGGAGTACCAAAAGCAAGCATAACATCATTATAAATATAAAGTCCCGGTATGGAACCCAGAAAGAGGCTGGCCCAACTTAAATGGGATATGATAGCCTCTTTATGGTAAAATTCTTGCTAATATATTATCTTCTTGGCTAAAAATTCGTATTCATTTTTAGAAATCCTATTGATTTAACCATCGAAGTAGATTTTCTCTAGTGACTTTTTGATTCATCGTTTTGCAGGTTATCAATAAAAAATCTAAATCGTCAATCTCATCGACAAGAACTTTACTACAACAATATATATATATATATATATATATATATTGATGCTGCACTTTTTGGCCGATGAGAGATTCGAGCTCGGCTCTCTGCGAAATACTTGAAACAGAAGATCAGAGGACCACCGGATTGGCTCCGGCGGTAGCCGCTCCGATGCTTAAGTTAATAAACTGAATTGAAAGACTTGTAATGGAAGCCAAATAATAAGCATGAAAGTAAAGCGTACCTTAAGAGTTAAATTTATAGGTAATGGCTCTCCCAAGTTGATTAGAATTTGGAACCATGAATATAGGGATTGGATCTTCGGAGATATTAGTTACCTTGTTGAATATGGCAACTTAGTGTGGCAGTTTCCTTATTGGAAACAGTTTCCTTATTCCCTGCTCGGAGCTTATTGAGGCGGTGATAGGATCTGATTATTGATTTGCTGTATTGCAGGCCTGCATCTGCATATATTTAGCTTTGTAGGAGAGCTGTCTTGCTTTGATACTATGAGCTCGGTTCATACGGGTTATGCCTCTGATTGACCGAGGATGAGGTGTACGACCGAGCATGAACTGAATGACCGAACATAAGTCATGTGACCGAGCATAAACCGAATGACCGAGCATAGGTCATATGACCGAGCATGAACCGGATGACCGAGCATAGGTCATATGACCGAACATCATCTGAATGACCGAGCACAAGTTGATCTGCACTTACACGTGTCATGCAGTGGTTGGTGTGTCACATAGTGGTATATCAGTTACTCCCCCCCCCCAAGCCTTAGTTGGAGCTCGGGGCGTAACTAAGGTTTTATGAGTGCCCGAAAAGTCACGCGTTCTGTCTTCTCGTTTTCCTAGACGTCCTGTTGGTACATCATTTATTGCTGCAGCCGGTTTTTGGGTTTCTCAAATCATTATTGTTGCGATACTGTCGTGACGGTTCGCCTGGGTAGCCATTACTTTCCGAATGCATATAAAAGGGAGAAAATGCCTTGTACGATTCTTTTACTGTCTCTTGTATTTTGAAAGGAAATATATTTTCTGCCATTGTCGAACCAGTAAACTAGCCTGTGAAGATTTCCATTCATCCGAAGTCTCTTACTTTTATTCAGGTTCGGTTTTGGTATTTTTGTTCATCTTTTCACTTTCTTCTCTTCTCTTTTTGGTTATTTTGGAATGTCGACTTCTTCGGCATCTTCTGGTGTTGGTGATGGGTCAGGGAGCCTCCCAGAGGCTTATTCCCTGTCGCGAACCCTAGTTAGGGGTAGTAGTTCCCTGGGGACTAGGTCAGAAGAGGCTCGTTCTAGTCCCTCAGTTAGGATTGTTGACGCCTTCTCAGAGTCTAGGAATAGAGAGGGTGAGGTCTCTGGTCGGTCTTCTCAGGGAGAGGAGACAGAGAGCACTGTAGCCTCCTCTTGGTTAGAGGTTATAAGGGAGAGGTATGACATCCCTTTAAATGTTACCCTTAGGGCTCCCGATGATCTAGATTACCCTTGGGATGTTCGGGAAGGAGAAATTTGTGTTTACACTGCCTTGGTTCGAGATGGGGCTTCGCCTTCCTTTCCCTAGGTTGCTTAGGGATTTCTTTTGTTGGTTCAAATTCTGCCCAGCCGACCTGCTTTTGAATAGTTGGAGGCACCTGTTAGGGTTTATGGCTTTGGGTCGCCTGAACGGCATTGAGGTTTCCTTGGATTTGATTCGTAGTAAAATGGACCTCAAGTACCTGAAGGCGTTGTGATCAGGGAGCCCACCTCTGCCCCCCAAAAGGGGGTGGTGATCAAGGGAGCCCTCTTCTGCCCCTCAGAGGGGTGTGGTGGCACCCAGGCCTGTCCCCTCTTCGGCTAAAAGATCTCAACCGAGGGGAAAGGCGAAAGTAGGTGCTGAGATGCCTGATGGATACAAGGCCGTCCATCAGGCCATTGAAGATTTCTGGGCGGAGGCCCCTCGAACGGACTCCCCTTCCTGCAGTACCAGGAAAGGTACTGAGAAGACAGTGATCGGTGCCATGAGGGCCCATTTGAAGGTAACGACCTGACCTTTCTTTTTTGGTGCTTTCTTTCTTTTCCTCTTTACTGATGTGCCTCTTGTTTTATTTTTGCAGACTTTGCATAACTTGGCCGCTTTGATGGAGGCCACAGTGGATCTGCAGGCTGTGGAAAGGCTAGGAAGAAGAGCTGGATGAAGCTCGGCTACAGCTCGGCACGGCCCAATCTAAAGTCACCTCGGCCGAGGACGAGCTCAAAGAGGCGAACAATTGTTTCTCAATCATGGAGTCTGAGAGGGATTCCATTAAACTTGAGAGGGACTCTCTTCGGTCTGAACGGGATTCCCTTCTTCAGGACCTGTCCAAGCTGAAGGAGGAGAACAGTGCCCTTCAGGACTCTGTTGCTCAGAAGGTTGAGGAGGCCAAGGTTGAGACCGAGGCCAGGCTGAAGACCGAGCTTGAGAAGATGGGTGATACTATCGCGCAGCTCGGTTATGACAACTTCAAGTCCAAGCTTCTTGCCAAGTTCCCGGATATTGACCTGTCTGGGATTGACGATGATGATGAGGACGAAGACGATGATGAGGACGATGGATCTGCAAGCCCTTTAGTTTAGGGAAATTTTTGTAATCCTGTTTCACCTCTTTGTAACCGAGCTTGCATTTTAATGAAAATAACTTCTCTTCAGATTTCTGTCTTTTTCTTGAATGTTGGCAATCTTTGGGTTTTGCTCTAAATGTGAATCAATGTCTTGTTGTGTGTAAGCGGGCTCTGGCCTTTAAGGTTTGTATTTTGACATAAGTAAACCTGCTTGGCATTCAGAGCATTGCTTTTTACCGACCATGGTTTGTCTCCCGAACTGACTTATGGCAATCCCGAAATAATATGTGATAACTTAAGTAATTTGTACTGAACCCTTGATATTGGATGGGTTTTGAATCATGAACTTTCTTCAAGACAGATAGCTAAAATAATGATCAAGCAATCTGAGCACTAATCATCAATGTAAAGGCATGTATAAGACAGTTATTCTGATTACTGAGAGCAAAACCTGAGCTTCCTTGCCGAACAAAGGGACTTGTATTGTACGGATTTCTGATGACAAGTATGACTGGGCACTTAGAGTTATTCTGTCTGTTTGTAACTTTTGACACATAGTTTAGTGCACTGTAATAGATCAAACATTAGCCTTGTATATAAAGATGAACCAGACATGAGGTCTGTACATTAAGATGGACCAGACCTGAAGTCTGTACATTGAGATGGACCAGACCTGAAGTCTGTACATTGAGATGGACCAGACCTGAGTCTGCGCATTAAGATGGACCAGACCTGAGTCTGTGCATTAAGATGGACCAGACCTGAAGTCTGTGCATTAAGATGGACCAGACCTGAGTCTGTGCATTAAGATGGACCAGACCTGAAGTCTGTGCATTAAGATGGACCAGACCTGAAGTCTGTACATTAAGACGGACCAGACCTGAAGTCTGTACATTAAGACGGACCAGACCTGAAGTCTGTTCATTGAGATGGGCCAGACCTGAAGTCTGTACATGGAGTTATTTCACGGAAAAATAAAAAGAAATTACTTTATTGATAATACTTTCGTAAATGTTCCATATTCCAAGGTCTGGGAACAGGTTTCCCATCCATGTTTTCCAACCAATAGGTGGTTGGTCTTACTGTTTTGGTGATTCTGTAGGGGCCCTCCCAGTTAGGCGATAACTTCCCCATGGTGGGATCCTTGGTGTTCTGGAACACCCTTCTTAGGATGAGGTCCCCAACTTGAAAGCTGGCAGGCCTGAGGCCAATTTTTGAGCGGCTAACCATCCTGCGCTGATATGCTTCCATTCTGATTACGGCCTGTTCTCTCATTTCTTCGAGCAAATCCAAGTTTTCTGCTAGTTGTTGGTCATTGGTCTCTTCATCGAAAGCTTCAGTCCTCAGGGTAGGCATGCCGATCTCAACAGGGATTATTGCCTCGATTCCGTAGGCGAGTGAGAAGGGGGTTTCTGATGTTGGAGTTCTCCTAGTTGTTCGGTAGGCCCAGAGTGCCCTAGGGAGTTCTTCGACCCATTTCCCCTTAGCTCCTTCTAGTCTCTTCTTGAGAGCATCTAGGATTGTTCGGTTAGTGACTTCGGCCTGCCCGTTTGCTTGCGGATGACCAGGGGAGGAAAAGTGCTGGTTGATGTTTAGGTCTTGGCAGAATTTCTTGAATATTTTCCCAGTAAACTGTGTGCCATTGTCCGAGACGATTACGTGAGGTATGCCGAACCTGCAGACTATATTTTTCCAAGTAAAACTCTGGACCTCATTTTCGGTAATGCGAGTTAGTGGCTCTGCTTCGGCCCATTTTGAGAAGTAATCAATAGCCACCAATAGGTATCTCCTGTTCGGTGTGGCTTTAGGCAATGGGCCTATGATGTCCATTCCCCATTGTGCGAAGGGCCATGGGCTAGTGATGGGGATGAGCTCATGTCGTGGCTGATGCTGATAAGGGGCGAACCTCTGGCATTTGTCACACTTTCTAGTGTATTCCTTTGCTTCCTTCAGCATTCCGGGCCAGTAGTAGCCCTGAGTTAGAGCTCGGTGGGCTATGGTTCTTCCTCCGTTATGATTTCCACAAACTCCTTCATGAATTTCTGCCAGGACGTACTGAGATTCCTCGGGTGCTAGGCATTTTAGCAATGGCTGAGTGTAAGATCTTCGGTAGAGCTTTCCGTTAAGGACCAGATACCGAGCTGCTCTGATGCGGATTCCTTTTGCCTTATTTCTGTCTTCTGGGAGGAGTCCTTCTTCCAGGAACTGGAGTATAGGGGTCATCCAGTTATGAGGCTGTTCTGTGATTTGAGCGACCTGGATCTCGTCGGTGCTAGGCCTCGGCTGGTGAGAGAACCTTTTCGTTGAGTCCACCCCTGTCTTCATGTGGGATGCTATGTTCGCCAAGGCATCGGCTCTGCTGTTTTGACCTCTTTCTATTTTTTTGATCGAGAATGCTCGGAAGGAATGTTTCAACAAATTGACTAACTCCGAATATCAGAGCATTCTCTCATCCTTGACAGCGTATTCTCCTTGAACTTGACTAACCACCAATTGGGAGTCAGAAAATACCTCGAGGTTCTGCACCTCGCATTCTTGAGCTAGCTTTATCCCTAGGATAAGGGCTTCATACTTTGCTTCGTTGTTGGAGGCTTTGAACCCCAAGCTAATTGCCCTTTCGGTCGTAAGTCCATCAGGAGAATGTAGTACCAGCCCGGCTCTAGCACCTCGGTCGGTAGATGACCCATCAGTATACAACTTCCAAGTTCCCATATTGTCGGAAAGTTGTGCTTTGCTCAGTAGTGCGGGGGTGAATTCTGCAACAAAGTCTGCTAAGGCTTGCCCTTTAATTGAGACCCGTGGAACATAGGACAAATCGAACTCCCCTAGTTCCACTAACCATTTGACCAACCGTCCTGATACTTCTGGTTTTCTTAGGACGGTTTTCAGTGGGTAAGCAGTTAGAATTTCTATGGGATGTGCTTGAAAGTAGGGTCTGAGCTTTCGTGCCGATACTATGAGTGCTAAGGCTAGTTTTTCAATCTCGGGGTACCTCTTCTCTGTGTCCAGTAATGCCTTGCTGATATAGAAGATAGGCCACTGCGCGCTCCTGTCCTGTCTGACCAGTACCGAACTGACAGCGTTCTCAGAGACTGCAAGGTAGAGAAGCAGCCTTTCCCCTTGGATCGGTTTTGACAAGAGCTCGGGCGAGGCTAGGTACCTTTTGAGTTCCTGAAAATATTTTTCACATTCGTCAGTCCATTGTAAAGATTTGTTACCTTTCATAGCCTTGAAGAATGGTAGACAACGATTCGTGGATTTGAAAATAAATCTAGTAAGAGCTGCTATTCTGCCATTCAGAGCTTGGATGTCCTTCTTGGTCTTCGGGGATTTTAGTCCGATCAGAGCCCCGATTTGGGTTGGGTCTGCTTCTATACCTCTCTGAGAGACTATGTATCCCAAGAATTTCCCTTTTGTTACACCAAAGGTGCATTTTGAGGGGTTGAGCTTCATCTTATACTGCCTGAGAATATCAAATGTCTGGGCTAGGTGCTGGAGATGACTGCTTTTCTTTAAGCTCTTGACTAGCATGTCATCAATGTAGAATTCCATAGTACTGCCGATAAGAGGACTAAACATCTTGTTAACAAGACGTTGGTATGTGGCTCCGGCATTCTTTAGTCCGAACGGCATCACTCTATAGCAATAGAGACCTCGTTCGGTGATAAATGAAGTTTTTTCCTGGTCGGGGGGATGCATCTGTATTTGGTTATACCCAGAATAGGCATCCATGAAGCTCATGAGCTCGTGCCCTGCAGTTGCATCGACTAACTGATCTATTCTTAGAAGGGGGAAGCTATCCTTAGGGCATGCCTTGTTAAGATCTGTGTAGTCGACGCAGACTCTCCACTTACCATTCTTCTTCTTGACCAGGACAGTGTTGGCCAGCCAATCAGGATAAAATACCTCTCGTATCATGTCGGCGTTGAGCAGCCTTTGAACTTCATCGTTAATGACCTGATGTCGCTCTGGTGCAAGTGCCTTCTCTTTTGCCTCACTGGTGGATGGTCCGGGTCCACCATTAATCTGTGTGTGATAAGGTCGGGATCTATTCCCTCCATGTCTTTTGTTTCCCAGGCGAACACAGAGAGGTTTTTCTTTAAGAATTTGACCAACTCATCCTGCTCAGTATTTGTCAGGTCGGGTCCTATCTGCAGGTAACGTCCCTGATCTTCCGAGCTGACCAGGACTTTAATAGGTTCCCCTATAGGCTTGGCTCTGCTTTCCCTTCCTCTGGGGCTTAATGGCTCGTCAATCCTGGAGGGACAGTCTTCTGCCTCGTGACAGCAAGGGTGGATTGCATCCTTGCATTGACGGGCGTGCAGTAATTGCTATTTAGGGGCCTTGGCCTTGAGTGTGAGGGCATGGCATTCTCGGGAGGTCGGTTGGCATCCTCTGATGGAGTAGACGGTCTGATTGTGTATGCACTTCAAGCATTGGTGGAGAGTCGAAGTGACTGCTCCCATCTCGTGCAGCCAGGGCCTCCTAATTATGACGTTATAGGGAGATTTGGCTTTTAGGACCATGTATTCAGCTATCGTGGTCTTTTGCCCATCCCTTTCTCCTGCAGTTGTGGCCAGGTCGACCCTTCCCAATGGAGTGTTGATGTTCCCGTCGAAGCCCGCCATGATTATACCAGTGGGCTTAATGTCATTGGGGTCGAGTTTCATATGCTTAAAAGGGTCGTAGAACAGTACGTTAGTTGAGCTCCCAGTGTCAACAAGGACTCTCCGGATTTCGAAGTTGGCGATCTTGAGGGAGATGACTAGGGCTGTCACTGTGGGGACAATGAACTCCTATAAGGTCGTGATCCGTAAACTGGATTTCAGGCACAGGCTTTAGCCTTTTCTCCAAGTTAGCGACCTGCAAGATGTTGGGAGCAGACCTGGCCTCTAGAGCATAATGTTTCCTCGACCTGTTAGAAGTGCCTGTTGCAGGGGAAGCTGCGTATAGGACAAAGATCACCTGGTTGTTCTGTCGCGGGGGCTCGTTTCTACCCTCCTTCTGTTCTAGCTTCTGGTCGGCCTTCCTCTGCTTGGGGTCGTTCGTCACGGGGGTTCTGTCCTCCGTCCTGCTTGACGAACTCTTGTAGCCGTCCTCTCCTTATCAGCTGCTCAATCTCATGCTTGAGAGCTTTGCAGATATTAGTTGTGTGCCCTCGGTCCTTGTGAAAATCACAATATTTGGTCTGATCTCGGTAGCTGGGGTCTCCTTTCAAAGGTTCCGGCCATCTCAGATTTTCTCGAGATCTGACTTGCTTCAGTATGTTGTACGGAGAGGTGTTTAGAGGAGTAAAGTGGTTGAATTCCCTCAGCCCAAAATTGTAGGAGGTTCTGGGGGCCCCCCTTTTTTCTGGGCTCCTGGCTCTTTTCCTAGCCGAGCTGGTATCCTTCCTTTGGTCATCCTTCTTCTGACTATTTTTCTTCTGGTCGTCCTTCTGAGCTTGTTCCTTGACCTTTCTAGAGGTGTCTCTGGCCTCTTCCAGGTTAATGTACTTCCTTGCACGGTCCATGAGTGCCGCCATATCCGCGGGAGGATTTTTGGTCAGGGAGTCTCTAAAGCCTCCTTGTGCAAGACCAGCGGCCAGAGCAACCACTAGGAAACCGGGGCTACAGTCTGTTACCTCGGTCAGCTCGGCGTTGAAACGTGCTATGTACCCCCTGAGTGATTCTTCCCTTGTTTGCTTTATGTTTAACAGGAATTCCGGACCCTTTCTTAGCCTCCTGCTAGTCATGAATCTGTCCAGGAATCTTCTGCCAAGCTCATAAAAGCTAGACACTGAGTTTGGCGGGAGGTGGTGGAACCACTTCAGGGTGGTACCATTGAGGCTGGTCACGAACGTTCGGCATAGAAAAGTATCAGAAGCACCGTGTAAAGCCATGGTGTGTTGGTAGTGGGAGAGGTGGTCCTCTGGGTCCCCAGTCCCATCATAAGGGGCGAATTTGGGGACAATAAATTTCTTGGGTCTTTCTTCAGCCATGATAGCATTAGTGAACGGGGTGGCCGACCTCCCGAGCAGTCTGGCCAGCTCGTCCTGCTCCGGATACTGGGCACCTCTTATAATGGCTGTGCGGTCCATTGATTCAGCAACTTCTTCGGCTCTTATTGACCCCCTTGGCTGGATGGGCTGGTGTGAGGCATGTCTCATGACTTCAGGGCCCACGTGAGTAGGCTGATCTTGGCCCATTACTAGGGGGTTGTTCTGATTCTCTTGTACTGGTGGTGCAGGAACCACCCGAGGTGGTGACCCCTGTGGAGTATGGTTCACTCCCGAGGCCCCAGGGATGGGGATTCGGGTAGTGCTTCGATAATGGACCTCTAGGATAAAGGCGGGAACTCCTCGGCCGGCTACCGTTGACGGTTGGGGATCTCTGTGAATATCGTCAGCCATAGGAGGTTGCACCTCCTGAGTGTTTGTGGCAACAGGTGGATTTCGGAGATTGGTTTCATGATTCTGAGTGAACATTGCCAGGGTCCTGGACATGGTCAAGAGTTGTTCTCGTAGCAAATAGTTCTGCCGCCTAGTCTCGACAATCTCCTGTTGTACGGGATCAGTTACTCGCCCTCTTCCTCGTCCGGCAGTCGGTTGAGGATGAGGGTTTTGAGTATTCTTCCTAGGTCGCAGGTTGGGAGCCATGATCCTTTGGAAAAAGGAATGAGCTTTGATTAAGTAGAGCACTTGGTGATTGTCGTTTCCCACAGACGGCGCCAAACTGATGCTGCACTTTTTGGCCCACGAGAGATTCGAGCTCGGCTCCCTGCGAAATACTTGAAACAGAAGATCAGAGGACCACCGGATTGGCTCCGGCGGTAGCCGCTCCGATGCTTAAGTTAATAAACTGAATTGAAAGACTCGTAATGGAAGCCAAATAATGAGCATGAAAGTAAAGCGTACCTTAAGGGTTGAATTTATAGGTAATGGCTCTCCCAAGTTGATTAGAATTTGGAACCATGAATATAGGGATTGGATTTTCGGAGATATTAGTTACCTTGTTGAATATGGCAACTTAGTGTGGCAGTTTCCTTATTGGAAACAGTTTCCTTATTCCCTGCTCGGAGCTTATTGAGGCGGTGATAGGATCTGATTATTGATTTACTGTATTGCAGGCCTGCATCTGCATATATTTAGCTTTGTAGGAGAGCTGTCTTGCTTTGATACTATGAGCTCGGTTCATACGGGTTATGCCTCTGATTGACCGAGGATGAGGTGTACGACCGAGCATGAACTGAATGACCGAGCATAAGTCATGTGACCGAGCATAAACCGAATGACCGAGCATAGGTCATATGACCGAGCATGAACCGGATGACCGAGCATAGGTCATATGACCGAACATCATCTGAATGACCGAGCACAAGTTGATCTGCACTTACACGTGTCATGCAGTGGTTGGTGTGTCACGTAGTGGTATATCATATATACATACATATATATATATATTATCATCATCTTATCCATGTTCCACCTACATTTCTCCCTGTTTAAATATTTTAAGAAAACAATAAAAGTCCAATAGTTGAGAAGGAAAAAGAAAAAGGTTTACAACATTTTGTATTTTTTAATTGTTAATACTTAAATTCTAGAAGGTGTACATATATTTTTCAAAATCTTAGAACCATTTTAAAATTAAAATTACGAAAGCTCCTAACTCTAAAACTAATTTAGAAAATTTTGGGTTTGGTAAACGACTTCTGCATTTAGAGAGCTATGTCACTGTTTATTAAAGAGGACTTCTGATTTGGCAAGAGAGCCTGGGGATGTACTTTGATTCGCGAAATGGACCATTGACATAAAATCACCAGAGATGTATTCGAATCATGATTTTTTTATATTAATGAATTTGATTATTTATTCAATATATTATTAATTAATATTAATTTCTTTTTTACTTTTAAATTTTAAATTTTAAATTAGTGATCAAATATTTAGTGAAAAAATTATCTTTCTTAAAACCAATTCTTGACTTTGTCACTGGACATGAAGGATCAAACCGGACCATGGCCTGCCCAAACCCACAAGAAGTTGGACTGGCAAGCCCATCAGCTTAAATAGTAGGCCCAGGTGCAGTTTAGGCCTATATATCTGACTAAACGGGAATTATTCTATTGAGTTTTGTAGGGCCTTGAAATTTCCCTGTATAAAACCAGGTTTGGGCTTGGAAGAAGGGCCATAGGCAGACCATGTCATACGATTAAAGTTATATCTACAAATTGTAAAAAAAATTCTGATCCCCTTTTAACTGTTGAGTTGCCTGTTTTCTCCCATCCTTGTGTCTCACTGTGGAAAAAAAGTGTATTGAAAATGTAGCATAAAAAAATTTGGTAGTCATATAAATCAAATTCTTACATATTATATATATATATATATATATATGAAAAATGTTATGCATTTTTAATTTATGTTCTCAATGTGATGGGTCAGGATACGATGATTTTGGATTTCACGTGATGTGATTTTTAAAATTACTATATTCTAACATATCACATTAAAAATACAATTAGGGATATAAATTAGGATACTTAGCATACCCATCAGCTATTGACAGTGGCAAATTCAAGGAGGGACAGAGAGGGGCCATTGCCCCCCCCCTCCAAAAAAATTAAATATTATATTTTTTACAACTAATTTTGTTAAAATTATTTAACTTAACAAAAGAAGACTTGACCTCCCTCTAATTTTTTTTATATATATATAAATTCTCCTAAATTTTAAAACGTGTTATTTAATTGACTACCTTTTTAAAAATTTGGATATTATATTTTTTATCACTAATTTTATTAAAGTTTTTTTAACAAAATAAGAATTGCCTCCTAAATTTATTTTATATATTCATTAATAGAACTTCTTAAAGTTTTTTATGGATCCGCCTTGACTATTGAGTTGTAATTTTCTTTGATAGTTTTATGCATGGTTTTGTGATTCTAGTGAATACTGCTCTCTCCTGTGTGATCCAAAGCAACACAACAGCCATTGAGTTGCCTGCTTTTTCCCTTCAGGATATTTCTTTCTTCTTTCAAACGGTCAACCGTATCACACCACTCGAATGAAACCTCCAACTTTTTTAACATGTTTCTGAATGTACTCATTATTACTTCTTGTCATCCCTGACGTTTTAGGTGGCTGTTTTTTATTTGGTGTTTGGATTTATTTGTAGGAAATCTTATGATATCCTCTTATTTAATTAGTGCAGGCATGGTTCATTATTAAAATAAAATAAAGGCATGTCTGTACTACCATTATTACCCTGATTCGGAAGCTTGCTTATTCAGTTGTTTGAAGACTCGATTCATGATTTTAAAGCAACAGCTACATAATTAGTAATGGAGAAGAGGAGCTGTAAGGTTTGTGTTACAGGCGGTGCAGGTTACATTGGTTCTTCACTTGTCAAGAAGCTTTTAGAGAGAGGCTATACCGTCCACTCTACACTTAGGAACTTGGGTACCTTTCATATATTTCGACCTGTCTTTCTGTTTATGATCTGATTCTCTCTTTTAGTTAGGTGATTTGCCGTTGTGTTGCAGATGATCAGTCCAAGGTTGGCCTTCTAAAGAGCTTTCCTCATGCCGAGATGAGGTTGTGGTTGTTTCAGGCTGACATGTATAAACCTGATGAGTTTGAGCCGGCAATACAAGGCTGTGAGTTTGTTTTCCATGTTGTAACCCCCGCACATCACACTGAAGGCTATGAGGTATATACATATATATGTTTTGTAATTAGTACTGTTGTTTCTCAACATTAATAATTTAAACCAATTAATCTGACATTTCAATTTATCGAATTAAAACAGTACAAGAGTGAGGTTGAAGCCACAATTGCTACGGCAAAGAGCATTGCAAAGTCGTGCATCAGTTCAGGAACAGTAAGACGACTCATCTATACTGCCTCTGTGGTTGCTGCATCACCATTGGAAGTTGATGGAACTGGTTTTAAGGACTCCATGGATGAAACATGTTGGACGCCTCTTCATCTCTCTTTCTCTTGCAGTAATGATTTTCTAAAGGTAAGTTTAATTTCTTGCTTTATTTACCATATTTCTTACTCATTTGGATGGAGAGAATTAAAGAAGAAAAGAAATATTAAAATGGAGATATAGATACATCTTATGTTTGAAAGTTTTTAATAGAAAAAAAAATAATAATAGGAGATTTAGCTCACTTCTTCAATCACTCTAAAAGTATATGTAACTATCTCTCAAAAAAATTCTCATAAATGAAAGAATTTTTACTTTTAAACATAAAAAAAAAAAGAATATAATTGTCAAATAAATTTTTTATACTTTCTTTTCTTTTCTTTTCTCTTTTACTAATCATTTAAATGAAAAATAATAACATTTTTTTCTTTTCTCCCCTAAACTATAATAAATATGAACACTTTTTTTTTCTTCTCTTTTTTCTTCTATTTTAATTTTTCTTTTCTTTCCGAAACTTTCAAACAAAGGGTAAGACTATGATCTTGGTGGGCTTGCTGAATTATTAATTGGTAGTATATCATAGGTGTATATTATCTACATCCAAACATATAGGTTATTCAAACCTGTAAACATAATTTAATCCAGGGTCCCTCATGACGTGCTTTTAACTAAACCAAAGATTAATTTCCAGCATGTTGATAGACTTCAATAATTTGGCTCTCTAGAATTCAATTTATAGGCTAATTAACACCTAATCAATCTAATAAATAATCTGAACAGCATCAACCAATAAGCCAACATTGAGACAATCGCAAGTTAGAACGGCCTGCTCTGAGCCAATCCTATAGCAAATTTACATGGTCCCAATTGAATGGGGCAAAGCTAATGTCAGCTTCTCTACAGCCTTGATTTTGTTTGTTTGTTCGTTTTCTCAGGAAAAAAAACATTTTTCCAGGAAAGAAAGTCTTAAGATGCTCAGATTTAATTAGTTAACAATTGTGATTTTCATATTTGCAGTACACACATGCAAAGACACTAGCTGAAAAAGATATCTTGAGCTTTGGGAATGACAGAACTGGTGGATTGATGGAGGTGGTAACCTTAGGATGTGGCCTTGTGGGAGGGGATACCCTTCTATCTTGGACACCCTTTAGTGTTGCAATATTTATATCACAGCTTACAAATGATGCGAATTGGTATCAGTCACTGAGGTTTTTAGAACAGTTGCTGGCAAAAGTACCAGTTGTACATATTGAGGATGTCTGCGAAGCCCATATCTTCTGTATGGAGCTACCTTCAATCAATGGTAGATTCTTGTGCGCAAGCTCATATGTTTCAACTGCAGAAATTGCTAATTACTATCAACAGAATTACCCAGAATTCAATGTCAAACAAGAGTAAGAAGCTCCTTTTTTAACTCTAATTTTCCCAACTATTTTATTTTCTTGTTCATGCATGTCAAAGAGATAGAGGCTTTGGAAGCTGCTATTATTGGTTTGGAAATTTGAGTATGCAATTTTGTAGAGGCTTGTTAATATCCATGGTTCTAACAGTGAACTGGAATACTCCATTTTCAGGCATTTGGAAGGGCCAAAGAGCGAAACTGACTGGGGCTCTACAAAGCTCAATGAGAGGGGTTTTGTGTATAAACATGATACCAAGATGATATTAGATGACTGTATCAAGTGTGCGAGGAAGATGGGCGATCTTTAACTTCGATTGCTTCCTCCATTTGATTTCTCTATTAGTTGTTACAAATCCGGTCGACCTCAAGAACTTTCATCTTCTAGCAATGACTTTACAATGAGAAGTTATTTCACGAGCCACACGCATGTGATGATTTTAGTCATACAATAAATTTTATGCAAATTGCACAAAATACTAAAATCATATAAGTGATACCAAAAACTTGGACTCTTTCTCAATTTCAAGTTCCAATATCTAAACTTGGATATATATTCTTGTAATGACCTAGAGTCTCTAAATGATACTTGTAATTCATAATGAAACATATTTATTATATGAGTATGCTTTGGAAAATAGTTATTTTGTCATTTAATGCATTATTAAATCATAATTTATGTTACTTGGGAAGGTAATATGCATTTTTTTGTTGCACTTTTCATGTTTTGGAAGATGATGAGTTTTTAAGAAAAAATGATGTAATTGGAGTTGAATTATAATGTAGGCATGCATATTTGTTTTAAAATTATATTAGAAGTCTCTAGTTTTCAAATTTGTTAGTTATTTAATAGAATTAGGAGTTTTAATATATGTAAGTTTGCATTATCAATTATTAATTATGATCATTAATAAAATTTATAAAGATTTTTTTTCTTGTTTACTGTGAATACAAGTCATGAGTTTTAAAATTTAAAAAAAAAAAAAAAAAAGTATGTAGAACACAATAGACACTTTAAAATGAGTTAGGTTATTTACTCATATTTAATTATTTGATATTTAAAAAAACCAATCTCCTATGCTCTGATTTTGTTTAAGTTTCAAACATTTTAAAGAAAAATATAAACTTGTAAACGAAACTTTCCAAATATTTTTAAAAAATAAAATCAATTAGTTTGTATTCTACTAATGAATAGATTACGGTAGGACTAAAGAAATACAAAGCAATAATTGCATAATGCTTGAATAATTTTTATAACATTATTATAAAGAATGAATTCTAAAAGGTGGACCTTAATTATATATGTGTGACCATAAATATTGAGCATCTTTGTTCAATCAAATTTTAGAAAAGAATATTTTTGACTCGAAACCAGTGATGATTTATGAAGAATTTGGGAGGCAACTAGAGAAAGAAAAAGAGGAGGGAGAGAAATCAATTGAATATAATTTAATCTTTTTTGAAAAAGAGAAAAAAGTAATGTAATTGGAATTCAATACTTAAGAAAAAATCTTTTATTATTTTTGGCAGTGAAAAATTTAAACAATATTAAGAGAATCTATATAGAAATATAAAAAATTTTGAAGACACAACTCCTAATTTTTCTTAAAAAAACATTCTATAGAAAATAGTGATAAAGAAAAATCAAGTTTTCAATAGTTGGGGAGTCATAGACCCTTAACTCTATGTAAATCCGTCATTCCAAGTTTTAGAATGAATAAATAAAAAATGTAAAACAAAATAAAAAATAGGAATTTCTTTATAAAAAAATTGCTAAAAGCGTGGAACTAAAGCAAGATGTATATAAATGGGACGTCATATTTTATATATATATATATATATATAGTATGGTGGAACCTTTGAAAAATATTAAAGTTATAAGTAATAATTCTTCAATAATTTTTATAAAAATCAATTAAAAGAATGAATTATGCAGGGTGGACTTTAATTGTGGGTACGATCGAAAAGCTCAACCAAACGTACGCTAAAACAAGAATGCTAAACTTTATCAAAAGCTCTCTCTCAAAATAATTTCTCACTTCAAAGAGAGCACTTTGTGATTTTGGAGGCTACCAGAGAAGTTCTTAGCTTGTTGCTAGCTGATCAAGCATCTATTTCTTGAAAGTATTAAACCAAAAGAAAAAAAAATTCTCTCAAATATTTTATACACATCAAATCATGTAAGTAATGTGTAGCCAATATTTATTGAAACATCATTGAGAAGCACCATTTAAGTATTTTTTTTTAATGTCATCCTTTATGTAATATGTTAGACGTGCGACTTAATCACTACTTAAAAATATTGTTTGTTTTGATTTATTAATTTATTAACAAATCTAAACTTTCAGTTCAGTACTGAGACTTCACAACGCACAACCCAACCCATATTTAAAAATATTATCTGCTTTGGTCTGCTAATATACTAGTGAGTCTAAATTTTCAATTCAATAGGAAGATTTTACGGATTTATTCTTTTGGATCCTAAAGACTAGAGGTGTCTCCATCTTTATAAGTCTATCATAGACATCTTCATGAATATTGTCCACAACCGATGTCAAATGCTAACATCCCTACCTAAAGACAAACATGATTCTAACTCTGGTACCATGTTGGATGCACAGCCCAACCTTTACCTGAAAGTATTGTTTATCTATCCGTCCACACAGCTTTTAGGCTAGTAACAAGCCCTCACAAATTTATTCTTTTAAGACTTTAATCTAAAGACATTCTCAAATAAAAATATCTTACATTATCTTTATAAATACATCGTAAACATCATCCACCACCAACGCCAGTATAATATAATGTGGCAGATTGTCTCGATATAGTGAGGTCCAAATGAACAAGTCAAAGATGAATTTGAGACACCTTTTAGCATTCTATTGAGTTGCATTTTCTTTGATAGTTTAATCTTCTTCAAACTTGTATCATATGTGGTGTTGTATTTATATATTTGGAACCCATGTGAATACTAAGCGCTTCTGTGTATTTATTTATTTGTTTATTTATTTAATTAGTGTTGGTATATATGGTTCATTATTAAAGTAAAATAAAATAAAGGACATTTTATATTACCATGATTCAGGTGCTTGCTTATTATCAATTGTTTTAAGACCCGATTTATTTTAAAACAACCACTACGTTAAAAATAATTATTGGTAATTGTGTGAATCATATTATGTATGGTGCTTATATAATATATATTATACCGGAGAATTACTTTCACAGTTTTTTCTTTATCATTTCTATTTATTTACCGGAATTGGGGTGGGGTAGTGTGGTTGAGGAAGAATGTTCCTCGGTGGGCATTCGTTTTTTGGATGGTTTGTCGTGTGGGAGCCTGACCACCAATACTAAAAGAAAACAACTGGTGCTACTGACTCAGATAACTGTGGACTATGCAATCGAGATCAAGAAACCATTGATCACCTATTCTTCAACTGCACTATCTCAAAAAATGTATGATCTGATATGATGAATACTTGCCAAGTTACAAGACCGGTAGCTTATGGTCTGATGTAGTGGAATGGATTACCTCAAATCTCCAAGTCCCTTCTTTTAAAGCTGATGTTGTTAAGCTCTGTATCTCAGCCTCTATCTATTATATTTGAGCAGAGCAAAACCAAAGAATTTTCAAGACTAAGAAGTCTGTAGAGAATCTGTCCAATGAGATTATGGATGCCTTAAGAATGATGATATCCTCTTGAAAAAATGTTCCTAATACCTATGAAAATTGGGAACTCTGCTTGGGTCTAGCTCTATCTGATAGGATTTTCTTATGAGATTCTCATTGTTGTTTTAGTTGTTTTCCTAGCTTGGCTAATTTGTTTCTTTCTGCCTCCTTTCTAGGGAGGTTTTCTGTATATCATTTTCCCTTTCTCTTGAATAAAATGGAAAACATTTCCAAACCAAGAAAAATGTGTTTAGGTACCTTTGTCATATTGCAATTATATCTATATCTATATTTATATCTATATCTATATATATACTACTTATAAATGTATGAATCCTTTTATGTGTTTTCTCCTCTGCCCCGCCTGCCGGCGCATCTCCGTAGTCTCTGTCCGGCGAAAAGAACAAGGGGAAGAATGATAGAAGTTTTGATAGGGACCTAACCGATCATCGGCTGATTCAACAACAGAGTTGGGTCAGGACGGCGGCGTTTCCGGCGTCGATCGGTCTGCAAAGGCAGGCGAGCAGGAGTAGCAATGGTGAGATCTCGCTTTCCGGGGAGTACTACATCCTGTCGCTGTCGATGGGCGCCGGCGATCCGGATGCTTTCGGTATGATGCCTTTAAGGTTGGTGGTGGCGGCGGAGGGGATTCGAGGTTTAGGGGAGTGGAAGGGGGCTGGGGTGGTGGAGGTTCGTTGTCGTCGAAGAGTTGGGCGCAGCAGACGGAGGAGAGTTAAATTATATCGCCAATCAAGAGCAAAATAAGGAAAAGCTCCGGAGAGCTTTGCGGCAAAATTGAAGAAGCAGCAACCTGATTGACGAGGGTTATACAACAGGAACTCTGTAACGATGCCGACAACTCGAAGACACAACTCGTTGATGACTTGAAGTGATCTCGTGGGATTGAAGAGCCCTCTTTTTATCATAATTTCTTGGTTAGTTATTTCTATTTTTAATATTCTTTTCATTTATTTTTTCAATTATTCCACACTTATAGGCTTTGAAATTTGATGAGGGGTTGGTGATCAATTGAGGAAGCATGCTATGAATCGACTGAAATTATGGATTTACTGCTACAATTTCTTGGTTGGGGTTTAATTAATCTGACTATTAAGAGCTTGTGTTTTGCTGAGGCCTGACTGGCCAAAGGCATACTACAGGGAAGGTGTAGCTTGGAAACTACTCAAAGTATGCAAATTTCTTTAAAATATGTTTCTTAAAAATTATAATAATATGGAAAATTAAAACAAAAAAAGAAAAAAAAAGAAAAGAAAACAGAATGTGCTCTGTTCTGATAACTGATGCTTTATATGATACAGAATTTTGTGAGAGCTGCAGATTCATTTTCTGATGCTTTGAAGCTGGATCCTGAGAACGAGGAGCTCCAAAATGCTTTCCGGTATCTATCTTTTTCTATGAAAGCTTGTGATATGATCTGCTTTTTTAGGTTATACTTGGTGGAATTTGAAGTTTGTTTGGTGGATAAACAAGCATTTGGGTTTTGGTTTGGTTAAACATTATTTTGGTTGGTGGATTCTCACATGTCAAATTAGTGGTTGGTGACCATACTTACCTCCCTTTGTCGGTATTGAGTCGAGGAAATTGGATGATCTTTGTTGTCAGTGGGTTAGAGATTAGTAATATGGCCTGCCAAACTCATTGAATTATCATTTATTTATCTTTTTTTTCTTCTATTTACTCTTCTTTTCTCACAAACCAACCCAACCCTATTAATTGCTCTTCATGAACTCAAACCCAGGGGCTGTGCGCTCTTTGTGTTGGTTTTTTATTTTGTAAACCTATTGCATTCAAATAAATATTAATAATTAACCCAACCAAATTCGGAAGTTCGTGCTGCATGATTTGAAAATGTGTCCAGGTGTAGTGAATATTGTTTGTGCAGATATTTGATGCACAGAGATATATCAAGATGCCAAGGAGATCTCGATTTGAATTGTGGCTCAAGGAAGACCAATTATCCATGGCCCAGTAGGATATTTCTATGACCAGACTGGTAATCTGAATTAATTATGTATAGATGATTTATCTCAATTTTGATTGTTAATTTCCCTATCCTTGTGGATTATTTCCATAACTTTCAATTTCAAAAGGAATCTGACTTGTTTGTTTATTTTCTATTTTCCTTTCTATTTTTCAAAATTCATGTCTGGTGGGAGTGTGTATGATTTTTTGCATAAACAAAAAGGCATCTTCAAACTCCTAGACTTACTCAGAGTAGCAATTGATGTTGCAAGGTTCTCTTTTTCCATGATATGGCAGGGAAGCTATTCAAGCGGGGTTTGGAGTTCCTTTGGGAGAGAACCTTGCAGTCATGCACCTGTAGCGAGTTGGAGTTGTTGGTGTGGTGGTTTTGTGCTTAAGATAAACCAGTTTTTGGGTAGAATGGGGTTGCACATTGGTTAGTACACATTTGGTCCTCCTTTTCGAATGCCACGTTTGGCGTTTTAATGTACAGTGGATATTCCGGTAGGCCTCGTTTTGTGATGTTTGGGGGTTTACTGTCCCTCGCGTTTTGGTTTGGGCCCAATGTCACAACGCTGTTTTGGCATGTGGTTTTACAACATTGTACATTGTCAATGATACGGATCGAGTTGTTGAGGCAAAGGATGAGTTGCATAGGATGCTGAACGAGGTACCTTTCAACTTCACATGTCTTCTATTTCTCACTCTGTTCTTTATGCTATGAATTTTAAATTTTCATCGTCTGGCATTCATTTTATTTTATAAATTATTTTATATACAAGAGAGCTTCTAATTAGCATTCAATAATTACTCCATCTAACTGGAAGGATGAGTCACAGATAGACAGGACAGAGAGAAAATGCAAGAATGGTTAAAAGGCAGTTGAAGCTGGCCTTTTGGTCTCGAACAAATTCCACTTTTAGCATTTTTCTACAGGCTTCTTTTCCCTTTTTTTTTTTTTTCCTGTGATAAGCAGTATTATATCTCAAATACACAATTTATTGGTGCATGTAAAAGACAACCAAATCTATGCATTGTGACTGGTTATCTGAATTAATTATGTATAGATGATTTATCTCAATTTTGATTGTTAATTTCCCTATCCTTGTGGATTATTTCCATAACTTTCAATTTCAAAAGGAATCTGACTTGTTTGTTTATTTTCTATTTTCCTTTCTATTTTTCAGAATTCATGTCTGGTGGGAGTGTGTATGATTTTTTGCATAAACAAAAAGGCATCTTCAAACTCCTAGACTTACTCAGAGTAGCAATTGATGTTTCAAAGGGAATGAACTATTTACACCAAAATAATATAGTCCACAGGGATCTCAAGGCTGCCAATCTTTTAATGGATGAATATGAAGTAAGACATTCTACTTCCCTGTATATGTTATTTACTTTATATCTGAATATTTAATTATTTAATTTGTTATTATTATTATTGATTTTTTTGTTGTTTAATTGGTTAGGATAGAATTTCATTTGTTGTAAAAGTCGCAATTTTCACACCCCTTGCTAATTTTATATTTAGACTTATGTTTTACCAAGCACACTATTAGATCGAATTCCCTCCTGTGCACGTCATGCATGCCAAGCATCTGTTTGATCAGTTATCAGAAGCCAAGTGATCAATAAACTTAATTAATGACGGCCATGGGGAAGGCAAGTAATCCAATGCTGGGCTTGGAAAATGCTGATTCCCCAAAAAAATTATTGAAGGGGCATGACAATCACCACTTTCATACCAAATTTAATATGATCTGGACTATCTTTATTGTTATGTTGCATATTATACACGTCCATGGCCAACATGGCACTCTACTAGGTGGACGGTAAGGCATTTGTATTTATTAGCCTTGCCTTTTAAGTTACTTTCAGATGCACTGTGGCTTAGATATTTTTGTGTTCTTTTATTATCTGTCAATTGCAAGTTAGGTACTATGATGGGAGATCCATTTGGTTCAGATAGATTATATTTTTATGTAGTATTCATCCTCATTTTTTCTTTTTTATTTTAAATATAAGTTTTGGTTGCTTTTGTGCTAATCTATACATCACTTTATTAAGTTTATGTCTTTGTGTCCCATATCAAATTTTTGTCTCTGTGTCATGAGGTGTCTCATTAGTAGGAGCACAATTGAGTTGGCATATGGTGCTAAACATAGCTTCATCATGTTTTTTCTGATTTTCAATCTGCCTAAAATATCTAAAGCTCTGCCTATAACAGGTTGTTAAGGTTGCTGATTTTGGTGTTGCCAGAGTGCAAGATCCATCTAGAGTGATGACTGCAGAAACTGGAACATTCTAGATTATCCACACCATGCCAACAACATCAAAAACAAACCAGAGGTCAGTAGTTTGGTCATTAATTTTTTTTTTTCTCTATAATATTTTCCCCTGTATGATCTAAGGATGATCTCCCCCAAATTCCCCTGCAATAGATTTTAATGCTACTCTGAGATGTCGATCATATTGGCCTCTTTTAATAACTTCCAAGGGGCTTCTCATATGGGCATCCACATTATTATAATTATAAGGTTGTCTTTTTATTGTAATATGTCTTTTTAACTTATTTAGTTTCTTTGCATTTCTCTGGTTCAAAGAAAGTGAAATATGTGAGTAGACAACATTTCAAGAACCATGGCTGAGGGACTCATCTTTCACCAAAAGATCATTTTGTGGAGCCATTCAGTTTTGGAGATTTTCCTTCTAATCCACTCCTGAAATTAATCATAATTGGCTTTAACGTAATAAAGTTTGATTCAATATGCAAGATTTTAGATTCAATCTTCAGGAAATCTTGAATGCCACTTGCAAAAAGTTAGAATTAGACAAGGGAATAAAACTACTAATTGGAATGTAGTGTGCCCCCTCAAAGAGTCGAAGGAAAGTGTAGAATGTGGTTCAACTTCACATTTTATAGAGTATTTGGTTAAAACAGAATAGCCAAACTTGTAAAGGGGTGGAAAACCCCATTCATGTTGTGAAAATGAATTTTCTAGACAATATTCACTTTTGGAGAGTAGGGAAATATCTCATTTTTCCTTTTGATTTCGTTTATTTTTTTAGGCAACTAAATTATAAGAAGATTATATGTAGCTCTCTTTTTTTGTATACAAGTGTCCCCTTTAGTACTTTGTTTATAATATATTTCTTACCATCAAAATATTGAAGCCCAATGAAAGGGGATCTTTGTTGTGTTTTTCCTGTCCTTGTGATATCATTCAAGTTAAATCCATTCATTTCTCAAGGTTGTCAGAATCTCACTTCAAATTTACAATCTACAATCGTATTTCATGAAACACGAGTTAAAATGAAGAAATGAGATTTTTATAGCTTTAATGGTTTTGGAATAGATTCAAGCTTCTACTAATAATTTCTCAACAAGATGACTGTCATTGTTATTCCTCATTTAGCTTGTGCATTGAGTTAATCTAGCATTAGTTCATATATATATATATATATATATATATATATAGACTAATTTGCATACCATAAAATGCTTTTAATTACGAACAAATCATAAAATTTCATGCATCATTTGAATAGACTTGACTGATGAAGTAGGATCCTTGGGATAAATTTTTTTTTTTTGTTGGTAAAATATACTCACTGAGATAAAGGATAAAATTACACATTCTATTTATGTAGTTTTTCAAAATTTCTTCTTCAATTATCTTATTTAAGTGTTTAAATTATTATTACGAAACCTGTTTTTAGCATTTAGTAGAAAAGCATATTCATTTCCATGAAAATTTTAAGGGTTCTCACATTAGGATGAAAAGGGTGACAACTGTTTCTTTCATGAACACTTTCAAGTCATATTTGTATTTGCAATCAATTGTTCAAGGTTCACTCAAGTTAGGGGAAGTTCTTGTGTACTAATTTATTGTCATCATTATTTTATATCCTGGTGGAGGCAAGTTACCATTATGCTCTAGCCAAGAATATTGAAGCAATGAAATGAAAATTTAAGTGTAACATCAATTATTCCAATTTCAGTTCTTATAAGATTCCATTTCCCCTATCTAACTTCCTAAACATCCTCGTGTAGAGGGTTTGTCACTTGTGTACTTTAGTTGTGATATCAATTTCTAAAGTTCTAGGTATCACAATCTGCATTTGTTGGCTGCAAAGATGTTATAATATCTCATATCATTGTTGGGGGGAGGGAGGGTTAATTTCTTTAACATTGGCCTCTTATGAAATGTTTTGCACCCATTATATATTTCTAATATAGAATGGTTCAATATTTTAATGATTCCCCCTTCTTGAATGGTGTTGGAAAATGTTCTTCATTGCCTTTGGTGACTCTATTAACTTTGACTGTTTTCCAACTTTCATCCCTTGTACTCTTGTTAAAAATATCTTATATGCACTGTTAGTTAGTATTAAATTTGGATGTAATGGGCCCACACTAATGTAAACTCTAATTAATGATGTACAATGTAAAATTATAATTTAGTACTGCTCTGCCAAATGTAATTGCATTTCACAAAAAAAAATTACCTGTGAAATTCTACTATAAACTAAAGGTAAAAGAACTTAGAATCGAATCGAAGGCCTTACAGCCTATTGCATTCTGTAATCTGCATAAGGTGGGTTTTGAGACTTTAAATAAAGGACAAATGCTTGAGGAAAATTTTGACAATAAGCGAATTATTGTTGTTTCAAGTCTCAATGGAACCATGTAGCAAGGTATGCTTCCATGTATAATAATCAACGTAAATATTTGTTAATTTATGTGAACTTATAATACAAATCTAAAATTAATATACATATTTATTATTGAAACGGGTCAATTTCGACTTTCAACCACGAATATGTCAACAATACAATTTGATCCAAGTTGTATACAAGTTCAAAAATTGAAAAAATGGTAATGTATATTTGCGTTTGAAAAAAATAACAAAACTAATATTGTCAATAATTATTGCAAATTATTACTATACAATTATGTAAAAAATATAGGTTGAATTCTACGTCCATGAATGAAAGAAATGTTAAGCAATTAACAGTTGAAAAGAAAATCAAACAAGCAAAGGAAATAAATATTCAAGACTTGCTGATCAACCCATTATCTATAATGGAGATAAACATAGTCTTTTATAGCAATTATTACAATTACGTTTTATCCTAACTAAATAAATTAATTTATAGAACACTTTATATTATTTCCAAGCAACCATAGATGATGTTGAAAACAACAATCAATCATGGTACAATGGTTGCAGAGTCTACAATAAAAGGCTCACGGAAACGAAAAAAAATGACTTGAATGTTACAGATGTGATAGCAAAAACGCATAATCCATCCCTAGATAATACAAAATATAAAGTAATGGTGCATTGAATAAAAAAACGTTTTATTTATAAGAGAAACAAGGATGAATATGGGTTTGTTTGCCTCTCTTTCAATCAGAAAAACATTGTTAATACCAGCAAATCAGTCACACAAAGTCCTCCTAAGTAGCCTAGGTAGGAATCTCTTACTCTATCATATCTTATAAGTTCCATAAAAATTATAGGTACCATATCAGGCTCGAAGTCATTGATGGTAATGATAAAGCTATTATAATTTTATTTGAAGAGTCAGCAACTTCTCTCATTGGTTGCACAGTTTCAAACTATATAAACTTGGTATGCAAGGTATACAATATTTTGATCCAAAAATAAACTCGACATTAGTACAATATTTGTATGTAAAGCATGACATTAAATTTATGCTTGCATTTCAATACAGGATAAGTTCAAATCTTGTTTTTACAGGAAAAATGGTTTCATGCAAGTTAATGCAATACAAATTTTTGTTTAATTCAAATAGAGTAACCCATTTTGTTGCAGGTCAAACTCTAACAATAATTGTACAAGGAATTGAAGTTGCACGAGGAGATAACTTTGCAAAAGTCAACGAAGAAGAAAAACATGAAACAAAGAAAATAGGAAACTAAAGAAGAAAATTGTTGAAGCAATTGATGAAGTTGAACTGATCCAGATTGAAAATGAAGACATCAATAACTTCAAGCTAAATGAAAAGGAACTACTTGAAATTGAAGATGACGAGAATCTTAATGATTTTTACAAGAGACAGAAGCAAATTCCAAAAAAAAAAAAAATACAAACATCTTAAAAAAGAAAATAAAGGTTGAGAATGTCTAAATCTATCCACCTTTATTGCAGTCGTTTGTTGTTTTGTCCTGCTTGGTTTGTCTTATGTCTCTTTTGTACATTTGTATATATTTAGATTCCACAACAAAATTTTGTTTACAAAAAAAAAAAAAAGAAGTTTTTTTGCTTTGCTTTAAGTGCACTGCCCAGTTAGGCCAAACATATAGCTGAAAGAAATATGCTTCGCTTGGCCAAAAACACTAATCTTGATCGATACTACCTATCCTTAGTTTGATAAACATACTTGAACTACTACGTGGTTCAGTAATCGCTCTTATGTTTGGAAGGAACGAATAAAGGCTTCAGTGAAAGTACGAAACCTTATGTACCGAGCTGCTATTGTTGATTCTCAACCTCATGCACCCAGCCACAATGCATTCTCAAGTAAAGACCTCTTCTTATATTTATTGAATGTTGTTTGGCACATGATAAGTGGATAAGTAGCTTGTTGAGGTAACTTATGAGCATGGTGTCTCACATTGGCTAATGAGTATAATAAGGAAGGAGTAAAATATATAATTAGGCCCTAAACCTAATAGCTTAAGCTTTTGAATCAACTCGTGATCCAACATGTATGCGAGGACCTTTACGAGGACTCCTTAGTTATCTATTTCTTTGACATGTATTGGTTTTCCATCACTCGGTGCATGCGTGAAATTTATCCCCAAGTTATATCCAATGCTCATGTTCAATTATCAATATCAGTTGCATGATCCATCGACATCTATTTAATTGACTAATTTCTAACTTTTATTATATGTTTAAAAAGTGCTACACCCAGAAGTTCATTTGTCAAATTAATTGTAGGGGTTTATGTCCTTTTATATTTTAGCATCTTGGCATGACCATTTGACTATTATTGATAGTTAAAAAGTGTTACATCCAGAAGTTCTTTGGTCTTTCAATGAAAGATTGTTTTTGATGAGATATTTTGTCAAACCTCTGGCTTTACATTTCTCATCTTGTATATTCTAGAGTCAAATTTCAGTTTCTAATAAAATAATGTTTCAAAATGACTTTTTGGTATTGTGACAGGTAGATAATCTACAGAAGCATGTCCATGTTATTGGAATTCTAGCAGAGGATTGATTAAGTCATCACTTCCCCTTTATCAAGGTATTAATTTGCTACAGTTTCTTATCCATGCTAAAGCTCTTAAGCTATCAACCATATAAAGTCTTTTATTTATTTATGTATTTTTATCATCTAGAAAGCTTGTAATGTATGTATTTTTCCCCTTCACTGTCTAATATTACCAATTACAATTAGCTTGTGTATAGTGGTGCCATTTAAAGCTACATCCTTGTGCTCTTAATTGCTTTTTTTAAAAATAGACAAATAGATATACAAGATTTAAATATTTTTGTATGCAGTGTCCTCTTTAGCACTCTGCTTATAATATTTTTCTTACCATCAAAATATTGAAGCCCAATGAAAGGGGATCTTTGTTGTATGTTTCCTATCCTTATGATGATTATTCTAAGTTAAGTTCATTCATTTCTCAAGTTTTTCGGAATCTCACTACAAATTTACAATTGTATTTCATGAAATACAAGTTGAAATGAAGAAATGAGATTTTTAAAGCTTTAATGATTTTGTAATAGTTTTAAGATTCTATTAATAATTTCTCAACAAGATGACTGTAATTGTTGTTTTTCATTTGGCTTGTGCATTGAGTTAATCTAGCATTAGTTCATTTTTATTGAATATATATATAAATATATATATATTATTTTGGTTACCAAAAAATACTTTTAATTACAACCAAATTGTAAAATTTCATGCACCATTTGAGCATACTTGACCTTTGAAGCAAGACTCTTTGGATACTCTTTTGTTAGTAAAATATACTCACTAAGATAATAAAGAAAAAATTACATGTGCTATTTATGTATTTTCTAAAAATTTCTTCGTCAATTATATTTTTAAATATTTAAATTATTACAAAACTTGTTCACGTGCAACGCACGTGCATTTTTACTAGTATATATATATATATTAAACTTAACATTTCTGTCCTATATAACTACCTAAATAACATTTAATATTCTTAAATTTTTTTAAATATTTCCATGTACTTGTATGTGTGCGCGTGAGATCTACACTGCAATTAGAAAGCCTAGAATCACTACAATAATTAAGCTGCTGTGGCCAACAAAAAAGGAGATAATTGCATGATATCAATGGGATTTGTCATTTTGCTGAAAATGTGGTAATACACATCACTTCTTCTTCTTCTCTCTTTTTTTTTTCCTCCTTGGTTTGTCCCACTTGGCCATGTGCCTTTTGCGTAGCCAAACACTTCCCAAGTTCTATAGAGCTGATAAGGCTGGCCTGGGAGTTTTACAGCTTAGATTTGTAAGGGAATGAATATATAACACACAATTTCTTTGATTAATTTTGTAATGGAGAAGAGGAGCTGTAAGGTTTGTGTTACAGGCGGTGCAGGTTACATTGGTTCTTTATTTGTCAAGAAGGTTTTTAGAGAGGATATACTGTCCACTATACACTCAGGAACTTGGGTACCTTTCATATATTTGTCTTTCTGTTTACATATCATAAATTTTACACATTGAGGCATCTAATACCTCATCACTTGTACTTTTTGTGTTCCCGGCTTTAAGAACTCATTTGTCACATGTTACATCTTAAAGCTTTGGACTTGGCGATGTATTGGATGCATGAGCTGCTCAAACGACTTTTTAGTCCCTTGTTGTAATTGTTTCACTACTAAGATGTACTCGTATTTTAATGTCACGTTTTTTGCTGCATCAGTTATATGAGCAGCATCAACCAATGCCAGCGTCAAAAAAATATTTCCATGGAAAGAAAATCTAAAGATTGATTCTCAGATTTAATTAGTTAGCAATAATGATCTCATATTTGCAGGAGTACACACAAGCAAAGACGCTAGCTGAAAAGGAAGTCTTGAGATTTGGGAATGAGAAAAATGGTGGATTAATGGAGGTGGTAACCTTAGGTTGTGGCCTTGTGGGAGAGGAAGCTCATCTATCTTGGACACCCTCAAGTGTTGCTGTATTTATATCACAGCTTACAAATGATGCGAATTCGTATCAGGTACTGAAGTTTTTAGAAGAGTTTGTGGCAATAGTTCCAGTTGTACATGTTGAGGATGTCTGTGAAGCCCATATCTTCTGTATGGAGCTTCCTTCAATCAATGGTAGATACTTGTGTGCAAGCTCATAGGTTTCAGCTGCAGAAATAGCTAATTACTATCAACAGAACTACCCAGAATTCCATGTCAAACCAGAGTAAGAAGCTAATTTTTCCAACTATTTTATTGTCATGCATTTCAGGCTGGATTTGAATGGTAGAAACTAGAGGGAAAAAGGAGGGGGGGGGGGGGGGGGGGGGGGGAGGACATAATGGTAACCATCCAAACTAAACGGGGTCAGGTTTTGGGACCTGGAAATGCTATGCTTATCGCATCCGGATCTAACGGGTCTGTCTAGTGGGATGCGGAAGATTCTGCTGCATTGGTTCGGAAACTTTTTAGGATCCAATTTTGTAGAGGCTTTTTAATATCCATGATTCTAAAAGTGAACTGGAAATTTTCATTTTCAGGCATTTGGAAGGGCCAAAGAGAGCAATTGAGTGGGGCTCTACAAAGCTGAATGAGAGGGGTTTTGTGTATAAACATGATATCAAGATGATATTAGATGACTGTATCAAGTGTGCAAGGAAGATGGGCGATCTCTAGCTTTGATTGCTTCCTCCATTTGATTTCTCTATTGTAAAGTTGCTTTGAATTTATTGGGCTTCGTTGTCCTATGATATTCTTCTTTGCTTTGTTTTCTGAAAGTTGCTTGATTAATGAGTTATTTTATTTTAATATTTTCTTGGATCATGGTCCCAAGAGTAGAAGGCGTCACAAGTGGACAAATTTGATTTCTTGATATGTCATAGCCTCAATTTCCTTCCCTTTACTTTTCCCTTTCTTTGTGTTCTGAACAGAAATTCAAGAATAAGAGAATTTTCTGGAATAAGTGACTTTTGATTTCATGGATCAATGGTATCATATCAAGTCCCGTTTTAAGTACTAGTCCGATCCTTGATGACTGGAAGCGACTGATTTTTGACTCGTTTTGAGAATATTTTGATTTTTTAATTTTGTCTATATTAGTATTAATAGTTTTTTGTTCTACAAATTAAAATAAGAAATTAGTAGTTTTTTAAGCAAATTAGTAAAATGAATTAGTAGTCTCTAATTCGGATTAGTAATCTTCAACCTTATAAACATGACATATTTGATTCTTATTATTCAGATTATCATCAATAATATAATTTCTAATTTAAAAATTTTTATCTTGTTAAGTGAGTAATTTCCCTGTTACTAGGTTTTTAAGAAATTCGATATACTCAATTCCTTTCACATTTTCATACTGCATTATTTTTCTTCTTTAGCATAAGTTAAAAAAGAGCATGCTATACACCTTTCTCATATTTCTTTTTATTGAGTCCAGCTTCCAAATTTATTTTGGAATAGCCTTTGGAGATTAATAAATACATTGGGAAATGCATTGGTATTAATTGTCCAAGATTTTTTTATGAAATCTCCCTCCAATTTCGTTTGAAAAATAAAATCTTGATGTTTCCTTGACCAAGATGGTGGTAGCTAACACACTTGAGAAGAGAAAACCAACAGAAAGATCTTACTAATCTTCAAAAAGAGTGATTATTGAAGTTACAAATTAATAACATTCAACTACATTCAATAACTGGAACATCTTATAATGTACAACTCCTCAATTCAATTTGTTAAAACACTCTTTCGTTTTCTTCAGCCGAAAAACAAAAAACTACCACTCAATTCGAAAAGAAAAAAAAAACTGAAGAAAAAGGATAAAGGAAAACAAGGAACAGAGAAGTTGAACACAAGCTACACGATTGTGTTTGAACAACCTTAAGCAAGGGAAACTTCTCTTCGCCAGCACCATTGGAGACTACCATCTTTTATAGTCACTATCAACAGCTGCATATGGCTAATCTGTTTGCAAGCATATATATATGTGGTGGGGTGAATGATGATGAAGTTAAGTGAAGAATTCTGAGGGATCAAATGGGGAACTGGGATCTAAAACCACTTGATCAAGTGGGAAATCCAGATCCCCAATAGGGGAATTTGTGCCTGAAGTGTGAGCTGAAATTATTTCAGTAATATCACACTCTGAAGTCTGCTGCAAATTGTAGTCCATTCCAAAGATGTCCATCTGGCATGAAGACAGGGAGAAGTAGTTGGATTCAGGTGTTGTTGGGGATAGAAACGATGGGGAATAACTACCCATGAAACTGTTTTCCTTCACAGGCTCTGCAAAGATGGGGCTTTCCTCATTTTCAGATTCAATAGGTGTAGAAGGGAAGGAAAAAGAAGGAAAATTCTCCTCCCAAGTGCTCAAGTCCTCAACTTTAAGGCCTGTTGTGAAGTTCAAGTGTATCTCTTGTGATTGTTCCTGTTTTTCTTCGCTCTGCTTTGGCTTTTCTCTTTCGGATGATGCCAATGCTGGAGTTAGATGGGAGGACTGGATACAAGTGTGTCTTCCTCGATATGTTATTTGAAAGATCGATGCGTCTTCATCGGATCGTTGAACTTGTTTTGTTGCCAGACAACCTTGTACATTGCGATGAGTGCAACGGTAATATGCTCTGCAAAAATAGTAACACTTCCATTAGAAAAAGAAAGCAGATGACATTTATGTTAGAGAATATTCAACTCAATTAAAAAACTTATTCAAATTTTTAATGCGGGAGATTGTCTCAGAAGATAGAAATTTGGTACCTACAGCTTGATATTTAATGCTAAAAGTTTGTTTGTTGGGGAACTGTCAATCCTAGGGACCACAAAAATGATTTTATTTCTCAGAGTGAATGGAGAGATGTGATCAAGTTGTCTGGTCAATAAACTCAGAGATTCCCATGAGAGCCTAGCTTTGGGGCAAGTTGGCCATTTAGGTGCCACTAGATGAGTTTGAAGTAGGTAGATGGATAAAATCAAGCCGAGGAGAATGCCCAAAAGAACCCAATTTTGACTTCTTCTCAACCACAGACTCGGAAGAAAGGTATTGGTTCCGTACCACTAATCAACTATATAAATAATTTTAGTAAAACTTTTTGATCAAGCATAGCATTACTCCTAGTAAAAATCCTTCTTTTAGGAGTAACAAGACTTTTTTGTGACAAAAAAACCTTCATGTTTTGCTTTGATTTATGTTTACAAATAAAATTTGTTTGTTATGCAATAGAGAAATTTTTTCATAAACAGATCTTGTCTATGAATCCACCAATAACATCTTGCCATGCAGATAAAATGTAATTTTTGTATTTCTTAAAAGCAAAACATTCTTTCTAAACGACAAAAGAGACTACTTTAGACAAGAAGACATTTTGTAATTCTGAGGTAGGTGAAGCGGGTACCATTTCACTTCTAGTTCTAATACGGTTAGAATATGCCGAAGGTTGACTTGTTTACATGGATTTTGCTAATCTCAGTTGTGATGTTCGTGATATCTCATTAGTAAGTGTATTACACGCTTTGACGAATGTAAAATACCGATCAATGATATCGCAATGTTCGGAACATCACGGCTGAGATTAGCGGCCCTGTTATAGACATATTTAAATCAAGAACATATAAAGGTTCTCTCACCTTGGAAAATTAGCTCCTAAGATGTCTTTCTGCCCATATTTTCTCCAACTATAACCATCGTCAAGAGGACCAACCTCTGCCCCTGTACCCGAGCAAACACGCACTTGTTCAGTCCATCGGGGCAATGTCTTTCTGCAAATCCAAAAATACCCAAATCAAATTTAGACCGAATTCAACCCATTAAAACATAAAAAAATGGTTAAGGCCTAAATTTACCTCTTTTTAAAGACATCTCTGTGAAATTGATCTTTACAATCTGGGTCAGAGAGCTCATTCCTTGGATTGCTACCAGCAAAGGAATGCGGGGACTCCATCACGCCGCCCATTGCCGGCCGGCGCTCTCCCACGGAAGCACCCCAGTTGAGCATTGAAAGTGATTTCTCATAGCAAGAAAGTATTTTCTCAAGCAGAGATTCACAGTCGTCACGTGCTGCTTTAGGGTCAAGGCGTTTGAGCTGGTTCGCTAGATCCCTCCCTTGGGTTAGCTCATTGATGAGTCTGTTTGCTTCCCAATCCATGGCCTTTTCCATTTGGAAGCAGCACACCAATGATAGTTCTATTCTTGGCGGCTAGGAAGTTAACAACCAGGTGAGAAGGGTTAAAGTGAAGCAAGTTTAGATCATGTCAAGCAGAAACATAAGGCATTCCAGGTTAGAAGGAGATGCAGCAATGGCCAAATGGTTGACAAATACAAGGCATAAAATTGGAGACCCAGAAGCAAGAAACGTGGAAATAGCTTAAAACAAATTGAATTGGTTCAAATGGCAAAATGGGTCGTTGAGATCACTGGCTTAAACAATGCAATGAGAAAAAGGATGATAGAACTAATCAAAAACACCAAGTTTTGAGTTGGGTGGATATGGCTAAGTGCCAACAAGGAGAGGGAGAGAGAGATGGGTGAAGCTTTGTAAGTAAGGAAAAGGGTTTCTTAGTGGTGGAAGTTGAGGGAAGAGTGGGAAATATAAGGGCAGAAAAAGAAGAAGACAAAAGGGGATTTTTGACTGAGGAAAGGGCAGTTGTTTTTTCTTTTCAAATGGTCAGGGGTATTATAGATATGGACGGAGAAGAAAATGAAATTGCTGACCATTTCAAAGGGCCAAAAGAGCCCTAAACCCAACCATCCTCTCTGTTTCTTTGTCTGCCTCTGTTTTGTTTTCCCGTAGAATTTTCCATGAAATTAAAGAAAGATGTTAGAAAGTCAAGGGTGAAGGGAGTGAGAAGCAGACCGGGAATCTTCAAACCATGTTCCGCGTTGCTACTCTTAAACAGTCCAACTAGGAGAGATAGATAGCGCTGACGCAGCAGGTGGCATCATGTGTAACCCTTTGCTTACGCTGATTATTGATTGATGGTTACGTGCACTCCTCTTAAATTACTTTCACGCTCAGTATTTTCCGGCATATGTGATTGTGTGTGTGTGTGTGTGTATATATATATATATAGTGTACATATATTTATATGGGCATGGACGTATGTAAGTGTAATAATAACATATTTCATGTTTCGTGAGTATATTATACATGTATAAATGCTTGTGTTATTGAACATTATTCAAAAAAATTTACAATTTTTACATAATCATGTAAATCAGTTTTGGACATATAATTTATATTTTAAAATAAAAAATTATCACAACATCATTTATATTACATGTTATAAATTGATTTACATGATCATGAAAAAAATTTATATTACCTTATTATTAGAATTTTTATGTTTGTTAAAAATTATGTAAAAGTAATTTTAATTGTAATTTTTATTGTATATATTAAGTAATGTACAAGTAATGGATATAAAAAAAGAAAAATACTAAAAAATCTTTAAAATAAATTTTTCAATCCAAAAAGTTGATGATATATTTTTTCTATATAAAAAATAAACTTTTAATACAAAAAGTATAATTATTAATTTTTATCTTAATACCGTTAAAAAATATTAGTGATTAGATTAAAATATCCTTCATTATATATTTTTAAAAAAAATTAATAATATATATATAATAACTTTTTCAATCTTAAAAAATAATAACATTTTATAAAGTGAGATATTTTTTTAGGCCTTTAAGAAAAACAAAAAATATTTTTTTTTAATTAAATAGTTAATTTTATGAATTATTTAGTATTTTTTAAAAAATATATATTAAAGGTTATTTTAATCTAATTAGAAATATTTGTTAACAATGTTAACTTAGAAGTTAATAATTTAATTTTTTATATTAAAAATTTATTTTTTGGGTCTTTTAGATTAAAAAAAAATTATCATGAATTTTTTAGATTAAAAATTTTATTTTAAAAACTTCTTAGTATTTAAAAAAAAAATTGTAAAAGGTTAAAACTATTTTAAATTGACTTCCTAAAAGGTATTTCATGAAAAGTGATATGAAAATTACACACGTACACTTTGAACTGAAATATTGTAATTTTTTAATAAAATAAAACTAGTAAAATGATGTGCATTTGATTGTCACCCATAAATTATAATTTTATGACCATCTGACCCACATAAATATACCTTTGATTTTGATATCAATTGAAAACTTATTTGGGACCCATGTCATCATTAAAGTGAAATCAAAATAACTTTTTTCTAGAAGAAAAAAAAATTCATAACAAGATCACATGCATATAAAATAATATCTTTTAATTAAATCACTATAAACTCTACACTAACACTGCTTGGTTCAACTCATCCACGCACTTAATGCATTTAAAGTTATTCATTAAGTAATTAATTAATAATAATCTATTTTGAGATAAGATTTCAAATCATATTGTCTGTATTTATTCAGTTTATTAGTTGTATTTAATGATTTTTTTAAATTCAAAATGAATTTTTTTTTTATTTAGTAGGTAGGCCGCACTTAATGGATTTATACTTAATTTAAAGAGTAATGCTAGTCTTATCTTTATATTTTATTAAAATTGTTTGCTTTCATAAGTTGTCAATGTTATATTGATTAAATATCACATGATGTCACATCATAATGTGATATCCAGCCAATACAAGACTGCCAACCCATGAAAGTAAACACTTTTAGTAAAGTTTTTAAGTAAGTCTAGCATTATTGTAATTTAAAACATACTTTTTCAAAAAGTAACTCAATGAAACTTTTTTAAAAGGGTAATCCAATAACATTTGTCAAATACATTTATCCAAACACGCAATAATTTAACTTAAACAATACTTTTTCACGACTACTTATTCAAACATCTACTTAACTTAAATTTCATTTTTTCACTTCATTCAAACAAACACTTATTGATCATAATTTTTTTATTAAGTACAATTTGTATTAATTAGTAAATCTAATTTTTTTCTCCTTTATTAAATTGGTCGTGTTCATTATGAATGCATTTATTTGATAATGGTTAAATATTTTTTAAAAATTCATCCAAATACTTAACTACTTAACCCAAATAATATTTTTATACTTAATACTTAATTCAAATAACATTTTCCTTACAACTAAACCAAACAAGAGCAAAATAGCACCCTATCTTTTTCTGCTAGACAAAGGAAAATTTTGAAGTTAAGGAGTGTTCAATTGAGATACATAACACAAAAAAAAAAAAAAAAAAAGGGCCCAATCATGCATGAAACTACCACTTCGGGCAATCTATATTGATTTTTTTTTCACATAAATTAAATAAAAAATAAAAATAAATAAACCCAGAAAGATTGCAATCATGGTGCTATCAAAAGTTTCCACAATGTGAGGCCCAATGCATCAATAATTTTCAAATGTAAAATTTCGTGGAAAGTTTCATAGGATATGATGCATAATAATTGTGTGTGAACGCGAGGTTGGACTATTCGAAAAAGTTGGCCCACCACTCTTTATCTCACTTTTCTCACTTCTAAGAAACTACAAAGGCTATTTCGGTCTTTGAAAGTGAAGTCTAAATCTGAAATTTATATATATTTTTCAGTGACTGGTCCCTCCTTCTAGATGGTAATCACCTTCCCTTGACGCGCTTAAACGTGTAAGACTGTACGGTCTGAGCGCGTGATAATGATTGGTTTTATACCAGGTCAAAAAAACAGGGTATTATAGTCTTAAAAGTTAACTCCTCAAGTCTCTCAAATTCCTCTCTTCAAATTCATTCATCAATCATTTCTATGGACGATTCTTTAATACGTGAGCCAATTTTGTCACGGTTCAGAATCCATCTTTTGCGGATTATGGAGACGCGATTGTCACTTTTGATTCAAAAATTGGCAAATAGACTAAAAACAGTAGTGCCAGTCGACAATACAGACTTAAATATATTTTACAGAAACGTGAAAATCTTTTTTTTCAAAGTTTGTGAAGTTTTTAAAAGTTAAACATACTTGCATGATCATTTTCCTTAAGAACTTAAATATATAATTTGTCAAAAATAGAATTGCTATAAAAAAATTAATCAACTATTAGTCATGACATTCTCAAAAATGTTAATTTAAAGTGCAAAACTCCCGACGCTCTTCCTTATTACGGGCAATGCTCCCAATTATCTTCGTTACCTGAAAGAGTCATGAATAACAAATCTATGTAAGTTTTACGAAAAGGTCGCGAGCAATTTCAATACATTGTCATGGTTTTCAACTAGTAGTGAGTTAAGTATAATATATCTTATAAAAATAACCACTACCAATTGCTCGTATATTTCAATTACAAAATACAAAAATTTTCAAATCATGTAACACGAAGCCTTCAAGGCGTTTGACTAAAACATTTAGTTCATCAAATCAAATCATGTAACACGAAGCGTTCAAGTAAAACATTTAGTTCATCAAATACGGAATACAAGAATCTTCAAATCATAAAACACGAAGCATTTAAAGCATTCAAGTAAAATAGTTATTTCACTATTCAAACTACGAGGATTTAGTTTTTTTTTTTTAATTATAATTGAAAACATAAATCCTTCGATCATGAAATCAGAGCATATAAATCACATTTAAAAAAATAGGGAATAAACCATCTGCCATTTCTAAACGTAACATCTTTTCACTTTTATTTTAGCAAAATCCGTTTCGAACGGGACTCAAAGCTTAACATCCCGTGGATATATCTTATGCCTGATGGATAAACCTGCTACTAGGCATTTTCTCGTATATAAGTCCCATAGGTCTCACAAGCTCGTGATACTTATGCCAAATTATCTTGCATTACCAATTCGCAAACATGAAGCATTTAAAACATTTCTTTTCAAATAGATGTTTTTCAAGAGCATTTATCAGAACTTTCATGAGCACTTTAACAGAGCCTTCAAAATACTTAGACCATAACATTCAGGAGCATTTAAAACATAACTTTCAGAATACGTAATCACAACGTTCAAGATATTTAAAACATGACTCGAATGAAAAATATTTACTTTTAGAGAGGCATTTAATAAAATTTTGAATTTAAAATAGACATGTTTTAGTACGAACTTATAAACAGTCAGCATTTAAAACAAGTACACTTGCAGTTCAAGATAGTATTTAAAATGAAAACAAGTAGCACATTTAAAACACGAGTCACGTAAATACAAGAATTTGAATTTAAAATACTTCAGAAATCATGAAGTTAAAACGTCCACTTCAAAGTTCAGGATTGCTCACATTGATTCTCGAGATTGGCGCTACCGATGTGCCTTTTCCTTTTCCTTTCCCTTATAGTCCCTAAGAACAATTTATGAAGAATCTAATTAATTTCATATTTAATTTGAATCACCATTTATTGGGTTTTTTTAATTTGCTCTTAGACTAGGTGAATCCTAATTCCCTAGGATAGGCCTTATTTCCTTTAAATCAGACTATTTGTAGTCAAGTCAGACTCTTACGGTAGTTTAGTAAACTTTTATTTTTACGTGTCTTATTTTTCAGTACTTAATTTGATCATATGGACCTCACCGTTGGGTCGAGAACGTTCGAACAAAGTCAATTTAAACCCTCTCGAACTTCTATTTAGCTTCGGGCATCATTAAGGGTAAAATGGTAATTTTTACATTTTACGTATCGTAATTTTTGAGATTTTATCTCATAAAATAGATCTCACCATTGAGTCCAGAATGTCAAGAAAAGTCAGAATATACTACCTTTTTATTTTAGTTAAGTAACGGAACATTTTACCATAATTAAATTATTTTATTTAATAATATATATTTATTTTATTCAATTTATTTCATAAGTGCCACGGTGGCACAGTGGCACATGCGTGGCCTCTTAAGTTCTCACGCACACAAGGTTGTTGTTTTGAACCTGGGAAACTGCAGCTTCTCTTTCCTTTTTCTAAATTTCAGTTTGCCAAATAACAGACAAGGTAGGAAAACAGAGATAGGATATCCCAAGTCTGAACAGGTTTATCAAATCAAGGCCTCTAACCGCATGGCCAGACAGAATAAAATCAATTTGTAACTTATTCTAGCGCCCCAAAAAGACACCGTCTATAATACCCCAACCTGAGTGAGCCGGTACCCGACCCGGTAAACCCGAGCCATGACATATAAAATCGAACTATAATAAAATATAATAATAATAATAATAATAAGAGATATAAATATATATATATATGTATATGAACAGTAGTGTGTGTGTGTGTGTGTTGTCAAGTGTATGTGTGTGTGGATATATTATATAAATATATATATATATATATAAGATACAAATATCTTGCCCCATTGAATGCAAAGCTGCATTCTTAGAAGAAGAGAAAGGTAAAAATTAAATGGGGCAGAGAGTTGGGTCAAGGAAGGCTGCAAGTAGATAGAGATAGGGAGAGAGAGAGAGAGAGAGAGAGAGAGAGAGAGAGAGAAGTAGAGAGAGAGAGAGAGTTAAGTCGGTTGTGGGTCTATATATGTATATGTATACATCCGTGGGTTATGAAGATAGAAATCAGAAAGAAGAAGCTCATTGGAGGGCCAAGTTAGAACAAAAGAAGGAGAAGAGGAACCTAGCACAAAGAGAAAATCAGAAATCTTAAAGGTAAGTGGGTTTCTGTTTTCAAATTTATAGCATGATTTATTTAGTTTAAAGAATAGGGTTTTATGAAGCATGAAATAAGGAATTTAATGCAAGAAAAATCAGAAAAAATAGTTGAGAATTTAAAGAGAAAAATGGAGTTACAGGTTTCGGGTAGTTTAGGTTTCTCTTAATATTTTATGTTTGAAATGGTGTTTGAACAACCTAGATTTAATCCCTATAGGTGCAGAAATTTAATAGAATGAAAAAGGGGTTAAAATACTTGAGAACCGAACATGAAAATTGGAAATTTCAGGTCACCGGAGTTTCGGGTTTGCCCTATTTCGTGAGGATTTGGTGCTTTAAATTGAAAACCCACATTGGAAATAAGATCTACATAAAATTTAAAAGAGAATGGCATTGAAAATTGGTGAAAAAATGGTGGAAATCCGGTGGCCGTCGCCGGAGAAGGCGACTGTTACCACCGGAACCCTACCGGAGGAATGGAAGGGACGACCGGATAGTCGTGGGTCTATTCGGGTTAAAAAGGAAACGGGTCCGGGTTTGGATCGGGTCGGGCCCAACCGAATTAAAAGGGTTATCAAAACGGTACAGTTTTGATTTAGGTTTTTAAATGTTTTAAAATTTCATTCGGAGTGTTTGGAAACATGGTTAAGAAATTGAAATTGAAATTTGTTTGGGGATGGGGATATCCTATTCCGATTTTAAGGGATAGCCATTGTTTGGCTATCCATAGTGAGAATAAGAGTTTTCTGAAATTACGAATTGACCCAGAAGTTTATGAAAATTTCAAACTGACCCCCCAACTGTTAATAATTGTGATTTGACCCCCTAGAATAAAATATTAATAAAATATTAATATATTTAATTAAATTAAAATAATAGAAAACTACAAAAATGCCCCTAGTTCAAAAATAAATCAAACAAAGTCCAAACGATGCAAATGAATAGTCAATTTTTATTATCTCGGACACTCTAAGATCAATGGTGGGGTCTATTTCACTATACGGGACCCCGAAAAATAAAATACACATAAAAGTGCAAAATGACCATTTTGCCCTTTTGATACAAAAGTCCAAATTGAGTAAACCAATAGTGCATTTTGACTATTTGGGGCATTCTGAACCCAATGGTGGGGTCCGTTTCACGAGACGAAATTCCAAAAAAATATGACACGTTAGAGTGTAAATTACCAAATTACCCTTAATGTCCCAAAAACCAAATGGAAGTCAGAGGGAGTCCAAATTGACTTTCTTCGACGTTCCGGACTCAATGGTGAGGTCCGTATTATGAAATAAGGTACGAAAAAATGTGACACGTAATTATGTAAGATAATAGAATCAAACTGTAAAACTTTAAGAAGCTACCCAACAAATGTAACTGAAATAGGAAAGAGGAAATTATGATAATTAAGTCAGGGTAATATTATGGAATGTAATCGGATTTTGAAATGTTATTTTAGGGAACTTCAAAGGAAGGATTTTTGGAGATTAGTCTTTGGACTTCAGGTGAGTATTTCATACCATATTGAGGTAGACAATTTCAGTATAGATGTAAATATTGAACTCTTTTATGATTTATCGTATTATACTGTATACGTTTGAATGATCTATTGACAACTATATTGTCTTCTTTGACTTCAGAAAATGTGTTCGAAAGATACTCAAATGTTTTACGATATTCTTACAAATGTTTGAACTGTTTGAACTAAATGTCAAATAAAGAACCTTGATTTGAAATAATTGAACTGCTATTGATGATTATTGATTTTGGATATGATTTGGATATGATTTTGATACTTTGAATAGAACACTCTTCTATGATTGGTCACTATCGAATAGGTTGTGATTTATTGAACCCATCCCACAGGGTATATTGTGGTGAGCCGGTGTTGAAACGGCATATCGAACTAGCTAGCCCATCAATCTCAGTCAGCGAGGTTCTAATTTGCTGGCCATAGAAGTGGAATATATCATTTTGAATATGAATATGGAAAATCGAACCATGAATCTGAATTATTGAACTATGAATTTGAGATATTGAACTATTATTATTGAACTATGAATTTGGGTTATTGAACCATGAATCTGAGTTATTGGACTATGAATTTGGGAATTGAACCATGATATTGAACTGTGATTTTGATTTATTGAATTATGTTATTGATTATCGATTTATGATTTTCGTTAAATTGAGATTTATTGGAAGCAAAAATTGATACCGTTATCTTGTACTATAAATTAAGATAACATATGATATTTGATCATTGACATTCTATATTGAATTATATAGTAGTTTTGAAACCCTTGGTATGTTATGAAATGCTTACGAGCTGTTGAGCTCATAGGATATTTTTATCCTATTTCAGGTGATGATATCGGACAGGAAATAGCAGGTTCAGTCAAACTAGTTGGAAGCTTGTAAAGCTATGGACCCTTTTTGTAATAGGATTTTGCTAGTCATGATGTAGTTACTTTTGGAAACTTTGGACTGTATATTGAATATGACATCAGCAGGCTTTGAAAAATTACATCATGTACTTTTGTAATTACTATGGAATGTAGAAATAGATGACTGGTGTTGACTTGTGTATTGATTAGCGCTTCCGCAATAGAAAAAGAAAAATTTATTCCGCTGCGTTTGATTAAAGGTAATTATGATTATTGGCAAAAAGGCCTCAGTGGCCGATCACGGACCCTCGATCCGCATGGACCGGATTTGGGGTCGTGACACCGTCCTACTAATCCATTGCTGCGACTAGACGGGTTCCGACCTAAACTCGAAACTCGACTCTAAATCGACCTGATACTATTCATCGTCTTCCCTGACCTCCCGTCACTGTTGCCCTAGTTTTCTAAATTTTTTAAACTCTATTTTGTGACATTTCAAGTAGCTTTTCGACCTACTTTCTTTTTCAATGGTTTTCTAAGGCTCCGAATAAGGTTTTTGCTTTGGTCTTGGGGTTTGAAATAAGCTAAATAGCTCGGTTGAAGTTTCATGGCCGTTCTGGATATTGAGTTCATTCATGGTCATTCCTTCGCCAAAATCAGTATGGTTTGGCTTGTTATGGTCCCCATCCCAACAGCTTCAAAACCACGTTCTCAAAATCAAGCTTGGTGCTCGATTTCTGGAGTCAGGTTCTTAGACTACGACCTGTAAATCGATCTTTCTTCCTCGTTTTAGGCTCATTTGAGATAATTCCTATGGATTCGTACTCCTAGTAGTCCATAGTTTAAGCTACAACAAAGCAAACCTAGACTTGTTTTAGTTGGTTCAGACCCAACTCAAAGCTTTTCATCATTGGTGAATTTCGATTTTGGCCATTGTTTCTCTACTGTTTGGACTCTATTAGACCCCATATTTCATTCTTACCATGCTACATCATTAATAAAATTCATGCATGTATTTATTTTTCATTCAACAGTATGTAGCCATAAATTTTCTTAAAGAGTGAAAATTTGGTTTTTGAGGGTTTTTACCTTCTACAATGGGTTTCTTCTCCCTCATTGCTTAGTTCTGATCCTCTTAGGCTTTCTTCTGTCTTGATCAGTGCTTGCATGCAAGATTCCTTCTTCTTCTTCTTTCTTCTTTTTCTCCTTCATTCTTTCCTTCTCTCTCTCTCTCTCTCTCTCTCTCTCTCTCTCTTTAGCCGCACACTCATGCAGCAAGTCTAATTTATCTTAGGACACACACATAGCACACACAAAATACATATATATACATAGCATATATATATATATTAGCTGTTGCATGAAATCCAATTAGGAGAGGCAAAGGTCCAATGACGTGTTAACACATCAACTTTTGTGCATGCAGACCTGTAAGTTTATATGGGTTATATAGCACAAAAGTGTTTGTAGCCTAGTGGTTATATTTTTTGGTATGAGTGTTTTTTCCACTTTCTTGGTCTTGGGTTGAAGACCTTGAACCATCACTTTTGGCCTTTTTTTTTTTTTCTTTTTATTTTCCTTTAGTTAGACTTTCGTACTTTAATCCCATTTTTTCTTATTGCATTAATTTTATTTCTTTCTTGTGTACTTGTATTATTTATTATTTATTTTCTTCACGTATCAGTTTCATTAGTCATAAATTTATTATATTTTAGCCTTCATTTTCTTGATCAAATTTTCTTAACTATTATTTTGCTTCTTAAGATCCATAATATTTAATTAGCAACTTAATTATCAATAACCGATTCGCGGTGTTACAAATTTCATTTCCATCAATATTAAATTTTGACATTTTGATATAAATATATATATATATATATATATTTATTGTACGGTGTTTATTTTCTCACCAAACTTTTTTCTTAAATAGATAATAATGTTAAGGACTAAAGGGTCCTCAATTCATACCTATTATAAATTCTAATTATGTTAGTTTGACATTGTGAAACTAATTATATATAAAAAAAAAGTAAGTAAATTTAATTTTATTTCAATGGTGTTATTATATTTAAAAAAAACAATATTACTTATGATTTACATTATAAATTGTTTTGTATCATGGGATGATGGAAGAATATAAAAACTCAACACTTATTTTAATTATTTTACAATCCGTTTACTAATAGGAGGAGACAAAGTGAGAGCATATAGCCCTTTAATAATTTATTTTACAATACTAATAATATCTTTAAAATTATAAAAATAAAAGTAAAAATAAAATAAATTACTTTTTAATGAATTTAAAGAAAATATAATAGTAAATTAATATAAAATTATTTTTCTCTTTTCTATCATTCTCAAAAAACATGAGAGAGTTATTCAAATATAAAAAAAGAAATTACTTTTCTCCTATTGTTGTAACTAACCGCCAACGATTGACATTAAAAAAAAAAAAATTTAACTCAAAATATTTAAATTTTATTCTTAACATTTTTAACATATCATCACACCGAAATACTGATTAGTTCTTCTACCGCCAAAGAAAGATATATACAAAAAAAAAAAAAGTAAAAATTATTAAAATGATGTGATATAATAGTATAATATTTAATGTACACGGTTTGATATAATTAGCCAAAAACAGCGAAAAGGAAATGATGGCAGGGGGAATCACGTTGAAGATGGGGTCCACGAATATTGAGTATTGAAGAAGAAAGGAAGGAAAAAAAATTATAGAGATGGGGTCCACGAATATTGAGTACGAAAGGAAGAAAGGAAGGAAAAAAAATTATAGAGATGGTCGGAGTGTGTGCGATCGTATATCCTAAATGTCCGTTTACATTGCTTTGACCCGTGAGTATTACTCCTGCACCGAACAGCATACATACACTGTATTAACTAATTTTGTAAAAAATATAAATTCATATATATATATATATATATATACATATCTGTGTGTGAGACAGAATATTTAATGAAATATAAAAATATAAAAAAAGATTTATATATCTTAAATATATAGTAATTGAGATGAGATGGGATGAGTGTCAAATTTTCGTATCTTCTTTTATGTGTTAATTTTAATTATCTTTTTTTCATTTTTGACATATCTTGTTTATTTTTTTTTTAAAATTCATCTCAATAAGAACATATGGGGTGAATCCTACAGAGTGGATTTCTAACAACAAACCGTATAAAAAAAACTCACAAGATATGCTATATTTCTTACCCTATTCTATTTTATATGAAAAAAATCTAGAATTAATTGAATTGTTGTTTCTAAAATCTTTTTGGAAAATTGTCTTTCTCACAAATCTTGATTTCTCATAAAATTTTGACTTCAAAAGAATTTGTTGAATTTTGAATTTGTTTCCATATTTGGAACCCTTTTTATAAGACATAGTTATAAAAGAAATGATAGAAGTAAGTGAATAAAGAAAATTATGCATCTCTAATTCCACACTTTTCATGAATAAATAGGAAGTCCATGGGGTGAATAAGAAAAACTATATGCATTCGATTCCACACTCTCCGTAGACACATAAGAAACCGGGCTCGAGTCTAAATTTTTCTTTTTCTTTTTCCAATTTATATTATTATATATTTATTTATTTTTATTCATTACTATTGTATTGCCTTACATCACATTTGTTATTTGTATCATTCTCCTTTGAAAAAAAAAAAATTTGAGTCCAATTCATTTGAATTGAGCAAAACGGGCTCCCATCAAATTTTTGTGGGATAAAATAAGACATTAAGGTCAATTCATTTAAATTGAGCAACACACATACTTAAGCACTTTTCTATTTTGTATCTTAACTCTCTCGAACTTGGAATGAACTCCTTTAATTTACATTATTGAGTTGTAACATGTTTCGAAAAATTTACGAGTTGTAATCAGCTTTCTCATCTAACTATTACAAAATGAGCTATTTACACTTGCTTAATGTTAAGGACCATTTGTCAAGATCCTTAGATAGTTTCATGTAATTGAGCAAAGAATTTTATCTTTCCTTCTAAGTATTTTTTATGTTTTTGTTTACTATACCAAGAATCACAAACTCTATTACTAATTTTGCTTCCGTTGGGATATATCTGGTTCGTTCCCCTGTTCTTGCACACATATAACAGAATATTTTAAGGCATAAACATCTTTCTTAGCAGCAAGGGTCCGGGGAAAGAATAAGATTTAAGAATGGCGATTTCACTGTATGTGTGACCAAGAACAAGCTTGTCACAAAAATAATTTTTTATTGGGGCGATAGCTTTAAAAAGATAGATGGCTTATCTTACATGTCATCGTATCAATGCAGAATTTCATTCCTCATGGATAGGTACAAACCTTCTTTGAATGCTTCAAACGAACAAAATATATTTAATTTCAAGTTTAGTCAAGTAAATAACTGGTTAGAGCCAGGGCTTCTATTAAATGAGAAGATTAGTTAAGGAGAAATAAAAATAAATGAATTTAATACCCTGCTTGATTGAATATTGATCCATAATAAAGAAGAAAAAAAACACGAAATTGAAATAACTCACTCTGAACACTTTTTAAAGGATTAGGTGGTATGTTATTTCTTTTTTTCCTTTTCTTAATTCTTAATTATTTTTGAATTTTATTTTTTGACTTACAATTTTATTTGATTAAGAGAGAAAATGCGGGAAAAAAAATCCCCCTTTTTCTCTACTTTCATCAAATTCATAAACCAAGTGAAACCTAAATTGAGAAAATCAGATCAAACACTTCATTAAAAGAAAAAAATTTCATAAGAGTCTTTTAAGTACTTTTTTTTTTTTTTTTGCTTTTTTGTTTAAATTAGCAGTGTATATATATACATATATACCCTTATATAGGTTTATATATGTATTTATACATACTTATATACCTATCTTTAATCTCCTTTCTAGAAGAGGGATCATCTAACAACCCGCCCACTTAATGGTAATTTCTGTTAAAGCTACTGATTATTGAGCATATTTTGAAGCTGATGTTACTTTTTATGCACTTTCCCATAGTTGCTTTTATATTAAAACAAACTATAAATATACAAATCTTTTGGTCTATTTGGTATATTGATTGTCAAAATATTTGACTATATGTTTGACTAAACGATGAAAGTTAAAAAGTACTTTAAAATAAAAGAAATCAACCAAAAGAACTTCTTGGTAAAGTAGTCGTAAATTTTTTAATTTTTCATTTTTTTTCTTGGTAGGTAAGTAGTAGTAAATTGCTTTGAATAAGATCTTCTCAGAAAGTACTTCACTAGAAGTCATTGCACTGCCAAACAGGCCGAATGTATTAAGCAAATTAAACTTCCAAAAATCAGAATTATAATTTGACCTAGCAAGCAGCCCAGCGAAATTTGAAGGTTTCTCAAAGGAATCACTAGAAGTCATTTTGAAAATGAATACAACTTACAATCACCAGCGATGGTGCGGATGGGAAAGGTAATGCTCTCACCAAGGTTGCCCTTTCCCTCCAAGCCGGCGTGCCAGCTCCCAATCTTTTTTCACTAAGAAGCAAGAAAAACAAATGAAACAGTATGAATCTCAATTGTATGTAGCAAGTGCAATAGCCAAACAGGCAAGATTGACTAAAGGTATAAAACAACCCAAACACATAATGTAAGCCATAGCATGTATCCCATGTTGAGACCTACCCGATCCTATCTAAATAAATATGGTACAAAGGGCTTATGATTGACATATTGATAAATCAGAAGGGTTGAATAAGATAAATTGGATAGCAAGATCTAGTAAAAGAATTGTTTGCAACCTTCCTTGATGATTTTGTAGTTTTTGGTATATTCCGTACTGTTATATGTTATTCGCCTTCCAATAAACCCAAACAAACACCTTTCTTTTGAAAAAGAGCATTTTAACTTATCCTGACTGGGTATGTATGTTTAACCCAACCCCAAGAGTAAATTGAAAGTTCAATATATATAAGATAAAGTGGTTAAGTTTTGTTCCCTACACCAAATCATAAAAAAACAATATACAGTCAACTCTTTTATAATTAATAGACATAAAAGGTCAAAAATTTATTAAATATTACAATTATTTATTCTTAAGTTTTCTCATATTTTCATTAACCAAAGAATGTTTTTTTATACGTGAATAATTTTTCGATACAAAAACAAAATCTTATACACACCTTTTCAACATCATTTTAGTTTTTCTATAAAAAAAAAAATTCATATAAAGCTCAACTTAAAGCATAAAAACTCCTAATGTCATTTTCAAATAAATAAGTTATGCTTCTTAATGTCATAATTTTTTATGCTTGCAATATTTTCTACTTGTTTTAAATTAATAAATATAATTACAAAGATATGTCATAAATGAGATATATATATATATATATACAAGTACATATATAACTATTTTATTTTTTTAATAATTAATATTATAAAGAAATTTTCTAAAAAAAAATATTAATTACAAGGTAATATAATTATTAATTATCTACCATAAATCAAGTTAATTCCTTAAAAGTTATGAAGTTATTGAATATTAATTATAAGAAGATCAACTGTACTTGCATATGCACTATTCTCACATATTAGGAAAAGTCGACCATGAGGAAAATGTGAATGAAAGGTATAGTCTTATTTTGCATACTTCAAACCATTGAGGGACAGCTAATCCATCTATTTAGTATGTAGCTTCCTTTTAGGGAGAATGACAAATTATTCAGGGTAATTTGAATGCCAACTCTTCCTTATCAACCCATATCTATATCATCTCCATTGCTGAGAGACAATTTGAGATTAGTCCCTCGCAGTCACTTTGCGTGTACATTTGAATACTGTAAAAATGGAACTGTTGTGAGATAGTCATATACATCAAATGAGGGAATACTTAAGGCCATACTTTTAAAGAGAAACTAATAAGATATCAAATAATTTGTGCATTCTTCATGCAGATAGGGCTCCATGAACTGCAACACGGAGGCAATGCCAAAGTTGGTGAACCCAAAAAAATAAAAATAAATAAATAATGAGAAAAACAAGCTAGCAGAATTTACCATAAATATGCATATAATTAATATGCATATGAACCAAAGTTAATATCACCCTGTAAATGTAGACAGTAGACTAGAACCAAAGATTAATTGCATGAAATCAGAACTCTAAAAGAATACATTTAAATTTTTAAAAAAAAACTAATATCAAAGTTTCAATCTCAATTACTTAAGAGAATTTATTTATAACCTGCAGAGCAAAATTCCATATGGAAAAAGGAAAATGGAAAAAAAAAATTAAGGGTTATCAATTTAACTCTAACTTACTAAGTGTAACACGCTTTGCATGAAGTGCACATAGATTTGCATCTTCAAATATATGAACCAAATAATCTTCTGCTGCCTACAAAAATGGTCAACCATCAAGTGTATAACGTGTATTTATTTCTATTTATGGCTCTAAAAAGTCAAAGCAGTAATATCTCCCCATGGCATTCAAAACTAACAAGAAAGTGTAACTTGATTGTATAGATTGCCTTCCAAAACATCAAGAATTGTAGAGATTCATACACGCATGCATACATGGGGTGCATGTAAGAAGCAAACTTATGGTTTCAAAAGGCACTACTTTATCTAGAACCAGAGGGAACCTGCAATTACTGCATCGGCAACAGGTAGTCAAGTAAGATAGTTTGCTCATGTGCAATTAAAATCAGTGGCAAAACTAACAAAAAGGAGCGTTTCAGTTTAAGGTGCCATGTTGGCAAAATTGGCGCACAGGGAATGTGGTTGAGGCAAAAGGAAAGGACACAATGGACTAAAATCTGATTGAAAGGGCTTTGTTGAGATGATTGGTAAACCTGTGGTTAAGACTTTGTGTTGGTGGTTATCAGAATCAGCAGTTTAGAAGGCAAAGGTGTGGTGCAAGGCACTGGAACTTCGTGGTCATAAAGACAATGGAATGTAGATGTGCTCAAAGAAAAGAGTATCTGAATAGATGGCTTGCTTATTGGCTATATTACAGCAAATGGTAGATGAGCACAATGAAAAAGTCAGCAATATCAATCTTCAACCAAAGGATGAAACAAATCAAACCAAATCAATTACAGAAATGAGCACTTGAGGTGGCATTTATTACTTGTTAAACTATCAGGCTATCTGCCCAATCACCAATGATCGTAATATGGCACAATAAAGATTTATCTTACAGTTAACTTCCTAGCTACCTTATTATGTTAAAGAACAGTGTATTTTGGTCTACTTTATTTCCTTTTTAATGGCCACTGTATTATTTTATATCTCCTAGCTACCTAATTATGTTAAAGAACAATGTATTTTGGTCTCCTTTATTTCTTCTTGAAAGACCACTGTATTTATTTTATATCCCAAAACAGCCACTTGGCAGTAAATAGCCTCATTCCAAACTTCGATATCCACACTCCACATTACCATGCTTTGGTCGGTGCACCTAGTAACACATGCCACCTAATTTCTAACAAAGTAAACTTATATTAATTAGCCATCATCATCACAATTTCACAACAATATTACAACATGAATCACACTACAGCAGAGCAATAAACATTGCAAACCTACTAACACTGGTTAAATATTGAAGTTAGGAGGCATAACTCAATATTGAATTTTTCATGATCATAGTTGTATTTGTAAAGTTATTATTATTAGAAACCAGTATGTCCTACATATACATAAGTCCAGTATATACACAAAGCTGATTTCATTTACTTAAAATTTGTTGCCATGTGTTATAAGTTATATACTATACTTACCAGAGAAAGTATAAAGTGCACGAAGAGGAGGGAAACAAGAATTCCAAATTTAAAGGTTAAAGGGGAAGCAAAAAGGACATGATCTTGGACTAATTTCAGAGAGGAATGATGATAGAAGTACCATAAATAGTACCCTCGCGTCAAGATGAACAGCAATGATCTTGGACTGATTTAAGTAACTACCTACTTTATAAACAATCATTGAAGAGTGTCTTGGATATTGTACTGCTATCATCATTCCTCTTTGAAATCCCGATAGACACGCATACTTTCTTCCCCACACTCTTCACACTACGACAAAGTTGCTTTTGAGTGACATTTTTATGCCACACAAGACGAAGCATCCCTAAAGGTGGGTTATTTGTGACGAAGTGAAACCAAAGTTGCAGATGGTATATTATTTGCAACACTAGTTATGCGTTGCAAAAGGCCTAATTTTTAATAGTGTCATGAATATCTTTCTTGCTCTAGATTGCCTCTACTTTCTCTTGCCACTTCATTTCTGGATTGATTAACCATTTGATGTGGAAGATCCATTCTCTGTACGAATTCCTCTGTGATTTATCACTGCTAATTGTCACTATCATCAGTGTGGAGATTAGGAACAAATAAAGAACAGGAATTGTTCTGCAAGGACTTTACAATGTGATCATGGATATGGTTGAGATGCCTAAGCTGCTTTATTCTCTTGATCAGGAGAGTTGACTTCCCAAGTCTTTGAGGGCCAATCTTTTTTGTCTGTTAAGATTAGAAGACCCTTCTGGGGGAATCAAAAGGAGCAGATTTGGCCACTCCTATCCACCCCCCACCAAACCCTTCTTATATTGCTGAAGGCTCATATTTGTGCCTATATAAAGGCTCTAGCCCACTCATGAGAAATCAAGCCAGCAATAGATGTTTTCAGTACTCCATGGATAAATCTCCAAGGCACTGGTTGTCACTCTCCCTCAGGAGCTTCTGGCCTTGCTATCTCCATGGTTGACGTTTAAGGTGCTCGGCCACAACGCATGGAGTATGGCAGGCTAGGGGCTCTTGGGGGAGAACTAACAAGCTGTGCCCTGCATGCTTACTAAAGTTGGTGTCAAATCTTACGAAAGGCAACCTTTGCTCACTCTCCTTCAAGGGCTTTTGGAGCCACATCGAGTGGGTGAGAGCCAGAAACCTTTGGGGGGGAGTGAACAAAGTTCGTCTTGAATTTCTCAGGTCTTAAATCCATTCCTTACATTAAACTAAGAAAGAAGAAAAAAGTCACTCTCCTCTTTCGTTCATGGGTGTTCTATTGCATACACTTGTTCTCGTTTTCGTTGGTTATGAGCATATATAACACAATGGGTCTTCTGTTGCAAAACATGTATGTGTTTGTGTGTGTGTTTTTGCAAGTTTTTTTTTATCAGTCATTGAGCTATGTCCGTGAAGGAGCTAAAGACACTCAAAGCAAACACTGAAGTGGAATTGATCTAGCTTATGAACTTGATTAATCTCCTTCCTCCTACGCTTGAATTTGTTATTACAAAATTGATTAATCTCTTGCCTCCTAAGCTCGAACTTTTTACTTTTAAAATTGATTTATCTCTACCACCTCCTGAGCTCAAACTTTTTTATTACAAAATTGATTAATCTAATTACCTTCTGAGTTCACACATTTTACTTTTAAAATAGATTTATTTGGCACGGGGTTATGAGCTTTTAACACGACCCGTGTACAAGGAAGATACATACAAATCGAGATATATGGTCCAATATTGTTGCTGGTTGATCACCCTTCTGAACTTTCTAGCAAAAGCTAGCGCACTGTCATGCACTTTTCTGTACTGATCTATTCATTGTTGTCACCTCTTAAGATGCGTTTTCATGGAGCTTACTTTAGTATTCTGTATTAGTTCTGCACTTCTGAGATCCATGCAAAGCTAAATACTTACTTTTTTATGTAAACAATCAATTCGGAAGTGCGTCATCAACATTACAAGAATAGCACTTATGAAGCATTAATGAGTAAAATGTAGGAGCTACAAAAGTAGAATCATCTGAAATTTATATGTATTTATGATGAGCCAATAACCTTCCAATGTCGTGGTAAAATAATGACATAACAAAAACCAGAAATCAATGAATAATAATTCATGAATAAATCATGTGCTAATTCTTAATCTTAGCAACAATTTGTCAACAAATCTAAATATTGACTGTAATTCAAAACAACAGATATGAACTTCCAGTTACTTTGTTGGAGATTTAATTGGAAATACATAGGCATGAAAGTACAAGTTTTCAGTAAATTACCCAATTTTAAAGAGAAAATGGTTTAAAGCATAAAATATATTAAAAAGATTATGCCCAAAACAGTAAAAGGTACACAAACGCACAAGTCTAATAAACTTGCAGATCATGATATCTATCTGCATGCATATATTTATCATACACACCCTTGCACGCACACTAACTCAATTAAAAATTGGAAAGAGTTAATAATACCTCCTGAAGTGCCACTAGAGCTTCAGCCGTCCACCGAGTGACTACTGGGGAAAAGAAGTTGCTAATTTCTCTGACCTGCCAAATAAGAAAAGGATTGTTAAGTACTATATGGTGCAAACCTCATGATAAGATAAAATACATAGAAGTAAATTACTAGAAGATACTGCAAAGAGCACAGTTAAACAAGAAATGCATGTAGAATTCTTAGGTTCATATTAACAGGTAATTTGAAATGCACTTGCACACATCTTAAGAGATATTCAGCAATTACACGACAGTGTAGAAGGATCACATTACTCAAACACTGCGTCACTGGTTTAAAACCCTCAATCATGAATCCAGACTCTTTCTTCAAGTCCACTTACAATAAATTGGATGTTGTATAACAGAGTGATGACAAATATGAAGTGACCCATTTTGAATAACAAACAACAAGCCTTGATCCCAACTACTTGGGTCTATGGATCCATCATCTTCAATTTTCTCTTTATAAAGAAAAATCCTCTGTTAAATCCAAGGTGATCGTGTCCTAAGCCATTCTGAATAAGACAAGAAATATGTAGTATGTGTTGAGTTTAATTTTTTTTATATAAAAAAGAATGATTTCACCACAATCAGAAGTAACCGAACTTAATTGACATTCACTTATGAAAGTATAAAAGGACAAACTCCTCAAACCAACTAGATCAATGGTGCATTACATGGGGAATAAATTCACCAAATTAGCAAACAAATATGTAACATGTGTTTAATACTAAATTAAAATGATTTCACCACAATCAGAGGTAGATGAACCTAACTGATACTCATTGGTGAAAGAATAATGGTCAAGCTCCTCAAACCAGTTAGGTCAGTGGTGCATTATGTCAGGAATAACCAAATAAATTCTCAAAATTAGCAGACACATGGGAACTGGCTCCCGGACTGTAATTTTAAGTTTAGTTCGCTGACTCTGAAATTTGGGTGTGGATCATGGGGAATTCAATACAAAGAACAAGCTAAGAGTGTTTGAAAGGAATTTAACCCATTGACTGAGGAATTTAACATAGGGGCACGGTTAAAAAAGTAGCAAAGTACATAGAGGAGAGCTGCACTAATGTGATATCAACCCTAAATACAAAAGTGTTCTTTTTAGAGTTATGATGATAAACATAAATCATAAATGCAGACAACAGGAAGGAAGAGGAGAAAGAGAAAGCCAGAACATTTGTACATGTTTATCAATGGCACATAAAAACAAAACCAAACAAAAAGAGCAGTATAAAAATGGAAGGGAAAAGATGTAAATATATAAGGTGGAATGGCAGACAGAAATCATAGATCTGTAACATTGCATCTGTTATCTCTTTAGATTGAGTGAATTTATGAGCCACGGGGTTGGTTCATTATACTTTAATTTTCTGTATAGTACACTGCTACTTAAAAGTCATCATTCCATGGGTCATTTAAATAGAAAATAAAATAGGACATTTGTATATATGCATGTATGGATGAATTGGATTAGCTTGTATAGTTGAATAGTTCAGTTAGGACTTTGCTGACTTAGTAATAACAGTAGTTCATCAAATCACTATAGTAACAGCCTCAAGTATGTGCACACTGTTGCATTCAACATTTTAATCGAATTGCGAAACTTCACAAAGCGCTGTCCAAAGTATTTAGGGATTTGTTAAAAAAACACCTATACCAATATTTCACTTATCACCCTGTAGTTGATCTATATCAGGAATTCCACACAAATCAGGTTTATCCTATGAATTAGACCCATGTGCAGTTTGCAGACGTATATTTATGACCATATTTGTGCTGCCTATATACATATATATGAGAGAAAGAACTATACGTGGTAAAAAATTATGTTATTTTATGTTGGCAATTCCTTTTCAAAATATATAATTCTTTGAACTAATAGTTGACGAGTCATGTTGAGTCGTGGGGATATCGCTAGTCTTAAAGTTCAAGACTCGAGGAGCCTCGCAAGTACAAAGCAAATCTGAAAAAGTGTGAAATTCAGGGTAATGTTGCCACGCATATTATGTACTATACAATAGGCACTTGGCTTCAGGATTATATTGAGTTTAGATTTGGTCTTTAAAATATTTATAATGACTTTAGGTACAATTTAATTTTAACTATTGCCTAAATTTATCTAAGAGAGTTGACAAAATAATTTTCTAAACTTACTTTGATGTGTTAATTCACAGACTAAAGAAACAGTGAGTCATTCGTCCGAACGCGTAGGTTTTCTATTCGAACAATGGCAGTGTTCTCAATTCTGAAAATTTTCAAATAGCTCAACCGTCCAAACAGTTGAGAGGATCGTTCAAACAATCTAATCGTTCAAACGCAAAATGCTTGTTCTTTCAAATGCGTGTTTTTTTTTACACGCCGTTAATTGATTACGTGAACATATTTTGATTGGAATTAGGATTTTTTTTTTTTTTTTGATAGGTAAGGTATCAATATATAAAAAGCGCCCAAGAGGGACACGCCCATTACAAAAGAGAGACTAATTAGAGTCTCATGTCACTCAAGACTAATTAGGATTTTTACTATTTTTATTATAAATAGAGCCTTATTGTGTATCCCATAAAAAACCTTAGCATGTTGAAACATTAAGATTAACAGAATGATATTTAGCTTCATATTCTAATACATATAATTAGTTCTTGATTGTAAAGTCGGTCAATACCTTGTATTGAAGTCAATATACCCAGTGTCAGGCAATACGCATAGAGACATATAGCAGGCTAGGAACCAACATCCATTGCACAGGAAAGTTGCACACTAATGATGGTGGACAATTTGCGGATCATGAATGGTGTTTTGGTTGTAAAAGGACAGGGCATTGGCAAGTTAGCTATTTGGGAATTTGTCTTTGTTGACTTGTGATCTATTCTTTTTTATTAGCAAATTTTTTACAACTGATGGATTTTCTTTCAACGAGTGTTTTCCGCTAAAAATCTTGGCATCTTTATGTTCTCGTTATTTTAATTATATGAATGCTTGATATAATTGAATTCATTGTCTAAGTAATTTCTTAAGTTGTAGATTTGTAATCAATCTCGCAAGGTAAGTTTCAGCGATCATAATTAGTTGAATCTAACTTTATTAGGCTTTAATTAAACCAGAGTTATTTTTCGCATGCTCTACATATATAAACATCTAACGCATAGAGAGAAAGAGAGAGCTAACCGTTCTAATGAATGGAGCAGCTGGAATGAGAAGCTTCCAGGTCCTTTGAAAATGTCGAATCTCCCGAAGAGCTACTGTTCCTGGTCTGTAACGATGGGGCTTTCTCTGCCTTCGCCCCTCGCCTGAACATCAAATTTTGAAATCATTCAAACACTAAATTTTTCACCGCCACAAAATCGTCATCAATGCAAACAAATTACAGAATGATTGAAAAATTTAAAAAAAAAAATGCTAAAACTCACTTGGAGGAGCTTTTCTTGCATTTCTTCTGGTCGGTGTCTGCAAGAATTTTAATATGAGCAATAAAAAATATTAAGAAGATACTCGTGATATATACATGTGTGTGAGAAAAAATATTACCGAACTCGGCCTGGCAGACGCAGGTGAATTTACTCTGGCAGCTGTAAATTTAGAGAGAGAAAGAATTAGGGTTTAAGAAATGTGGAAAAGAAAATTTCTCAACAAATTTTGAGAGAGAAAATGAAAAGATCTAACGGGGAGTTTGTCGGCGACTTTGTTTCCTTCGGGCGGTATGTTTAGCCCTCGCCATTGATCTTGATGGAAACACCAAGTTGTTAGAGTGAGAGACATCGACTGTCAGAAGATATTCAGAATGGAAATTTTGAGATACGAATTGACCATGTTTTGCCGCTCGATTTCATTTTGATTTTGGCGTCCGCGTGGATCTCTCTCTTTCGCTTCTGTTTGCCAACGCAGTTTTATGCGTAAACGCCCTTGCGGGTTGCAATAACGCTCATATGATAGACACGACGTCGCATTGAAGATTGATTTAAAATGACACTTAAAAAAAAATAGTCAAAAGAGAAAAATAGCAATGTCACTCTTTCAATGTTTTATTTCAAAATTATATTTTAAATGATATGAGGATAATACAATACAATATCATTTGAACTAAAAAATTTAGAAACAATAAAAGTAATATTCACGTACTCACTCATTTTTCAAGAAATATGCATGAGTTGAATTTCTTACTATCATTGTATCAAAAAAAATATATATATATATAGTATTGTTAAAATAAAAAAATAACTACAGTGTTATGTAACCGTCGGAGTTACCATAATAAAACCGATTCTTTATGGTTGATTTAAAAATTTTGGAGAAAATAAAAAGCAAATGAAAATTTAAAAAAAAAAAAAAAGAGTATTTGTCTTCATCTTATTTAAATGTTTAAGAGAGAAAAGACAGAAAAATTATTATCTCCCTTTTGAATAATGAATAAAAAATAAAATAAAATATATATAATTAATTGACAATTATATTCTTTTTTATTTTAAATTAATACATTTAAGTGGTATTTTAAACTTTTTCATGAAATAAACTTTCTTTTCTCTCCATCATAAATATTTATACCAAAGAAAGTAAAATCGCTCTACTTAAATCTTTTCTTTTTTTCTCCAAATCATTCCAACATCCAAGCAAACTATTAATCTCATAAATGAATTACATAAAAGCTCCGTCTCTATCCTGGGTTACAGAAAGTCATAAGATGCAAGTTGCAAATAATTGCACTTCGGCTTGCTGATTTACAGAAGCTCATGGCGTCACAAATAATAACATCTCAAGTCTCAACCCATTTCTACAATCCACATGATTTGCTGATTTTTGCATTCAATTCATAGGGGAAGAGAAATTATCAAATAAGACCATCACTTCACCTCGTGCTCTTCAAGTTTCCCGAGATTCATAACATCAAGTTTCTTGATAATGATATGGAGTGAGGTCTCCCTAAATAATTAATGGTAAACCCAACTTAAAATTGCACTTGGATTCACCTACCTGTTCAAATCCAAATGCAGCCAACCAGCCACAACTTTTACAGCACAACTTGAAACTATATGCTTTCAATCAATCTGTGACTCGAAAGAGTACGCACAAGTATGCCGATTCGCACACTCACAGTTTCACTTGACCTTTCTTTTTGCAGATGAAAACATGCTGAGGAATTTGTCTTCCATCCAACTATTTGCCATTCTTACTTAAAAAGCACCAAGTCCCTGCAGGATACAGAGTGCAACTATTTAACTTCCCTAAGTTTTTCCCGTGCTTAAACAGACTGTAATCTCATAATCTAAAACCATTCAATCTCTCCAAGTTTTTCCAATACTTTTTTCAGGAGTCTAGTTAACAACGATGGCAACCCAAATCCCAAAAGTTGGCAAAGAACAAGGGATGGATCTATGAAAGTGCAGCATGAGTGCCCTCTGTTACATCTATGCCAAGCATTGCCTCTTGATTATGTGATCATGTAAGCCTTGTACATTTTTCTTTACATCAATAAAATCTCTCCTTTCTTTGCTGATAAAAGTAATAAAAAAAAATTCTTATGTCTCCATTCTTGCCAAGAGAAAATTTCAACATTCTTGCTCCATTGGATGATTGTCTCCCAACTGCCATCTCGACTAAAATATAATTGTCCTTTTTTTATGGAAGTGAAGGGATATTACAATCAATCAACTAAACAGTACAATTACAGAACCAAAGAACACAATCTAACCGTATGATTTAGTGAAAATAATGCTCACATTCTCTCTGATGAGGAAAGTGCGCCCCCCCCCCCCCCCAAAAAAAAAAAAAGAAAAGAAAAAAGAGGATGACATGGCAGACAACTGGGCTTAACTGGGCTAAGCCCAGTTGGTTTATAATTGTCCTCCTTCAAACTAAAATAGTATAGTCTACTTGCAAATCTCAGGTCCTTTTACAATCAAGGAATGCAATATACTAGAACGAGTAATTCAGATGAAAAGTTGACATGCTTCTCATTGAAGGGGTTGAGCATCTCCTGCTTGCTAACTTGAAAAGGAAGTCCATCTATAAGATGGTTATCTATTATTGACAAACAACATTCAAAGAAATCACAATATAGTGGGGTCTTCAACTAAAAGCCTTGCTTGAAAAATAAAGGAAGAGACTCTTAGCAGCTATAAAGCTGAGTATTATCCAAGTCTTATTTTCTCATCATTTTTTTTTGGGGGGGGCAACTACAAGGTCGTGGAAATAATAGTCTTACATTCCCACTAAATTCAAATAAAGCTAACAAGATCCACAATTACATGAGATCCAAAATGGAACATTTAGCACAAGAAATACAGAGAGGAAGATCGTGGCTGACTAAGATTTATTCAACTCATGACACTGCAATTTTGTCTACAATGCAAGTCAAGGAAGCTCAAAAATCTATTATGACAGGAGGATAAATTGTAGAAAACTCACAAGGTCTCTGGGATTTCTAGCCAAATAGTTGCTTGTTGAAGAAAAATACTTGGGGAATTCAGCATGCGATTACAACTCTATGGCTGTGAAGGGGTAGGAGATGTTGGAGGCTTGAAATCAGGATACTGCAACCAAAAATGATAAAAGAAATGCAAATATTTAGTCAGAAAATAAAATAATAAATGGATTGCCAAATAGTTAAATATCTAAAGTTCAGAATAAATGCATTGCCAAAGAGATTGCAGATAATCCAATGGTTTTTCTTCAGGATAATGTTTTCCTTTCGAATAGAAGGGAAGGTGGAGGGAGTTCCTAGGAAAATGCGAGTATATTGATATAGATTAGCATAGGCATGTCAGTCATTTTATACTGCTTAATAACAAGCATTCAATTATTGGGCAACATCATTACCCTGGCGTCTGGAAAAGGAGCCAGGAATGATAGTCCAGATGCCATCAACAAGAGGCCAGTAGATATTAGCCACTTTGTCGATAGCTCATGAATTCAAACTCCGAAGCATTTAGAATATACCCAAAAAATACTATTATTATTTAATTAATAAATGAATTTATAGAGTGCTGGTAACGAATATTACAAATGGGTATGGTGAAAGTGGTCTAGGAAGTCCAGGAAGTGATTCTGCTTTGACTTCTGTCTTGGGGACTGAATTGATTTGTGGAGGCGGTTCTGCAGTTGCTTCCACTTTTGGCGGCTCGGCATTCAACTCGGGAACTGCTTCTGCTTTCTGTACAGTGTTATCGGTGACAGCGGCACTTGCCTCTGCAGGTGCAGGAAGAGCCTTGCTAGTCACAGGTGACAGTAGAAGAGCCAACCCAATTTGCTGAGTTTTTCAGGTAAGAAGAGCAAAGAGCTTAAATCTATTAATAAGACAGTTTATTCGATGAGATCGCGAAATTATTATAAAGTTCTTAGTGGAACTTCATTTACAAAAGATTGAACACTGGAAATTAGAACTTCTACCATGAAGAAAAAAATCAAACTTAGTTTCTACATTAAGGTAAATTACCTTTATCTCATCTACAAGCTCTTTGGGAGCAACCTTGGTGTTCAAGAACTCATCAACTTGTTGCACGGTTTGCTTCCGATCCTGTCATGGAAGCACTGGAAGTAAGTGAACCAAAATTTTAATTTTCAAGAATGTTTTAAGAACCACTGGGTTCTTAACTTTTTAAGGCCATGCAGAAACAAAACTAAGCATTTTTGTTACTATGTCACACAGTGGCCTGCATCTATCATCAATAAAGGGGTCTATGCACCACGCTGTGTTAAAACGAGAGAAATTTATAATATCTATAAAATGCCGAACTAAGTACTCCTGCCAATATACTAATGTAAGACGTAGTCAAAACCAAATAGAGTCAAAGAAGTTTAGAAATTAAAAAATTCAGACCGTGGCTGTAGCCTCACTGACAATTCATTAGTCTATGTATGATAGCTGCCGAATTATCATTCATCTACCATAAAGGCACCTTTGATAGTCTAAAAAGAAACAATGAAAAACACATAATATAAACAATTAAAAGACCATGCAGGCTCCATGTTGTCTCTGAGGTTCAGACCTCACAAATGTAAGAATTTTGATATCATAAAGAGACATGGCATATGCATATTATAAAAGAATCAATAGGTGCCTCTCACAACATCATCAAAATCGGACAAGCATGGTTACACAATTGCGCAACATTAAATGTCGTCCAGAAGAGATGAGTAAGTTAAAATGCAGAAGTAATTTCATCCTCCTAATACTTTGCCATGCAGATCCCTTTCAGGGAATCTCGATATCTACTTGAAATCCACATTGACAAGGTGGTTACGGAGGTTTGAGTATTCAGAATTGAAATCCTCTGAACGAGACTTGTGGTTAGGCCGGTATCTGTAGTGGTTCAATATCCTGTTGAAAGAGTGTTGCCCAAAAAATGTAATTGTCCTGGCCAGTCAAAATTTGGAAGTGTGTTTTCTATTTAAGAAGAAGACCTTAAACCTTCCATAAACAATAACCCTCAGAAGCTGTATGAGTGAGGGGAAAAATTATTCAACAAACCTGTGCAAATAGGAGTTTCTTGCTGATAAGTTGAATAAGTGCAGCTGATCCTAAAACTTGGAGAATTGTTTCTACCTGAAAAGATACAGAAAAACCATCAACATTAATTTTTCATAGGACCGTGTTCATTCAATGTGAAAAAAAAAGAAAAATAAATAATAGAGAATGATCTATAAGCAAAGACGTCAACAACCCAACCTCTGAAAATGCAAATAAACCTAATCCAGTAGCTGCAGCAATCCCAAGGGTAACAGACAAGGCATCAGAGTCGTCCTGCGTATTTATCTCCATCAAAAACCATATAAAATTGCAAACTAAAACATCAAAGAAATTCCAGGAGCCAATACAAGCAATTAGTCAGATTGACCTTGGTCGCTATGTCCTCTGTTTTCAATAAATTTAATAACATTACAAGACATAACTCATAAATTCAAGTCAATACACATTATTAATGCTGATAAGGCTTTGTACTCAGATAATAACAATAATAATAATAATAATAATAAGAACAAGAACACGAAAAAGAAAATGTTAGACTAAGGCTGATTTCACAGAGGGATGCAGCGACTATCGTATGGAAGAAACTGGAAGTAATATCACTCCAAGGCCCAATGTAGGTAAAACTTGCATTCTTTAGTATTAAAATTTGATTTACACCTGAAACAAGGGAGGGGTTCCTTTCAGTGGTGTGACAAATTCTGCTCGTGAGATATCCAGGAAAGGTTCAACTTTTTCTGTAATCTAAATGACCATAAAACCATAATTTTCCCTTCTTCATGTCTGATGGTCCATTTGGTAATTGGGAAGAATAGATGAAGGAAAAGGGGAAGGGCAGACTTTTCATGGTTTAATAGCAGGGAGAGAAGGGAAAGGAAAAGACGACGGTGGGTCTTTCTCTTTAAGGCCACCAGACTGCTTCATCCTAAAAGTGAGAGGAAAGGATGAGGGAATGGGCAACCCCTTTCCTTTTTCTTTTTCTTTTTTGTTTTTGCCCTTAAGAAAAGAATTTCTTAGAAATGTAAGTGTATAATAGTAAAAGCATGCAACACCTCTTTCCCATCATCCTGATTTCCTTCCAACTCAATCAAACTAAAAGAGGAAAGACCCCTTTCACTCCTTGAGGACACTTCTTCCACCCTTCCTACGTTCCCTTCCAATTTTCAATCCCTTGTACCAAATGGAGCACTAAGGTTTTGTACCGTTCCTCATCACACCAGATCACTAGTGTTGGGTTTTTAAAGCAAATGGACTTTGTCATGTAAACCTTCCTTCTCGTCCCTGACTAGAGACGAATCATTAACAAATTATCCTTGTCAGTGTTAATTTACCTCATAAGGCTGACTTTGACCTGTCCACTACTAATACAGAGGAGAAACAAATTTTTCCTAATGGGGGAAATCATCTTGATTAACTCCTCTAGACATTGTCCCTAATGTGTGTTTTTTTGTTTCACACTCTCACGGTTGCTTCTTTCTTTTTTTGGTAGTTTTGGGTCTGCATCCCTAGTACTCTTGTTTTTCTGCTCTCCTGTTCCTGCATAAAGAATATCTAGCCTTTAACTCTTTGAATTTTCTTCTATTGCTTCTTATCAGAAACAAGGAAGAACGAAAAATCTCAGGCACTAATCAACTTCTTTAACATGAATAATAACTTCTCATTTCAATTCCTAATAAAGGTCTCCCATTCCAATAAACTTGAGAAATATTAGCAAGTAATCACATGCAGTTTATTGACAGAGAAAAACAGAAAACATCAATCATGTCTTTCCAATCCAGTCTTTCGAAGACCATGTTTCTTGTTAAGTCATAGGTTATTACATCATGTCTTGATATCTCCAACCATGTCTTTTTGGGGATCTCTCTCCTCCTGGAAGCCACTCAAACTTGAAGCATATTGCTCCTTACTAGTGTAGTTATTGGTCTTCCTTGCATGCACCTAACTATCTTACCAAACTTTGCCAATGGATGCTACCTCTAGCTTTTAATAACTGCATTCTTCTCATACAAACCCATTCTTCTATTGCCACTCATCCAACTCAATATCCTCAAATCAACTACACTCGCCTCACATATATACTTTGTCGAGTGCCCAACATGCAACTCTTGTTCAACAAATCAACTCCAATAAAACATCCTTGCACCAAAGTTGTGAAATATAAAAGGCATACGGGCAGTTGAGATCAAATTATAGTCCTCAACTGGTGTATAAGATAAGAAAAAAAGTTGTAGTATTTGAGTAATTGTTGAGCCAAGGTACATACTCCAAGTGCATCTCCAATCGCATCAGTCAAATTGCTGAAATCAAGGCTCAATGTTTTCTTTGGTAGTATCCAAGGAAGACCGCTATTCTGCAAACATGAGGATTCGTCAAAGTTTTAAACTACTTAATGTATCAAATATAATTAAACTTGCATGGCAAAAAGAATGAAAATGCAAAAGGCAAGAATGAGAATGGCAATGACCATCCATCCTCGGTTTCCTTCTGCACCATCTTTTATTGCATAAGCAGCTTTGAATCCATTTGCAGTGACCAACTCCGCAACAAGTTCAGAGTTCCCATCATATCTGGCTTTCCATATAAAATTCAGAAACAGTAGTTACATGTATTAGCTTTCAGAAGAGAACCAAAAGGAAACTGGTGCACTATTTCCCAATATTTTATAAACTACAAAGTATAGAGGAGAATTTTAAAGAAGAAGTAGAAGGAAAGTGACGAAGAATGAAAGAAAAATATTAAAAATAGACAACAGCACTGATTTTTATAGTTTGAAGTGCCCCCAAAGGCTTGAGCGCCCTGTTCTGATACTATTATGGTGTCCTGGAGCTCTAAACCACTAGTTTAACTTGCCATATGTGCCAATCTTGGATTCTATTTCATTGACAACTACTTTTTTCTCTAGATGAACTAGCTTATGCTTCAGTGCACAACTGCACACAGAAGATTTAATGCAATTTAAAACACACACGCGCACACACACACACACTTTTTGTTTTGACTGATTTTCTGGTCTTTAGCCAAATATAAATTATACTGTGAACGTTATCTGAATCTAAAATATGTTATTCGAATCCCTTCCACTTTTCCCCCCTCTTTCACTCATTCAAACATCTATGATTTAACTGAAGACATTGACTTTGTGCAGCTGGAAGAGTTGAGCAATATTCAGGTTACAAACCTCAGCAATTTAAAGCAGTGTTGATTGATTAATTGATCATCTAGACTCCATTTAGGAAGATTTGTCTTCTAATTCGATACCGGATGATTAGTTAATAACTTTAGCATACATTTTTCCACTGTGTTGATTGAGACCCAATATATATCGCAGATAAAGAATCTCTATATAGTGTCCACATCTGAGGAAAATATTCTTTTATTTCTTTTCTTTTTACACCCCCCCCCCCCCCGGGGCGCCACCACCAATTTGGTTTTCATCAGGACTGAATAAAAGATAAATGAAATAGGGACGAACTATAAAAATTTGGGTTGAAAATCTTACTTGTCTAGAACGAGCAATGTGGTATTTTCTGGTTCCTTGAACTTCAAAGCAAGTTTCTTCAAGAACCCTGGCCTATCGTCGCCCTTGTACACAATCGACACAGGCTTCTTCTTCAAACCTCGGATATCTGGAGTACCCACTTGCCTCAACTCCACTGGTGCTCTTATATCAAGCAATTGAGCACTGGCATCATCGGCCAATTTGGCATAAGCATTCTTTGCCGACTCAACACCCCACGGCTTAGACTTACCCAAAACCTGAGATAAAACTAATGGCACCGCCAAAATGGCGGTGCCACCTATTATAACAGCAGGATTCTCCACTCCAAAGCTGATGACACTATCTAGAACCGCACTAGCATCAAAGTCAGAACTGCCGCTAGAAGTGAATGTGCCGACTGCTTGCTGTAATGCTTCCTCGTATGTTAAAGCTCTAGCAAACCCAGTACTAAGAACTGAAGATAATAGCACCAGACCCCCATGAAAACTCCTTGATAACCCCTCTTGTAGATTTGGTGGGGTGAAGCTAAAATTAGCAGAAATTGGGAAGTTGATTGGAGATGTTGTGGGGAATGATATAAATTTTCTAGGTTCTGTTCTTCTGTCAGAAAGAACAGGTATTGGGGCCGAGCCTACTGCATTGAGGGCCTTCATAGCATAATTCAATGTCGCAAAGACTCTTCTGGGCTCTCAAAAGAGTGATAGAAAAGCTTCAATCACCATGAAAATTTGATGGTTTTGTCTCCTGTGGAAAGCCTTAGCTCTAGAGTTCAGTGGGTGCAATTTGCCTGGTGTACTTTTGAGTAGGGGGAGGTGCCGCTGTGGTAGGAGAGATGATGGAGCATCCTACCATTCATTGCGTGACACGTGGGAACTGAGATCATAGTCTTCGGATGGGTTGATGACATTTTGTTGTGTGGCTGAGAATTGTCTGAAGAAGTTTTTAGAGACTCCGATAAAATTACATGCAACAGTACAGTATATCTAGTGTAGTACAGGCCCACAAGCACATTAGGCCCATTCTAGCAAACTACCCCATATTTTTTCAATGAATTTTTTACCCATGTCATGCAAATTTTTTTCTAGGTTAATCAGATTTAATTCTTCTGTAAGATAAATATTATTTTAAGATTTACAATTTTTTCAAATCAAAGGTCAAGAATTTTTAAATAAAAGGTTAAGAATTTTCGATTTTTTAAAAATTGAGGACAGATCTAAGTTACTGGCATGACATATACTATTTTTTATTATTGACTTATTTACCCCTTAGTATGAAATTCCCTCATTATTGTATCAATATGTAGTTAGCTAAAACATTCCTCTCTCTCCTCTTTTTTACCAGTCATTGCCATCGTCTCTACCCATAGTCACCAACAATTGCACCATCGAAATCAACTGTGATAAACCACTGCATACTACCAAGTCCTGACATAACTACTGCGAGACCAACCGTCACCAACTGTTATCACCAAATCAACACTTGACACTTGCCGCTATCAGAACAACTGTCTAACACCATCATCCATCTGGCGAACACCACCTTGCGTAACTGCTGGACCGCCATCGCATAGCACCATTGTCCACAAATCTCATCCCCATTCTCAATTTCCCTCTTATCAAACAACCGTCATACCACAACCAATTCACATATTCGCAGATCTGTAACTAAAGTGATCTTCATTCATCATTGAAGTGATATAGCTCTTTGATTTATGGTAACAAAATACAATACTTGCCTTCTTCCAGATTTAAGTGTAAGTTGTATAATTCCATATCTACGTTATGCTAAGAACATCATTTATTCCTAGAGTTACATAAATGTGATATTTTTGTCACTCAAAGTAAACATCATTGTCTACTACTATCAAACCATCTTCCTTTTTTCTTTTGTTGATTTTTTTTTGACAAAATGTAGAGTTATCATTAATTGAAGATACAATCAATGGAGTGTAAAATTTTACCTTTTGCTAGACTTTTAGTATTTTATTGACAAAAAGTAAATTTTTTCATGGACTTTTGGTATTTTAAATACTGTTTTTTTTTTTTTGGACAAATTTTCACTACTTTGAAAATTTAGTTTTGAATATCTAACATGTGGCCAAAAACTTAATAAAACTAATAATACTGAGAATTTTGAAAGTGTAAAATTTTACCTTTAGCTGAAAAGAAGTTTTTTGTTGAAAAGTATGAAACTTTACATTGCTCTATTTCTTTCTTTCACTCTTTCATTGATTCTTTCACTTTTTTTTTAACAATATAAACCATCTTGTTAGCGTCCTTGCAATCTAAGCCCATCATTTCAATTATAATTTATGTTAAAGTGTGTTTATTCATAAAGTAGTACAAGTGTAAGATTTCATACTCCCATTACTCTTATGTTTAAACTGATTTTTTATTGTTGTAATTTTTATTACTTTAAAAGACTTTTTTTGACAGTTAAAATGCAACTCAAAAAAATAAATAAAATTGATAACAAACAAGAAACTCATAACAAAATTGAAAATTTTACTACCTTCTTTATAAACGTGAAATTTTACAATTTGAGAAGTAATATTTTTTCTTCAAAATTTCATATTATATATGGATCTTGTTTTATATATCTTGATTTTTAAAGTCCAAATATATAAATTTTATTAAAAACAAAATTATATATTTTGAATTATTGAATTTTAAAATTTTAAAACATCTTTTTGTAAGTTGGGCAGAACTCACGCACATCCAACTTCATTATTTTAGGAGAAAAATACTAAAGATATATTTTTGTCCTGTAAAAGATGGTAAACTTAGTTGGTAATTATGTTTAAACTTAGACTTTTTAATAATTTTATTACTTTTTCTGTATCTCCAGTCCAAAAAAAATCAAATTTGTGCAAATTTTTGAGTTATTAGAATTATCTTTTTAAAAGAAGTTTCTTTTGCAAAGATATTTTTTATTGAATAAAATTTGATTCTTTTACACAATATATACATATATATAAACTTATGTGTGATAATATAAAATATATATATATATATATATATATACATAGTATATATTAATATTATTATCTGATCCAATTGGATCGTTAATTAACAAATCCATATTTGGATTAAAATTCGTAGATTCATTGAAAGATCCAATCTAACAATTTTCTTAAAAAATAGTATTGAATCACCCCTTGATCCAACTCAAATCCTCTGCATGGAAGCAATTAAATGACTTAAGTAACAGAATTACATGAATCTGCAGATAATTTTTGCATCTCGACGTATACAGAAATGACATTACTCAACATCTACGTGAGTTCTGTTCAAAATTTCATTGTAAAGATGGAAGAACATAAATTTAGGAAGTTTTAAGCTTCAAAACAACATCAATCAGATCAACACCAACAGCATTGCTCCCTCCCTTGTGACCATAAACCAACACCATACAAAATTTCATTCGATACCTTCTTTTTTTCTTCTTGCCCTTTATGCCAAATCAAATTCACACCAATAACACATTTAGTCTTCTCTAAAATCTGTTTCCATCAAAAACATAAGCTGCCTGTAAAATACATTTAGAATGTCAGATGACACTGGTCAATCAAAAGGCAGTCCAGTGTATGAGACTCCCGCAAATTGCAGATTCTGGGGAGTGAAGAGACTGTTTTTGTGATCTGTACGTGTGACCTCCAAGTCACATTGGAGTACGTCACTATTGTGCCAAGGTTTGCCCTCACAATGGCACTGATCTATCAAGCAATAAATAAATAAATCAGATCAGATCAGATCAGACTGGATCCCGAGAGAGATGACTTGTAAGTCTTCAAATCCTTGCAGTGTTGCACAACCAGGCATCAGCTGGTTAGATGTGCACCCACAAGAACTGCTAAAACTGTTTGGCGAACTATGGATGAGCGCAGCCAAGCCTCTGATAGAGTACCAATCCAGTGGCTGATCATCTGTTTTGCACTGACTTGTATCACTTGATTCCAACTGCAGAGAGAACAAATTGCATAAAACCTTGAAACTCAATGCAACTCAGCTCAGCAAGCCCATTCCCAACTATTTGAGGCTGCATGGATATGTTGTCTCCAGTCTGTTAAATGAAACAATGTTCCCATTCAAAATACATTAGCCTATTACAGTCTGACATAACAGAAGTCTCCAACTTATTCAGAATTAACCAAAATTATGCTAGTGTCCAAGGAAGAACAAGCAAAATGTAGTAAAAATTATGTTTAAAGCATATTTAGATGCCAGCCTATTAGAAATTTTATAAGTATTCTGAAACTGGTGATGAATTGACCAAAATTTTGATACCCTGGTTAAAAAGTAATCAATAACCAAAATTATGTTACAATGTCTAAGAACAAAGGATTTTTATTACAGAAGATGAAAAAAGAAGTCCAAACCCTTGCCCAGTTTCCATATTGAGACGCCAGCACCCCACGAACAAGCTTCGCCATGTTGATTATTGGAGTATAAGAAGAAATGTTCCTGTGCTATTCTTTTCCACTGCAATGAAGGCCCGTGTTGCTCCAACAAAGACAAGAACTGCCTTTTAGTAACAGGTCCACCACCTAAGCCTGCAATTTGAAAATAATTTCAAAACAAGAACAACTCCTTGGTGTGGTAAGAAACCGTAAAGGGTTTTCAATTCTCAAACAAGGCCCATCAAATAAAACCCCTTCAAAAAGATCATCAATTCACCTAACCATGAATCAATACATTCCCTTGGACAGGATAAGGACTCAGAAAAGATTAAAAATATGAAATGGATAAACATCAACTGCTCATATTGATATTGAGAAAAAAAACTGCGCCCTGGAATTGATTATTGGATAACCTGGACTTTGGATACATGAAAGGGCTTTCTTATGGTTTTATCACTAGAATTCTCAAATTGGTTTGCTTCCTGCCAAGAGTTCATATCCTCTCTGCCTCTACAACAAAGGAAAATAGTACGACAATTGTTCATGTACATTAGAATATGTACACCACATGCACTAACAAGAACCCTGATGGGTTTATGCTAGGGAGGTTAACAAGGGAAATTATTTACGTATTGAGGAGACGTATAGAAAGGTGAGGAAAAGAGAGAATTTCATAATATTTTTTTAGATTTAGAAAGTTTATGATAAAATCTTACGAGATCTAATATGGTGGTTTTTTAAGAGGAAAAGAAGTCACAAAGCTATATTGAAACAATAAAAGATATGTATGATAGGGTTGTAACTATAACAAAAATAACTATATGAGAAACAAGTAAATTTTCGATTACAATAATCATATATCAGGGATCAATGTTAAGTCCTTTCTTTTTTGCCTTGGTAATGGATGAACTGACTAACTATATATAAGATAAAGTCTCATAGTATTATGTTTTCTTTTACTGATAACATTGTTTAAGTTGACAAAACTTAAATATGGATAAATATTAAATTAGAGATTTAGAAAGAGAATTTAAGATAAGTAGGAAAAAACTAAATATATGGGATGTTACTTTAGTAAAACTAGGAATATAAATGGAGATGCAATGAAGATTGAAAACCAAGAGATAATTTTTTTTATCAATGAAAAGCAAGAGGTAATGAAAAGTAAATAATTTCGTTATCTAGGATCCCTCCCCATGACAGCTTAACTGGAGGAGTGCTTCTATGTGTTCGATGTGTACCTCTAAAATTGAAAGATAAATTTATAAAACTATTTAGACCAGCCAAATTACATGAAACAAAATGTTAGGCAATTAAGAAACAACATTTTCATAAAATGTGTGGCCAAAATTAGCAGGTTGAGATAGATATGGAATCATGTGGTAAGAAGAGAGAACATAAAATTAAAAATGAAAACCCTCATGAGATCATGGAATTAGCACGTATAAGAGATAAAATTGATTAAGGTAGTTAGGTCATGTACAACGAAGATAAATCATTGCAATAGCAATGAAAAGTGATATGATTCCTGCCATTGGTCATGTGAAGGAAAAGGAGAGACCAAAATTAACTTGGGTTGAGGTCGTAAAAAAAGATATGATAACATATGATTTTTAACTGAAGGGACGATCTTAGGTAGAGCAAAATGGCAAGACATGATTCATGTAACCAACCCCAAAGAGTTGGGATAAGTCTGTGTTGAGTTGAAGTTTGCTTTCTTGTTTTGCACACCTCAAAAAGTTCATAATCAAGTTTATAGCTATATAGCAGAGTCTTCTTCTTCTTTTTTTAAAGCAAGCCATGCGTAGAAAGGTATTTTATTTTTAATACCAGCTGCCACTATGTTATAAGATATACACCATTGAGCTTACTATACATTAGCATCTCCTTTCATTCTAAATCTCAAATCCATCCCGTATCAGAATTGTCTTCCCTCCAGGACTAACTTGATCCTTTGGCTCGCATCAGAAAGAACAGAAGAACATGAAGTTATTTAACAGCAAAAGGCACCATAATATGAGCAGTCTACCTTTTTTTCCTTTTAGCATAACATCCAAATCTATGGGGCTTCTTGGAGTTTCACTCAGTTCTATTGAGGCTTTGATGCCAGCATAAGTTGCCTAACAAAAAGGTTGGTTATTTGAGCTGCTGACATGGCCTGACACCACCCAATGACTATGTATACCCCAGCAACTGAGGCCATGATAGTTTTGTAAGATACTTTAAAACGAACAATTGCGGTAAATGTTTGAGAGCTCAAATCACAATTTTATATTTGGTCAAAACCCTTTAGCTGACAACTGTACCATAAGGATTAACAAATTTTAAAAACCCAAGGGATCAATGATATTCCCAAAACTTCAGGGTCTGAATCAATCACTTTTTTTTATAAGTACGAGAGTAATAATACTGAATCAATCACTTATAAAAATCAAGACACAATAAGGTAGATAATAAAAAATCAGGTGTACCTCTTCAGGTCATAGATACATAAACTTGGAGTTGAAGTCTTTGCCAGTTCATAGCCTCTGGAATTCCTGCACAATTTAGCATGCAAGCCATGAATTCATCAATGCAAATCTGCTATGAAGAATGTCTAATATGAGAGACTTAAATTTTAAGGTGTATCAAGCAAACCTCTACTAGATAGTGTAACATTTAAATCCATTATCCATATATAAATAGAATATTAGGAAAAACGTTACATTTAGCTAGAAGCTTTATGTAAGTCACTAGAAAAAAAGTTGGAATCTTGCATTATTGTACAAACTGATCAAAAACATCAGGGAAAAACAGAATTAAAAATCCAAATTGTAGTTGGGATAGCGAAATTATTTAAACTAGTTGACATTTCCAAATTTTTTCAATGAAATTTTGGATATGGTAATCTTTTATTGTTGCCACGTGACATACCTAAAGGACCAAGCCAAGCTAAAATAGCTAAGGGTTGTGACCGACTCCTCTTATGGCCGGACTCAGGCTGCAATGTAGGTTTTGGGCTGAAAATAACAACTGGGAGAGAGATCTGGCACTTAAGACTGACAATCCAGTCTAGTTTATAGAGGCAAAGATAAGCCAAACAAGGTATGGGAGCATGGTCATGCATTAGGTCACTCTCTAGAGGCTGACCGTCCAAGCACCTAAGACTTAAGGGTTGAGACTGTCTACTCAAAAGGTCAGTCTCCAAGAGCATACAACGTAGGAGGACGGTTCAAGAACAGAGAAGAGAAGTAATTTATGTTAGGCATAACCATCTCCATCCTCAGTGTGGACAGCTAGGAGGCCAGTGAGAGGTTGTGTCAGAGATGTGAGTTGTAAAGGCGAGTACAACTTGCATATCGGATGCTAGGTGGAACTTCAGAGCGAAGTAGAGGGGTCGAGATAAGGTGATTTAGAACCTTTCACAAGGGACTCCCCAGAGGTCAGGGACAAAACTTATGCCAACCTTCACGCGATTCCCAGTATCTAGGTTGCAACTGGAGCGTGATTCCAGATACCCAGAATCGAGAGTGAAGGAGGTATGAGTCAATCCTCTTGATCGATTGATTTCTCTTTCTGATGATTGTCCCTTTATTGTGGTAGCTATAGGAGTATTTATAGCAGTAGGTCACGTGTCAACCCCTAGTGAGCTCTTAGTTGTTGACAGGTGAACCACTATGATTCAAAATAGGAGTTAGTTAAGATGAAGTCTCCTCTTTGTTCTAGAAGGTCTAAACAGCTCTATGCGCAAGGCACGTGAAGCTTCCTAGAGTGCCAGTTACCATAACTGGCAATCCACATGACCCTAAATATCCCGTATTGTGGGGAGCATAGCCCCGAAAGTTACGCTACAGTCCGCATGCCAGACTCGAAGGTCTCCCACGGCTTGCCCCTAGGCCTTTAGGGTGCCCTTACGAAGGGTGAGTGAGGTAGTGATTAAATGTGGCACTTATAATCCTTTAGGAGTGCTTGCGTGAGGGAGGAGACCCTCTTAGTGGAGTTCTCCCCTCTCTCGAGTGCATGTTGGCAAGGGTGCTTTTGTTGGGTGCATGTGACCCTCGTGAGGGAGGGGCCCTCTTAGTGGTCTCCCCTCTCTTGAACGCATGTTAGCGAGATACTTTTGTGTTGATGTGGTGCCTTGTACCTACACTCAACTATAAATAACAGCTTAGACGCCAAAGATGAGACACAACATTTACGCCCAAAAGTTGGCATTTTGCTTTCTCTTATCTTAAAGACTAATGTAGCCTAGCCATAGTCACAACAGTAAAAACCTTGTCATTCCTTTCCATCACAGCTCTATTCAAATCTTCATCACCTAATAGCCTACCGCCAACAAGGATAGTTTGACAAACCACACCGAGCCTAATCGGACTCTGACACGCCCATAAACACTGCTTTGGAAGTGAGCCAAAGCAGTGTATTTAAGTTAGTAGTTATGACCCAATGCTCGAAGATGGAAACCATGCCCTAATCATGCAATTCCAAACCAATCATTTGATGTATTTAAGATACCAAAATCTTCGTATCGTCATAAAACTTGAGAATTGGCATGATATATAACGCATTGCTTGTATTAAACACTTTCCGATACTTCCGTATTCTCATGTATTTCCTGGAAAGTAAAAGTGAAAAATGAAAAAAAGGAAAAAAATTGAAACTTAACTCTGATTTACAATAGCAGATAAAAAAGATGGGGGAGAGAGATTTACATTGCTTACCTTGAGGATTCGTTGGAAATTCAGGTACCCGCTGGTATGTGTAACAGGAGCGTATCGAGTACGGTATTCGATTACGAAAATGGCGAGAGAGATGAAGAAGAAAACGAAGATGATGGTGTGAGCTTGCGGTCAAGGTTGGAGTGAGTTTGCTGAGTTAGCAGTGTCACGTCGAGTTGAAGATTCGACTCAGTTTTGACGGCGACCGAGCCGGCCTCTGTGACTCGCCGGTCTCGGCTCTTAGTCATCAGTACATTATCCGATTGAGAGCTGCGTCACCGCAGTAAAGAATCTGTAAAGCGAGTGCACGTCTCAAACCGATGAAATTTCCTTGTACTTATCAAAATTGTCTTGGAAATATAAATTCTTTAATTACAAGACATTTTTACCCTTATCTTCTAAAGTCGCTGAAAAGATAACAGCGATTTCAAGAGAAATATCCGGTGCCAGGGGTTTTTTTTAAACCCTAATGCACTTTAAGCTTCCAGAACCCTTCATCTTCAAAGCCCAGTCCCAAACATACCAGGTGAGTGATCATCTTCTTCAATTGTTATAGTATATATATAGTTAATTAATGTCACCTGTATCTATTTATTATCTGTCTCTTATATAATTCTACAAAGGAACTCATCATGGAACCCAAGTTCTTGTTATCTTCACCCAAAACCTCACCATGTACTACTTCTTTGCCCTTCTTTCTCTCATACAAATCTTCTTTTCTTCAAAAACCAAAACTTACCGCAAAGATTCCTCTCTCATTCTCAACAAAACAATCAGAAAAGGACGCCATTTTTGGGCAAAAGTTTGGTTTTACAGGAGAAAATTGGTGACCTAAGAAAAACCCATGTTCCGTTTGGTTCGATAAGAGCTGCTGTGAAGAGAAGGAAAGAGGTTCCCTTTGATAATGTAATCCAAAGGGACAAGAAGCTCAAATTGGTTATGAAAATTAGGAAAATTCTAGTGAGCCAACCCAATCGAGTAATGGCGCTTCGCGAATTAGGTAGGTTTAGAAGAGAATTGGGTCTCCATAAAAAGCGACGATTTATCGCTTTGTTGAGGAAATTTCCAGCTGTATTTGAGATTATTGAAGAAGGGGCTTATTCACTGCAGTTCAAATTGACGCCCGAGGCTGAGAGGCTTTACATGGAGGAGATGAAGGTTAGGAATGAGATGGAGGACTTGTTGGTTGTTAAACTGCGAAAATTGTTGATGATGTCATCAGAGAAGTGTATTCTTTTGGAGAAAATTTCCCATTTGAGGACTGATCTCGGGCTTCCTTTGGAATTTCGTGACACAATTTGTCATAGATACCCACAATATTTTAAAGTTGTTGCGACTGAAAGAGGTCCAGCACTAGAACTAACTCACTGGGATCCTGAACTTGCAGTTTCCGCGGCTGAACTTGGGGAGGAGGAAAATCGGGCTAGAGAGTTAGAAGAAAAAGATCTGATTATAGATAGACCACTGAAGTTCAATAGAGTGAAGTTACCAAGGGGTCTTAATCTTTCAAAAGGTGAAATGAGAAGGATTTGTCAATTTAGAGACATGCCTTATATATCACCTTACTCTGATTTCTCTGGATTGAGGTCTGGTACACCAGAGAAAGAAAAGCATGCTTGTGGTGTAATTCATGAAATCCTTAGCCTCACTGTTGAGAAGAGAACTCTTGTGGATCACCTCACTCATTTTCGGGAGGAGTTTAGGTTCTCTCAGCAGTTGAGGGGAATGCTGATAAGGCATCCCGATATGTTCTATGTCTCCTTGAAAGGGGATAGGGATTCAGTTTTCCTCAGAGAAGCTTACCGTGATTCTCAATTGTTAGAGAAGGATCGTCTGTTGCTTATCAAGGAAAAGCTTCGTTCGCTTGTCATCGTTCCACGATTCCCAAGGAGGGGTGTTCCCAAAACTGATGTAGATGGAGCAGAGGGGACTGATGAGCCAAAAGAAGGAAGTGATGGGCAGGAGGGAGACGAATGGTCTGATGTTGATAATTTAATGAGTGATGAATTTGATGATGATGAGGAGGATGATGATGAAGATGATGAGGATTACTGAGGATGATTGGAGTGACGAAGATGATGATATGCCCCCAGACTTTGCAGAAGATGATGGAAATGTGAACATTGGACTGAGTAAACCAACTACACAGGTAGATAACTCGGTGAAGAATGAAGAGAAGGTGCTTGTTCCTGTGTTTCCAGATGGTCGGCCAAGAGAACGCTGGTAAAAATGGTAGAAATCTGTCTATCTTTTGAAGGCCACCATCTAGGGATATTTACCCAGAGGGCCTTAAACATTTGCTCTTGGGCTGAATTGAAGATGTGTTTGGTCCTCCAAAAGGGAAAGTGAACTTACTAACACCTCTTTGCGAATGTAAGTCCTGAATCTCCTTCATCCCATCTTAGTTCCAGGAGAATGCTTGAAGAAAGAGAGCTCATTATCTACAAAAACTCTTCTCTTGTTTTTATAAGTTCTTATTTCCATATTCATGGAAGCACTAAACAGAAAACTTTGTGGGACTGCTGGATCTTTTAAGCTTGTTGCTGATATGTAATAGTATATGCATCTTTGTTAATGTTGCATCTACCAATGATCTTTTGAGAGCTCCAAACTATTACTACTGTACTAATACTTAGGAATATCAATGACAGTTCTATTTAACTTGTTTCTAATATGTTATTTCTTGATGACATGATTCAGTAGGAATTTTGGCCATGAAGATCCGATTGATAATTGGGGACACGGTAAAAGAACTTATGGCATGCCTATAAGCTGCTCTTTGTGTTGTGGTGACCAAGGTGTTTGTGGTAGTGTATGAACTGGTTTGAAGCCTCCGGTTATGATTAGAAGTTCTAGTCCTACTTATAGTTCTCAAACTGATGTTCTAAAACTGATTATTGGAATATATCATCTAAAACTGATTACTGGAATATATCAATAGCTTTTTGTTTGTTTAAGGTGCATGCACACTATGTTTCTTTGTGTACCTATTTGGCAAGTGTAAGGGCTGCAAGCTCAGTGTACATCTGTAATTGACAACAGGTTTCTTTTTCTCAATGATGATTGATTTAGAAACTATATGGTCCATATACATGATTATGAAATGATTTGTTATCTCTCTTCAATTCTAACTTTTCTAGTTACCCAATTCGTCTCCCCTTGATAAATGTGGCTGCAATTCTATGATATCAGTCATTTTAAGTGATGCAAATGAATGAATATATATATTTGCCTAGTTGTTTCTACGTCAAATTTTTCTTGGAAAATTTTCCACAATTCTACAGCAAGTTTTTCTTGGGAAAATTTCCAAGAAATACACTTTAAGGTCCCATTTTTATATAGATATTGATTGAATTAATAAATCCTGATTTACAAACTTGTGCTATTGAATTTACTGAAAAACCATTCTTCAGAGCTCTTCTGAAAAGAGTAACAATGAGCTTTCAGTGCACAGTTGGTTAGCTCTCCTTTCTCTCCCCCCCGCCCCCCCCCCCCCACAAAAAAAAAAAAAAAAAAATATATTCCCATTGCCAGTGTATATCTAGCATCCTGAAATTATTGGGTCTGGTTATTGATATATTCTTGGAAAAGGAACTCATGTTTCTTGATCGAATATTTAAACTGGAATTTGGACTTGTTGATTTTTATTTTTAAAATTGTTTCAAATAATCCTAGATTTTCTTTATATATTTATTTCAAATAGTCTGGTTTTTTTTATATCTCTGATGAGGCCTCTTGTATATATGATTTTTCAGTAATCTGTTAATTCCCACCCTCCTCTTCTGTTGTGGTTTTGTCATAGGTCTGTTGGGTCTTGAGACAGAGACTGATAACATAAAAAAAAAAAAATGTGTTAGTTCATCTTTTTTTCCAGAAAAAAAGATTTAATTAAGCATCCTTATAATGTTATGTGTATGTTGTTTCTAGTAGTTATGGAGGTAGAAGGTACCTCTACTTTAGTGTCACACATGAATTTTACTCGACAGGCTGACCTGAAATATCATGTTTGCTTGAACAAACACAATAAAGTATCTATGAAATTGCCAACAGCCAGAATATTACAAGATCACATAGCACTCTGATAAGGCCATACTTGGGAAGCGAGTGTGCCTAGCTTTTTGCTGGGAAGTTATTCCATCTCCTCCGTGCTCTTGTGCAAATCTTCCATCAGAGAGATAGCTACATACATCTAACTCTCTTTATATACATGATTTTCATCTGAATCATTGAGATCATTAGTCCAAAAATTATGAAATAATTACTCATCCTAGGATGCCTTTGATGCTAATGTGAATTATATTATTAGGCTTTAGAAAAGAAGGTCCTTTCTGTGGTTATCTGTTCTCGCATTTCTTTTTCCGCTTTTTGCTTATTCTTGTTATCATGGTGGGATCAAGGAATCCAATCGAACTTTTTGCCAATCTCTGGCCTGATTGCGTTTTTGTTGTCAATGCCATGCCATGCCATGCTCTCTGGGTTGACGTGGGCTGTCCGCACGTCATCATTCTATGTGCTGTAATTTTATCTTAAATTTTAAAATCATGCCAGAATTAAAACAATATGTTTTCATATGTAGTTAAGCTTAATAAATTTATTTATTTATGAGAATCACAATCTAATTAAAAATAATATAAAATAAAAAAAATTATACTAATCCTAATGAGAAAACATAAATAAATTACAGCTTGCATTACTCTTACGTCTCTCTTAAAATTTGAACTAGTTCACGAGTAGTGGTCTCAAACTAGAATCGAATCCAATCCAGACAGCCAAGGCAGAATGCCAAACATTGGTTGACTCATCGAGTTTTCTATGGGCAAGGCTAATGAAAGAGACATATCTGTAATATAATAACATATTATCACGTGCATATCTTTGGCAGCCCCTGAATATAACATATTATCTTGACTCCAATGCATTCAATGAATTAGTCAACTATTAAATTCATTAACTATTTTCAATCTCATCACATAAAAATAAATTACACTCTAAAATAAGATAATTGATAAATAAGCTCTTCTATGCTACATATCTACAAAGAAATTAACATTTGAAATTAATTAATTTAATATCAATCCTTTTGTTAATTTCTAATTAATTTAATTTATTGATTTATCTTTTTTGATCACACTTCAAAAAAAAAATTTACAATTTTTTTTTATTTAATAATTTTTTTCTTTCTAAAATACTTAGACTAATCAAATTAAATTAATTAAATCATGTAGATTCTATTTTGAGAATATATGTTTCACGATCAGTAGTATTAATTACTCCAAATATCGAGTATATTGATCTTAATTGGTTTCATCATTTGATAAATTAAAGTAATTAAAACTAAAAGTATAAGTCCACTATTCTATCACGATTAAGAATTATTTACTTTAGTAATAATAAGAAATATATCAAACTTGATAATAATTAATGATATAATCTTATCAACAATCCTATTTTATGTATTTCAAATATATTAACATGCTAATCTTGAGTCTTCCACTCAAATAACTAAAATAAGTCATCATATATTATAGAAACTAACGTGTTATATTATTTGAGAGAGAATATCCAATTCTATACTAAATGTGAAGCAAAATTTAAGATTATAATGAATTATAATTTATATTTTTTTGCGCAAGAGTCTCACTCAATATACCTAAATCAGTTATTTATAATGTGTGGACACCAAATTCATGTCATGAGTTTTATCAATACAAATATTTGACTCCAATATGAATATAATATAAATAAATTATTTTAATTAAATATAAATGTCAAAAATACAATTAGGTTTGATGGGCATGCAATCTCAACAATTATTTGTTTATACAAGTGGGAGAATCATATTATGCAGAAGTCAAGCGTCCCAACAAAGAAGATCTTCAGCATTATTTCTTTGTTAATTTTCAAATTTGATAATCATATCCTTATACAGAGACAGACAGGTTGATGCATGCAGGTGATGAGGTGCTCCGCATAGGGCTATGGTGAAAAAACAGAAAAAGAAAGACCACATTTTTACATATTATATAGTTTGATTTGAAAATATTTAATTATAAACCTCACGAGAAATGTTACAGTTCAGCAAGTGATGAAAATTTACGATCTAATTGGCATGTGTATTGTACGCGCACACGTGATCGCACGTGATATTAATGCGAATAATGCATGCGCCAATCAGATCGCAATTGACGACTACTCGCGACTGACCGTAACATTCCTCTAAACCTCATTATTTGTAATATATAGGGTTAATTATATTTTTGCATCCTCGGCTCCGATTTTAAATAAGACTCGTTGTCAAATTCTTAACTTTTAATCACATTCTATAACCTTCATTTAGCTACTTTTTATTTTGGAGACTAATGAAACACAGTGACTAGTTTGCTTACATATCACATTATCCTTAAATGGCTTATCTGTCGGAAGTACTATAAATAGTTGAAGGGTGCCTTGGATATTGTTTTGATATCATCATTCCTCTTTGAAATTTCGATAGACACACATACCTTATGCGCCACAATTCTCGTAAATATCTCTCTCGATCTAACTTTCTCGTGATACTTCATTTCCAGATTAACCAGTTTGACATGGAATACCCATTCCCTGTACGAATTCCTCTATGATTTATTAATGCTAATTGTCACTATCATCAGTGTGGAGATTAGGAACAAATAAAGAACAAGAATTGTTCTGCAAGGACTTATAATGTGATCATGGATATGGTTGAGATGCCTAAGCTGCTTTATTCTCTTGATCAGGAGAGCTGACTTCCCAAGTCTTTGAGGTCCGATCTTTTTTTGTCTGTAAAGATTAGGAGACCCTTCTGGGGGGAATCAAAAGGATCAGATTTGGCCACTCATATCCACCCCCCACCAAACCCTTCTTATATTGCTGAATGCTCATATTTTGTGCCTATATAAAGGCTCTAGCCCACTCATGAGAAATCAAGCCAGCAATAGATGTTGTCTTCAGTACTCCTTGGCTAAATCTCCAAGGCACTGGTTGTCACTCTCCCTCAGGGGCTTCTGGCCTTGCTATCTCCATGGTTGACGGTTAAGGTGCTCGGCCACAACGCATGGAGTATGGCAGGCTAGGGGCTCTTGGGGGAGAACTAACAAGTTGTGCCCTGCATGCTTACTAAAGTTGGTGTCAAGTCTAACCAATGGCAACCTTTGCTCACTCTCCTTCAAGGGCTTCTGGCGCTACATTGAGCGGGTGAGAGCCAGAAGCCTTTGGGGGGGAGTGGACTAAGTTCGTCTTGAATTTCTCAGGTCTTAAATCCATTCCTTACATTAAACTAAGAAAGAAAGAAAAAAATCACTCTCCCCTTTGGTTCATGGGTGTTTTATTGCATACACTTGTTCTTGTTTTGGTTGGTTATGATCATATATAACACAATGGGTCTTCTGTTGCAAAACATGTGTGTGTGTGTGTGTATGTTTTTGCAATTTTTTTTTTATCATCATTGAGCTATGTCCGGTGAAGGAGCTAAAGACACTCAAAGCAAACGCTGAAGTGGAATTGATCTAGCTTATGAACTCTATTAATCTCCTTCCTCCTAAGCTTGAAGTTGTTATTACAAAATTGATTAATCTCTTGCCTCGTGAGCTCGAGGTTTTCACTTTTAAAATTGATTTATCTCTCCTGCCTCCTGAGCTCAAACTTTTTATTACAGAATTGATTAATCTAATTATCTCCGGATAGAGATTTATTTGGCCCCGTGTTATGAGCTTTTAACACGACTCCTGCACAAGGATGACAGTACAAGTACAAATCGAGATGATGGCCAAATATCTTTTCCCTAAAAAGAAATTTTCCGTTGTTGCTGGTTGATCACCCTTCTGGACTTTCCATGCACTGGTCTAGTCATTTCTTTTTCTTGTGTAAACTGCTGCGATTCCTCATTCATTGTTGTTTCCTCTTGAGATGTGTTTTCACGGAGCTTACTTATAGTATTCTGTATTAGTTCTGCACTTTTAAGATCCATGCAAAGCTAAATATTTCTTTAACATGTTCCCAATATTTTTTTTTCAGACTGGCTAGAAAAACCTTGTTTTCTGATATAATGCTAATCAAATAAATATCCTGATGCATATTTAAATTTTTCATAAAATGATTTTATTTCGTTTTGGAAGTGTATTTATCTTATCTTTTCCAAACCGGCTCACCTGATATATGTAAACAATCGAATACTATGAGCATCTACAAGAAAATTGCTTTTTGGCGATGCCTTAGGGCTAAAACGTCGCTAATATTTTTAATTGTGTCGCAAATTGTTATTTCCTATGCCAGTGTATGCGTCACAAGGGCATCGTAAATACTGCAATTGCAAAAAAAAAAAATTAGGATGCTTTGTGTATCGTTAAAAGTTTTATAAGGTGTCGGTATTAATACATTATTTGTGACTAATTTCTTGGTGTCACAGAAACATCTTCTTCCTTTTTTTGTAGTATTGGTGCAAATGCAACAAGAGGTTTCAGATAAATGATCCTATATGGCACACTTTAATTGGTGTATGAGCCGATTTGTGAGAAATCAAATGCTAGATGGAGAATTGATTTGTTATTTGGTGTTTGATATAAATTATTTAAAAGTGATTTTATGTTGAGAATTTTATTTTTCATCTTTTATATGTATATATTAAGTAATATATAAGTGGCAAGTCTAAGATAAAATTTTAAAAAAATCAAAATTATTTAGATATTAGGTTTTAAAATTTTCTTATTTCATTTTGCAACCAGAATTTAATAACTCCATTGCCAAACTTAATTTCTGAAATAATTACTCAAGCACCATTTCACGTTTTCCCATAACTAAGTCGTGGTTTTGGTTGGGCTCCATTCCCAAACTTTGACTCGACAGCCTACTAAAATTAATCTTTTAAACAATAAAGTAATTATTCAATATTATTAGGAACAAAAATTTATATGTACGTATTTATATATGTATGTATTTAAATTTATATATATGGAGGTATTTAAGAAATACGAGAATATTTAAGAATATTTATATAATTTAAATATATAATCACGGCGATACAAGAGTATTCAAGCCAATTCTTGTTCTAAAATCATATTAGATTTTAATATTTTTTTTATCATTTCTACTTCATTTCATTTATTTTCTTGACAACTTGTCTCATCACAGTTCATAAAAACAACAATTTAAAGTAATGAGACATTTTATTATTCTTAATTTTATATGACCTTTATTACTAAGTAGGGTCTGTATGGTTTCACTATTTATAATAATTTTGTAAAACTTGAAAATATTCTAATTAGAGTATTGATGTATGATGCTCAATTTGCCTCGTTGCATCAACTCCAAGAGGCAAAATGTGCACTGATTGCTTGGAATGCCACTCGGTTGAAATTTTTTTGTGCATAATCAGGTTGTTGAAACAAGTCAATGGCATTCAACCTTTTAAATAGATTTTTTGATTTTAAGAAGAAAAAAACAGTTTTGTTAAATTAATAAATTATGATTGATTTAATTTATTAATATGATAAATAAATCTGTTTAGAATAAAATTAGATATGGATGTCAACTGAAAACATGTACAGTACTGCACCTTTTTTCTACACTCAACTATTATATATTTAATTACATAATTACATTACCAATTGTAGAATATATAAATTTAGATAAGCAAAACAAGAAGCATAGCATGAAGCACAAACAAGATACCCTTAACTGTTAAGAGCTTGTCCTGCAGTGACAGTTAAACTAATTTAAATTTGAATTAAAAATTTTAAAACATTCTCTTTAATATTGAATTTAAATTTATTTTTACTTAAACCTAAATAGAAATCTATATAATACTATTCATGTTTTAAAATCACTCCTCAAAGCTGAATTTAAAATTTTTTTGTGACTAGATGATTTTTTTTTCCAAGAATAATTTGAGAATTTTAAAAATGATTCGACTAAAAACCAAAAAAGACAATTGGATGGCCTAACAAATCCAATGCTACCGAGTCAACTCGGTCTGGAATATATCTCATAAGTCATAAACAAGATAAACCTTATCCACTGAGAATCTGAAGTCCTAATGTACTTTCCCCAGTACCAACAACTCCAATTCGAGCCCTCCAATTCCCTCCAAACTGTCATTTCTTCACAGCCCAACGACATTCAATTCTAGTCGTAACGGTCAAACCTCCATGGAGATAATCACTCCATTGCAGCACCTCAACCCATCACTCCTTCAAAACCCACTCCCCTACAACAAATACAAAGGCCATTACACCATTTTCAGTCTCTTAAGAGTTGCAGAGACCTCTTCACAGTCCCCACTCTCTGCTTCTCCTCCAGCTTCATCTTCAAGCTTTCAAGGTTTAAATGACTTCAGCGAGCTCAGTTCCTTGAATTCAATCAAACTAATGCATGCCCAGATGATAAAAATGGCCAAAAAGAGCAATTCAGATGCCAAAATGGTATCCTTGATCTCGTCGTACTTGGAATTTGGCGATTTTCGATCCGCCGTGATGGTTTTCTTTGTGGGTTTTGCGCGAAACTACTTATATTGGAATACTTTTCTCGAGGAGTTCAAGAGTTTGGGAGGAAACCCGTATGAAATACTTGAGATTTTTGGTGAGTTGCATAGTAAAGGAGTGATCTTTGACAGTAAAGTTCTTACTGTTGTTTTGAAACTTTGTGCAAATTTGATGGATTTATGGTTGGGCTTGGAAATTCATGCATGTTTGATCAAGAGGGGATTTAATTTGGATGTCTACTTGAAGTGTGCGCTGATGAATTTTTATGGGAGGTGTTGGGACATAGACGACGCAAATCAGGCGTTTTATGAAATGCCTGAACGAGAAGTTTTACCGTGGAATGAAGCAATTTTGGTGAATTTGAGGAGTGAGAGATGGGTGAAGGCTCTACTATTGTTTCGCGATCTGCATTTTTCGTATGTGAAAGCTAACAGCTTTACAATTGCTAAAGTTCTTCAAGCTTGTGGAAAAGTGGGAGCTCTTGATGAAGGAAAGCAGATTCATGGGTATGTCATCCGATTTGCATTGGAATCAAACATATTGATATGCAATTCACTCATTAGCATGTATTCAAAACATAACAATCTTGAACTTGCTAGAGCAGTTTTCGATTCAATGGAAAACCGTAGCTTATCTTCATGGAACTCAATTATCTCTGGTTATACTGCTCTTGGAGGTATAAATGATGCACGGAAGCTGTTTCATGAAATGGAATCTTCTAATATAAATCCTGACATTGTAACCTGGAATTGCCTTTTGTCAGGCCATTTTCTTCATGGATCATGCCAAGAAGTCCTGACTATTCTTCGGCAAATGCAAGTTGCTGGTTTCAAGCCTAACTCAAGTTCAGTCACCAGTGTTCTTCAAGCAATTAGTGAATTGGGTTTCTCAAATTTTGGGAAGGAAATCCATGGCTATGTGATAAGAAATAGGCTTGACAGCGACATCTATGTTGGGACCTCACTGGTAGACATGTATGTAAAGAATGATGACTTAACTAATGCTCAACATGTTTTTGAAAGTATGAAGAACAGAAACATATTTGCTTGGAATTCATTAATTTCAGGATATTCCTTCAAGGGACGGTTTGAAGAAGCTTTACAACTATTGAATGGCATGGAGAAAGAAGGAATCAAACCTGATTTAGTGACATATAATGGCCTGGTTTCAGGGTATTCAATGTGGGGCCGCAGCAAGGAAGCTCTGGCTGTGATTCATCAAATCAAACGTTCAGGCTTGACTCCTAATGTCGTTTCATGGACCTCTCTAATATCAGGTTGTTCAAGAAAAGGAAACTATAAGGATGCACTTGAGTTTTCTATCCAAATGCAACAAGAAGGTACCAAGCCCAACCCAGCCACCATATCAAGCTTACTTCAAGCTTGTGCAGGCCTGTCTTTGTTGCAGAAGGGAAAAGAGATACACTGCCTCAGTATCAGAAATGGTTTTGTTGAAGATGTATTTGTAGCTACAGCTCTTATTGACATGTACAGTAAGTGTGGCAGTCTAAAGAGTGCCTATGAGTTTTTTCAGAAGATTCAAAACAAAACATTAGCTTCTTGGAACTGCATTATCATGGGTTTTGCCATTTACAGCCAAGGGAAAAAAGCAATTTCGCTTTTTGATGAAATGCAAGGAGCAGGTATTCAGCCAGATGCTATAACCTTCACAGCTCTCCTCTCTAGTTGCAAGCATTCGGGTTTAATTGATGAAGGGTGGAAGTACTTTGACAGTATGAGCATAGATTATAATATAATCCCCACAATTGAGCATTACTCTTGCATGGTTGATCTTCTTGGAAGAACTGGGTATCTTGATGAAGCTTGGGATTTCATTCAAGCGATGCCACTAGCACCAGATGCTACAATTTGGGGTGCTCTTCTTGGATCATGTCGCACCCATGAAAACTTGGAACTTGCAAAGATTGCAGCAAAGAACCTTTTCAGGTTAGAACCATATAATCCTGCTAATTATGTTTTGATGATGAATTTGTATGCAATTTTGAACAGATGGGAGGATGTAGAGCATATTAGAGACTTAATGGATGCTGTAGGGGTGAAATCTGGGCATGTATGGAGCTGGATACAAATCAATCACAGAGTTCATTTGTTCTCTGCAGTGGGAAAACCTCATCCGGATGAAGGAGAGATATATTTTGAGTTGTACTCTCTGATTCCTGCAATGAAGAATCTGGGATATGAGCCTGATATCAATTGTGTGTATCAGAGCATTAATGATGTGGAGAAGGAGAAGGTGCTGCTTGCTCACTCCGAGAAATTGGCCATTACATATGGATTGATCAAGACAAAAAGTGGAGCACCCATTAGGGTGATCAAGAACACGAGAATTTGTTCCGACTGTCACACAGCAGCAAAATACATGTCTCTAGTAAGAAGCAGTGAAATCTTCCTCAAAGATGGCGCTCGGTTTCACCACTTCAGAGAAGGCAAGTGTTCCTGCAATGACTTTTGGTAATAAAGGGTGTTATTGGCTTTCTCAATACTGCACCAAAGCATTGTGACATGTTCAATCATGATCAAGTAGGTGGATCCAAGCAGCTTCTGTGGCTGAAGCACAAGAGAATTATGAACTTAGACAGATGCCATCAAGAAAAGGTTGACAACTTGAAAAGTATTGGATCCTTTGGTTGGGTCTAATTTTTCTGGAAGAGAGCTGTCGATGCAGAATGGGTGCACCAATTCAACTCAACAAGCTATAATAAAGATACAGTTTATAACTAATAAGAATTACACTCGCAGGGTGGAGAGTCAATGTTACGTGGAACGGAAGGCATGGGTTTTTTGGATCGTTTTGTTATAACAAAATACGTTTATTTAAAACGTGATATGTTTTTTTAATTATTTTTGTAATAATATACACACATTCTCTCTGTGTGGAAAAATCCCAACTGAAGTTTGAAACTACTCTTTTGCCAGACGAACTTTTGCAAAAACTTCTATTAAAACATTGCCAAACTGTCCACACAGGCTTCAGCATGCAATCTTGTGACCTTATAGCCCAAAAGCATTGCAACTGATATTCTCGCATGATCTCACACAATCTCTTCAATTGAATCCCAATTGTTGACAACATAGGAAAAACATGATCGCCCGCATGGATGCAGCAATGAACAAACTCCTGTGATATGGGACATGGTTCGAGACTTGCATCTTTATTTAAAGGGTGTTTGGTGTAACGAGTTAAATCTTTATTTCAAAAGTGTTTGGTGTAGTGGATGACAGTCAAAATTACAGGTCACACTGGCAACATTACCGAGAGCTCCATTCAAATCTAACAAATGGAAATCAGCATGATTTTAAAAGAAGTGGCTTCTTTCGGTGATGGAATTCACAAACTCCGAGATCTCCCAAGTCACCTCGGCAGGTTCAGGCTTCAACAATTTGTACTGTTCTTGAATGTCTTGCCACACAATAATGTCTCATAACCACCCAATTTTAGTAGGCATTACACTTGAGTATCTTGCTGCTTACCCTTCAGCTAGGCCATTTCCTAAATCATCCAAAGTTCTTGTAATATAATAAATAAATAAGAACCTTGGTGAAAAATAACACCAGAAAACAAGACTTGAAAGTTTCTGCTTTAACCACCTAAACAAGCAATTGCCAATCTTAGGAATCATAGGTTTAGGGAAATCTTTCCAAAAGGTCAGTGATGTCAAAAGGTTCTGATAATGAACCCAAGAATATACAAGAGAATCTCTTTCCTCTCGGCTATTATTTATTAGTCTCAAGTACAGTACATCTGAACTAATAAACATATGCAATATCAGTATATAACTCACATATTTTGCAGGTGTGATAAATCTCTATTGACCCGGATACATTTCATAGGGAGCAATGAAAGTTTTTTTCCTTTCCTCCTCTTTATGCTGCGTAGGATACATTATTGCTCACCACAGAACATTTTCACATTCTTGGGCTAGAAAAACCAAAAACAAAAGCAATGACAATTATTTGCTGTAAACAAACACTCGGTCAATTGCAGAGTATATACAAGATTCACATCAGAGTTACCAAGGGTTCAATTTCCTTACTATTTTCAAACTAGAAGCTGCCCCTACAACATGAAAATCCAGTATATAGAGACTTGAACATTTTTTACACATATTTACAAAATAGCAATACAATAACTTACGTACCACCATTCTCAAAACCCAGGAACATAATAGTGAAAGAGAACCCAGTTCCCTCACGTTCATGGAATCCTCAGGCTACTTAGAAGGTAAACCCATGTCACTTAAAAGGCAAGAAAGATAAACATGCAAAAGCAAATGTGAGAGAGAGAGAGAGAGAGAGAGAGAGCGCTACAAGCATGACTGTATACAGAACTTCCACAAATTGGAAGAGCTGCTCCAACCAATGTTTCCAACACTTTTGGAACTGAAAGCCTAGCACAGTATAACAACAGCCATGACTTCTTTCCATCTGTCTAGCCCACCAACTCAGAGTCAGATGACATGTTTAGCTGGATCTTGCATAGCCATCCTCTCTGAGACGTCAGCCAATGATTTGAGGTTACAATTGATCAGGGCCGTGACAAAGTAGCAGGTCTCCTCATTAGTGTTCCCATTGGGTACATCCACCACAAATGACTCAATCACTAGTGTCCCCGGTCTCCCATCAATCATCTCCGGATGGACAGTGATGACTGAATAGTAGTTCTGCAAAATCAGTAATAAAATGAAACAAGATTGTAATACTCCTGGTATTTGTTCTTATTTTTTTATTATAACAATAACGATACTTAAAAATAAAAAAGAAAACAATAACAATAGATCCAAAAAGAAACGGAAGTTAATTAAAACTTCAGACCAAATAAAGCTGAAGCTATTCACACTCTACAAATAGCTATGGGATGCCACTTTAACAAATGAAATTATGCAATTATCCTTAATTGAAAATGAGTTTATAAGTGTGTTAGGGGAATTAAGTAATATCATTTTATAAATACGGAGACGTTTATAGGAATGGCAATGGGACGGAGTGCCCCTACCCCAACCCCAACCCCGACCCCGACCCCGACCCCGACCCCGACCCCGACCCCGTTTATATTCCCGACCCCGACCCCGCCCTGCTTTTTTTTTTTTTTTTCTAATAAGTTAAAACTTTTTTTTTAATAGGCAAATTAAAATTTTATAGCCAAAATAATCAATACAACAAAAAATAATATGAGTGTGATATGAAAAACCTTAAAATTAATTTTATAGTGCGAATTATTATAAAATATAGTGTATTATGGAAAAAATAAAAAAATTAATGTATAAACAGGTAGAGACGGGACGGGAGGGGTGATCATTCCCGAACCCGACAAAATTTTAAAAATCACACTCGAATTCCATTTAAAAAAACACCCCATACACGTCCCATTAGAAGCAGGCCTCTCCAAATTGCCATCCTAAGACATTTAACAATTTGGAGAGTGCGAATAGCAACCCCCACCAAATAATTTAAAGTGCACAAATTAAGTTATATGTCAGATACTAATGGCTTCATTGCCAGTGATATCCAAGCTAGACCCGTCAAGGGCAGCTGAGTATCCTTTCCCATGAGAAGCCAGTATGATGGTGATACCCTCTACTAGGAAGCAATCAGCAAGTGCATTTGCGGCCCAGCTAAGCTGCTACTCCTTCTATGCTCTAGTCAATGCTAAGATTTCTTTAAACAAAGGGTGATGGCACATAAAAAAATAAATAAAAATTATCATCCATATTTACTAAAGAAACAAGGCATATCTGTTAAGGAACAATACTGCTGCATCAAATTTAGTTTCATTTAATAAGCATGAAATGAGTTCATGTCTATTTATATATACCCATCCCATGTCTATTTACAAGATGGAGTGCCATACCATTCAGACAATTGGAGTCAGATGCATAATTCTTCATATAGAATTACATAATTACATAATTACTTAAACGTACAAAGACGTAAATTCTCACGTGTGAACATGCCAAAATATACAGCAAATACCAATGTAGTCCAAGTGATATAACTTTTTCAAACGGCAACAAAATCACGGTTTCATGTTGGAATTAAGCAATCAAATATATTGCAATTACATAATTTTACTTTTTCCTTTCAGCGTTCTGACCGAATCGAAGAAAGATTACAGCAGAACAAAGTAAATGAAACCGAAGAAAAAAAAAAAAATCATACCTTCAGTCTGTGATCACCACCGAGGATCTTGACGCCAAGGATGTGCTCATCATCATCAAGCAGCTCTAACATTTCAGTGCTTGTTGTGGCAGGAAGTCCCGACTTGACATTCACCTCTCTAACACTTCCAATCTTAAGATCACCCTCCACGATACACCTGCTGACAAAAGGCTTGTACTTCTGCGGCTGATCAAATCTCCTCACCAATGACCAAACCTGATAAACACAACATAGCAGGAAAAGAAATTGAGCAAGCTCAAAAACAAACAATCCGTGCAATAATCAAAGTTTAACCTGAAGTCAATCAATATATGATTAACCCTGCAATAGGTTGCTGACAAATTAGATAAAAGGAAAGAAAATAATTTTTCAATTTTGCATATCATATCATTTTGGTTTTTCAAAATTAAAATCTAAGCAAAATAGTCATATCAGATTAAACTGAATTGAGCTATCAGGTTGCACTGCAAAATCTAAAATTCGAACCTTTACTTTCTTTACTATCCCTGCATTTTTCGACATCCAAACAAAGAAAAAAAAAACTAAAAGAGGAAGTCAAATTCCAATAAAATCTAATACAATAAAACTCGACTTCAGTCAAAATCAAAGCACCAGAGATGCGTCCCAATCCACCTATCTAAGCCTCAGAAATCAAATTTCAACAAATATCATCACAAATGAAACAAAAATATAAATATACATGTGTGTGTGTGTGTGTGTGTGTGTGTGGATTGAACTTAATTTCTCAGATCTGCTTAAAAACACCGAATCAAAACATCAAAAATCGAAAACAAAATCACAAGAGTCCATTTGACTGTCGAGAAAAACAAAGAGAAATTAATCAAATTAAGATAATTGAAGCTCCCAGAAAAGTCAAAAAGAAAAAAAATTACTTCCTTTACCTGTATTTCTTAACCAACGAAAACAGAACATAAATTTAGGGGGGAAAATACCCAAAAAAAAAGAAGACTTTTTTGGGGTCGTCTTGAATCGAAAACAGATCCATACAAGGAAATAGGAAATTAATTGATTGACGGTTAATCTATACACATACATATATATATATATAGAGAGAGAGAGAGAGAGGGGTTTTACAAGATTAATAGGAGCTTTGATGTGTTTGACGAGGACCGAAGTGCACTGGTTCTGTTTGGGTTGGTGCTTGTGGTGTCTCGATATGTACTGAGTCTCCATTATTACTCTGCAACCATCAAAACCACTCTGGAAATTGATTGTATCTACACAACAACCACAATTCCGGACCCTGCGAAAACAACACTTTAAGCAGAGATTGAGGAAGATACCAGAGAGACAGAGAGAGATTTTCTATAATTTAATTTAATCTTCTCTAAAATAATCTTTTTTTTGGTTCAGTCTTTGGCTCACAAAGATGTGATCTTTCTATCAAGTATCAACGCTCCACCGACAACGCCACTTCTTTCCGTCGCCGAAAAGCCCAAAACTTAGCTGCCCAATTGGGCCCATTTTTATAGCCTTAAATAACCATACTTATCTTCAACTTGATTTTATTTAGTTTTTTAAATAGCAAACAAGATATAGTGACGACCTGCTGGCATTATTTTGGTCACTGTCCAGTATGTACCGTTGATTTCAGCAAAGTGGGGAGTTGTGACTGTTGGCTATGGGTCCTACCAACAATGACCGGCACCGACCTTGGATTATTTTAGCCTTTACATTAGGTCAAGTAGTCAACCACGATGAGATGAGAATGATGGTGGTATGACTATATATATATATATATATATGAAAATGCTTAGTATGTCTTAGCAGGTGATGTGCCAAATAATTTTTTATAATTAATAACTATATTTGATATTTTTATTTAAGTTTTTAAAAAATTTATGATAAATGATATTATTTGATAAATTAATTATTTATCTAACATTATATATATATAAATTTATTTTAATATCTGGGATTAAAGTTATTTTAGGCTGTATTTAGATGAATGGTTTCATTGTTTGTTTAATCATTTTTACTATTTTAAATAAATTTTTAAAATGAGTGAGTGTTTGTTTAAAATTTTTAAAATATTTATTTAAATATTTTTAAAATTAAAATAAATGTTTTTAAAAAATATTAATAAATAACTTTTTTAAAATACCTATTTTAAAACATATATTTTTTAAATATTTATTTTTATTATCCATCTAAATAAGTACTTAATTTATATAGGTCAGTCGCTTTCGATTGATACTTATTTTAAAACATATATTTTTTAAATATTTATTTTTATTATCCATCTAAATAAGTACTTAATTTATATACGTAAGTCGCTTTCGATTGATAATGACACTTCACAGTACTTCCTTTTTCATAAATGGTTCAAAAATTGTATCAGCTTCGACTGTTTTGTACATATATAAGTATATTTTTGAAAACTAATGTGTCCACAATAATGGCATCTCTTCTCGTGGCTTCACCTCCTCATTTCTTTCCCAATAGTTCGGATAACTCTCTCTTTAAAAAAAAAAATAATAATAAATAAATAAAAGAGAAGAAATAGATACTCTATCCATTTCATTTTAAGAATTCTTTTTTTTTTTCAAGTTTAATTTAAAAGTTGATAAATCATGTATTGTAAAAAATTTAAATTTTTATTTTCTCTCATGATAATATAAATATTTTAATCAATTTCTCTAAAAATAACTCTAACATAGACAAATGAAGTAAAAGAAGTTCAATCTAGTCAAAATGGATAATAACCTAATAACATTATTTGTTTGTTTTCGAAGGAAAAAGCAAAATTTGAGTGCCCACAAAGATAGGAAAATGAGGGTTTGTAGGAATTTAAAACCATTAACTCTAACAATTATTTAAGTTTTTAACCAAAAATATAATTAGTGGAATACACCTATGAAATAATCATTTTAAAATGTTGTAAATATAAATAACATTAATCACATAATATATCAAACATACTTCTTTTTTTCTTTTTTGGGATGGATCGGGGATATTCTGAACCAGAATATGTGTACTAGACTAAGTCTCCTTCCCTGTAACTATTAGATCTACTCTTTAAGTTCTAGTTGTCAATGATCGGCATAGAAAAGATTCGAACTCGAGACGCTTAAATTTTATTATCAACGTTTTTACTGTTCAACCACACCTCCGAATGATATATCAGACATACTTTTTCACTCTACTTATGTTATTCTAATTTTATAAGTAACATTATTTCTAATTTTTCTTTCATAATGGATAAATGAACTTTAATAACAAAAGCTTGACCTTTTTATTCTCTAGATTTTCTATTTTCATTATAATACCATTTGTGTACCTAATTTTAATAAAGTCACATGTAATATATTTAATTTTCATCTTATTTATCTTGATCTTCTTGATTCTAAAACCTTTTTTTCAATTTTTTAATTTATTATTTTTTTTATTTTCTATCTCATTAATTAAAAAATGTCAACAATAAAAAACATACATCATGAAAATTTAATTTGTACTTGCTTAATTAACTTATTCATTACTTAAAAAGGAAAAGAATATCAATTCAATAATCTGGTCAATATATATATATATATATATATATATATAAATGCAAAAAAAAAATCTATCTAGAAATAAAGGGCAGTTAAAGGTGTCTGGTAATATATGAACATATTACCCAGTTTTCTTTATTTTTGGGCCACATTCAATTCTTCATTAAAAGAATTAATTTGGGATTTTCAATGTATGTGGGTTGAATGATTGGTTGAGGAAAGGCCATTTGGGGAATTCACAATCAAGCAAGATGTGGTTTGTGGATTTTAATAGGACCTGACCACCTTAGCTAAAAGACAATATATACCTGCGCACACTTTAAAGTTTATTGAGCCTGAAAGGCTGAACCCGAAGGCCAGAGGAATTATTGTCCCCACCCCCACCACACACAACGGTGTTCTGGCTTTTGGGGTACACTTGGTTTTTGTCTCATCTTGTGTCCTCTATATGGCATATGCCCACTTGTGGATGTGGGAGCGACACCCATCAAAGGTTCTTTGCCCTTAACTTGTTTTGTTACATCTCTGATCTCTTCTTGGCACTATTATTGTTTGGCCGATTAGGTTGGGTCCAGAATGTGACCGCCATTATTGGACACTCGTTTAACCTTCACATGGCATTTTGCTTTCCAAGACAAGAGGAAAAATAAACCAACTATATTACATGTTGGTTTACAATAATTGGAAATGCTTCTTCGTGTGTGTATATAATTGGAAATGTTTTTTACAAAATTTTTTGTGTATTAAAAAAGAAAAATTAACAAAAAAATAAAGCCTTAAAAATTCAACCAAATAATCAATTATAAAAAAAAACATTTTTTTATAAATATAACATAAAAGTGATTATAAAAAAAATTTTTAACAAAGGAAGCGACTACCCTCCTTAATGTAAGGAGCATCTTTAATTTAAAAAATTATTTAAATCATGTTAAATATATTTTGGTATTGTTATAATATAAAAAAACTATAATTTAACATTTATAGTATAATGGTAAAATGTACATTGTTTGAGCCATGACTAAGCTTTTTAATGTGCAAGGGTCTTTCTCTCATCATTAGATAACATAGTTGTCCAAAGATATTACCCATTGAATTGAGATAATATCACCTGAGTTTTATGGATCCTCTCTCCCTCTTCTTAACATCCTGAATTTTAAGGAACTAATTTAGAGTTGGGTCTCTAATTTTTAATATGATATCAGAGCCAGATCAAAGCTCTAACTTTGGGACTAGCTGCACCTGGGCCGCTAACCTGCCTTCCCTATGAGGGTAATGTGGTTCAGAAGGGCGTGTTGGATTGTCCCATATCGTCCGTCTCTAGCTCATCTGGTCTATATATAAAGACTCTCTCTCCCTCTTCTTAACATCTAAATTTTAAAGAGTTAATTTAGAGTTGAGCCTCCAATTTTAACATGAGATCAAAGCCAGGTCAAAACTCTAATTTTGGGTTAGCTGTACCAGACCGCTCACCTGTCCTTTCTTTTACAAGCAATATGATTCAGAAGGTATATTAGATTACTTTACATCACTCGTTTCTAACTCATTTAATATATATATATATATAAGAATGCTCTTTTTTTTTTTTTTTTAACACTTAAATTTTAAAAAATTAATTTAAAGTTAGTTCTTTAATTTTGAACACATGTTTTGTACCAAGAGATGTCTTTTAGCCTGATATTCTTATCCTTCTCCACTTTTCAAAGGCCTATCGCGTGATGTTCGAGTAATGAACGGACCACGTAGCCGGCACAAGTACTTGGGACAACCATCATGTCTTGTCAAGTACTCTGGATTCAACTTTTGTGCCATGTTCATTGTTCTGATTCCAATTTGTTACGGAAGCACCTCCACAATGTCAGAAGTGATAAACCCACTAAAACATATTATATATATATATATATGTGTGTGTGTGTGTTTTGAGAGAGAAAAGTAGTGGTCTTGTTGGCAATGTTTAAACCAAGGTCAACCTCACAGTTCAGATTTTAAAGTAGAGCTGATTTTAAATTTAAAATATAATGATATCTTAACTCTTAAGTTAGTGGATAAAATAATAACAACCCGGATTTGTAATAAAAGATAATTACATTATTTTTATGGGTTTATTTGACAATTATAAATATATTTTTTTGAAAAAAATTATTAAATTTATTTTTATTTTATTGACAATATATATATATATAATACATATTTTTTTCTTTATACAAAGGTCATCATTAATAATGTTAAAATTTTAATTAAATTAAATTTATTTATTTAAAAACAAATTTGGACGGATTTTATGATTTGAGTTTCAATTATTACATATAAATACAAATTTAATTTAATTAAAATGATTTTCCATGTTGGAATTCAAAAGGGGTGAGAAGAAAATTAAATTGTTCACGTGGTTTACATAATCCAATTCTACTTGTTAAGGGACCCAGCTCAACTGCTATGGGCGAGACAACCATTGTTCAAGTAGAATCAAGCAAAAACATGTTATGGGAACTGTGGTGCAATACAATTGGACCTTCCAAATTAAGTTAGGAGACATGACGATTATATAAAAATAAATAATTCAATTTCACCATCATGGAATATCCAAGTGGCTAGCCTATTATTGGACGATTCAGGAAATTGATTGACAAATCCAACTATACCCAGATACCCTATGGGATGGGAAAGTGTGTCTCCTAATCTTTGAAGCATTTTTTGAGTGATATTATATCCATATCTAAAGGAAAAGCTAACTAGCCGACTTGGCCTTCTAAAGAAAGAAGTAAGAATATGCTGTCTTCCTCTTTGATAGACAACAATAAGACCCCACAACAACACTTCCACGAAAGAGTGGGGGGAAAAGGAAAGCACTCTCACGCTTTAAACATTCGTTGTTTGATCCTAATTAGTTGGACATTTGATACTTGGATTGAGGAACCAATTGAATTGCTTATATTTCTGTTTGAAAATGATTAGGTCAAGTTAATTAAAGCAACCCTACCTTCTTTATCCTTTTCTTTGTAGAAGTTTTAAGTGTGACCGAAAATAAGTCGAGTCAAATTAAGTATTTGTTTGTTTAAATTTGACTTGTTAAAATAAACAAGTTTCAATTTATATTTTAGTTTGACATGTTAATTTTTCGGGTTAATCGTGTTTGTCTGGTTCAACTGTGAAAAAGTATTATTTGGAAGAAAAAAAGCATTGTTTAAATTAAGTAGTTGTAAAAAAGTGTTATTTGAATTAAGTAATTAAGCAATAGGATAAACTGTTAAAAAGTGTTTAGCTACTGTCAAATTAGGATGTTCATAATGTATTTGACCGACTTAATAGAAAAAGTTAAATTTAGCAACTTAACTCAAACTGTACTTAATAAAAAAGTTATGGCTAATAAATGAAGTTTGAATTCCATTCCAAATAACTTATTATTAATTGAGTTCCTAATGAGCTCCTCAAATTGCATCAAGTGCGATAAATAAATTGAACCAAATATAGCCCGGTATTAGACCATTTATTAACTTATCAAGTTTAGTTTGAACCGAAATCAATATCTTAAATGTGTCCTAAAATATGTTTAAATTTTACTTCTTTATCTCGTAAATTAATTTTAAATGAGTTTTTAACCGAACCAATCACAAATCGATTTGAATAACTTGATCAGTATTACAACCCTAGTTTTAAATGTTTGTGTAATACATTATATTTTCTAATCAGCATGCTTATAAATAATTTACGTCATTTTCAAGTTCAGAAAAGAAAGGTCATTTTAGTTGAGTAATAACAGGTATAAAACTTTTATTGGGTTTTTTTTTATGTATATGAATCTTAAAATCTGTAAATTTTAAATAATTAAAATAAAATTTTTTTGAGCCGAATAAATAGTTGATCATGTTTTACTCATTTATCTTTACAAGATTAGTCCAGAATATAAACTAAGCTTAGCACAGAAATGAATTTGGAAGATATATGGGGATAACTTTAGCAAATTGGAAGATTCTTTCGGAAATTGTGACTGTAAAATCAAGATGAGACTATCCATATATATATATATATATATATATATATATAATTCCCACCAAAACTACAGGGTGACATCAAACTTATTCACTGTAGAGAATAGATAAACTTTAGGGTATTGTAAAAGCAACTTTAGGGTGGAGAAACAGGACAAGAAATCTACAGATAATCCAAGAAATAGAAAAGGACTAGGAACCTTAATCTTATCTGCTTTGCTTTTTACCCTATCAGCACACTGGTTTAATTTTAAAGGTCGTTCTCCATTCAACGACAAAACCTCATTAACTAAAGAAAACAAAAAAAAAAAACATTTTTAACTCAGCATAGCATTATTCATTCTTTAAGTCTTTATTAAAATGAATTTAGGAGAAGTGTAAATCTTAATAGTCGCTATTAAGACCGGTTTAAGAGAAATGGGTTAGGATGTGATCCGAGTTAAGCCACTCTACCCTAATTATATGAAGTAACAGGAAAAAAATTTGTTAAATTTCTGCATTGATTTCATGCTAGTAATGTTAATTTTTATTAATTTAATAATTAAATGGCCATGGTTGTAAAACCCGACCCATTTTGTCACGGGGTTGGAACATATTCAGTCATATGAAAGTGATACACAACAAAGTCCCAACTCAACTCTCTAAGCTTTGAGCTGAAGGAATATTCAACCCAGGCCTTTTAATATTTTGTAGGTAAAATTAATATATATGATGTCATTTTAAGTTTATGAAGAGGGGGCTATTATAAGCAGTTTCAACTCTGACGGACTAATATGAGTTCAACCATATTTTTTTTAGGACTCAAAACTGTATTTCTCAAGTCTTTGGGATGGTTTGAGCTGAAAATCTCAGGCCCAACCTAATTTAAACTAGGCTTGGATTGAGACATGAAACTCAAGCCCAACCCAAGCCAATCTAATATTTCTTTTATATATAAGTTTTCCACATTATAATGACTCAACAAGCATAAGTTAATGTTGACTAATCAAGAGGTGAGGTGGAGTTGTATATAAACTAAATTTGCATTTTAGCTAATCTAAGTCATCATACGAAGCTGTTTAGCTCTGATTTACATGAACAACGTAAACACATGGTCTAAACAACTTGGATATATTGAAGCAAATCAATAGAGTTGGAGTGTCTGTATTTCAAATGAAATAGACTGACTTCTATTTCTTTTTACTAAACGAGTAAAAACTATTCTCAAAATTTAAAAAAGTATTACAATCTTAACACTGTGAATCTAACGTGTTTGTGAGAGAAATGCAAATGCTTCATTTCACTTGAAATGAAAACACTGTTGACTCTATTTTCTAAAATAGATATTTCATTTCTTCCTTATTCATTATCCACAAATATTGAAACTTCTTATTAAAAAAAAAAAAAAAAACTTCAATGCAAACTGTCGATTGTAATATTAAAGGTTGATTGGATCACGCAAGAAATACCGGATAACAATATTTTAACCAAAAAGATACCAAATTTAAATTAAACAGGTGTGATTGTTGTAATTTAAACTAGACAACGTGACTATTTGAAAATGTGTTTTTATTAAATAGTTGTGTATGTCACTCCAGAATTAATCAATTCACTCAATATTTATTTTCTTTCTCTTTCATCTTTCTTGGTTTTGCACGTGAAATATTTAGTAAAAGGTTTTAAAAAAATATCTTCAAAATTGTCGTCGGACAGCTCAATTTGAGTGGAAACAAATAATACATTAAAGACTAATATTCCAAACACACCTCAGGATAACAAGGACTTCGTGCAGAAATACACGTGATTAGATTCTTTCATGCCAGTTCTGTGAGCTCTTCATCATTGAAATTTACAATCCTAGAAGAGATTTTGAGCTTTGGGAAGCTTTTGTTTTCCCAAGTTTTCAATAATGTCGGCTCGATGTGGTGAGAATTAAAAGAAGAGTAGAATAATATATATATATATATATATATGTTTAAAGAAATACCATTTCTATATACCTTTGAAGATAAAAATATAATTCATTGTAAAATTATTTATATATGGAAACGAGTAATATAATTATCTATGTTATTAAATTTTTAAATATGTCACTTCACATCATTTTAAATGAAAATTTGTAATTTTTTATTTTTTTTAAAGCCAAGCAAGTTCTATGAGATCACGGCATTTTCATCACTACATAGCCAAAACCTAGTAACTTTAGACAAATCGAGTATTTTAAGAAAATTTTGCAAAATTGTAAGTGGTATTTGGGTTCAAGTGTCGGTCATGTCACAGGGGAAGGAAAAAATAAAACAAAAACAAGAAAGAAAGAAGAAACGATTCTAATACTCGTTTTTTGTTGTTATATGTTTCGGTAATTTTGTGGCAAGAAGTGGAGACGGATGCTTCAAGTAAAGAGATTCTAGTTTAGAACGTCGAAGGTAAGGTTTATCATTAAAAAAACAAAAAGCTTTTTGTTTTGAGGTATATGACAAAAAACTTTTTGTTTTTCCTTCCCAATGTTGAACTCTATCCCCTTACTCTCCTATATGCTTAGAAATTTTGACTCATGATGATGAATTTGGTGCAGGAGAAACTAGGCTTCGTTTAAATAGTGATTTAGATATAATTTTTTTAAAAAATTATAAAATATATTTTAAAATTTTGTAATTAGTTTTTTAAAGACAATGAAAATATATTTAGATATAATAATCTAAATTTTAAAAAATTAAAAAGAAAAATTATTTTGAAATGTATATCTTGCATTTTAAAATTAAAAAACTGTTTTTAAAAATGTAAACAAACAATCATACATTTTCATGTAAAGATCAAATAAAACAATACCTTCAATATTACAAGATAGCCAGATTTGCTTACAAATTAATGTAACATAAAATTATGATGATGTATTAAATACATTATTTATACCCTCTCGTTTGTCTGATTCAAGTGATTAAGGAGTGTTGCTTGAACCTCGAGCCTACATTTTTTATACGAGTTTGAAGGGCTCCACCTAAAACGTAGTTTTGTAAGTATTTATATATAAAAAAACACATTATTTAATGATATATCATTAATTCATCATCCTAAAGACATCATACATGTTCAGCTCACTATTAAATGATAACATCGTCACATGGTGTTTTAGAACACCCAAGTACTTTTCCGTAACGAATGCAAACTCCCTTTTATTTTTATTATTATTATTATAACCAAGTATTGAACATTTGAATATAACCATAATAACAACTCCAAAAGGGATGGTCGAGTGGAGCAAAGAATCATTTATAAGAGACTTGTCCTCCGAAACTCGTAGGTTCGATTCTTACTGTCCACATTTTTTAAGCTAACCACTAGTCAGGGCTCATTCCTGGACATTTAACGATTTTACGTGACGGTGACCTTGTGTAGAAAAAGGGGGGATTAATCAGATTCTGATTCTTTGAATATCTCATTTACTTGATTAGTCGGACTCTGACTCTTTGAATATCTCATTTACTTAACAAAAAAATGTGTGTGTATACATATATATATATATATATAATCATAATAACGAACATCACACATGTCAATTCACTATTAGATGGTAACAATATCGCGTGATGTTCTCGAAACACTCAAGTGCTTCTCCGTAGCAGATGCAAATCCCCTTTTATTATTATTATTATTCAAATAACCAAGTATTAAACATTTGAATATAACCATACTAACAATCCCAAAATGATGGTCAAGTAGAGAAAAGATTGCTTGTAAGAGACTTATCCTCCTGAACTCACAGGTTCAACTCTCACTGTCCATATCCCTAAAGTCATTCACCAATAAGGGCTAGTAACCTAAATATTTAATGACCTTAAGACAATAACCTTAGGTAAAAAAATAAAAATTAGTCAAACTCCCCAACTCTTGATTACCACATTTGCTTGGCACAAAAAAATAATAATAACCATAATAACGAACACCACACGTGACCCCATTTAGGCATCTTGGTTCGATTCAAAATTAAACCGTGCTGTGTTGTTTTCGACCGTCCGATTAAAATTATGCTTTAATCAAGCCATTGATGATAGTACTATGAAATCGAAGACCAAAAATCTATCCTGACGCTGAATTAGATCAAATTATAATTATACCCTCAGCTAGATGACCTAAAAAATATTTAATACTTGGGCAATACGGTAATTTAACTAGAGTTGTTTAAATTCGTAAAACGGTATCCGCCCGCCCGATGTTCTCCTGGTGGAGAAAATAAGGTGTAGTTGTCGCCTTTTGCTTCCTTATTAATTCCTTTGCTTTATGTCGTTTTGGTTTCAAGATCTCAAACAAACCCAGAGTTCTACACTCCTCTTCTAGGCAACACCCAGATATATATATATATATATGTGTGTATAGAGAGAGAGAGAGAGAGAGAGAGAGAGAGAGAGAGAGTATATAGAGATTAGAGAGTAAGTTCTTCACAAATCTGAGTAACAAAATTGGGCATTTTTCAGAGTACTGTGGGAAAGCTAGCTTTTGTGACCATGGCATGCAATTTAGTACCCATTTCTGGCAACTCAGTAGCCGCAGCCACCAATGATACAGTCAAAGAACACAAAAGTCTTGGCAGGTCATTTTCCGGCAAAGAATTGTGCGGCCGGGCTAAAATCAGGAGGTCCTATTCTGACAACCACCTCTGCTACTCTGTAAATCGGATTCGCGACTCAGCAATCGAAGCGAAACTCAAAAATAGCCCGTCAATCAGAATATTTAATTTCCATTTGCCGGGTTCGATTTTCCCAAACCCGCTTCGATCATTTCTATTCGATCGGGTGATGAGTAAGGGGATCAATATAGAAGAGACGTCGTTGGAGATCAGTGATGAGATCAGCAAGATGGAGATGGAGAAGAAGGAGAGAGTGAATTGGGTTGAAAGGTTGGTGGAAATTCGAAGTCGCTGGAGAAACACACAACAGAAAGATAACATAGATGGGGATGGTGGTGAAGGGTGGGATGAAGATGATGATGATGAGGGCAGTTGCGAAGTGGATTACAGTGATGAAGAAGGGCAATTAGGAAAGATGAGCACTGATCCTGAGTCATTCTCGAGGTTGCTGGTTCGCGTATCTTGGTCTGATGCTAAGCTTCTCTCTCAGATGGCTTTTCTTTGCAACATGGCATTATGCGATAACAGAGATCAAGGTATGTTTTGTTTAGTCCATGTATAACATATCAGCTATTTTTGAGTGAGTTCTACAATATTCATAACTGCTGCCAACCTGTAAACCTTCTTATAATTAATATTTAATATTTAACATTTAATAAATTAATAATCTCTGAAAAAGCCTCGACTTTAATCTACTATACTTACTTCTCATGAATTTCGAACTATCTGGAATAGACTACTTCGACAAAATTAGAATACTATTTCTTTTGATAAAAAAAAATTAGTTAATAATCTCTAATAATTAATAAATTTTTAAAAAATCAAATTAATTCTATAATAAATAATTAATAATTCTATTACCTAATAACTAAAACTTTAAAAAAAATCCTTTATAATATTAATTAAAAAAGAGATAAAATAGTTATATATATATTTCGTTTATGACATGTTTTGATAATTATATTTATTAATTCTCCATAATTGGAATAAAAATATTGTGAGTGAAAAAAAATTACATCAAAGCAAGCATAAGAAATATGACTTCTAGTTCAAAAAGATATTAGGTGCAGAGAATAAGCATCTATGATTTTAATATGTTGTGAAATTTACGTAAAATGTAACTTATGAAAGAGTTGGGTGTAAACAATCCATCATGATAGAAAATTTTAGAGGTACAAGGAAATATGTTTTAGAGGTATTTTCATGTAAAAATGGCACCAAAGTAGGAAATATATTTCAAACCTTCTGATTTGAATCATGTCCCAAAAGAACAGGAAATTTCTTTTATGGGTTCTGCCTATAAAAAGAAGTAACTTTATTTCATTAACATGTAGGCCGAGGATTTAAGAAGATACTTTAGCTTAGACTTAGTAACATCTTCCTTGACGAAGAAGGCACATGCAGCAGAACTCAGGGCCAAACTTGATCAGGATTCAACTCGTGTACCGGTGGCTACTTCAGCAGCCATTGAAGAGAAAACCAAAAACTTGGAGCACAAGCGTCTAATCCGTCCATCTGTTGCTTATGAGATTGCTGCATCAGCTGCATCATACGTTCTATCTCGTGCCAATGACCTTTTATCCCTTGGACCCGAGCCCCAACAAGGGGGTGATGGTTCAGATTCAGATTCCCGTAGCAATAAAAACAACCTAAAAGAAGAGGAAGAAAGCCCTCCCTCAAGAATGTACAAGTCGGAGGTGGCTGCCTATGTTGCAGCATCAACAATGACGGCAGTGGTTGCTGCAGGTGAGAAACAGAAGCAGGAAGCAGCGAAAGATCTTCAATCACCTCACTCCTCACCCTGTGAATGGTTTGTATGTGATGATTCTAGCACATGTACTCGCTGCTTTGTCATCCAGGTAATTGCTTCATTTACATAAAGCATGTCTAGAGACGTAAAACGACACAAGTTATTCGACCCATGATCGAGACAAGTTCGAGATCGACTCGCAAAATAAACAAGTCAAACTTAAATATATTTTGAAAGCTTGTTAATTTATTAAACAAGCAAGATATAGACCAAGTGACTTTCTAATAGTACTTAGGAGGTACTCAGGTCAAGCCCTTAGGGTCACCCCGAGACAAAAGTAAAAAAAAAGTCCAGCAAAAGCCTTTGGGGTTCTCTTTGGTACCAACAAAAAAACATGATATGACGAATTTTATACAAGAGTAAATGTCTGACATGCAAGTTGTCCGTGTAATTGCAGGGATCAGACTCACTGGCATCAGTGGCAGGCAAATCTCTTCTTTGACCCCACCAAGTTTGAGGTAAGCAAAAGCGCATAACTCAGAACAGAACTTAAGATTCATCAGTCAGTGAAGACAGATATGTATATGTATATATTTATATATATATATATATATATATATAGAGAGAGAGAGAGAGAGAGAGAGAGATTGAAACCACATTGACAATAAATTAATCTTTGTCGCAGGGTACAGAAGTGCTTGTTCATAGGGGAATTTATGAAGCTGCAAAAGGAATATACGAGCAATTCATGCCAGAAATTATGGAGCACCTGAATAGATATGGGAATCGTGCAAAGCTTAAGTTCACTGGCCACTCCCTTGGGGGTAGTCTTTCACTTTTAGTCGACTTGATGCTACTATCAAGGAAGGTCATCAAGCCATCTGCTCTACTACCAGTTGTCACTTTTGGATCACCATTTGTGTTCTGTGGGGGCCAAAAGATCCTCCATGAGTTGGGTTTGGATGAGAGCCATGTTCATTGTGTGATGATGCATAGAGATATCATTCCGAGAGCATTCTCCTGCAACTACCCCGATCGTATTCGCCCAACTCCTCAAACGTTTGAGTGGCTCGTTTCGATCACACCCTTGTCTAAACAGGAATGTAAGTATCCTCTCAATAACTCAAGACTGATCTGTTTGTGAATTAATGATCTATGCAACCTTGGTGAAAAGAGTTGAAGAGAGACAAAAATGACACAATTCCACAATGTGCCTACTTGTACAGGAGCGGTTATGTTCTTCACTGTATGAAAAATAAGGTTGCAACGTATTTATATTATCTCGCTGTTAAAACTCTAATCCCTAACCCAATACATTGAAATTCTCCAATATATCCTTATCGTACCTAGCAACATAACCAAAGTTAAGCTGCATGGACTTTATGCATTCTGCCCATAAGGCCTATATACTAGTTTCATATATTACAAGAATGAGTCGCTATTTCTAACACTATCATTGATCTTTTCATCCCCAAGCTCTTGGAATTATACACTCCCTTGGACTATTTTTGCTATTACTACCTCTCAGAGAAGAGTGGGAAGGCAGGCAAAGGGCAGAGCATCTGGGCCTCCATTTCATGTTTTAGGAATTATAAAAGATAAAATATAATTTCTGAATGACCCATCTAAGGATTTGAAAGTTGGCTTTATTCATTAATTCCTCTTCTTACTTATTGTTGTATATGCAGAAATTGTTGTATTCTCCAATGGGCAAAATATTCATTCTCCAACCTGATCAGAAGTCATCTCCTCCTCATTCTTTCCTCCCTCCAGGGAGTGCTATCTATGCCGTGGAAAATGGTCAATGCGGTTCCACCAAGAGTGCCCTTAGGGCATTCCTCAATACTCCCCACCCACTGGAAACTCTAAGCGATCCCACAGCCTATGGCTCAGATGGTACAATACTCAGAGACCATGATTCAAGCAACTACCTTAAGGCGGTGAACGGGGTCATAAGGCAACAGACAGAGATGGGTGTCTGGAAAGTGAGAAAACAGAGCAGCCTCTTGTGGCCACTGTTAACCTCTCAATCTCCACATTCATGGAGCCATGAACATAATCTGGAGAACAACAGGCTGGTGAATAATGAAGTAATGACCGGAGTCTGAAGCTTTTAGAAGAAAAAAATAAAAAATTACAAGAGAGTGTTTATAAGAGTTTTGAGTTTCTTATCTGGTCCATGTACATTCTACTTCAACTTCTTAGCTGTAGTTGTATTTCTCAGCTTTTTATGGTACAGTTACTAACACTGTTAATAAGATGTCAATATTACTTGTAGAAAGATAAATTAATAAACTACATCGCACATTATAAATATTTTCTAGAGGGTTCAACTGTAGATTTTTTAATACTAATGTGCTGCTTTGAAAGCACAAATTTGAAAGCCAAGGTTTTCGTCAACTTGCAGAATACCATACCACTGGGCTTCGCAGCTTGAACTTGCAGAGTTCAAGTCCTAGTTGAGACACGAGTGTGCGCGTGTATTACCTATCAGAAGAAAAAAAATGCTATATGTTGCCCTAAATCCTGATGATGTCAGACCGATCCAGTTAAATAGCTGATCAGAAAATAGGTAATGTGGATAATACATCTAATCAATATGAAACTGTTAAAACCATCAACAAAGAAGAACGCCTAAATAAAATTATGAGATTATTTTATTTAGGTTTACCAACAATTTGACACATGAGATGGTTAATGTCTATGATAAAGAGTATTTGGCTAGGTAAAAGATGACAGACCCAGGTCCCTGTTCAACTAATAAAAGCCTCTTAGGACGAACCTAAATCCACGTAGCCTGCAAATAAATGTTTTATCACAAAGTCACAACCAAGGACAACAACAATACATTAAATCATTTCCAGCCTTCACGGTTTCTAAAGCATCAAAATGAGGAATCTACGCCTAAGTGTGGGCACACATTTCTAGGTTGTGGATCCTGGAGAAATCTTTTGGCAAAAAATTCCCGACATGAGAGGGGGTATTTTTTTTTAAGTAAGCAGGGGGTAGTAAAGAACACGATCATGAACTTATAATCTGAAAAATTGAGAATGGATAAAGTCTAACAATCAACTTCACATGCCCATGACAACACAAAATGCTTATGAATATACTCTAGTTTACTGTTATATGTATGGATCTCATGATTGATTAAGTGAAATTATGGTTCATTTCATGATTGATTGAGTGACATTATAGATCAAGAATGATCCACAGAAATGTGAATGTGTTGAAAAAATAAAGATGAAAATAAAATGAAAAAAGAAGAAGATTCAAGTGCATACATCTGGAGCATGGCATTGATCCAAGAGAATAGCCAGACATTATTTTCCCTCAGCGGCAATCTTTTTCCGTATCTCGTGTGCAGTAATAAATATGCCAAGTGTAGGCTTGTTACATAGGAGGATTCAAATGCATACATCCGGAGCCTGCCATTGACTGAACAGAACAGCCAAACACATTATTTTCCCTGTGCAGCAATCCTTTTCCGTATCTCGTGGGCAGTGTTGAAAATGCCAAGGGTAGGCTTGTTGCATACAAAACACTTTTTGTTCTTTGAGTGATGCTGTTGACGAGAAGAACAGAGAGAGTGAGCTCAGAAGAGGAGTAAAATAAGTAACATGTGAACAACAAAACTATATTCGAAAGTCAAAACTTAAAATTATCCCTGCTCAACCATAAAATAAGCAAAAAGAAACAGTCAATCACTATTCATCAAGGACAAAAAAACAGCACATGTCAAGCATAGGGTACACTCAGCAGTCGGCATTTAATAATTCCTTCTAAGTTGATCGTGGTAACAGAAGAGGCTTCTATCCAAATGGTGGAGGTTTCAAACCACAGCAAGCTGTTTCTTAGAACTATAAAAATATTAAAGGGTGTTACTGATATTAAACCCCCCCCAAAAAAAAAAAATTAATCCTTTCTTCAAATTGTGCAAGTTATTCTACATGTGCAATGAAAGAAGCTCATTTCAAACGCTAAGAAATACAAATTTGTTCTCACCTTCCCCCCAATCCACCACCAAAAAAAAACTAAGAAAGCTACCAACGGGATAAGTTTCTCTATCTAGTTGATTTATCTTTCACTGTAGAATGGCTCTAATTTTAGTAATCAGCAAAAACTTTAAAAGCTCAATTTGGGATGGATAAAACAGAGATACCCAAGAGAACAGATAGATCAGTGGCAACACAGAGCCTTTTATTTTCTAGTGTAAATGGGTTCTCCCCTTCTTTCTAGTATTTATGAATCCTCTTATAATGGAGAAAAATTATCGATCTCAAATTTTGCCCAAAAGCTGCAACCATCCTATTCACAAGAGTCTTCCTGAGGTGATCTAGTAACAAAGAAGTTTTGCCTACTAAACTTGTGCAGAAAAAAGTTTGTTTTAGTTCGTCAAGACTGCAAGCCTAACAAAACCACTTACAACCGAATTTAACAAGCAAAGGAAACAAAAATTTATTGAAAACCCCTGATATACCATTTTGTGGAAGCGTGTTTGACATTATATGCTTAGTTCCTACACTAACATGGCAATTGATATTGGTAAGACAACATCAAGTCTTCACATAAGAAGGAACATTGTTCTAAAGTCAACTAATAGCTGCAATTGTAATCCCAATTCTGCTTGATGTCATTGTTGCTGGGGGAGTCTACACCACATTTCATCAGAACTGATAACTACATAACTTTGTCAAAAGTATTATTCCGCCTCCTTTATTTTCTCTTCTAATACAAGACAAACACTTGGTTTCTAGTAGTTAGTATCAAAGCATAGTCATATCATCTTAAATCCCCTCTAATTAGTTGAGACATTAGAATGCGGTCCTCAAAATGCATGTTGAAAATGTTTCCACGCATTGTCACATGATTCGCACAATGAGATTATGATGATTAAACCTTTTTCCCTCACACAACATTTATAAAATTGTAAAATTCCCTGTTTTGTCTCAGCATTGGTAAACCTGAAAGGCTGAAACTTTCCAAATTAAACTTTTCCCTCATCCAAATAAAATGAAAGCAGAAAAAGCCAATATCATATCCCTAATAGTAATTACACCACAAGTGACGTATCTAAACTTAATTAAAATCTCTCATTTCAAACTTTCACTTTGTTCAATCAAGATTCCCGTGACGATAACAAACTGATAGAAGCAGTACCCCTGAAATAAAACACAGCATTTCTCCTCCTAGACTAAAGAGTTGTGTGTATTGACTATTGAGTGAGCAGTAACAGCAGAAAACCAATTTCCTTTAATGCCCTTAAAGGGAATAATCCTCTCCAATGGAGCTAGAGTTCTTTAGAAAGTCAAATTCCCAATAACTAATCCGTCACCTAGTTTTTTTTTTTGATAGGTAATACACACGCACCTAGGAATGGCAACGGGGCGGGTTCGGGGGCATTCTCCCATCCCTGCCTTGTTATTAAATAGCATCCCCATCCACCGCCCCCTCTCCCCTAGTTTATTATGTCTCCCGTCCCCCGCCTAAAAATTAATTTTTAAAATTTTTAAAAATCAAAACTAATCAACTAATAACATTAAAAATAAGAATTCATATTTACATATATATATATGTGCAAATAATATATACATAATATATATACACATAAATATTTAGATATATATATGTGAGAATATGTAATGAAATATTAAAATATTAAAGGATATTTATATAATTTAAATATATAATCGGAGCGATGTAGGACGGGGTGGGAGTACCTTCCCACGTCCCCGCCCCGCCCGGTTTATTTTCTCCACAAACCCTTCCCATGCAGGGCGGGGCAAATTGTCATCCCTACACACACCCATGTCCCAACAGGGACTTGGACCTTACACCTCTCCCATTTGAGAGTGACAGGGCATACCACTCAAGCTAACTACTCGTGGTAATTCATAACCTGATTTTTAAAATTCAAGAAGTTAGATAGTATAATTTTTTCACCCGCAAAGGGAGAGAGGAGGTGTGGACCCCGTTGTTTAGGAGACATTTCATTGACCGAGAACTGGACGAGGTGGGGGAATTGATAAGAGTTCTGTATGGTCACATATTGTCGCGGGAAAGGGGGGTGATAGGATGCGGTGGACTTTGACCTCTCATGGTTAATTTACAGTGAAATCATTTTATAGAGAGTTAGTGGGTGAGGATGGGGGTTAGTTCCCATGAAAGATCATTTGGCAGCCTGGAGTTTTGACACAAGTGGGTTTTTTTGCTTGGGAGACTACTTGGGGTGCTATATTGACTTCGGATAACCTTCAAAGAGGGGTATTCAAATCGCTAGTAGGTGTTATATGTGTAAAGCGTGGTTAGAGATGATTGATCATCATCTCCTCATTCATTGTGTTATGGCCAGGGACATGTGGAGCCTTATCATGTCCTTATTTGAGTGCTCGTGGGTGATGCCAAAGAGCTTGAGGGAGCTCCTTTTATGTCGGGGTGGTGTTAAGATTAGGAAGGAGATTAGAGGGGTATAGAGATGGATTCTTTGTCTTCTTTGGTGTGTTCGGAACTTTGGAGAGAGCGCAATTGTAGAGTTTTTTATGGGAATAAAAAACCCCTTTTCTTTGAAGAACACTTTTTTATGTCTAATGTATTTTTTTGCACCAAAAAGACCTTTCTGTTGTATTTAGGGTCCTTCGTAGATTTTTTGGAGTCTTTGGGGCCATAGTTGTATAGTTTTGTAAAAATATTCACCCCCCTTGAGCGCTCTTAATTTTAATGCATACAATTACTCGTCCAAAAAAGGAAGTATAATTTCTTTATGAGTTTTTTCCCAAGAGATGTTTGGAACATATGATAATGGAATGTTGAAATTACAACCACACTAATACAATGAGGGAATTTTTTGCAAAAGCATCCTACGCGTTTATTTCTCTACATTTGAGATCATTAAAGAGGTTTAGTCTTCCTATAGCATCACCTCAATTTCACATGTGGGGATGTGAGTTATATTGTTCTTGCGTCTGATTATTTCATCATCCAGTACAATTTTATCTGGATTTTCAAAAGTCTAGTGCAATCATCAAAGAAACCCGGTAACAAAAACAATAGATAAAGCATCACTATGATTAAAACTAGAAGATAACGGTACAAGAAGGCTTACCTTCAGTGCACAATGCTCACAGAAGTAATGCTTGCACTTGGTTACAACAGGGTCTACAAAAGGCTCCCTACAAATAAAACACGCAAAGGGCAATGAATCATCGTCATCTTCGTCGCTCTGGTCTGCAACCCTCTGGTCCATGTCATCCCCTCCTAAAGCCAAATTTCTCTTCCTTTCCTTCTCAACTTCCTCCCACTCCTTTTCCATTTGCCATCCTGACTTATAATCCCCCCGGTCATGCATAAACTTACAAGAATCTCCATACCCACAGTAACCAGTCTCTTTGTAATCCTTGCAGATGTCTGGCTGGTAGTCAAACCTTGCTGACACTCTTATGTGAGCAGAAGCCCTAAGAGGCCCATGCGCCCCACCGGCTTTCTCAGCAGAAAGTGTTTGCTCTCTTCGGAACCCGGCCTTGTAATCAGTATATCCATGAATTCCTTTATACAGCTTTTCATCACCGGAGCTTTTATTTTTCCCCTTCAAAACCGTCTCTGCTTGCTTAAGAACTCTCTCTCGGATAGCTCGAGCATCTTTTGAGAACTCGGTCTCAGTTTCCAGAGTTGCTGTTGCCTTGCTGTCATCTTGAACTTGAATTTCCTTTGAAGACTCAAATTGAAATATCGGGGTGTCAGACTCTACATTAGATTCAGACGGTACTGAACGCTTGGAAGATCCTGTAGAAAAGTGCAGCTTATTGTCAGGCTTTGGGGGCTTTTTCTTATTATGTATCACTGAATTCTCAGTTTTCGAATCTTCATGTTCATTTTCATCTTCATCAAATGTCCGCTTTCTGATGTTTTTGTTCTTCGATGGCTTTCTGAAGAAATTGCAGACTTTAAAACACAAAGGATAAATAATAAATATCAGTTAGAACACGAAATCAAATATAAAATGAAAGACCAAATGAACTAAAAAAGGCATCAGACCTTGTTCAGACTGTTGAGATTCCTTTGAGTCTGCCATTTAGGATATACAGACCAGAGGGTCCAAAGCTTGTAGAAACGAGATAGGAAGATTTGAAATACTGTTCAGAATCAAACTTGTATTAGATTAATTTGCAATTGTAGCTCACGATACCCTGAAGATAAGTTAAGAAGCAGCATCACCCACAAACTTAGTAATTCATTACATACACATATATGTAAGATGCAAAAAATAGAAGAATAGCAGCACACAGCAGAACAAAATATAAATAAAATTAGGCATGTAAACTTTTGAATTCAGATTTCAGGCTGGGTACAGTCTCATCTGAACCATTAAGACATTCGTGATCCCATCTGATGACCAATTTCACATAGCAACCATCCAAATCCAGAACTGTTAACCATCAAACATCTGATCCATAATATGTTCCAATCCAAAAAAGCACAAACACCACATTTCTACAACAGTAAAGAGTGTGCAAGAAGAAGAAGAAGAATTCACAGAGCAAGCAAACCAAAGAAGGATGGAAACAAGCAACATAACCTCTTTTTTCCTTTGTCAAAACAAAAAACCAAAAATCATGGAAGAGAAAAAGAAAAGAACACAAACATACCAAGGCAGCAATATAAATCAAAGGAGAATATCAGACACTAGTGGAGGAAACTCTCAGACTGAATTTCATTTGTCACTAGCTGAGAATAATAATTCCAATAACATAAGAAAATAAAGAAATAGAAGATAAAAAACGGAGGTAGAGGGCCATAGTGCAGGCAGATGAAGAGTCAGAAAGGACGAGGGGCATAAGTTTCAGTTAAGGTTTATAAGAGCCCCACACACTACCTTATATGCTCCTTCCATCAACCCCTGGATCCTCTGTGATTTAATGATAGATATTATATTATATGAGTAGTTCAGATCTTCGTTATCAGACTGATTCAACCGATATCTTAAATTCTATGAAGCAAGGACACCTCTATGAGGCCAGAGTATCCATGTTGAACATGTTTGGAACACAGGCATGTGTCTGATACGTAAAATGAGCGTCATTTTTTTACATTTTTAAAATTTCAGATGTAGAGACACACTATAACACTTCGGGACACATTAAGAACATTTTAACCTAGCCCACTCCAAACTTTTGGGCCAACCCCAATCCCAGCCCATTTCTTGGGCCATTTAAAAGTTGTATCGTTTAGGCCCACTTATGCATTTTTAAATAGAGGCCAGCTCACCAAATTCTAAGCCCTAAAACAATTCGTTAAGGCAAGAAAAGAACAGAACATATCTCAGTTCTTCCCTTTGCTGGAATCTTTCCATATGCATATCGCAAAAGTGTTTTAGCCTTGAGAAAGATCCTAAGGAAAGGCCTAATAAGAATATAGGGACGAGAGCCAACGCCACACCCATTGTTAATAGCAACATCCTCCACTCCTCGAACCTCCTCCAGACGAATAATCTCACTCAACCTCAAATTCACTCCAAGCCCTGAAACTACTTCAAAGCATAACAGAACACACCTCAAATATCTCAATTGTTCCTCCTCTTGCCTCAAAAAATAATAATATCATCTGCCAAGAGCAAATGAAAGCCACTGAAAAAGTTGGTCATGGAAGACTAACAATTTTTTTTTTTATATCTTCTATAAACATGGTGCCCAAGGGAGACAAACCCATGGACAAAGAAAGGGAAAGGCCATAATTAGAGCCTTAAATCCCCCAAAAAAACTCAAAACACTATCTAAATGCATCGGGCATTCTTTTTCACCCAAAAGAAAAACAATCTCAGGAAATTGACTTTAATCTTCCATCGTGATGACTCCACGCCCTTAAAAATTCTATTATTTCTTTCCCACCAAAGACACCACAATAGACATATGGAAGCAATCCGCCAAGTTGGACGCAAATTTCTCTTCATACGACTACACTGCCAACCTTACAAACATCTCTAACTGTTGTTGGCATCACCCAAGTGCATCCAAAAAGAGCGAAGACCAAATTCCATCCATCTCTAGCTACCTTGCAATGAATAAATAGATGATCCATTGTCTCCTCATCCTCCTCGCACATATAACACATGTTAGGCAAGTGAAATCCCCTTTTCCTAAGATTGTTTGTTGTGAGAATTGCTCCCCAAGCTGCCAAGTGGCAACCAACAAAAAAGTGCAGCTTTCTTTGGGACCTTTGACTTCCAAATGAGCTGCCATGGAAATGCAACAGACTTCCTTCCCATCAAATGCTTGTAGAAAGGCCTCACCATAAATTTCTTGCAGCTACTTGCCTTTCAAATCATTAGATCATCCACCACCTCACTAACTCGTCATCTATCCAAAAGCTTCATTAAGCCCTCCACGTCTCCCAACTCTCAATCGTGGAAATTTCTCGTAAAACATGGACTTCAAAGTTTACTACCCCCCATGTACACCACACAATTAGCCATTATTGCCTCTTTATTAGAAGTTATATTGTACAATGCCGGAAACTTCTCCTTAAGAAGGGTCCTCCCAAAATCTTACTCTCTCACTCATCCCAAAATCAAACCGAACTCCCCCTACTATAATTTTCTCCCCTTTTGAATAACCCTCCAAACACTACAACCAATAGCCCCCCTCCCCTCCCTCACATACCAACCTCCACTTTCACGTCCATATTTTGCTCCAACCACATTCCTCCACGAAGAGGATTCACACTCCGCAAATCTCCGTAACCATTTTCCTAGCAAAGCCTTATTGAACATCTTTAAATTTTTTAACCCCACCCCAACCTCCTCCTTTTCCATCATCGGTTTCGCCCACCTGATAAGATGTAATTTCCTTTCTCCCTCCTTCCCACCCCACAGGAAGTCCCTCCGAATCTTCTCCAACTTCTTCCTCATTGAAACAGGCATAAAAAAACAAATCCATATAATAAGTGGGCAGATTTTCTAAGGTTCTCTTGATAGGAGTAACCCTTCCTCCCTTTAAGACAAATTGCCCTTTCCACCCTGCAAGTCGCCTCTGAAATCTTTCAGTCAGTGCGTCTCAGATAGCAACAAACTTCGAGGATGCACCCAAAGGAAGGCCCAGATACTAGGTGGGAAATGCTCTCACACTATAACCCACTCCCTGAGCTAGCTCCTCCACCCCCTCTACAACACCAACTGAAATGATCTCACTCTTTCCTAGATTAACCTTCAACCCTAATACAACTTTGAAACAAAATAAGACACAACTCGGATAGCGAAGTTGAATAAGGGTAGCATCACACAAAATAAGGGTATCGTAAACAAACAAAAGATGGGACACAACAATCGTCCTCCCTCCCACTCCATCCACTGAGAAACCGCTCAACATACCCAATGAGATTGCTCATGTCTAGCATTTTACTCAAAGCTTCCATAACAATCACAAAAAGAAGCAGTGATAATGGGTCCCCTGTCTTAGCCCCCGAGAAGAGCTTAAAAACAAGGTTAGTCGAAACATGTATTAGAAGACGTATCATTTTTCAAAAAAATGTGTATTGTATCGTGTATCGTAAGATACACGCAACATTTTTAAAAATTATATATTGTAAATATGTATATATTGTTAAAAATGATATAAACAAAATTGGGATTTTAGACGACCCAACTTTAATCAAATAAAAGTCCAACCAATAATTTTAAAAGCTCAAAATATAACAATTCAAACAAAAGCCCAAAAGACCAACCCAAACCAGTTTAATTAATAACAAATTTTAAAAAATTAATAAAAGAGTTAATATTAACAAACTTAAGTGGGGACACGTCAAAAGAGTGGGGGTGGGGTGGGAGAAAGAGGGGAGAGGGTGTTCGTCAAACCAAGAGGGGGGATCGTCTAAACAGAGAGGGAGATGGGTTCATCAAACCAAGAGGGAATTTGTTTGACGATGATCGCAAGAACGATCGAGAGAGAGCGAGGGATTGTAAGATCGATTGACTGAGCGATCGTGAGATTGATCGGTTGAGAGATCGCAGAGGGGTTCGAAGACGGAAAGCAGAGATCGCAAGAAAAGAATAAGAAGAAAAAGAGGAGGAGGAGGAGGTGGTACCTGGGTATTTGGTGTTGTATTTGATCCCACAAAAGCACAGGTAGGTTGTTCTTTTCTCGTCCTCTCTTTCTTTACCTACTGTTTGATTTCCTGAAACAAAAAATCAAAAATTTATGTGAATGTTTCTCAAATCACTCGTATCAGATGATACGTGCGATACAAAGTGCATCGCATGATATAATCTTTGTATCTAATGATACGGTACAGAATGATACAAAAGCACCGATCTATCGTTTTATAGTTGTATCGATACTGTATCTTGTATCGTACACTTTTTTTACAACTACGCTTAAAAAAAACTGTCGTCAACCCGTTGATCATAACAAAATAAGAAACGGTGGAAATATACGCCTGGATCCATCTCCTCCATCCTCTCCCCGAAACCCATCTTCATAAGAAGAGACAAGAAAAAACCTCAATTTACGTGATCATAAGCTTTCTCAGTGTCCAACTTACAAAGCAAACATGCTACCTCCCTTCTCTTCCTATAATCAATGCATTCGTTAGTAATCAACACAGGATCCAAGATTTGTCTTCCTTCCACAAAAGCATTATGACTATCTAAAATGAGTCCCCCAACATCCCCCGATATTTAAATGTGGACTGACTACCATACCAAACTTTCTCCAATGGTCATGGAACTTGTTGCGAATACATCTTAGTAGCAACAACTCCATCGTATAAGTGGGAGGATACAAGTGACTGTTAATTCAAGTTGTCAGTGTATGCATCACTTTGGGCTTTACGCAAGTTGAGTAGTCATGTATCTATTCATGGCGACATAAGTTCACTACAACCTCCAGCCTCTGAATTGCTACCATTAAACAAAAATATCGCACAAATGAGCGAGATCTATGTGCATGAAAATGATGGCAGGGTTTCAGCACCATCACTCCCAATCCCACAATAAATCTAATAGGAAATTCCAAATTAAAAAGGTAACATCTGACTCATCAAATTCCTAGTTTTGAAAATTGAACCAGATGAACAGTGGAAAACCACATCCAAATATATGCTATATATCTTTTCCGGTGACTGGTACTTGTTTTTTACCCTGTAGATCGTGAAGTTTAACATGTTGCTGCCAACATGATGCAGATGATTTCAACAAAATGCAAACCAGATTTCCTTTCTTATCTTCTACAAATTCAAACATTCGATAATAATTTGCCAAAACAAGCACATAATGTGACTATCTTTCGCCATCATGAAGGGAATATGAACACTTTCCCGAGGGCCACTTACCTATCTCAATAAATAAATAAATAAATAGAACACTATGTGCATATAGCTTCTTTGCACTTCAAGCTTCAGGTTCTTTTCTTTTCTTTTCCTACCTTGTCAGAACAACCAAACAAATTATAAATCAAAGTCAAAAGGCCCACTTCACTGTAGCTTTCTTATTCACAACTGTTTTGTACCCAAAAAAAACTATCCATGTAGCTCACTGGATAACACAGATGTGCACAGTACAGTCATGTATGGGTGCTTGTATATATATATGTATAAGTGTATAAATAACCGATAAACAAAAAAAAACAAATCGAACAAATTTCATCGTAGAGGGGATAATTTACCTTAACGATGTTCGCATATGTCAATTTTCTTGTCCCAGGTGATGGTTCGATCGCTGAAAAGTTAATTTGTACTTTCTCAATCTGGTGAAAATTTCAGATAATCTGCTAAATTAGCCAATTTTGGTCCTAGGGTTTCTCTAAACCTAATTCAGAATTTGACTCGAAATAGCGTTTGTAGAGTAGAGAGAGAGAGGGAGAGAGAATATAAGTAGATAGGGTTTGCGGGTAGAGACGACCTTAGAGGAGCGAGATGCAGCCGAGAACCCAAATGTTTCGGCGGGTCGATGTAGGCATTTCGTAAACCGAACGGAATCGAATGGGATCAGGAATTCGATAACCCAACTGATCTGTCGGTCTGCGTCAGCTGTCCTAATCATAAATTTATAATGAGTCAAAAGACACCAAGATGGTAACGTTTTTATTAGGTAAATTACTGACGTGGTCTCAAATTTTTAAAATTAAAATAACTATTTGTTTTACTTAATAATATACATATATTTTTTTAATAATAAAATTATTCTTTTATTTTTTTGTTCAGATTTCAAAATTTTGACTAATTCTTTTTTTATTTTTAAAATAAATATTAATAAAAATCTTAAATTTATTTTTATATAAAATAAAAAATATATATTTACCTTAAATTTAGTTTTAAATAAAAAAATATTCAAAAAATTAGTTAAAATGAAAAAAATATAAAAATAAATAAATAAAATGAGTAATTTTGTCATTTTGAATAAAAAAATTATCAAGATGAAATATATGTATATTCTCAAGTAAAATATAAAAGATGAGTATAATTTCAAAAATTTCAAAAAATATTTGTGTAATTTACCTTTTTAATTATTTAGTTTCTCGTACTAATATATTTATAATTTTACTATAGTGAATATATATATATATATATATAATTTTCATATCTAATGATATTAGAATAAGATGAGACTCCTTCAGTCATTTTTTTATAATTCATATTTATTAAGCTAATAAATTCTAATAATTAATAATTTTTCAAAAGAATCAACTTAATTCTGTGTTTGATAATTATAATTATAATTTTAATACTTAATAATTAATAATTAATTCTTTTTAAAAATATTATATTAATTATTAAATAGATAAAATAGTTTTATGTGTACTTATATATATTTTATTCATAATATATCTTCGTAATCATATTTATTAATTCAATAATGGAGTCAAAAGTATTACAAATTATAAGGTTATGATATCATGACACTGTTATACTTAAAAATGACATTGTGGATTTTTTATGCCTTAAAGTTTACAATTATATGTAATTCTTTTTAAATAAAAATGTTGTTGGAAAGTTGTATATATAATTTTTATTTTTGTACTGAATTTTATTTATATATAAAAAACACTTATTGATTAATAAAAAATATGACAACATTTTTTTTTATAACCAAGAGAATCTCACTTAAATTTGTAAACTCTTGAACGCGGGCAAGTCTTTATGTAAGCCTCAAGTCTTATGACTGCTGACCAACTTTCATATTAAGTTTTGTGCATTATATAAGAGTTTAACAGAGCTGTTTTGAATTTATAGTTCACTTCTACGACTCGGCCCTTACCATTATTGCATCATCCAAATATCAATTGAAAGTACATATCCACACGTTTTGATTAAAGTCATTGGAAACATACAGTATTTAAGATTTTTTTCCTTCTCACATTAACTTGCATAAAAACAAAAACAATTTTTGAAGAAAAAAAAGAGTTTGAGACACTAATATCTTTCGTCGATCAGTTTGTTATTTTATAATAAAACTCACATTATTTTATTTTTTATTTTTGCATAAATGAATCATTCATTTTTCATCGTGGATGTGTTGAACTCATAGTGATACGGACAACAATGATAACAAAAATAGTTACAACAACAATGATTAATAATAATTAATAGAAAATGATGTCACTCTAATTCTAACCTTATTCGCTTTTGAGGTGTAAGATAGGTAAAAGTATATATGTTATAATATTTTGAATAATTTTTTTATGAAGGATTTAATTAAACTTGGGAGCATCAATTCCTAACTTTTTAAATTAATTAAATAAAAAATATAATTAATCAAATAAACTTATTTAACATCATAAATTTAATTACAATTTAAGAAAATCTCTGATTAGGTTTGTTAAAATTTTAAATTCAACAAACGCCAAACCAAACATAATAAACAAAACATAAATTTATGTAATTTTTAAAATTACATTAACTTTTATCATTTTATTTGACAATATATGAATTTTTTTATAATTTATTTTTTATTTAAATTGATAAAATTATCAATTATATATATATATTTTTTCATTTTTTAAAGATTTGAGCAGTGTTTATTCAATTTTCAAATAAATAATGATAACAATTTTTAATTTATTTTTATACAAAAAAGAAGTAATTTATCTTAAATTTATTTTTAAATAAATTAGTAATTTTTTTATAAAAGTTAAAACAAAAGTTAAATAAAATAAATAAATAAATTTATTATTTTGAATAAAAAATTAATTAAAAGAGTAAAGTATAAAATGTGAATATAATTTTATAAACTTAAGAGAAGATCTTTGTAATTACTTAAAAGAAGTCGATATTATAAGAAACTTAAGTAAGGCGATATAAACTTTTGTAAATAAATAAAATTTTCCACCATCAGTTAATTATTATTATTTGTTTGTTAATTAATTAATATTTTCTAATTCCACCATGATTGCCATATTTGCTTGTAGAAGCTCATATCAAAAACCCGTCCCCTATTTGCAGAAATCAGAAAATCCCAACGTCAACCGCTCTCTCTATCCTGACCTGAATTCTGATTCGCAATCAAACCCTCCAAGTTCGTGTCCCCCGAACACACTTTTTCCAGATACACTCGTTTGTCTCCCATCCATCAGATTCTGCGATCCCCACACCCTTCTGTGGCCTCTATCCATGTCATTTCTCGACATTTGATAACGTTCTTATTCTTCCTGAAACTCCGAAGCAGTTTCAATTAGGGTTTTGCCAATCTGACCGATTGTATTATCGAGATTGTCCTAGACTTCCTAAGGGTTCTCTTTTATTGGGTTTCTAGGGCCTTAAAAAAAATTAATTTATTGTTGGAGATAGAAAATTCCGATAACATTCTCATTCTATTTTCTTATTCGGTTTTTAAATTTCGATTGTATAATAAAAGTGCCCACCTTGAGTATTGGTTTACCTGTTTTATATTTGTGATGATTTTGCCTAAATACTTATTATTATTATTATTTGCATTACTCTCCATTGTGTAACATTAAAGCAATATATATTTATCTGGTTGATTATTGAAGTCGTTTAAGTTTTCCTTTCGGGTAAAAATTTGACTCCTAATCTGTGGGCAAAATTTTTTTCTGGGCAACTGGGGATTTCATTTATTTATTTTTAAATTTTCAATGCTATTATATTCAGAAAGTACCAATTTATAGTTATTTTCTTGGTGCTTTTGTTTTGGATGCCAATAATATAGTTGATATTGTGAACTAGTTGTGCTGTAGTGACGGGTTAGCCGTGCATGGGCGAACATGAGGGCTGGGCACAGCCAAGTGGCCTTTTGCCCAATGCAGGTCCGGTGATCCGGGTCCTGGACTCGGAGAGATGGTCAAAGGCCGAGGAAAGAACTGCAGAGCTTATTGCTTGCATTCAACCCAACCAACCATCAGAAGACTGCAGAAATGCCGTTGCCAATTACGTGCAGCGGCTAATCATGAAGTGCTTCCCCTGTCAGGTGGTGCTTTTCTTTGATTTCCTTATTGGCTTGTTCCTGCTATTTCTACTATTATTGATTTGTTTGCCAATTACTGTCACTAACATTTATTGGCCACGATGGCCCTATAGTGCTTTATGGTGGATAGTTAATAGGCATGTATATGTTGATGTATGCATTATTGTTTCAGAGTGTAATGCAGCAGTGCCTATAGATAAAGGTTTTACAAATCCATTGCATTATCCACAGTCCATGCAACTCTGTAGTTCCACCTCCTTCAGGGAAAGAAAAAAAGAAGAAGATTGATGCCAAAGAGATTTGCAAAGTTAGAACTTTTGTTACCTTAATTTGGTCATCTGGAAGAGTGAGAATACATTTTTGCATATTACTAGCGTAAGATGAATAATGTAAAGGCCAGGATTGTATGATGCTGGTTGATCAGCCTATCAAATTGATGGAAATAAATTATGCAACAACTCTAATAGACTAAAAAGTGCCTTGTGCTATTCATTGCTGGGTGGTTAAACCGAAACACGGTGATAGAACGAGTACAGGTTAATGAAAGTGTTGGGATAGATGAGTGGTAGAACTAGAAAGGATAAAACTAGACTCTGGCTGCTTATTGCCTGAATAGGCATAAGTTGTATATGTTTGGATTGTAGTCTGCTAAGATGCTCAAGCAATGAAGACCAATGAGCCCATAGAGGAAAATGGAAAAAACACAAAGGGTGCGATTTTGAGGTGGGGAGAACTTTGGAGACTTGTGACTTTGTAAGCAATTATTTAACAGAGATGGCTTATCAAGAAAGAACAAAAAAAGACCTTACTGGAATAATTTAACAAAGACAAAGATGTAAATTTAGATAGATTGAAATGGCAGGGTCAAGTACATTTAGTTGGGATCAATGTTTTAAGTTGGACTGGGCAGTCGAATTGTACATCTTGTCAACTGTTATCATTTACAAGTTCTCAGAACACTGAAACTGTTTTCTATTGTAAAACAGTTCAATTTCTAAAAAAATGTTTTCATTTGTAAAAAAAAAAGTCTACAAAAATAATTCTTATCCCTAGTTAAACTGGCAACTAGTTTGAACCATTAAGGGCTTGTGACCAGGACAGGTTTCAAATTTTCTCAAAAATCTAAATTTAGGGTTCAAATCTTATCTCAAAATCTAAGCAGTTGATCTCTCCTAGATTTCTCTTTGCCGCCACACATGAAGGCCCAATTTTTTTTTGGGGACTCTAAGGCTCTAACTTCATAGCCTTCTCTTGTATATATGGGTTCTGCACTATCATATAATTATCAATTTTTTGTCCTCTTATTCACTTCTGATCTGAATGCATTTAGGGCTTTTGATTAGTAAAAAGGAAGCGATCCAATTGCAAAAACTTTACAAATAATAAGCTATTGATTGTTATGACTTTCTTAACTATTAATTCGACAATTTTGTTCTTAATATTTGTTTTTGATAAGTCAATATAAATCATTAAAGCATACCCAATGAGGGCGAACCCATATACAAAAACAGAGACGACTCAAACTAAATTTAGAGTTTCATGTCTCTCAGAAACTTGAATCTATAGAGGATATATACGATCCAACAATCTATATATACAATATTCTGACCGATCAAAAAAATAAAATATGTACAATATTCTTAGAAACATAACTTTAACTTTACAAGGGCCTTCACACACTTTCCTATTGCTTTCTCTCCAAATGTACCAAAAGAGACGTAGAGTAGTCATGTCCCCTACTTTTTGAGCACTCCTCCCCTTGCAGCTCCCTCTCCAACTCCTAAAAAACTCCAACATCGAATGAGACATTGCCCTATGCAAACAATTTTGTTTCTAATATTGGATTCTTGAAACATATCTTGTTATATTTTAATTTTTGAAATTTAGGCTTTTTTAGATGTGTGAAAAAATTGACTTAGAAAGAAAAGGAGGAAAAAGTGTGAACTAGTTGGGTATTTCGTGTTCAATAAATATTTTTTTAGGTTTGTTTGAGTTTAGATGTTAAATTTTGAATTAGTTATGAGTGAGGTTTTAAATTATTATAAATTATTTTTACATTTACATTATTATATTGAGTTATAATTTAGTGATACATTTTCACTTCATCATGACATCATTGATACATCATAGTTTGGTTCTGGTTATTGAATCATCAAATTGCTGATCTTAGCCTGATTGCTTTTCTGGCTTGAGTAACAATCAATTATTGGAACATTGGTTGGAATTATGGTTGCTTGATTTGAGTATTGCAGCCGGGACATCTTTTTTATTGACACGATTTTGAAGTCATATATATATATATATATATATTATAATGAAAAACCAACATATTCATAAGAAGATACATTATCTTTTTCGTTACACTCGGGGGCACAATGAACATTTTTGGTATTTTTTAACAATTTAAATCGAAATGTCCCACTATATGTGGAGTCCTAAGAAAGTGGAGTAACTTAGGAAAGAATGCAAATGGATAAGAGGGAGAGAGGGTTGGGACGGTTAATGTATTCTATTTCTTTCACTTCATTTATTTACTCACAGTTTTTTCCTCATATACCACATGCAAGTGGTGCGGGCATTACTTCTAGTTAGTATAGTTAGAATGCTAACATAGGATTGTCTTATTTTATTGGTATGCAAAAAAAATAAAAATAGATATGTATAGGTTATTTTGTTATTTTGTTATTATAAGTCTTTTATACTTTTCTCCAGGTGTTTCCTTTTGGGTCTGTACCCCTTAAAACTTACTTGCCCGATGGAGACATTGACTTGACAGCCTTCGGTAACAATCAAAATTTGAAGGACGCATGGGCTAATCAGGTTCGTGATATGCTGGAGAATGAAGAGAAGAATGAGAATGCTGAATTTCATGTAAAGGAGGTTCAATACATTCAAGCAGAAGTATGTTCTCTTCCAGTATTGCTAGTGTTTCAATTTCTACATGTAGATTGTGTCTCAGCCTCTTACAGATGTCCATCTTTTAGTGACTTACATTTTATTTAATTGTGAAAATAGATTATGATGTTCTACTTGACATTATTTTCGAACAATTTGTGTCAGTCTTTTTAGTAACTCTACTTTGTCCAATTGTGGACATGATTTATGTTGTTCTACTATACAGTCGTTTTGAACAGGGTCAATTGGAAAAACAGATCAGTTTTCCAACTTCATTCATATGTGTATCCTTTTTACGTGGAGTTATAAAGACTATTCAAATGGTTTGTAAATTTTGACTGATGGGTGTTATCTGATTATGGGATTCATATATGCAAATTTTACTTCCTAAGCTACAGAAAGAGATAATTTCCATAGACAACTAAGCATAGAGTGGCTTCTGGTGGATAATGACCCTTATGTTATTCACAGTTCTTTTACTTAATTTTTGTTTTTAACCTCCTTTGTGTAAGACCAGCTGGTATCATATCTTAGATTTTGGATAGAACTTATATCAACAGTTGGCAGTTGTTAGATGGTGTATTACCCTTGTCTTTTGGCAGTTGGATGCTCTTTATAGGGTCCTGCCTTGGTTCTGCAAGGCTTGGGTACCTAGGACTGTATCAGGTATAAAGTTTATCTAGTTGCAATCTGTTGAGCACTTTGGTAAGAAATTGGATGTTTTTGGAAGTTGTAGATGTGTAAGTTGATGCTGTGAGTTATAGGATTATTTCCATGGTAGCTTTTTGGTTCCTTGATGAGACGAGAAGGTAGTGTTCCTATCGTTTTGGGTAATTGAAGGTTTTTGGGACATTTTGAGTAACTATCCTTCTTGAGATGCATTTTTAGTATGGTTGGCATACAGAGTTGAAGAGTGTTCAATGAAGCCTAGCCAGATTGGTATCTATAAAGTAAGGTACCAATATATGTTATCAATATGAGGGCCTGACAAGATCTTAGTGAGGTTGGGTCTAGAGAAAAAAATGGCATCAAATATCAAGGAAGTACATTTCAAGATGAATAAGTACAATTTTATCTGAACTCAGTGTTAATTTCTTGTCTATTTAGTTACTTGAGGTTCCTTTCTCATAAATTCACATATCAACTTTTGTTTTTATTTTTTTGCTCTATCTTTTTTCATTGTTACAAATTTTAGAATTCTTTTTTTTCTTACCTTATCTGATTGCAGGTGAAGATAATAAAGTGTCTAGTGGAAAACATTGTGGTAGACATATCTTTTAACCAGCTTGGTGGGTTATGTACCCTTTGCTTCCTTGAGGAGGTTAGTAGCGTGTTTTGAACACCTTCTAGTACTTCTTTCTGTTTGAAACTATGAATCCTGATAACGTTTGTAATGTCTTGAATTAATACCAATTGCACTTCTGTAGGTTGATCATTTAATAAATCAGAACCATTTATTCAAGCGTAGCATCATATTGATTAAGGCATGGTGCTATTACGAGAGCCGTGTACTGGGTGCTCACCATGGACTTATCTCAACTTATGCCCTGGAGACCTTGGTTCTTTACATATTTCATGTTTTCAACAATTCATTTACCGGGCCACTCGAGGTTGATAGAGTTATCTTGCTTTCACAGATAGTTCTGTTTCTTTGCTTTTTCGTCTGAAGTTTTTTTTTTTCTTTACACTTGCAGGTCCTTTACCGTTTTCTGGAGTTCTTTAGTAACTTTGATTGGGACAATTTTTGTGTTAGCCTAAGGGGTCCTGTACCCATTAGTTCACTTCCAGATGTAACAGGTGATAACCTACATGAGTTTTATTTATCTATTTTTTTCAGTACTCAAATGACCATTATAATCCTCCCCCCCCCCCCCCCCCCCAAAAAAAAAAAAAAAAAAAGAGGGAAAAAATTATATTTTAACCAATTTACCATTTCTAATTTTTTTATTGGAAATATTTTACAGCTGAACCTCCTCAAAAGGACAGTGGAAAGTTGCTATTTAGCGAAGGGTTTCTTCATGCTTGTAGCTCTGTATATGCTGTTTCCCCTGGAGGCCAAGAAAATCAGCCTTTTGTTTCTAAACATTTTAATGTAATCGATCCTTTACGCGTAAATAACAACCTTGGACGAAGTGTCAGTAAAGGTATTCCAATTCTAAACTTCTGCAAAAATTCTGGACTGGTTTTTTGACATTGAATTGTTGAAGAAATATTGTATATTTTATTTTTCCCATTATCTTCAATTATTGACCAGAGTTGTCAATGTGTTGTAAATTCCATGTGTTCTTGTTGGTTATATTTTTCAATTGGTAACATTGACCCATCTTTTCTTTTCCTTGCCTGAAAAAATTTCTTTTTTTTTTTTTTTTCGAAATATATTTTGTTATTTGAAATATTATCTAACCCTCCCCAGAACCCATAGTGGTGGGAGTCTTGTGCGTTGGATTTACCCCTTTTTGAATCATTTGTTGCAGCATGGGCTTTTAGCCCAAGTATACCCAAGTGGGGTCCTCATCTCTAAAGACCATCTCCAATGCAAAATGTCATTTGGCCATGCCAATCTATATTTTAATATTGCTATAGTACCAAAATGCTATATTTTGGTAGCTCCTAAAATGCTATTTTTTAACACTTGTTGTGATCCAATGGTTAACAAGTGGCCAACAAATGATTCAAAACAGAAAGATGGAATCTTGCTACCAAGGGGTGACATGGTGTGGAATAGCATGTGCTATTATTGATGCCAAATATGATATTGTCATATATTGGCAGCTCAAATGGCACACCATTGAAGCAACAACTTTTACATCCTAGCCAAATTTTAGAATTGCCATGGCATTTGGCACATGCATTGGAGATGCTCTAAGGTTTGAGGTTTTAGCCCAGCGGCCTGTAGAGAGAGGAATATGGACTAGTTTTGAATTGCTGCTCAAGATGACTACTACCATGATGCTGAAAAGTCGCTTGTTGGGTCAAAATATTATATAATTTTTTATTGATAAGTAATAATAGTATAAAAAAAGGCACTGGAGTGGGCAACCCATATACAACTCAAAAAACCAAAAAGTATTAATTAACACCCCTTGTACAGTTTGAAAGGGAGAAACATATACGTTCTCCTAGTTGTTAAATGACTTTTGATGAACTAGAGAGGGGGGTAAATAGGTCAACCGGGTGATTATTTCCAATTTTAATTTTGTTTAACCCTAACTGGTAAATTCTAATGTTCTTAATATTAATGATAGATTAAATAATGCCATATAATTCAAATAAAAAATTAAGCAAATAAGCAAGTAAATCAATCTTACAAAGAACACCAGAGTGTTTACTTACCCTAACGGAAAAGCCACATGACCTCGTTCAGGCAAATCATAATCCATTATGAAGATTAAATAAGTTATAGACACGACTCGACTTGACTTACATTTTCTTATTAAAATGGTGTTGTAGTTGCAGTGTTGAAATTTCTAGGAATATTCTTTGTGAGTGATTTAGCTTGTTATGCAAATATTCAAATTAAATGAATGATGCTTGTTGAGCAACTATTGGATGAAGTGGATTGGCTCAGTTGCTGTTAGGGAAATTTAATTTTTTGAAGCTGTGGAGAAAGTTCATCAGATTATCCAGTCAACTAGAACTCCCTCAGGCAAAGCTGTTCATCTGTAAGATCACATAATAGTGGTTCCTCATGGTGTTGCTGTATGTGATGATGTTTCCTCTATGATATATGAACCTGTTGATTTATGTATGGCTAGTTATCTGCTCCTTTTGGTGGAAATTTGACAATCCAGAGTCCCAGCCTGGTTTAGACCAATAGACAATCACAACCCTCAATTGGAGTTTGTCCTGAAATTATGATATGGGACAAAACATGCTCATGCTAGTGGTTATGATGTTCTTCTGGCTGATTTTTGGTGTGTGAGTTCACCTAGCTTTGGGCAATTATATGTAATTTCACTGGAAACATATGTCTCGTGATACAAGACAGCATGACAGAGAGAGACCATGTTTGAAGTGAGCAGATCATGCCTAAAGCGACAGCCTTTAAATTCCATTTACTTTGGTTAGGTACATGAATCCTTTTTGTCATTTAGCTCTATCTTGTGACATGAATGCCCAAGCCTATGTGTCATGAATATTACCACCACTTTCACCCTAGGCATGCTCAACAGTCAACACTCCCCTACCTTGAAAAAGGTGGAAAAAGTCCTCTCACTATAGTGGATGGCACATGTACTGCGTGACTGAAACAATTAGCGTTGATTCTGATACTTTTCTAGGTTGTGTGGTTAGTTACATAATTAAGAAAAGTTGGTAAACCACCAGAAAATGGTGGAACCTTGTGCATGTCCACTTCTGTTATTATTTTTATCACATAAGCAAGAGTCACAAATAGAGGTCAAGATGCATTCGCTAAAAAATGCACTAATATAGAATGATGTGATTGGAGTAACAGTTTCTTCATGTATACACTTGTAATCATGTCTGGTAAAACTTTAGTTGCTTTTGTGTGGTAGAAATTTTGTTGCATAAATTACTTTTTATCCATTTGTGTTGATTTTAGTTCATTTTGTTATCAGGTAATTTTTTTAGGATACGCAGTGCGTTCGCTTTTGGGGCTAAAAGGTTGGCAAGATTACTTGATTGCCCCAAAGAAAACCTTGTTCGTGAAGTAAATCAATTCTTTATGAATACATGGGACAGGCATGGCAGTGGCCATCGGCCTGATGCACCGAGGACTGATTTGTGGCGCTTGAAATTGTCCACTCCAGATCACCTAAACGCGTCTGAGAATTTGGAGAACAATTCGAGTGTCAAAAAGTTGAGCGATAACTCCTCTGGTCATGACACTGAGGTTGAGGCAACTCCTTCATGTAGTGTTTCCTCCCAACATGGTAATTATCCCTCGGAAAGCATGTCTAGGACCAGTGATGTTTCTGCAGCGTCTCGTGCTCAAAGCCAAAAAAATTATGGCAACTTGAACATCTCAAGGATCTCTGATCAGGTTGTACGGGAAGTTAGTTCTAATCAGGTTGCACATACTGATAAAAGTCAGAGAAGTGTTAGATCTGATCGCTTGATGAATGACATGCAGGGAAGGTTTCTTTTTGCGAGAACACGCTCCAGTCCTGAGCTCACTGACACATATAGTGATGTTTCTTCTCGAGGAAGGCGTAACAAAGCACCAGAAAGTGGGAAAAACCAGGCAAATTATGCAAGACTGGATAGCAACAGGAGGAAGAACCTCGGATCTGATATTTTAGCAAGCCTTAGTGGTATATCTTCAACTGATGTGCCCTCATCTGTGAGGCATGTCCCATCCCATCAAAGCCTTGGTGCTACAGCTGAATCGAACAGTAGTTCAAATAATTATCACCTTGATTCAGCCTTAGGTGCAATGAGTGAAGAAATTTCTTCTGTCCTTGGGACTCGGGGGATGCATCAGGAAGAGCAAGATCTTGTGAACATGATGGCATCTTCTTCGGTGCATGGTTTTAATGGACAGGTTCATGTGCCATTGAATTTAGCTTCAGCTCATCTACCTCTTCCAATCTCGCCATCCATTTTAGCTTCAATGGGATATGCTCAGAGAAATATGGCTGGAATGGTTCCCACAAATATGCCCTTGATTGATCCTTCTTTTTCAAATATTCAGTTTCCTCATGGTTTGGTTTCTCCACCATTAACCCCTTACTTCCCTGGCGGTGGATTGACCTCAAATTCTGAAGATTCGATTGAGCCAGGTAATGAAAATTTTGGTTCCATGGAAATGAACTCAAGGGAGGCTGATCATGATTTCTGGCAGGAGCTAGATGTTGGAGGTTTTGACCCAGAAAATGGAAATTTTGAAATGCTTCAATCAGATGATAAGCCACAGTCAGCTACGGCAGGTTTTAGCATTGCACCCTCATCTCGAGTTAGTGGCTCACGCAATTCTTTGAGAGTTCAACAGAAGTTCACCAATGAAATCCAAGAGTCAATGCAGGAAGATCATTTAGATAATTTCCAGTATCAAGAAAACAGAGGAAACAAGGTTTACTCTGATGAAAGAACTGTGAGTTCAAGGTTATCATCTGCTGCTCACAATAGTTCCTTGAGAAGTAAAACCTCTTCTGAGAGTTCATGGGAAGGATCATCAGCAAAGGTCTCAAAATCAACAAGGGAAAAACAGGGAAAGAAAACAGTTCCGACAGAGCCATCTACAGTGTATGGGAAAGGTAAAGGTGTGTTTGAACATGTGTCCACTCAGGCCAAGGAGGACGATAGGGACTGGAACTCACTGTCAAACACAAGCACTGAAATGGTAGAAAGGAGCTCAGGACCTGAATCTGTTGCTTCTCCGCGTGTCTCTAGGCATCACATTCCTGGCTATGAACTGGCTCAGACAAGCGGATCAGATTCAATGATACCCATTGCACCAGTACTCTCAGGTTCTGGGTCTCGGCAAGGAGCGATGGATAATTCTGGAGTTCTTCCCTTGGCATTTTATCCTACAGGGCCACCAGTTCCATTCTTTTATATTCCATTCGAGGCGGGAACTTCTGAGGCGTCAACAAGCCATTTTGGTGGGGAAGAGGACCTAGATAATTGTGATTCTGTTCAGAGCTTCAATTTATCTGAGGGACTTGACCAGTCTGAGGATTTTAATACCTCTAATTCTTTGGGAAGGGCTGCTTCTGTTGAGACATCCGATGCACACAAGCCTGACATTCTTAACAGTGACTTTGCTAGCCATTGGCAAAATTTGCAATATGGGCGGTTTTTCCAAAACCAATGGTACAATGGACCTTTGATTTATCCTTCACCTGCCATGGTACCACCTGTGTATCTACAGGGCCATTTCCCTTGGGATGGTCCTGGAAGACCTCTTTCAGCCAACATGAACCTCTTCACCCAGCTTATGAATTATGGCTCTCGTCTTGTTCCAGTTGCTCCTCTCCCGTCCGTTTCTACTAGACCTCTCAATGTTTATCAACACTATGTCGAAGATGTGCTGAGATATCGCAGTGGGACCGGAACTTACCTGCCAAATCCTGTAAGATAGTTTTCATTTCTTTCTTATGATTCTTTTAATGCTATTTTCTATCTTTGCCTGATTTTTTACGACATATTAGAGAGTTCAATGTTAATGTTTGCAGTACGGCCAATATCATGTGGAGAGTGGTTCCCCTTTGAAATCTTCATCATCCATTGCCTTTGATAGAGTGATCATCGTATATCAATTTATTAGTTCCTATGTTATCGGAAGTGGCTAGAGTAAAGATGTAATACATGATAAACTTTGGAAACTTTTCTTAGCTTGAAATAGCTAGTTTTTCCCTCCATACTCTGGTTGGCATGCTATTGTTGTAAGAGTTTGCTTATGACAACATCGTTGTAATTCTTATTGTACAGGATCTAAATTACAGTGAGGTTTACTTTTTCTTTATGAATAATCTGAACTGGGGATGACAATTTGGCCCACATTACTGGGGTCTTGCCTCGTCCTTAATGGGGGGTAGGATTGGGTTTAGGGAGGTGCCAAAATTTTAAGCGGGTTTGGGGCAGGTAGGGGTCCCCTAGCCCCGCCCTGATTATATTGTAAATTTGCGAAAAGGGCGTTAATATATATATATATATATATACATATTTAAAAAAATTAAATTCCTGAAATATCCTGAATTAATATATGAGGTGATTTTGCATTCTTACGTATACCTATCCCTCTCTCTTTGGCACCACAACCAACGATTATTCAACCGAATTCACTAGAGTACCCTTCGCATGATGAGAAAATACCGAGACCACAGACCAGTTCAGACCAGTTAAAGATGCTTATTCAAGTATTGTCTGGATTACTGCTCTTTTGGCAGAACTGATGAAATTGGCCAAAATGGCTAGTACTACCAGAATAGCCTGGAGTTTAAGCTGATACAGAATATGGGGTTGTATGTACTGTTTATATGGCTGGAATTGTGCGTCTTGGCCCATCCTGCCAAAAGGGAACAGTATCAGTAAATACTATTGGGATAGTATGTTTGGGTCTCATACATCCGCTTTTAACAAATTAACCGTCTGTTTACCAATCTATGAAGTATTTAACCCCAGTGACACTGTGACAGCAGACAAAATGAAAAATAAAAATAGAAATCCATTATAAAACTTCTACACGAGGTTTGACCCTAGACTTGTTTCAAAAAAATTTAGGCAGGCAAGGTTGTAAAATATTTGAAGCCTATGCTCTCTGCTTATTGCTTGCCCTTAGTCGAGCTTACTAAGTGTTATTTATCAGAAAAAAAGGGTAGTGTGTTTTACTTATATAAAAAAAAAAAGGTAGTGTGTTTAGTGATGATGTAGCCGGCTTTGGGAAATCCACATTTTCATCCATTATCTACTCCTTTACAGAAGTTGTGTAATGGTATTTTCTGCATGCCTGTTGAACTATTACATATCTAATATTATCTTGAACTAGTCTTTGTATTTGTGAAATGCTAGTTTCTTTTTACTGCATGTTTGTGGCTGATGTTGGTTGTCAAAGCTAAGTTATCTGGTTTCATTTTAGTTCTGTTCCTCTATATAAGCAATGAGTAAACTTGAACTTTTTTTTCTTCTTTTTGAATAATTAAGTGTCAAAATTTTTATTTTGTTTTTCTTCAGAAGGTTTCCACTAGAGACCGGCATTCTTCAGGTACCAGAAGGGGGAATTACAACTCTGATAGAAACAGCAACCATGGTGACAGAGAGGGGAACTGGAATATGAATTCAAAACCACGATCTGCTGGTCGAAGCCACAATCGTGGCCAAGCTGATAAGTCAAGCTCAAGGGTGGACCGTTTAACTGCCAGTGAGAGCCGAGCAGACAGGTCATGGAGTTCATACAGACATGACTCATTTCCTTCATACGAGTCCCAAAATGGTCCATTGCACTCTAACTCCAGCCATAGTGGTCCTCCTAGTGTGGCACATGGCATGTATCCTTTACCATCCATGAACCCCAATGGAATGTCATCAAATGGACCTAATGTTCCATCTGTTGTCATGTTCTATTCATTTGATCATAATGCCAGTTATGGTTCACATGCTGAACAGCTTGAGTTTGGGTCTCTAGGCCCAGTGGGTTTCTCAGGTGTGAATGAACAATCACAGTTAAGTGAGGGAAGTCGAGTAAGGGGAGCATTTGAGGAACATAGGTATCATGGGGGCTCTATGCAACGGTCTTCACCAGATCAACCATCTTCACCCCACCTTCAAAGGTAATTGGTCTGCTTTTAAAGCTAGTAGGAATTAATGAACTTTTTACAATTCATTAGGCCTAAAAAGTGAGTACTATATTTTTCAAACTGTATTGTTGGCCGTAGCCAGTTAATATGCTGAAGTGGCAGGATGTCACAAGGCGTACTTATTTTATCAATTTGGATATATGCCATTTGCTGTGGTTAGCTAGCTGGGAAGTTAGGTTTCTCATAGAAAGGCAACCAAGGTCATTAGCATACAAATCAGTCGTCGTTTGAAAGGGCACTATTGATAGGCCTTAAAAGTACTTCCGTTGATGGCAACTTGAATATTGACTACATTAGTGGGGGGTTCTTATGCTATGACAACTGGGGATTATTAGTAGGTTGGATCTTGGATGTTGGTGACCTTCCCTGCACCAGCATTCTAGACCCAGTATTATTTGGCCAGATACATTGTCGATACATATGTGAGAAGAGAGAGCTGGGGCAGAATTGCAATGAGAAGAGGAAGCTGTTGTCTCTCAAAGGCTCTAAAAAATGAAAAATAAAGAGATGACTTGTTTCCCTTTACCCTAATGATGTTTCTGGGCTTAAAATAAATGGGTGGATTAGTTGGTCTTGTTTCGGAGATGGATAAGTTAGCTTAAACACTCCAACTTTAAAATGTCCCAAGAAAAAATAAATGAAAACATGCATGTGGTTGGCGAGTCTCCGTCATAAAAAAAATAAAGACTAGTCTCAAAAATTAGATCGATTCTTGGATCAAGATCCTACGATCCGGATCGATTTGTCAATCATGGACTTTTTTATAGGTGCTGGAGTAGCGCTTGGAGACATGGTTTGGGCCATCAGGGTTGGGACAACCCCATTATGTCCCGTGTGGTGTGTGGCGAGAGCAAAATAAGACGGTTTTTGAAGGGTTGTAATGGTTGGCGAATGAGTTGAAGGGGATTTTACTTAACACATTCTACCTTTAGATTGTACATAGTTTTTATAGGATAGTAAATTCTTTTGTAGAGTTTTTAAATGATATGGGGATGAAATAAGATTGAACACATTTATTCTTCTCGTGTACATCGATACCCACCCCCCCACCCCACCACCCAAATTTTTGTACCATTGAATAATATACACATTTTACTTATTAAAAAAAAGGGTAAATTACACTGAGTTTTCATGAGATTTCTGACAATTACAAAAACCTCCCTTAAAGTTTCTGAAATGACACTGACCTCCCCTACTTTTACTAACAAACAACAAAGACCGCTCCTCCAGTTTTTGTTTTTCAAATGACAGAAGTGCCCCTTCCATATATATATATTGTTTTGCATTTTCTAAATTTTGACAAATTTTTTCTAACTTCTTTTCTTCATTTTCAAATAGATATTAATTAAATCGTCTTTGACTAAAAAATATAAGTTATTTATCTTAGTTTTTTTTATATATAAAATGAAAATTTTCTTTAAAAAAAAGTTAAAAAAATGGTCAAAATTGGAAAAATATAAAAAAAATAAAAATGAATGGGGCACTTTTGTCATTTTGGAAAAAAGTAAGGCTGGAAAGGAGGTCTTTGTAGTTTGTCAGTAGTGTCATTTCAGAAACTTCAGGGGAGGTCTTTGTAATTGTTAGAAACTTTAGGAGAGGTTAGTGTAATTTACAACCCCCCCCCCCCCCCAAAAAAAAAAAAAAAGAAGAAGAACTAATTGGTGGAATCTTAAAGGGAGAAAGTAACATCATCTAAGTACACAATAATAGAAGAAACCACATGGAATTTAGAAGATAAAATGAAAGTAATGTTTTATAAGATGACAATATGTATTGAAATTACAGCAAAAGAAGCTCATGGAGAATGAATAGGAAAAATGGTTATTATCTATAAAGGCTTGGTAGTGGAGTAAGGCGGTCCAAACTACAGTATATACAAAAAAAAGGGACTTATAAAATTTGTAGAAAACTAAAAATGAGGAAAGTTTTGGAAGATTTAAATATGCAAAGGAAGAAGTTGAAGAATATTAAATGATATTAAGTGTAATTCTTATGATAATCTATATTTTAAGTTAGTTACAAAGAATTAGAAGAAGAATATACACAAGCTAGCTAAGTTAAGATGGAGGAAAATTAAAGATTTTAATCATGTTAAATGCATAAAAAATGAGCATCTCGGTGAAACATGAAGCAATTATGAAAAGTTGAAAAGTTTCTTTGAGAATGAAGTTGAATGAAAATCATGGTTTAGAAGAGCTTGGTAAACTTGGGGAGATTAGACAAAAGAAATTTTTCGTAGGATTAGGGTCTTCAAGGCCATAAATGTATTGAGAAAAATTAAAATAAGAAGGGCTTTAGGTCTAGATGGTATTTTTATTAGTTTGGAAATGTTAAGGAGATGATGACGCATCTTAGTCAATAAGATCATGTCAACTAAAAAAATGCTTGATGAGTTATGAGAAGTTTTCTTGGTACCTATATATATATAAATAAAAGGGAGACCTGAATGAGAGAATGGGTTGTGACCAGATTTCGATTGCTAGGAGGGAATTTTTAGACTTTTGATACTCGTGAGCTCATGGCTATGCCTATGGAATGTGCTCGATTTACTTTCGCTAATAATAGAGAGACTCCTTTGATGTTGAGAATTGATAGATTCTTGATTTCAACAGATTGGGAATAGCACTTTTTAGTGTTATTTAAGCCTCTCTTCCCCGGGCTATGTTGTATCATTTCCCTATCCTTGATTGTGGTGGACCGGTGGTATTCGAATTGGGAAAAAGTCAAGCAATTTCACTTTGCTTAATGTGATGTATATGGTGGGAAAAGAATAGACATATTTTTGGCAATGTAGAGATGGTTCATAGTCTTAGAAAGATAGTTATACATTATATTTTGGATTTTTAGGAGATGAAAAAATTGTTTACATTTCGTTGTAAATTTTTGAATATTTTAAACTGTATATATGGAACATAGGTATTAACTTTCCATGCCTCACATGTACAAGGGTTGCACCTTTTTTGGCGCTTATTTAGAATATACTTATTTGCTTATCAAAAAGATATAAAAATAAAAGGAATTTTCAAAGTTGTTCAAGTTATTTTGGTATTAAATTAATGAGTTATGCCATGCAATCTTGGGGCAAAGTAATTGAGCAATGGTTGAGACTTGGGACAACAATATCAGAAAATCATTTTGGATTTATGACAGATGGGGCCTCTAGAGATATAATATGGTAGGTTTTAAAAAATAAATGAGTCAGAAATATGTACATTGATATGATAAAGCCTAGGACATATGTGATGGATTTGCGACTATGGGAATAATATTTGAAGGAGAAACAAGTTAAAATCAATTTGGATTTATGATAGAGAGCGGCCTTTAGAGATATAATATGTTCGATTTTAAAAAATAAATGATTCATAAATATGTGCATTGATATGATAAAGCCGAGGACACATGTGATGGATCTGTGACTATTGGAAGAATATCTGAAGGAGAAACAAGTTAATTCCCAAATCCCAATGACTGTTCCGAATGAGCTATCCATGCATATATTATTTGTTGATGAAATTGTCTTAATTGATGAATTAAAGTAGGAATAAATTTTAAATTAGAGATTTGAAGAGAAACTCTAAAATCAAGAGGGTTTAAAATAAGTAGGAATAAAAGTTAATGTATAGAATGTAATTTTAGTGAAACTAGAAATAAAAAAGGAGATATAGGAAAGATAAAAAATAGCAATAAAAATGGAGATATAGTAAAGATTGAAAATCCATAGATACCAACAAGTGAATAGTTTCATTATGTAGGCTTGGTTATTTATGAGGAAGGAGAGATTGGAGATAATTAGTTCATATAATTAAAATTGAATGTGTTAAGTGGAGTATTTCAAGCATATTGTGTGTCTAATGGGTAACTACTATAGTTTTCAAAACGTGTATCAGAAGCCGTACCATTTTTTAAAAATGTGTGTCATATCGTGTATCGTAAATACGTGTACTTTTTAAAAAAATACATTTAAAATATATAATGTTTAAAATGATATAAATAACATTTCAATTTACTATTGCCATGGGGGATCACTGCAGCAAGTTTGTGGCTCTGGATGAGGACATAGCCGAGCGTCGCCACCTGAGATGGGCAAGGATGTTGGTCAGAAGTCGACTGGAGAACATCCCTGCATCCCTCAACATCAAGTGTGGAAAGTGGTCTTTCTCTATCTCGATCTGGTCAGAAGCTGGCCCGGTGTGCCTTGAGGATGATCCATGCCGGCCGGATGTTGTAGTGGCGAACGGCAGAGTCGAAAAGGTTGCGTCGGGGGTCCACGCGACTAGATCGCGTCCACTCTGTAGAGCCAACCCTGACAGTAGACGTCACCAACAGGTCGTTCTCTTTCCTCGTGCAGGAGATTCAAAATTCAAATTCAAGAAGAATGGGAGATGGACGTAAGTAGAGAGGAAAGTTCCAGAAGGCAGGTGAAAAAGGGGCAACGTGGGCTTCGGGTACTCATCCAATGGCAGAATTGGGCCAACTGGACTGGGCCAACACCAAAATAAGGCGGACTAGACTGGGCCAACACCATTTGTGGCCCAAAGGAAAGGTTATTTTAAGAAATGGAATGAGGCAGCCCATGGAACGAGGCGGCCCAGCTCGGGGCGCAACTATATTTCGAAAGTAGATCAGGTTTCTGAAAAGGCAGACTGGACCGGGCCAACACCATTAGTGGCCCAAAGGAAAGATTATTTCAAAAGAGGAAATGAGGCGGCCCAGCTCGGGGCGCAACCATACAGCGCAGGATCCCTTTAACCACCCCGATATAACTCGGGCGCTCGTTGAAAGGTCAGTTAGCAGCACTGAAGCAGAACAGGTTTCTGCAAACAATGAAGCAGGCTACAGGGGAACTGTGTCGGGGCCGAAAAAGAAAGATAAAAGAAAAGAGAAGCAGGCAGCGCAAGCAGATGCCATCTTAGAGTGGCAAGATTCCGACCATAGTAGCATGATGGATGAGCGGGAGTTTCTTCATTATCTGGAAAGTAGCTATTGCAAAGATGTCCTCCAAAACAATTGGGCTGCAGATTGTTTCCTTTGAAGCAGAGGTTGAATCCATCACGACACAGGAATTGCAGACTATGCCCAACGATCAGGGGGTTGAAGTCATGTTGTGCAGCCGGGACCCCTCTGAGAATCTGGAGGACTACAATTCATTAGCAATGGTTTTGCCGGACGCGTGTTCGAACGGTTCCACTCAAATTCAGGAGGCGTATTCAGCAGACCACCTATATCGCCAACAGAAGATGTCAAAGGGGTGGGTGCTTCGAAAATTGGGGAAGGTGAGTAAACTGTTAGGTGTCCCTTGCGTAAGATTTAAGGACCGTCTGATGGACCTATTAGAGAAATAATGATGCGTAATTCTCTATCAAGACCCGGCCCAAGTAATGCTGCTAAGAAAGATAGGGAGGATAAATCAGCAAAAAGAATGAAAAGGGTAATGAAAGAGCTGTCCTGCTCAGTTAATTATGGGGGCAACAAATCGGTGGAAGCCTTTAGGGAAGGCAGTGAGAGGTTCTAACCGTTCTCTTGTTTTATGAATTTAAAAATGTTATCCTGGAATGTGAGGGGATTAAATGATCCAAATCAGCGTACAATCGTCAAAGGCTTACTGCATGAATGGAGGCCTGCAGTCATTTGTCTTCAGGAAACTAAAATGGAAAATATTTCGAGGAGAGTTGTTCGCTCCATATGGGGATCTAAATGGGTCAAATGAGCTGCTTTGAATGCTCAGGGCACTGCTGAAGGTATTCTCGTGGCATGGGACTCCCGTAGTGGGTGAGTTCTCCATCTCGTGCAAATTTAATCTGATTTCCAACTCTGTGGTGTGGGGCTTTTGTGGGATTTACGGGCCAGTTGCGGATGGTGCTCGAAGTTTGTTTTGGAATGAGTTACAGTCGTCGCTTTCTTCCTGGCAAGTCCCGTGGTGCCTTGGGGGGGATTTCAATGTTGTGCGGAACCCGGATGAGAGGCTAGGGAGTGGACGACTGACCTCGGCTATGAGGAACTTCAATGCGTTCATGAATTCTCAAAGCTTGGTAGATTTACCTTTGGAGGGAGGGAGATTCACCTGGTCCAGATGAGGTCATCAATCTACTATGTCTCGTTTCGATAAATTTTTGGTGTCAAACAACTGGGAGGATGATTTTCCTGGTATTTTCCAAAAGTGTCTTCCGCGGCCTTGTTCTGACCACCATCTTATCATGCTGTACTGCGGGGGTTTATAGCGCAGGAAAAAGCCCCTTTAGATTTGAAAACATGTGGCTAGAAAAGGAAGGCTTTGTGGATTTGGTGAGAAACTGGTGGGATTCTTATGTTGTGATTGAGTCTCCAAGTTTTTGCATTGCCAAAAAGCTGAAACTCCTCAAAGAAGATCTTAGAAAGTGGAATCGTGAGGTCTTTGGTTCAATTCAGGAGAAGAAGTGGTCTTTGCTGAATAACTTATTGGATTTGGATAAGGAAGATCAGCGGGGCTCTCTATCTGATGCAAAAAGGGTTGAGAGAGATGGCCTAAAGGGCCAAATTGGGCAAATCCTCAAGATGGGAGAAATCTCTTGGAGGCAGAAATCTCGTGCTATTTGGCTTAAAGAGGGTGACCGTAACACCAAATTCTTTCATAGAATGACTTCTTCTCACTTCAGGAAGCATAGAATCTCCTCTATTATTATTAATGATCAAGTTCTCACAGAGGAGGAACCCATCAAAAGGGGAATTGTTGACTTCTTCTCTAGCCTTTACATTGAGCCATGTATTTGGAGACCCGGGGTGGATGACATCCTCTTGAACAGATTGAACGGTGCTGAAGCCACTAATCTAGAGATCCCTTTCTCGGAAGATGAAGTGGTGAGAGCTTTAGAGGCGTGCAATGGGGATAAAGCTTCAAGTCCAGATGGGTTCTCTATAGCCTTTTTTAAAAATTGTTGGGATGTGTTGAAAGCGGATGTGATGGCAGTTTTTGGGACTTTTCACAGGGAGGGGGGCTTTGAGTGAAGCCTCAATGCTTCTTTCATTGCCCTCATTCCTAAAAAGGAGGGAGCTAATATCATCAAGGACTTTCGCTCTATAAGTCTAGTGAGCAGTGTTTACAAACTAATTGTAAAGGTTCTTTCTTTAAGTCTGAAGAAGATTATGGGTAGTATCATCTCTCCTGGCCAAAATGCTTTTGTGGAGTGTCGTCAAATCCTGGATGCGGTACTCGTTGCTAATGAATGCATTGACTCTATGATTAAACAGAAAAAGAAGGGGCTTGTGTGCAAATTGGATATTGAAAAGGCATTTGACCATGTTATCTGGAGTTTCTTAATGGGTATGTTGGTTAAAATGGGCTTTGGGGGCAAGTAGAGGAAGTAGATTCAGTCATGCATATCTACAGTTTCTTTTTCGGTTCTCGTCAATGGCTTCCCTGAAGGTTTCTTCCATACTTCTAGAGATTTGAGACAGGGGGATCTTCTATCCCCTTTTCTCTTCGTGATAGCTATGGAGGCCTTGAGTCGCTTTATGCTTCGTGCTGAGGAAGTTGGCCTCATCAAAGGTTTCCAGGCGGGGGACAAAGGGGGTAGGAGGCGTAGCCATTTCCCACTTGTTGTTTGCTGACGACACCATCATTTTTTGTGACCCTTCAGTGCGGCAGCTCCGCTTTGTCCGATGTATTTTAGTGTGTTTTGAAGCTGTGTTAGGTTTGAGGATCAATCTTGCCAAAAGTAGCGTTACCTCGGTAGGGTCGATCCAAGAGATGGACATGTTCAGCTAGCACGTTGGGATGCAGTGTGGGCTGCCTCCCCCTGGTTTACTTGGGCCTTCCGTTGGGAGCTCCCTTGAGATCCAATGGGGTTTGGGATCCAGTGGTTGAAAGATTTCTCAGCAAGCTGTCAGAATGGAAAGGCCAACTCCTTTCTAAGGGAGGTAGGCTAACCCTTCTTAAAAGTACCTTGGCAAACCTCCTTACCTATTTCATGTCTCTCTTCACTATGCCAAAGACGGTTAGCAGAAGACTGGAGAAGATTCAAAGGGATTTCTTATGGGGCAACGACAGTGATTGTAAAAAGATTCACTTAGTTGCTTGGGATAAAATCAAGAAGCCAGCATCTCTCGGGGGTTTAGGGGTGAAGGATCTGAGAATCTTCAATACAGCCCTTCTAGGACAATGGTTATGGAAATTTGGGGAAAGTGATAATGAGCTTTGGAGGGAAATCATTGTTTCCAAGTACGGGTGTGATAATGGAGGCTGGTGCTCGAGCAATGTGGAGGGTCCAAGGGGATGTGGTCTTTGGGGTTACATTAGAAGTGATTGGAGGATTTTCATGGAAAGATGTAGTTTTGTTATTGGAAATGGTGGTAGGGTAAAATTCTGGGATGATGTCTGGACTGGGGACGAGTCGTTAAGGGCGAAATTTCCTATGTTATACAGTCTGGCTAACAATAAGGCGGCTTGGGTTAGCGAGTATTTGGAGAAAGTTGGAAACAAGCTTATCTGGACTCCCCGCTTTGGGAGAAACTTTTTTGATTGGGAACTTGAAGAGGTGGGCTCTTTCCTTTGTTACCTCAACAGTTTCCGGACTATGGAAGATAGGGAGGATAAGAGAGTTTGGAGGCCGGATAAGAAATCTTTTTCTGTTAGCTCATTCTATAAGAGCATGTTCGATTCGGATAGTCCTTATTTTCCTTGGAAGCTCATTTGGCACTCAAGAGCCCCACCTAAAGCTTCTTTCTTTGCTTGGAAAGCTTCTTGGAAGGCTATATTAACTGCGGATAACTTGAAGAAAAGAGGTTTTCCGTTGGCTAGCAGATGCTACTTTTATAAGAATGATGAGGAAAGGGTGGATCACGTGTTCATTCACTGTCATGTTTCATGGAGTTGTTGAAAATTATTTTTGCTCTGTTTGGTTTCTCATGGGTTATGTCAGGCTCAATAAAAGACCTTTTGTTGGTTTGGGAAGGGTGTCATCTCCCAAATGAGATCAAGAGAGTCTGGAGACAGGCCCTAATTTGTCTCTTGTGGTGTATTTGGATTGAAAGGAACAACCGTGTCTTTGAAGATCTGGAGCTCTCTACTCCTTTCTTTAAAGATGCCTTTTTGCTCCTATTATTTTTTTGGGGGCAGAGAGGCTTTCCCTATAAATGTCTTTCTTTTGTAATTCAGATGTAAGCTTTTGGAGTTTTTGCCCTTGATGCCCTTCTTGGGCATCATTATATATACAACTCTTACTTATAAAAAAAAAAAAATTTACTATTGCACAAATTAGATATAAATTATTATTATTTATCTAACAATTAAAAATCAAAGTGGTACCAAGCATAGTTGTCTTGTTTTTCAAATATATTATATCATGTTTTATATATATATATATATATATATATATATATATATATATACACACACACACACACACGTGCACGCATAGATTTTATAAAATGTGTATAAATAATAAAAATTATATTTTAACTCACTCACAAAAAAAAAAAAAAACTTAAATTTCATACAATACAAGAATTAAGATTTTTAAATACTAGGATTTCAAATTAAAATTTAATAATCTAAGTTTTCTACATAGTTCATCAAGACAATAAAAAATTATTCATTTTTATAATTCATCCCATTTTCATCTTAATATTAAATTTCAATGGCATCTATATTATTATCATCACTATCACTATCATCAAATGCCAATAAATTTTCACTTTCTTTTTCTTCTTCAACTTCTTGTATGTGTTCAGTCCTCATACTCATTTTTTCAAAATATTTATTTTCCTTCTTTCTTGTTCGAGTAAATATCTCTCAGCGTGACAAAGAGGTAATATAAAACCAAACAAACAAAAAATGTTTCCATTTATATAATAAAACAACAAAAAGAGGTCACTTATCAAAAAAAAAAAAAAAACAACAAAAAGAGGTCAAAATGAAGTCGTTTAGTTTGATTGTCCGTATTGTGTGTATCGTGCGTATCGAAATGTATTGTAAGATACGGTGCAAAAAGATACAACTATAAAATACGTATCATTTTACGTCCATATCGAAATGTATTGCAAGATACGTATCGCGTATTGTAAGATACTAACAACTATGGTACCTATAAATTAGAAAGAAAAAATTTATAAAACAATTAATAAATTAACTGTCCTTTTGGGGATAGAATGTTAGATGGCTAAGAACAGCATGTTGATTAAATAAGCGTGACAAAAAAGATGATTTTGACATAGATGTGTGGAAAGACCAGAAAACATAAAATTAGCAATAAACATATTCGTGAGTGACTAAAATGAGGGTTTTTGCCTCTTGCAACAAAGGCCTCTAACTAAACAAGTAAGAGTTATATGATTCACATCAAGTACAACGTTAGGGAAAGGTGAAGTCGAAAATTTACATGGGTAGCATGGAGTTTAACTGAACCTATAGTCAACCATAAATGATTGGGATAAAGGTTTAGTTAAGTTGAGTTTTATATAATGTTTGGGCCATTAATTTAAGAGCAGTCTTCGTAAATTTCTAGTTGGGTATTATAGCCAACCATTTTTCGTTACTAAGCATATGTTATCAATGCATAGCATTTAGTATTCCTTTATAAGTTGCCAGGAAGATTATTTTTATATTTTTTTTATTTTTGGCTGCAAGTTCCCAAGTTCTTCTATTGTGCTTTGCTTTTTTAATGGTAAAGTTGTTCCATTGTGACTTGGGAGGCAAGGGGTTCAAGTCGCGGACGCAACCTCTCCGCTGGCGGATGCAAGGTTGCTTACATCTAACTCTCCTTAACCCCCGCAGTGGTGGTAGTCTCGCACACTAGGACTACCCTTACTAGTTGTTTAACTCGCTCTAAGCTTGATGGTCACAGAGCTTGGCCTTCTGACTTGGTGTAGTGGCCACCTGCTTGGTAATGATGGTTTATTTTTAAACTTGAATTGAACATCCGCAACCTTTTTGAATTGTAAATTATTGTTTGTGCTTCAGTACACAAAGTTTAGTCTGTGTCACTAATCATTATTGTCATGTGTGGCCTCTCCATCTATTAGGGACATTGCCTTTTCATCTCCTTTTTCATGGATTCTGTAATCACAAGACTTTCATCCAAATGGGCTTCTCTTCTATGTGTTACTGTAGCTGTTTGGCAGTGTAGTTTTTGATGCATTATTTGAATTTTTGGTGGCACTTTGCCTCATTGATATTTTGTTATGATAATAGCAGCAATTGGCTTCAAACCAGAATTTGGTGTAGTGGGTATACAAAGGCTCTTTCCACGTGATATTGGCATTTTTTTACTTGTTCCTTCACTCTTGGGTTACTGGGTTTCACAAACTTCTCTCTTTTGGAAGGTTGTGTGACAACCTGGCAGCTGCCTTTGACAGAAGCCAAGTTTTGCACTTCCGGAGATGGGATCAGTGACCATAGTTTTTTGAGTAAATCAACTCTTCCCCCCCCCCCCCCGCCCCTTTTCTCTCTCTCTCTCTCCCCCTCCCTAACTCAGCCCCAATGTTCAATATCATTATTGAGAACAGCTTCACATAATCTCTCACAGTGCTTGTATTCCTAATCTCATAGTTAACACCAGGTCATAAATATGAAAGAACTGGGTCTTCTTGTTTTAGAGTCTCCAAGTTTATAGTGTTGTGATTTTATTGAATATCATTGTACTATTCCCACTTAAATTTGCATCTGGCAGCTGTGGGATTAGGACTGGCCTTGGCGGGCTTCCCAAAAATAGAATTCAAAACCTTTCTCAATTTGGCAGGAAATATCTCCCCTCTTTGTAAAGTTATATACCATGGAGAATCTGATATAAGAGTTCCTTACACTCTTACTTTTGATTACGGAACCCTAGTCATTTTAAACTAATTTTATCCCAATGGGGAATTTTAGATCAGACTTTATGGAGCTTGTGACTTTATATCTACACCATTATATCACATACACCTACATGACAGAGGCAACAGGTCAAAGAGGCAATGTCTTTGTTGGTGCCCTTGGAAAACTTGCCTGTGATTGCACACCGTGCATGTTCAGTACGAACAGGCATGTCTGTTTATAGTTTGACTTTGGCTAGCTTTGAAGATTTCATCTGGGCTTAGTTTAGTGGTAGGCTGAGTTAAATTTTGAGTGAGCTTGGGCTTCCTAATTTGTGGCCCAGTTTGTGTATTCATCTTGTATAAACATCATTATGCCCACATGACCTTAATGTTTGTAGTTTTGTATTAGAAGTTCAATATATTTATGGTAATCAATTGTATACATGTGTGTGTCTATATATATATTTGAGTTTTTAGGAAATTTTCTCAAATTATTGTTTCCATTTATTTCACTATAATCGTTTTGTGATGCTTTCAATGTATTATTATCTTAACAGGAGGGTTTGATTATTTCGCCAGATCAGTGACCAAAAGGAACTATCAGTCAAAAGATGAGGATTTTCCACATCTTGCATTACGAAACCAGGTAGAAAATGATGGTGGGGGAAATTATAATGAGAAACCTTCCCATTACCAGCATTTCTTGTTCTCAGCTCACTCTTAAAAGGGAAAGATCTGGTTTTCTGATTGAACCATTTCTTAAAATTTTGCTCATGCAATGGTCACCCTTTAGCTTAGTGCTTGTATGTAAACTACCAAGTCACTTCTAACCCACAGGCTTTCTCAAGGATAGGGAAGCATGGAAGGGAGAAGCTCTACTCGTTTAGAGATTTTTCCCCTCTCCTTGTAGGTTTGACATATTGTAATTCTATTGAAGTAGAAACTCTACTGAGGTTCAGAATTTAGGGTTTATCTTGTTATAAATTTGATACTGTCAGATTTTCTTCCACACGATGGTTTAGGGTTTTGATTCATAAACTCACTTTGTACCAGCTTCCTTTGACTCTTCGTCAGGATGTTAACAGTGTAGCAATATCAGTGGCAAAGATTACATTAGATGAAAAAGATTCCTGTTGTTCATCAAAGCTATGATTCTTTTACATATTATTGATGTCCTTTCTAAATTGCATTCTATTGTGTTAGGAGATTTCTGCATTCGCCTCTGGTGAGAAGTTTCCAGTGTGGATTTTCAACTGTTACTGAAAAGTTGATAATTTGATTTAGCAACTTCTTTCTTTGGGAAGGAAATGTACTGGATATATATATATATATATATATATATAGATTTAGATTACAAGTAGTTGAGAAGTTTTTATTGGTTTTTTGAAAGTCGCCGCATGCAGATAAAATGATTCTTCTCTCCTGTATTTGTTTAGTTATTGCTGTGTTAGGGTGTATTTGTTAGAAGCCCAAAGTGATTTCTGGTTTGTTACAATTTTTTTCCCTCCCCAGTTTTTCCTTCTTTGTTATTCCTTATTTTATTTGAATTTCATTTTTTTCGCCTTCTGAAATTGATATAGACTTTCATGTATGATTGAAATTAGGTCAGATTTATCATGATTGTGAAGGATTTGTATCGTTTCCTTTGCAAGAAATTCTCAAGCTTGTAAAAACTGGTAATCCGTGTGTTTATATTTTTATTATAGTATTTTTTACTTTATCCAAAAAGGTTAATTTGGTGAATGTCCAAATATCCCTATGTGTGTGTGTGTGTGTGTGTGTCGCGTGCACGTGCACATGCACACACACATTGTTACAATCGTGATTGACGTGACTGCAATTGAGATGGTCGGTGCAGATCAGAACATATTGTGTTGTATTCTTTTTTCTTTTTTGAATAGATGATGATGTAGAATGATGTTAAATCAATAATTTCAATCATTGAATCCCATCTAACTGCACCACTAATCTAACAACAATAATTTTTTTCAAAGATTAAAAGATATACACATTCCTAGGAACTATGAGAACATTTACATATTTCTTTTGGTTAAATTGCCTATAATGGGCCCATAAGAGTCAGAAAATTACTTCAGCTGGGGAAAGTCTGCCCAGAGATGAGCCACCTGGGGCTCAACCTGCCAGATCATTAGAGACAGCCCAATATTTCTAGGCCCACAAGTTCAGCATTAGTACGTTTATAACCAGTCCAGCCCATGGCCCGGCCTGATTCTAAAGATCATCCAGGCAAACATGGTCCACTTATAGGCCCACAGTGGACACTGTTCATGCTCGGTCATTCATTCGCAAAACTTTCTTTTGAGTATTATTGTCAAGTCGAGTCATGCAGTGAGTGAGTTGTTCAAATTTGACTCGTTAATATAAATGAATTTTAAATTATGTTTAAGTTTAACTTGTTAATTTCTCAAATCAAATTCAGAATAACTTAATTTTTTTTTATAAAATATTAAACTAATTTTAACTTAACAAACTGATTTTAAATCGAGCTTAATCAATTAACGATACTTAAAATATATTTAAACTTATTTATCTTATAAATTAATTTTAAGTCAAAGTCGAACTCAACTTATTTTAGTATTCTATTTTTGAAAAACAAAAAGTGCATAATAAATATAAAAGTCACATCGAACCAGGCAATTGATGAGGATTTAAAATTGGACATAGCGAGGGCAGGTCATGACGGCCTTACATGTGTGCCGAGCGCTATCCCCTGTTTGGACGCAAGTGTTAAGTGGCTCAGAAATATTAGCCCCCTTGAGTGTGGACAAATATGCGAAGAAGATGATATAAGTGTGTGTGTGTGTGTGTGTATATATATATATATATATATATAAAGTGGTCCAACCGAATAATATCTATAGTAAATATTTATCTCTGCATGACAATACAAATGGGTCCTCACCAATTCATCCATAACGTGTTTTCGAGTTGTTTCATGCGAAAGAGATACGTTTGGACTCCATAAACACACACACACATATACATATAAAGAAAATAGAATTTGTCATAATTTGAATATATATATATATATATATATATATAGAATAAATTATATTGATTTCTTATAAAATTTTTGATAATTATGCTAATTTTTTTTTAAGTTCTTAAAATTATACTAATCTCTTATACTTTATCTGATAATATACAAATATTCCATTTAAAATATTTTTTAATCAAAATAATAAATTCGTCTCTCATATTTTATTTTACTTTTTATTTTTTTAATTTTGATCATTTTTTTCAAATTTTTAATTTTTTTTAAATTTTATATAAAAATAAATTAAAGGTAAATAGTTTTTTTATTTTTTTTATTTTTTATAACTCTTTTTTAATGTTTTAATTAATATTTATTGAGAAAAAAAATCAAAGAAATTGGTCAAAATTAAAATAAAAAAAAAAAAACGTAAAAGAAATAATTTTGTTATCCTTAAAAAAAATTATATATTATCAGATAAAATTATAAAAAAAATTAGTATAATATTTAAAAATTTAAAATATGTCAATATAATTGTCAAAAAATTTTTGTCGACAGATGATATCTAATGTGGGAGTGCCACGTGCTTGGGCATCGATGATATTTGTATTGTGTTCGGAGCAACATCGGATATTATTTATCTTGTGAAACAAAAGGCAATCAGTGAACAATTTTTGGCCTTTTCTTTTTGAGCAAATAAGTCATGACATGATGAAGTGACAAGAGGTTGTCCATTAATAAAATCAAAAAGTAAAAAAGTATTTTATTTATTCCAAAAAATATATATGTGTTTTGCTTTTATATACTTACAAATCCATTTTTATATACCTATAAATATTCATATGTTTATATATTTATTATTGTATTCCCAGCATAACATTTATACATGTAGAGTTATAAACTGTCCATGGCCAACCAGGAAAAAAGGCATCATTCGTAGGTACAACATGAAATATGAACTAAAAATTGATAATGTCAAGTTTTTAACTATGAAATTAACCAAAAACACTAGAGAATAATTTCTAAATTCAAAATATCTAATAATATTGAAAATTAAATAATAGATATCCCGTACTTAGAGATTGAAATTTTCTAAGTTCTAACTTGATTAGAAATTCAAATAAAACAAAAAAATACAAGATAAGTGTTGTACTACTTTGAGTCCTATATCGAATAGGAGTCGGGCACTGACGTCGCTTATAAGTCCCAGTCGTTCTCTCCCTTGCATTAAGTCTTTTCCGTTCAGAAAAAACAAAATCGTAAGGACTTTTAAGTCAAAAACAGACAATATGATGCACGCAAAGTCTATTATATGCCATGATAAAAAAGTACAGTATCAATAAGTAAACTTATTCGAGATAAATTTTTTTTTATCTCTCACGCATATACATAATTGTTAAGATTTTTTTTTTCTTACAACGTTTTTATAAATTTAATATAAACTCAAATTTAAAAACCATATTGAGATAGAATTAAGAATCCGATTAAGATAAGATTAAAATCTATTACTTACCAATCTTGACTTAGATTTCAAGTTGTCAATTGGATAAGGAGTCTTTGTCTCCACGTGTAGTGTCATAATCTCGTGTCGAATGCAAGTTTCTCAAAATTTGTGAAATATCATACTTAATTATTGAGGCAAAAGAAAAGCGACATAATTCGCACAATCTATATTGTGGAATAATTAAGAAAATATTTTGTTGAATTAACAAATATACGTAAAAATAGGAGGGCTGACGGAGTCATTCTCATTATAACCTTTTATTTGTATGTATATTGAGGGTGCATGTGGTGCACATTTTCTGGATAAATCCAAACCATTCATTTGTAGGACAACAGTCTTTTTCGGGAAGAGGGTGGAATGATTTAGACCAATTGAACGTTTCTGGACAATTATCATCCAAGATTCTCTTTTGTTTTCCCAAATAGGAGTATCTCAATCACAGCAAACTCGAGATTTCCTTTATTTATGTTTTTAAAAATAAATTTTTAATTTTAAAAAATAGAATATGTATTTAATAAATTATTAATTTTAATTTTTTATGATTTAAATTATTATATCTAAATATATTTTTATAGTTTTAAAAAAATTAATTACAAAATTTTCAGAAATATTTTTAAAATATTATATTTAAATCACTATCCAAACGCAACCTGAGTCTTTAGTAAAAATTGGAAGGTATTTTTTTTATAAAAAAAAATTACCCCTATCAATATATTTTAAAAATATTTAAAAAATTTATGTTCCAACAAAAACGCAAATGTCAAAAGCGCCTTTAAATATATATATATATATACATATATATATATTTTTGTGAAAGTATCTTTGAATAAAAATATATTTTTATTAAAAACACTTTTAATTTAAATTTATTTTTGTTGAAAGTGCCTTTAATTTAAAGATTTTTTTTCCCTTCTAAAAACGTTTTTAATTTAGAAGTATATGAGATGGTTTGGACTCGGAATAGTTTAAAAGTACGTAAGCGTGTCTTCTAAAGATAATGAGTTTTTCAAATTTTTTTATATTGAATCCATGGATTTACAATTTTATATATTACAATCAATGAATTTAACAATATATTTACAACATTATAAAGCAAGACCATACAACTTAATAGAATATGAGTTTTTTAACTATCGGAAGGTATGATCGAGTGGTAAAAACGTTGAGAATAAAATTTAAGCATCTCAAATTTGAGTCTCTTCTGAATAGATTATTGATAATCAGAGTTTAAATAATGAGTCGTCTGAGAAAAGAACTTACTAAACTAAACTTAATTGATTAGATTTTTTAAATATTATTAAAATATCTTGGATATGTCAATTAATTTTTATAATTATGACCACAGTGTGACATCCTCAACAGCTAATAAAAGGGTAATGTCATTCAGTGCCTTGCCTAAAAGCCCAATGGGCTCAAATAAGAAAGTGGGACCACGCAACGTTTGATCCTTCGCGACCAATAGGACCAATACGAATATGAAGACAAACTTAGCGGCCATTTTGAAAGTCGTTCCAATTCCAATCCTCCCTACTACGCTGACATTTTCGACGGAAGCCAATGTGATGAACGGCTAAAACGAAAGCCACGCTCCGCCGCTTCTTTCTCGACACGTCTGCCTGATTGTGACTCCTCGTGACTCATGCACGGATGATTTACTTTCATTGGTCGGCATGTACAAGGTATAACAAATAATTCAAAAGTGTCCCTTACTCATTGGAACCTTCCTTGTCATTTGACCTTTTTACCCTTTTGTCTTTTTTTTTCAATTTAATTTTTATTGATTTTCCTTAGTTATTGGAGGTGAGGGAGAAAATATTTAAAAAAATATATAATAAAAGTTATTTATTATTATCATGTCTTAAAATATTAAAATAAAAAATACTTAATCATATTTTTTTTGTTGAAATAAAAAAAAACTAATATAAAAAGACAGACATATGGATTTATTTGATTTTGTTTTTATTTTATTTTTTGAAAGTAGTTTTTTTTATTTATATTTTAATAAAGTCAAATTCGTTAAACAATAAAAGCAATTTGAAAATATATGTAATTTTAAAAAACTTGTCATTTTCATTTCTTAAAATGGAGAAAAAATGCATCTAAACAAAGTTATTGAAATATTTCCAGACATACTTTAAAAAACACAACTGGGTTTCAGCTTTGGAAATAATTTGTTTTCATTTTTCTTTATTTGGCAACGAATGGTCAGATTAAAAATTAAGTAATTAAGATAAAAAGTTATTAACTAGTAATTAAAAATAAATATTGTTGTGGTTATGCAACTATGAAGAAGTGTCGGTGGGGAGCAAAGGAAAGTAAAAGCTTTTATTGCCACAGCCAAACCTAAAAAATATAATGAAACGGAAAAAGAGTGCATTTTAGCAAACGCATGCCAAAAATAATCAAATTTAGAAACACGCTTTCGAGTGATTTTTATTTTGTTGTGGTTACAGATGATAATTTAACATCTTGAGATTCTGTCAATCTCATTTTTAATGAAAAAATTTTAAAAAAAGATATTTTTACTCGTTAGGATTTGGATAAAAGCAATCCCATGCCCTGTCTCGTCTCAATTATATCATATAGAATGATAATTTTAGTTTCTTATTAAAAGTTTATACAAATTTGATTGAATTATATGTTTAAAAAAAAATAAAGTCATTTTAATTTTTTATTAATATGTATATTTCTTATTTCAATATATAAATTGTTTTATTTAAAATGTATTAATTATATTTAATTTAATAAAATAAATAAATAAAAATTTAAAAATAAACAAATTCAAATAGAGACCCGATTTTATGTATTACATGATTTAAACAAGTTTGAGGTAAATTTTTTTATAAGATAAAATTAAAAAATAAATATATTATTTTAAGTCGGTCTAGTTGTCATTCTTAATTGTGGTTGACAAACACAGAGGGACGTGTGCAGTGAGAGTACCTCAGTTTCCGGAACATGCTTTTGTTTGGCCCAAAATGGATCCTAACTCAACCCAATTTGTTTCCCAACCCAATATGATGCATACAATATAATTGACCATAATTATGAGCAGTGGTGGTGATCTCTCATAGTCAAGGTTTCAAGGTGAGATCAGTATGATGGTGATTGAGTGAAGACGCTATGAATAAAATAGTTAGTAATCACAAAGCATCATTTTATGTGGTGGGAAATGAGAGTAAAACCAACCGATTAGGTTACCTCAGTTAGTTATTTATGTTTTTTTTTTTTTTTAAAGTAAAAGATCATGAATTCAAATTTCATTCTTTCGTAGGAAGAACGTGAGCAATGTTTATACTTAGTAATGAATATGACTGAGTTGTTTGTCCAGACTTATATTTGAAAAGTTCATATTGCTGTTAAATTGTGTATATTAATTTTTCTGGTGGAGAAATTCAATTTTTTTCATTTCTTCTCGTTTTTCTGCATGCTTAACACTTGAAATGACTGCATGCCACGACATGCACAAATTGAGAAATGGTGCATCGTGTATCTACATTGAAGATGTTAAATTAGAGGAGGAAAAGAGAGAGAATTTCTAGTGGAACGGTCACACCGGGATCAAATGTGACATTAAGTTATTAACTTAGGTACCACTTATTTTTAAATCAATATTCACGTTTGAAAGATAATCACATAAATATGATTGTCGCAATAAAAATTTTGTCTTCCCAATCAAACCTTTTACATATATATATTCCTTGTAGTTGAGAGGATTGGGATGTTAAAGCCGGAAAAATTAAAAATTCGGGCACAAAAATAAATTAATTAGACAAAGAAATATTATTAATGGTCAATATGTGACTTCCTAGAGTGGAGAACACAAGAGTCTCGTGACTAATAAAGAATAGTACTATTAATATCATAAGGCGAATTTGAGCATTACAAGATGAATCCGAGTCTGGACCACTACACATAAATACAGTAATCCAGGCTGCAGAGCGAGCTGGACTCTAGTGAATCCACATCCATTTTACCTAACCATTAATCCAGCCATCTTCTATCCTTTCTAAGGTAATATTTTTGAGTGATGCTATAAGAATTTTTTTTGGGGGGTAAATTAGACTAAAATCTCATGAGATATATAACAATTATATAGATCTTTTTTTAAATTTCTGAAATTACACTGACCTCTCATGTTTTACTTGATAATATACATATACATTTTTCCAATCATTTTTTTTTCTTCAAAATGACAAAACTACTCTTTTCATTTTTTTTTTAAAATTTTGACCAATTTTTTTTTTATTTTTCAAATAAATATCGATAAAAACCTTAAATTTATTTGTATATGTAATTAAAATAAATTATTTAGCTTAAATTTGTTTTTAAATAAAAAATAAAAAAAGTTAAAAAAATTGTCAAAATTTAAAAAATACAAAAATAAATAAATAAAAAGGACAAATTTGTCATTTTGAAAAAAAAAATTGAGATGAGGGAGGTGTCTATATATTTAGGTAGAGTAAGAAAGGTCAATATAATTTTAAAAACTTCAGGAAATATCAGTGTAATTGTCATAAATCTCTGGAAAGATCAATATAATTTATCCAATTTTTTTCAATGCATTTTCTTTTTTAGATATAAGGTGGTGGAGTTTATTAAAATAAATATTATCTAAAACCACTTATTTATATCTATAAGTTACTTTTTAAAATATATTTTGGAGAGAGCTTTGGAAAGTAGGGACAATCCAATTGAAGTGATTTTCTCAATGTGTTTTAATCCTTAGTATTTCTTTATATATTTTATAATTATGTTATTTAAAAAACACCGGCCATTGAAGTGATTTTGACTTTATTAAAATAATTTATAATTTTAAAAATAGTTAAAATAATTATCACAATAATTATTTGTTAAGACCGGAAGTTTATTTATGTGTTGGCATATTTCGTTTAACAAAACTTGTATTATAAATAGAGTTATTGAGTTTAAGTCATTGTGTGTCATATAGTATTAAAATCTTGTGAACAAAGTGGCATTAAGCGTTATTGCAAATTCAATGAGTCGAATTTATAAGGTTACAAAGGTAATTGAACTTAGAATCATTGACTTATGTTAGCGACGCACACACGATTTTAAAAATAATTGTCAAAATGTTTAAAGTGTGTTAAGGCCGGTTGATTACATTGACTCAAGTTTTGAAGTTTAAAATTACTCTCTAAGTTTATAAGAGTCAATACAATCAATTAAGCCATATAGTGAACAAACAAGGCTTATTTTTAAAAAAAGAATATATGTCATTTGCTTAATCGTTTGAATGACCTCATGGTATTAGCTTTATTTGTTTTCTAATAAAGTTGATAAGGAGTTTTTTAGGACATTTGAATCATTGATTAAAAAGTTTTAAAATAAAATTTTAGAGAATATGTTCGTCAAGTCACTCGAACGACCTTTTACTTGTGGAGTTTTCAATGTAAGACCAGTATAGATCATTCTCTAAATAATTTCAAGGTAGTTCCAATGATCTTAATAAGGTGCCAAACAAATATACTCAATAATAGGTCGCCTGTTCATTTTCTAAGTCATTTGAACGACCATGCACTTAAAGTTTTTCCAAGATATTTTTAATTCATTTTTGAAATAGGAAAACCCTAACCTAAAAAAGGGATTGTATACATTATTGTGCAAGACTTTTTAACTATGAAATTTTTTGAAGCATATCTTCAAGTTCTCAAAAAGTCTTTTAAACTTATAGTTTCAAAATCCAAGAGTATACACAACCTCTCACCAACAAAATCCTAGATTTTCATTTTCTACATCAATTGGTGGAGTACTCAAGCGAAGAATTTTACCTTCTACGAACGGTGGATATCTAGGATCTGTATCATTATTAGTCTAAGAAAAGTCAATTTTATTATATCACGTGAATTGCACATTATCTCTTATATTCAATGACCATCTTATTAAGTTCGAAAAAGTAAAAAAGAAATATTATAATTAGTTTAAATTGAATGATTTGAAGATAAAAGAAAAGATTAGGGATAATTATACTTACTTTTTCTATGATTTCTGATAATTACAGAATATATTTTAGTATTTCTGAAATAACATTACATCTCTTCTAGTTTTAATGTTATTAACAAATTCTCCTTCCCGTCATTAACCCTTAGTTTACTTAATGGAATTTAATGAGGTCAACATAAAAATAACATGAAATACCAACTTTACCCTTGTAAATAATGCAAAGACAACACTAGTGTCACGCCCCGAATTTCTGACCGAAACCCGAGGTGCGACTGACGAACAGAAAGTAAATAAAATAAAAGATAATTGAACAGATTTCTGAATTTATGACAAATTAAATAGAGTTCTTTAATTTTCTAAAAATTTCGGCAGCACCTCCTTTGTTTTTCGAACCTTTTCCCCCTGATAAACACAATACAACATATATATATACAACAGTCACAATCCATCCTCACTCGATGGCCACAACTCTATCAAAGTTAAATATACATCCCTACTTATACAATCCATCACGTCTACTCCTACACTTAAACTAAAAGATCACAAATTCATTATTTATTACAATATACAATGTCATTTCCATTCCTTTCAGAAATACACCAATCGTTTACAATGCCTAAATACGCCCCAAGGGCCTAAATACTCTTCCAAATTCATTTCCTCTCCTTTCTCCAAGATTTCATCAAGTCCCGCGTACCAGGAGCTTTATCTGAAACCTGTGCCCACGAATGGGTCAGCGACAACATGCTGGTATGACATAATACTAATGCAGGAAACAAAACTAAGGTCGTGACATGTGCAAGTGTACAGTTATTTCTATATGGCACTCGATGTAATGATGACAGTATATGAACAATATACAGTATGTAAGCAGTATGCGTGACACACCCATGCAACTCTATGCCCACCCATGTCTCATGATACGGTCCTTCCCCGTCGGCATGAGTACCTTGTATGTCTCGCTTCACGGTCCGGAACCCGTCAGGCAGGCGAGTACCTATTGGCCGATTTTGGGTTTTTCACCACAGGATCTGCACCCTCATAATGCACCAGCACCTCGTGCTGACCCACGCTATGCTTTCAAGAAATCACACGATGCCGACATGCCATGATTTCATAATGCAATGATACAGTTCAAATGAAACATCCCTTTCATAAGCATATGCAGCATGCTTTAAATAATGCATCACACTTAAGATTAACAGTAGCATTCAAATTACAAGATTTCATCCATAAATCTACGTGTCATGCTCGATCAATCCCAACACTTATACAATTCTACATGTCGCAATATCAGCGATCCTTTTAAAACATAAATCACATATGATGACAACTCAAGAAGTAAATCATAACACCCACAGATTCATAAAGAACACATAAGCATATAAACAATCAAATTCTAAGTGGTTTCCTAATAGCAATTACGCATGGAGAACATTCAATCATCTTATCAAATACTCCTAAGCTTAATCTCATTTCTCACATTAGTAAAATATCATACCTGATAGGGTTGGTCACAACCCTACTAAGCGGTGTCCACTATGCAATCCAAATAACCCTTAGGTAACTTAGTCCTCCAATGGAATCATGTCAAACTTATGCTTATCTCCACTCAGCCAATCTTTGGAGAATTTGCAGTCAAGCGTGAACCAAACCCTCGTGCATCCCGAGTTTGAGGTTGCTCTCCAATCCATGGTTCAGCAGTTGAAGAAAACACACCGGCAGGTTGATCGAGTCGGCCAACCATTTTAAATCCAGTTTCATCCGCTTCTTCAGCCTTGACCCCACACTCAAATTGGATAATCGAATTACTACATACATTCCTCACCGTGCCATCACGACAGAGAACATCATCCCAGAGGATGGTCATTAAGTCTTTGAATAAAGTTCCAGGCTCAGTCAACCGTCTAGATGAACGGACAATAACTTCTCTGCTTGAAATTGAGTGAGCCATCTGCACTCGAGTTTGCATCATTAAACTCAGTCCATCTTGAACAGCAGGTGTTGCAGCACTCCTGCAGCGCTTACATTCACCGACTATTGAAATTGGAGCTCAAACCATCCAACACCAAGCATGACTTACACTTAACCGACAAGATATACAAAACATCCACGACTCCGAGCTACAACCGTAACATCTAACCAGCCCCTGGAATCACTTCGGTTCAGGAGCATCACACAGCCTTTCTTGAATTCCTATCAATCATCAACAACATCATGTTCTCATTTCACCGCATCGGATTGAACAAGAGAGTCACTTCACCAATTATTTAAAGCAATCTCCATGAATAATCCCTGTTCTCAACCGAAACAACGGGACAGAGGAACCCATCTCAAAATCGCAACCTCAACCTCACAACTGTTCATCAAACCCCAATGATCCTCCCAACAATTTAAGACACAAAATTCCCCATTCATCTCTCCAAAATCAGCTCCCTTTTTACACCACTTCACAAACACACACACAAATATATATATATATATATATATATTTTCCTGTACACAACCACGTACCACACGGCACACACATACATATTCGCCACTAACTTCATCCAAATCCAGAACTCTGACCACAAATTTCCCATTCTTCATCTTGTGGCCACCTTAGTTATCAACGCACAACCTGCTGTCACTTTCCTTCCTCTACAATTCCCTGCACCGTAACTCCTGTAGCAGCAGCCATACAGTCAACGATCAAACGCCCAACGTGATTCTGCCCCTTGCAGCGAACTGCTTCAGTCTGCACTTCCATTTCCATCAATTTCCTCAAGCCCGCAAAACTAATTCGCACTGGTCCCTCTTCACCCCCAACACAAATCAATTCCCAATATATATATATATATATATATATATATATATATATATATATATATATATATATACATCTCCTCCAACATGGGTGCAGCCGAACCAGCAATCCCAATCCAACCGACTCTCAATCCGACGAACCAACGAACCAATTTAACACCCATGACAGCCATCGACAAAACCGCAACATCACACACACAATCCCGAACCACTGCCATACACCACAACCGTAACACAAATCACAGAATCCTAACCCCAAGTTTCCGTTGAATCAACCCACGACCACTGAATCATCACCACGTGAAGCAAAAAAAAAAAATCGAATTCAACTCACGATCCCATGACACGGCCAAAGCCGACAACTCCTCTACAGATCCGTCCCAATCGTTGCTGCCTCGTGTTCCTCCAATCCGTAACACACAGCTTCAATCGTTCCAAGGGATCCAAAACTCACTGCTACTCCATCGCTACACCATACCGAGAGCCATCCCGCAAACCGTAACATCCACACACGTACACATATACATATACATACACATCCCCTGTCCGCGTCAAACCCAACCAACCAACACACACCAAACCGCAACACAATTCACAAAATTGTAACCCCAATCGCAATCCAAAATCCGTCGCAAACCGTCGCAAATCCGTCGCACTCTGACGCGAGCTCGGACACGCGAGACGCGACGGCCGTCGACCAGATCTCCCCCCCTCGCGACCACCGCCGTCCGCAGCCCCGTCCATTTCACTCTCGCGACCACCGCCGCCTCTTCTTCTCTCTTCTTCCCTCTCTCTTTTTCCCCTTTCTCTTTTTCTCTCTTTTCTTTTCTTCCTCCCCTGTTCTTCACGCGACCTCAGCCGAGACTTGCACGCCCCTTTTCTCTTCCTTTCTCTTTTCTCTTTTCTTTTTCTTTTATTCATTTTCCACCACACCCATATATATATATATATATATATATTATACCATACTTTATATTTTATTTATGTATACTATTACACATTTTTATTTTTATTTTATTTTATTTTTTTTCATATATTAATTTTGAATGTAAATAAAGTTGGTATAAAGTTGGCTCAATATCAGTATTATTTGTTTTGACGTCTCTGGGTGTCCGTTCGCGTCTTATGTCATTTTTATTATTTATTTATTTTTTTTTTTTCAAAATTAAATTAATTAGAAATTTAGGACATTCGCAGTGTTCTAATAATAAAAAAAAAATTTTATCCCAAATTTTCGAATCTTTACAACTAGCCCCCCAAATCCAAGGTTAAATGACAAAATTGCCCCCCAAATTTCTTCTCCTCCATTTCTGTAAAATCTCTCGAGCATGAAACCCAACAATAGTATTATGTTTCACATTCAGTTTGTTATAACATTCCAGACAAAGAATAAAGCTTCAAACTTTTTTTTTTAAGTCAATGATCTAGTGAACCTGGTATTAACATAGCAAACATGAAAGTAGTAGTTTTTTTTGGTTAAATTCACAGAGATCTTTGCAAATTTATTATTTTTTTTATAATAAAAAAACATAGCATTTTTACAATCATGTTATAAGGTGTCACTCCATTTCATCAAACTTTTGAAATAGCCATGTAAACATAGGTGACATAAGACAAATTTGGCCAAAAAAATAAAACTTGAATCTCTAACAATCAATTAGCAAGACAATTCTGAAAATTTCTTTACTGAACCAACTTCACATGTTTTGGAACTAATGCTTTGACATGTTTTAGAACCCAGAAATGAATGCATGACATGGTTAAAGAGAATGTGAGTACCTATAGAAAGGGAGAAAAAGAGTTATATGGGTTTAAAGATAGAGAGAGGGGGGCGGGAGTATTACAGAGAGTGTGTTATAATTTTGGAGCCTTGGAACATGAGCTTAGAGAAATAAAAGGGAAGGAGTTACAGAGTGCAGTTCTAGGTCTATTAGAGAGAGGGGGGAGATTTATTTGACTGTTTTTATTAAAAAAAATTAATAAAACATGAGGGTGAAATCGTAAAAGATAAAATTTTGTTAACAATGTTAACCTGACAACTCTGACAAGGGACACAATATTATTTAAGAAATTGTAAAAATAGTTTATGTAATTATCAAAAACATTAAAGAAGTAAGTATAATTATTCTAAAAAATCAAAGAAAAGTGATACCACATTTTTTTTGTTCGGATGTTTCTGATTGAGAGAAAATAGAAGATTAGGAGATAAAATTTAAATGATTGAGGTGACTTATTTAAGTGATTGAGATGACTTCTCCAATCTCTCTGAAAGCGAAGAGATTTAAAGAGAATACAAAGTTCATTTCTACCCCAAAAATGTGATCTATGAGGCACGAAAGAAGATGAGGGAATTGAAGCAAAAGTCTTCTATTCGAGATTATGTGCGGGACTTTACCACTCTTATGCTTCAAATTCTCAGCATGACCAATGATGATCTTTTCTTCTACTTCATTGATGGCTTCCAAAATTAGGCCAAAAATGAGTTGCAGAGAAGGGGCGTGAAGGATATCGATGAGGCAATCACTGTTGCTAAATCCTTTAATGATTACTCAATGGGGGAACCTTCCAAACTGAATGCCACTTCAAAGGGTAATCATGGAAAGGGTAGGGGAGACAAGAGCTCCAAGCCACAACAGCACAAGAAGGAAGAGACTAAGGACCCTAAAGCTTCTTCAGGCAAGAAGGCCTATGAAGAGAAGAAAAACAGCTTTGCCCCAAAGTTAGGATGATATGTGTACAAGGGGCCCCATCCTATGCGAGAATGCCCAAAGCTTGGCTTGCTGTCAACCTTAGTGAAGGAAAATGATGAAACAACAAGCCAAGACCCCATCAGCAACATGGAATCGTTGCAGTTGCTGACGGCTTTGAAGGCCAAGCCATTACCCCAAACTGACGGAAGCAAAGGGCTGATGTATGTAGAGACCTCAATCAATGGCAGAACGACACAAGCTATGGTGGACACGGGGGCCACCCATAACTTTGTGACGGATGAGGAAGCTAAAAGACTTGTCCTACGGATTACACAAAGGGATGGTTGGCTGAAGACTGTTAACACAAATGGTAAATCCCTTCTTGGCGTGGCTCGAGGGGTGGAGCTATGCCTTGGCACATGGAGAGGCATGGTGGACTTCTCTGTGGCGCCCATGGATGACTTCAAATTGGTGCTCGAAATGGACTTTCTTCGCAAGGTAAATGCTATCCCTATGCCTTGTTATAATTCTATGTGCATATTGGAAAAGGAAGCCCCTTGTATGGTCCCTGCCACTACGAAAGTCCACACAGCCAACACCTTGTCAGCAATGAAAATTGCCAAGGGTCTCAAGAAGAGAGAAACCACCGACCTTGCAGTTTTGAAGGTGGATGACATTAAGGAAGCAAATGATGAAGTTTTGCCACCAGCCATCCAGGAGTTGTTGGAAGAAAACAAGGAAGTCATGCCACCTGAGTTGCCCAGAGAGCTACCACTAAGGAGGGAGGTAGATCATGCAATAGAGCTGGAACCAGGAGCAAGGCCGCCAGCAATGACACCATACAGGATGGCATCACCAGAGTTGGAGGAGCTCCGGAAACAACTGAAGGGATTGCTCGAGTCAGGGCAAATCAGGCCATCCAAGGCACCTTATGGCGCCCTAGTATTATTTCAGAAGAAGCACGATGGTTTCTTACAGTTGTGCATTGACTACAGGGCATTGAACAAGGTAACCATAAAAAACAAGTATCATCTTCCTTTGATAGCTGACCTCTTTTACAGGCTTGGAAAAGCCAAATACTTCACAAAGGTAGACCTTCGGTCAGGGTACTACCAGGTGCGAATAGCTGAAAGTGATGAGCCAAAGACCGCATGCGTGACACGATATGGAGCCTTTGAGTGGTTGGTGATGCCCTTTGGCTCAACCAATGCATTAGCTACATTTTGTACCCTCATGAACAAGATCTTCCATCTGTACTTGGATCAGTTCGTAGTTGTCTACTTGGATGACATTGTCATCTACAGCGAGACATTAGAGGAGCATGTGGGCCACTTGCGAACTGTTTTCAAGCTTTTGAGGGAATATCAGCTCTACATCAAGAAGGAGAAGTGCTCATTCGCCCAGAATGAGGTACAATTTCTTGGTCATGTGATAGGCGGCGAGACCCTGAGGATGGACATGAGCAAGGTGAAGGCCATCCAGGAGTGGGAAGCCCCTACAAAAGTCATCGAGCTAAGGTCTTTCCTTGGCTTGGCAAACTATTACCGACGGTTCATCAAGGATTACTCGGAAAAGGCAGCACCCCTCACTGACCTATTGAAGAAAAACCGACCATGGGAGTGGACAGAGAGTTGCCAAAATGCTTTTGATGGGCTGAAAGCAGCAGTAACAGAGGAGCCTGTCTTAGCATTGCTAGACTACTCCAAAGAATTCGAGGTGCAAACGGACGCATCAGACTATGCTATTGGGGGAGTACTTATAAGGGAGAGACACCCCATAGCCTTTGAAAACAGAAAGCTTAATGATACCGAGCGAAGGTATACTGTGTAGGAAAAGGAAATGACTGTAGTGGTGCATTGCCTAAGGACTTGGCGACACTAGTTGCTTGGTACGCGGTTCATCATCCGTATGGACAATGTTGCCACCAGTTACTTTCAAAGCCAGAAAAAGCTCACGCCTAAGCAGGCAAGGTGGCAAGACTACTTGGTAAAGTTTGATTTTCGGATGGAATACAAGCCGGGAAAAGCCAACGTGGTGGCTGATGCACTGAGCCGCAAGGCTGAATTGGCTGAAAGTATTAGTCAAGTCAAGGGAAATATCTTGGACAACATAAGGGAAGGCATGCAACATGACCCCTTGGCCCAACAACTCATAAGTCTTGCTAGGGAGGGCAAGACAAAACAATTTTGGTGGGAAGAGAGACTTTTTTACACCTAGGGCAGAAGGGTGTATGTGTCGAGGTAGGGCAACCTATGGCGTAATCTTATAAAGGAATGTCACGACACTAAGTGGGCAGGACACTTGGGGCAGCGTCGCACATGTGCCTTACTGGAAGCAACATACTACTGGCCATAGATGAAGATGGACATTGAGCTATATGTTAAGACTTGTCTCGTGTGCCAGTAAGACAAAGTGGATAACCAGCTGCCAGCAGGCTTGTTGGAGCCCTTACCAGTGCCAGAACACTCGTGGGAAAGTGTTAGTTTGGACTTCATCTCAGCTTTGCCACAAGTAGGGGGATTTGGCTCCATCTTGGTGGCGGTAGACAGGTTCTCCAAGTGCGCGACATTCGTGCCAGCCTCAAGGGATTGTACAGTAGAAGAAGCAGCACGACTGTTCTTAAAAAACGTGGTTAAGTATTGGGGGCTGCCACGAAATATCATAAGCGACAAAGATCCACGCTTTACTGGCAAGCTGTGGACTGAGTTGTTCAAATTCCTTGGAACAGAATTGTGTTTCTACACCAACTTTCACCCACAGACAGATAGACAGACTGAACGGGTGAATGCACTGTTGGAGTTATACTTGAGACATTTTGTGACTACCAATCAGAGAGACTGGCCCCAGTTGCTGGACGTGACTTAGTTGTCATACAACCTGCAGCGCAGTGAGGCCACTCATAAAAGCTCATTTGAGATTGTGACAAGACAACAACCTCTCACACCTCACACCATCATAGTGAGTGAAGATAGGAGCCTAGGTGTGGCCAGGATGGTAACATCTTGGAAGCAACAGGCCGACATGGCCCGTGCTTACTTAGACAAGGCCGCTAAAAAGATGAAATTTGCTGACCAGAAGAGACAACCAGTAGAGTATAGGGTAGGGGATATGGTAATGATAAAACTCCTCCCTCAACAATTCAAGGTCTTCCGGAAGGTGCAAAAGGGCCTTATCCGCAAGTATGAAGGCCCCTTTGCAGTCATTGCCAAAGTAGGCACAGTGTTCTACAAACTAGACATCCCACCAGCGTTAAAGATCCATCCAGTCTTCCATGTTAGTATGATGAAGCCTTACTATAGAGACAAGGACGACTTGGAACGGTGCATTTCAAATAGGGCACCCTTAGCAGTGACTATCAGTTATGAAAAGGACGTGGACAACATACTTGGGCATAAGATGGTTCGGCTTCGAAATACCCAGCCAGGTGTGCAATTTTTGGTCAAATAGAAAGGGCTCCCTGAGAGCGAAGCAACATAGGAAAATGATGAAGATCTTTGGCAGTTCACAGCCGAGGTGCGGCACTATGTGGAGCATGCGACGAGGACGTCGCCAAATTAGGTGGGGGAGAATATCACGCCCCGCACATCCAGCACTTTCCTTCGCGCAAATCAGAAAGAAGGGGCTGAAAAACTCAAGAGGTTTATAGAAGAATCTAGAACCTTATGGAAAGTTGTAGAAGACTCTAGGGATTCCTAGTTTATTACTTGACTTTCCCAGAATTGTATAGATCATTCTAGATCTAAAGATTTGTTTTGTAAATATGAGAATATTCTAGAAGTTCTAGAATCATCCTTCCTAGCCTAAAAAAGGGTGAGGGACTCTCATTTGTAATAACACACACAAGAGTTGAGAAGCAATACAAGAGCAAGTATTCTCTTAATCTCTCAATAGTGTGATATCTCTCTAAGTGTTCGATCTGTTGCCAAGTGAGTGTCTTCTCTTCGGGAGTTCAGGCTAACTTAGTTCCTACAAGGCGTGGTGGTGAGCTAAGGCCGCACGGTTGGCTTAGATCTAGTCTAAAGCCGTGACAAGTGGTAATGTCACGATCCCACATCGGTTGTGAGTAGGGGGAATCTTGGGCCATATAAGAGATCCAGTATCTTTATCCATCAGTTGCAGCTTTTGGGGTTAGAGTTCAGTCTGTGATAGTGGTATCAGAGCCTAACCGAGACTCCGATGACTCGGTGGTAACCATAAAGCCTGGCCCGCCTAGGGTTCCGATTGGCCTGAACCTATCTTGTGGCCCAACCACGACGAGGACGTTTGCGGATTCGGGTGGGAGAGAATGTCATGATCCACATCGGTTGTGAGTAGGGGGATCTTGGGCCATATAAGGGATCTAGTACCTCTACCCATCAGTTACAACTTTTGGGTCAAAGTCCGACCCGTGACAAGCGAGGAGATTTAAAAAGAACAAAAAGTTCATTTAATGAAAATGTTAAAATACTAAAAATACTCTTAAATGGATAATTTAAAAATTTGCTAACTGTTAAATTAAAAAAAGTAAAATTGAAAAATAATAATTATTATTTATTTATTAATTATTGATAGATAATGATTTTCTTCTCATTTTTCCTTTGGAACTTTCAAACAAAATAAAAATAAAAATGAATATTATACTTAATTTTATTTTCTCTTCTCTTCTATTTTAAAGTATATATATATATATATATATATATATATTCTTCTTTCTGAAATTTTCAAACAAATTGTTAATATGCATCTTAAAAAGAAAAAGTGTTATTATTGAGTAATTTAAAATTAACTTTTCCTCTTTTTTATGTATAAAGTCATTTTCTTGTTTTAATATGGTACAATATTTGATTAGACACTGCTTTAAATTTTTGGAGTCAAATTCTTTGTTATATAAAAAAAAAACACATATATTAGCTTCATTTAGTTATTTCATCTCTTTTGATTTTATTAAAATCGTTTGGGTGAGAAGCTCTTCTAAATGTTTTAAGTATAAATTAGATATAAATATTTTAATATTATATGTTTCAAATCTTACATTTAAAAAATGTGACAATGAATTGTTAATAAAACATTAAATAATATGTCAAACTTAATATTAACATTTAATGCTACATTATTTAAATTGTACAATTTATTAAACAAAAATTAATATTATTATTAAAATAATTAGTAAGGAAATGAGAGAGATTAATAACAAAATTTCCACAAAACATTTGATATTACAAGTTAGGATCATAAGTTTAATTATTATAATTTTTGTTTTTTTTTTTGGCGCCATGCAAGTTTAAAAGAAATAAAAAGCGAAGACAATAATAGCATCACTTTTAGGATTTTCGATATCCCTGAATTCAATTTTCCAGGAAAAATAAAAAGTACATAGAAAAACTGAACAGCCCTTGAGTTTGGTGAGATTTTTTTTCTCCTCTGCTTCTCTCACTTCTAGTCTGCGTCTCTTCCCCTTCGTCTCTCAAACGATGTTTCTTGCAAACTTTTCCACATCTCTCTTAGACAAACCCTAAAACATATCATTAAACTCAGCAAAATTTGAGGCTTCCATGGCTATAATTTCAAAATCTGTGCCTTCCCCAATATATGCATGCAAATAACATTCGGTTCCTTGCAAAAATATCTCTGAAACACCTTAATGTGGCTTAGCTTCGACGGAGGATGCATAAAGTAGCATTTGAACTCAGTTCCTGATTATTAGCTCAAGCTTTGCTTTGTTTTCATCTGTAATTTCGTGAAGCTTCAAGCTTGGTTTTTTTTTTTCCTGAATCTGAAGCTCTTGAGAGTTAGGGTTTCAAAATTCGTCGACAAGAAGTGAGTATTGGCCATTTTGGAGTTTTTGAAAGACCTCTACAAGGTAGATTTTCGCTAGATCTCGTTTTCCACACACATGTTTCATAAATTTTTCAAGGAAATCTTTTCTTTACAGGTGAAAACTCCATCAACTGATTGCTTTAGAATAAATTTAGAAGCAAAAATCTTGACTTGGTGAATCGGATGTCCTAAGTGTAGCTGCGAGATAACGGAGCTTAATGAAGACATGCAGGCAGCTAAGATTCAGCTGAAATGAAGAACGCACAGGTTCTGATGTTAAAATTTCCAGAAAACTCCTTTCTATTATTTATTAGAGAAATCTGTTTTTCAGTTTTTTCTTCAGTACTGCAGAATTTCATCTTTTATTAAGTTTTTAGTTGTCTGTTGTACATATAATATATATGTTCACATTGTGCTTCAAGAGAAGTTCAAAAATTATAGTAAGCATTTTTAGCATTTGGCACTGAAAACTTATCAACAAAATAAAATAAAACAGCTTTAGTGACTGAAAACAAATTTTGTTCCCTTCGAAGTTCGAACCCTGCTTTCCAACCCCAGTCATGTTGCAGTTCTGTCCAACCTCCTGGATTTATTTCTTAATGCGTTTTGTTTTAGTTACTTAATAAAAAGTTGAATTTGAGTGTCATGTCCTTCAATGGTCACTTAAATTTGGGTATATGAACAGAAGTATACTGATTTGATCTGAATTTGAGTAAAATTTTATTTGAGTCTGCGTTTGAGTAATAAGATTTGCGTGAATTTTGACTCAAAATTAAATTTGAGTAATGGTTTGAGTCACCACCGGAGATGCTCAATTGAAGATACTTTCACAGGATTCACAGAACACACCAGAAATACAATCCTCTACCCAAGTTTCGCATGAGTCACAAAGTGACCAACAGAACAATGCAACGGAGACTCCTGTGGCGGACTCAGGTTCAATTTCTATTTCAAGCAATGATAGCAGGAAAGTTTCACGTGAGGATATTGAACTTGTAAGACATTCTATGCTTCCAACTTTTTGATTCTTTCCGTTTTTGTCTTTCCATATGGATTTGCAAGTGACCTGTTTGTTAATTGTGAGTTGATTATTATGTTGTAGGTCCAGAATTTGATAGAACGTTGTCTACAACTGTATATGAATAGAGATGAGGTGGTAAAAACCCTCTTAAATCGAGCAAGGATAGACCCTGGATTTACAACATTGGGTAGGCACTTCAGACCTTTTTAAGATTTATTTGTTGTTTTTATTACTGTCATATCATGTAAAAAAACTTAATAGTACACACACATATTTTAATAGTACATTGGTTACTCACATGAATTTGTGCTGGTATAAGGATCTTTCAACATTTATATAAAAGATAATAATGGTTGCATGAGTTTAAGCAAGATATGATGTGATTGCCAAATAAAGTTCTTTCAATCATAGCCACCAAGTATAGTCACCTCAGAGCAGGCATTTTATTCCCATCAGGCTGCCACCTACTTTGTGCAACTAATTTTTTTTGTTAATTCAGTATGGCAGAAGTTGGAAGAAGAAAATGCTGACTTTTTCAGGGCCTATTACATAAGGCTAAAATTGAAGAAACAAATTATCTTGTTCAATCATTTGCTTGAGCATCAGTATCATCTAATGAAGTACCCTGTACCTCCAAAGGTTCCTTTGGCTCCCATACAGAATGGGATCCATCCCATGCCAGGTAAATTTTCATTTCACATTGTTATTGCCATGGAGAAGCACAAAAGGCTTTAAGTATGAGTTTAAGATCTGGTCTTTCAGAATGATTTGCTTCATTTCCTACAATTGTGAAAATGACCAAACTACCATGTTACTTTAATATGAAAAAATAAAACTATTGAAACAAAATTTATTGACAAGAAATAAACCATTTTTCTCTTAATTTTTTTTCCTGTGGGGGCTGGGAGCTCAGGTGGGTGTTGGGCCTTCTAAAGGTTATTGTTTTTAAGTTTCCAAATCAAGGTTGGTGGTCTTATTCTAAGTTGCCCTGTGTCTGCTTTTACGTTTCAAGTCTGCAGGTAGTGGCAGAGATGAAGCTCTAATGTTTTATGAGCCGGGAAGTAAAATGGTTAGCAGATTAGTAATTGCACCTCAGTAAAGGCTGCATTACCGTTACTTTCAGTATTGTCCATTGTAACAATGTCTGGTGGTACAAGTACAGATACTGATACTTACTGGATGAAAATGCTAATCTGGCAGATGCCAGAATTCTGAAGAGATTTTCATTTGTTGGATATCCATCAAAACGTTGTCTTGAGGTTTTACAGAAATGAAAAACTGCATACTTCTTTTCACATTGATGTTATGGGATTTCTCCATACCCTTCTCCTCTTACGAAATTAAATGAAACACATTTAATATCATTTATGGGGTTTTAACTTTTAACCCCTTTGGTTTACCACCAGTACGGTCAATTTTATTATGGGCCTTCAAGGGTTATGGAAATTTAGTTAAATGATTCTGCTTGGAAGGGAGAGACCGCCTAGTGATTGTTGAAGATGATGTTCATGGCTTCACGCTCAGGTCCTTTGCATATCAGTTTCTCCATCTAATTTTCTTTTTCTTGCATTTGCACTCTGAAATAATGATTTTGTTTCTGGGGGAATGTGAGTCAACACTTTGCATTACTGTACTAACACTGAGCAAGGGTCCTTCCTTTATTTCCCTAGCAGATTGTATTTCCTAGGATTTGTACTTTGAGTTATGAAGTACGGACACTCTATTTGGACTCACGTGTTAGTATCGGATACGTCATATGTTAGGCACACAAAAATTGATTTTTAATTTTTTTTTGCTAAATTTTGGACACGTTTTGGATATGGTTAGGACACACATTCTTTTTAAAATTTTTTCCCTCTTTTTCTCAGCTTTTCTTTTGGGTTATAGATATATATGTTTTATGTAATAGTTAGCAAATTTGTTTCGAAACTTGGATTATGGATGTTGATGATTAAGTGAATAAGTTCTTGAATTTTTATTTAATGAGTTTGTTATTTTGATATTTTAATAATATTGTTGTGATTTGTATATTTTTATGTCAATTTTGATTAAAATAATATTAGCTTCTTATCATATGGTCATATACAAAAATAAAAAAATATTCAGTGTCCTTGATATATTTGTGCCCTACTTTTTATTGAAAAATGTCATGTCTTGTCATATTCATGTCCTTTGTCTGTATCCCATGTTCATGTTCATGTTCGTGTTCGTGTTCGTGTTTGTGTTTGTGTTCGTGTTTGTGTCCGTGTTCAAGCTTCTTAGATTTTGAGCTTGATTGTCCTTATCTATATTTTCTTTTTATTGAACTAAACTTGTCCCTTGGACCTTTTTTTTCTGGTTTTGGGAGAAGGGGGAGGGGAAGGAAGAAAAATGAAAAGTATTTTTTGGATGGTTATAGGTTAATATTGTGAGATTGAACTTGTCTTCACTACAATTGCCTTGGTTTTGTGCTTATTCTGACATTTTATTTCTTGGGAAATTTTGCATTTTTATTGAACCCTTTTTTCATCAGGTGAGCTCTTGTTTCATTTTTCTTTATTTTTTGGTTAAGCTTAAATTACTCTCCCCATGAATTCAAAAAGTCTGACCATTGGCAAGCTCCTTACATCACCCATTTCTTTGATCTCCCCCATTTCTTCATCTCATTTCATCACCTGCCCCATTATTATATCTGGCAGGCCAGCAATGGGATAATAATGCAAGGGAAGTCATTTACTGTGGAAGTAGTTGTTAAATCAATTCTTTCTATCATTATTTCTATAGTTAGCTCTTGGAAGGGTGTTCGAAATTCATTTAAAAATTGGGAAATAAGCCTGAATTTTGGCCTCCCTAATCGGATCTCTTCTGTTCAATGATTGCTATTGCCTGATTTTGCTTGCTTCTGCTGGCTCGTTGGGACAGTTATTGGTGTTATTTTCCTGTCTGCCTGCTTTCCTGTTTACTTGGCTGTCTAGTCTGTTGTTATGGGGTTTAGATGGCTTTTTTTCATATGGATGTGATTTGATGCTGCTGTTTCCTTCTGTCCTCAGTTGTGATTTTGCTGTTGGTTGTTATATGTCTCTCTGTTTCAGTGTTGTTGCTGGTGTTGGTTGTTTGTTGTGCCTTCTGTTGTTCATCCCATAGAGAAGTTATGGGAGTTAGTTGTATTGTTGTTTTGTTCTGTTGGTTAATAAAATTTCAGCAAACCTTAAAAAAAATCGTTGCTTGATTTTTTTGAGAATTTGGTTGGTGTGGGTTTTGATTGTGGCATGAGGGGAACGGCTTTAATTAGCAAACTTCAGATTGTTCATAGTTGGTTTTTACATTTAATTGGGAGAAGTAGCATGTATCTTTTGGAAGAATACAAGGCTAGACCAGAAGAGGGTTGTTTTAATAGAATGTACAGGTGTTGTTTAATGGAATTCTTTTATCATTTAAAATCATTGTTATTCAGTGCCACTTTTTTGCAGTGCAGTTAACAACTTACCCATGGGATACCCCGTCCTACAGCAACCACCAGTTCCAGCTACAGGTCAACCTCATCTTGATTCCATGCACTGTGGAATTTCTAGTTGTCACGTGGTCAATGGAGTGCCTGCACCCGGCAATTTCCATCCCATTCGGATGAATTCTGGGAACGAGTGAGAATTCTTTCCCATCTTCACCTTGTTTTCTCTTTGATTCTCCCCATTCAGCATTTGACACGCAACAATTTATGTCAAAAGGGCTTGTTTCATCCCTTTTATCCAATTACTATATATATATATATATATATATATAATTTCCTTCTCTTACTTAATGTATTTCTATGTTTTTGTAGTGTTTCTTCATATGTCAGCATATACCGTGCAGGACACTGCTGTTCATATTAATATTTAACTTTTTCTATGTATGCGTGTAAAGATCCGCACAATGGAACTCAGTGTTGGGAAAATGTGTCTATGGGAGGGGCATAGCACTCAACAAGGGCCAAACGGAGCATTATTCCCTTTTTGAGATAGTAATAGAATCAAGTGAATAGGTTTTATTAGCCTTCTATGGAGGGACCAAAAAAAAAAGATATATTTGTTTTCTTTAACTACTTGGGAAATATCACGATGTCATCAATGGTGGGAAGTAATGATTGCCGGTATTTCACAACATGACATTAGCCTGTCTGTAGACTATAATGAAACTTGTTTTCTTAATGAAATGTAATTTCAGTTTTCTTTTATCTTCTTTGGAAGTTCTGCTAATGGATAATACTTTTGTTGTTGCTGAAGTATGGTGATCAACAGCAATGTGGCTGATGTAGCACCTGCTATTCCACCAACCAGCGCTATGTCATCTATGTCAGAGATGCCTGTGAGCCCAACTTCGGTGGCATCCACCTGGTCATTTCCCCTTTACTGCATCAGATATATCAGGTATGGGAGTAGACACATCAGCACTTGATGCAGCATTTACATCTGATGTGGCAAGTTCAGTAGGTTTGCAGCTAGCGCCAGATACTGGAGGTGGGAATTCTAGAGATTCCCTTAGATCTTTGGCTCAGATTCCTTGGAATTTCAGCCTTTCGGATCTAACAGCAGATTTGTCAAACTTGGGAGGTAATTTGGATCTTATCTTTGCTAAACCATTCTTAACTGCCAATTGACAAGACAGCATTCAGTTTGTCAACAGTATCCATAATAGCTTAGAAAACTATCTCCCGGGAAATAGCTTAGAAAACTATCTCCCGGGAAATAGTTTTAAGAAAATATTTTAGTGCTTTAAGAGTTGTATGTTTGTGATTGTTTGCATGTCCAATTACCTGGACATTTCACCACAAGCACTTACTGAAAATGAAAACTAATGAGAGCCAAAAGGATTTCATTTTTTAGAAGCAAATGACATCTGCCGAAAAGAAACTTGGGAATGTCAACAAGATGCAAGTCTGTTATTTGTAAATATAGATATCTATGAAAATTTTGATACCGTCTTGTTCTTATTAGTTCGACACAATCATTCTTAAATCATCTCGTACAAACATCTTATATATATATATATATATTTACAGCTACTATTTTGTAGTAATCTTCTCCTAGCCTTCTGAGTGACCTACTTTTTTTGTTATTATGGTCATAATTCTTCTAAAGCATTTTAGATTTAATGACGGATATAAGCAGTGCAATATCCTACATGCATGGAGTCAAATATTTAAGATTATATCTGAACATTGAAAGAGGTATAAGCTGATTTTGTGTGGCATTTAGTTTCTACCCCATTTTAGTTATCTTTCTCAAGTTTCACTAGTTGATATATTATATATATATATATGTATCTATATCAACATTTACATTTATATATGTATTTATATTTATATATATATTCAATGTTTTGGTTGATTGTACCTGTTGCATTGAAATTGGTTGCAGATCTGGGAGCCTTGGGAAACTATCCTGGTTCCCCCTTTTTGCCTTCTGATTCAGATATTTTACTTGATTCACCAGAGCAAGAGGATATAGGTAAGCAGAATTGGGTGTTATTGTTCATCTCTGTTTATTGTTCGGACCGTCTTACACAATGAGTTTGACTATATTTCAGTGGAGGAGTTCTTCGTTGACTCTGTTCCTGGGCAACCGTGCTCTCAATCAGATGAAGAGAAGTCCTAGATTAAGGCGAGGCGTATCAATTTCTTTGAATCATTTAGGGTAAGAGTAAAGTGGTTGTACAATAAGAGATAAAAGAAGTGAATAAAGCTTTAGTTATCTTCACTTAGGCATTTCAGGATCTAGTTATAAACAAATTTGAATTTTCGAGCTTTGTAGTTGAATCTGTCTTTACATCTCAGTAGGAAGCAGTCATGTTATATCAGTTTCATATGTCATAATTCTTAGCTTATATGATGGATATTTAAATATTATCTAGAGTGCTAAAGACTCTTAATTATGTAATCTTGTGCTTCACTTGTCCCCTCTGCTGAAAAAAAATGAAAAAGAACAAAAGAATTTTTATGTATTTGTTATGTTGTGTGATTGTTGCAATTTTATCGTCTGAATAAAGATGTGGGGGTGTGAGTGTGTATTCATGCGTTAGATTATTATTAATTTTGTGACAAAGATGGTTCGAATAATCCATCAGAGGGGCAGCTGCTTATTGGGGTTTTGTCATCTTGAAACAGTAGCTCTTTACTTTGCAATTGTTAGGTCTTGTAATTGCTTTGGGTTTTCTAATAGCTTGCTCGAGTTTTGCTGAATTTTATTAACTTAGTAATGGTCTACGCTACATTAAGCTTTGATGTTTCGCCTGCCTTCTAGATGACGTATCTTCAACACAACCATTTCAGCATTCCTAAAACCAGAATGTATTTGTTAACATGTGGTGACAAATTGGCTATCACGGTTTTGAGAGGGGAAGTAAAAAAAGGCAACTTGAATATTCTTCATTTTGGTATGTTCAAGTCATCCCATTGAATTGATGTTCATTTAGGAAGAAATGGTGAGATTGAAAGTCACCATTTTGTTTATACATAAATATTTTATTTTATTTTTTGGATTAGTAAAATTTATAATCTTTTACACTCTTTTTTGAGATTGATTGATATCATTCTTTTTAAATTGTCAGATAATTATTTATTTTATTTCATTAATTCAACACAAAAACTTCCCAAGTGTATTTGGACCTTTCCTTCTTAAAATCGTTAGTTGACAATATGTATTTCCTTTTAAGACCTTAGATTTACGCAAAAGTTAATTTTTACGTAATTCTTCTACAATTAAAAGTCTACTGACACACGTGTTCATATATATGTCAGAAGTATATTTTCCATCTGTTATCTGAATTTTGATTTTTGATACATGAATAGCCTCTTTATTGAGTTTTAAATTTTTAGAGGTAATCAAACTAAATCTTTTTGATAATAACAAATAAATTATTCATTCTATCAAAATTAATGAGCTTTTAACAGTATTAGCAGGTGATTCACTCTGATTAAATGTTTATTGGTAACGAGCGATACGATTCAACCTAGATTGTATAGTTCAAAAGAAAAAAAAAAGAAAAAAACAAAATGTCACATGGCAAAAGTTTATATAATGTATCCACTAACAACCAAGTCTCAGGACTCGGAACCAAAGCATTGTTCACTATACCTACTACTAAGTAAAATTGTAGATTAGAAATCAGGTTAAATTGTCAAATTAAGAAATAGTAGCGGCAGTAATATGGAAACCTAAGAAATTACTGTAACAATAGATTTTTTATTTTTCCTTTGTTTTCTGGCAAGATGAATAGGGTTGTACGAATTGGGATTTTTTTCAATTCATCAATTTCTCATGAAATGAAATAGAGGGTTTCTATTTATAATTATGATAAATAAAAAATAATTTTTAAAAAAAATTGTTTTTTTTTGTTTATTCACTTGTAAGACAAATAGAAGTGGAGAAAAATGAAAACACATGCAATACGTAATTTGTAGGACAATTGTTGTAGTATCAGGATCAATGGTCCCGCCACACATTGAATAATCTCTAACAGCACTACTAGATTTGTATTACGCCTCCACGGCCATATCGGTAAAATTTCTGGGACGCTGACTTTTCTCCCGCGTAATCTTCTCTCTTTTAAAATGTCTGAAGCTGTCACCGCCATTGCAATCTCCACGAAATATTGAGAGCTGCCTCTGCCTGACCAAAAAAAACTTGTAACTATTCGTCTCATCATTCAAACTTAGAGCCAAAACTTGAAATTTCTTTTTGGACTTGACACCTTCATTTTTCTCCTGCTTTCATTGTTTCAGTGATTTATGTGTGTATAATGGAGTTCCGTTTTTTGCCTTCAGTTCTTTTTGCAGCGATGAAATACAATACTAATTTTTATTTTTTTGATCATTCACCCTCTCTCTCACACACACAAGTTACAAATATCTTGGATTTTGATCGTAAGAAGTGTAAGGTTGAGGTTAGCAGTCGGTGATCATGCAGTGGTTAAAAATTTTGATTTTTCAACTCTACTATTTTAAACATAAAGCAGCTTATTCTTAAAAACTAGAGCGCGCCACTAAAAGGTAGTGCTATTTTGTGTGTTAAGATTGGCTGGGTTATTTCATTAATTGGCAAACAGAGTAACCTGATTTGTGTGATTTTTCTTAACAGTCTAACATATGTTTGGTTGAAAGTAGTAGAAGCTAGAGTTCAAACTTGAATTGGATGTTTATCTGTACATGTATGTGGGTAGATGGATACATACAAATATATGTGTATTTGTATTTTATAAATGAAAGGAGTGAAAAAGGTTTTTGAAATATCTGTTTTCTGGTGCACCTTTGCTTATTCAAATATATGTGTGTATTTTATAATTTTTTTTTTTTTGGGACCGGTATGTGTATGCATTTTATAAATGAAAGGAGTCAAAAAGATTATTGAAATATCTATTTTCTGCTGCACCTTTGTTTTTGATGATAGTAACAAAAACTTCCCATTTTGAAGTTGGTGCTTTGCAGGGTATTGAATATAGCACTTTGTCACCTCAAATAGAGTACATTTATGCCCCAAGGTAGATTATTTGTATTGGATGCTGTACAACAAATTAGCTGATGATATGAATTTCAAGCGGAATAAATTTGCAAGGTAAATTTGTTTTTGTTCGGATTCCTATGTCATCGCCTTCTTTTGGTTTTGTTTCTGCTACTGAATTTCATTTCTGCATCGTTATCTTCTATATATACATTGTTAGTTCTATTCATGGAAAGGTGAAATCATCAGTCACTCTACTTGATGGATAGCCACCATCAGAGCTAATGTCTTCAGTAACTCAACTTAATAGATAGCAATCATCAATAACCCTACTGGTTTCGAATTGTTGCTATTGTCATCAGAACACCTTAGATGAGCAGAGTCACGGCACATGGTGCTCACTTGGGAGTTGGGGGTGTTCTACAGAATGGATTACCAAAATTCTTGATCTGACCCACAAACTCTCCTGTGTCTGGATTTGGAACCATCTATGAATTTTCTGAGACCCTGGACACAACACAACTGGAATTTCTTGATTTCTGCAATAGTGAATATAAGTCTTAAAAGTACTAGTTATAATTATATACATACATATATATATATATATATATATATGTATGTGTGTGTGTGTATGTATTTGTTTCCTGTATAAATGATTTGATTATGAGATTTTGAACCTATTTTTTTGACTCAACTGTATAATAATTTTTGTCTTTTTTTTTACTGAATTAATCTTTCGATCAGTAGCACCAAAAAATAAGGAATTGATAATTATGATGATTTAGTAAAAGTTTGGAATTATGATTTGAGCCTGGGATCCTCACTGTCTTCAATACATGGGGTGGATTACAGCTTACCCTATTAACAATCACAAGAGATTCCCTCTGTTTTATTTTTCTCAAACTAGTTATAGATTTTGATTGTAATACAAACAAGTGTAATGCTGAAATTTGTTGAAGCTGTGATTTTTCTGGTTCGTACCATCAAATTAAATATTCTTACGTGGCAGACTTTTCTAATTGCAATAAGTACACATTTAGATGACTAATTGTTCATGGACCTTGCTCGATTTTCCTATTAGACGATTGTGACCCAAATAAAGTGGATTGGAAGAGAAGAATTCGTGCAGACAACCCGTCTGATGAAAATTAAGATTTTGAGCATAATTTGATTAATATAAATTCTAAGTTTATGCCTATAAGATTGATGATTATTCATTTCATGCAGATTAGTTATGATTTGGTTCTAACATCTTGTTCGTAATTTATATTGCGTTTTTTGTATTAAAATCTCTATTTGTTTCCATGCATCGAGTACTTAACATTTGCGAACTTCTTGTGGCATTTGATGACTATGATAGTTCTACAAATTTGTCCAAAGTGATGCTCCTAAAATGTTTTCTGAGATTACTCTGACTGCTAAGGGAAAACAAACGTGATCAATTGTATAAGATCTCCATGGACAATTCCTATTCATGTTGTGAATGGACATTAGATCATATATAAAATTGATCTAATTGGTTGATTGGTACCACAGACAATAGGTCATCCACAGATTTTTTAGCCATTCTTATAATCTCCAAAATAGTGCAATGACTGACAGTTGCCATCATCCGCTCAAAATCATATTTTAGAAGGAAATTTAGTTTGCTTCCATCTTGTGTGTTGCTTTTCATTAATCATGCAACATGGGCTGTTTCGTTCAGGTTTAAGGATTGGAGGTCAGAGAGTTCTTTAAGTTCTGAGCGGCAATTTTCCATTGAAGATGGACTATATCCAAGATGTAGATCGGTTATAAGTTCGGTAATGGGAGGCATTCGAAGAGGATTTGAGAAGGGTTCTGAAGGGATTAAAAGCTTGAAAAATTCATCAAGTGATCAGCCAGCAAAAGCATTCAGTTGTTGGAAGAGAATTCTTGACCCACATGGGTCATTTCTACAGAAGTGGAATAAAATATTTGTAATCTCTTGTGTGATTGCAGTGTCCTTGGATCCATTGTTCTTTTACATCCCCGTGATTGATGGCCAAAAAAAGTGTCTCAGGGTGGACAAGAAGTTGGAGATCACTGCTTGCGTTCTTCGCTCATTCATCGACATCTTTTATCTACTTCATATTCTCTTTCAATTCCATACTGGGTTTATTGCCCCTCCTTCGCGAGTACTTGGAAGGGGTGAATTAATTGAAGATCGTTATGCTATAGCCAAAAGATACTTGTCCTCCTACTTCATTTTTGATGTTTTATCAGTTCTTCCACTTCCACAGGTGTGCGCCTTTCCTTTTTCAATCTGGAGCTTCACTAACATATGGTCCAACATCAATTTAGATCCTACTTCTTTTACAGGAATACAAACAAAGGGAAGAGGCTCTCCTCCCTGTCCGACACAATACTTAATCATTATCAATCACAACATAGATATTTGTTTCAATTATTTTTCATTCAGTTCAGCTCTACATTAGAATTCATGTTGCTGACCCCAAAATATTTGGCACATGTTTTTGTTGGGTCGAGTTCAATACAGCTCTAAAAAAATTAATTTTCATTCATTTATCATATAATAAAAAATGGAGAGTTTTGATAAGCATTTGTAAAAACAACTTTCATTTTATTTTTTATGATAAAAAGCACAGTTACATAGCTGATATTAGTTTGTATCTCATTCTGGTCTAGTTTGATGAATTCAGGTGGTAGTTTTAGTTCTCATCCCCAATGCAAAAGGTCCAGTTGCACTGATTACAAAGGATTTTTTGAAAGTTACCATTATTCTTCAATATGTTCCAAGACTTCTTCGGATCTATCCACTATTCAATGAAGTGACGAGAACCTCTGGCTTATTTACAGAAACAGCATGGGCTGGAGCTGCTTTCAATCTCATTCTCTATATGCTAGCTAGTCATGTAAGTTTAGTATGATCCTTTCTTTTTAAATTCTATTCCAAGATATCAGTCAATTGCTTATTAAAACCAATTTTCTCCAAGATTAGAGCTTCATTATGGGTCCGTTTTGTCATGTTTCACAATCCAGGCCTTCTCTTTTGTTGATATATTATTAGTACGTCTTAAGTTGGATGAATAAAAATGATCATCCAAATTATAGTTAATTGTATTGAATAAGTATGGTGTCGTCATTTTCAAGTTTGATCTCAATCAAACTTTTTTATTAGTACCAAAGGACAGGACTAAACAAGAAAGCAGTAAATAAGTTAAGGAATGAACACAAGCACATCAAAATTTGCATGGTTAATTACAAAGTATGCCTACATCTACAGAGGAGGGAGAAAATCCACTCACTCTAAATGAAAATTATGATACTTCTCTTGCCTCACCTCTAATCCCAGAACTCAACCTAAGCCACAATTTGTTGCAGTAACCATTTTGAAATTTAGGACTATTTATATTGAGTGTAATACATGAATCTTGCATGGCCATGATAAATTAATGAATATTCTCTCACGATAGTCTACTTCAAAGTTATCAATTGTTCTCCATATCCAAGTTTTTTTTGGTAACTGAGAGAACCTCACTTGGTGGATAAACTCTTGTAATGTGTTTATCCAAGTTTATTAATCTTTAATAATAACAAAGTACGAGTTCATTTGGTTTATGGGTTGGTGGATTAGCTTGAGTATGTCTAAAAGACTCCTCTATGGATATTGAGTCACTTTTCTTTGTGTTCTTGAAAGACAATACTGATGCATGACATTTTATTAGTGAAAGACAATACTGCATGACATTTCATTAGTGAATTTCATTTTGTGTTCTTAAAAGACTCCTGTTTAAGGGACCTTAGCTCTAGTTGGAAATTCAGTTGTGGGCTTTGATGAAGTGGGCTTAAAGATACAATAAAAGGTGATTTATTGATTAGAATTTAGATTGGCTAGATGTGATGGTGGGTTTATCCCGGGCTTGTTTTGAAAGAAGGTAGTTGGAGGTCCCTACAAAGAGAGTGGCACAAGTTTCGTTTATTCCTTTTCTGAGAGGGTTTTGGGACTCCCTTTATACTTCATCTTTTGATTAGTGAATTTCTTTGCTGAGCTTTGCATGCATGTGAACGACTAAGCATTATTGCCGGACCACTAAATTTGTCTCTTGTGTGATTGCTGCATTTATTTTCTGCACTTCTCTTTCTTCATACGGAACATTCTTATGTTTCAAAAACAAGTGGTACGAGAACCCTTAGATTGCTTTTCTGTTTGCCAAAAACAGCCTTTCTATTGAATAAGTTTTATAAATTTTGGACCTGTTACTTGATACCTATTTACAGAAAGATTGAAGAGGTTCCTTATCAAGTTATGACTGCATTAAGAAGTATTTTCGTAATGCATCTGTTTTGATAATTAAATGAATCTGATATTGCAGGTAGTTGGAGCCTTCTGGTACTTGTTTGCAATAGAGGGAAAAGATAGGTGCTGGCGCATTGCATGTGATAGACATAATACGTCATATGCCATTTTGTACTGTGATAAAAACGATTCAGGAGATGATTTATTTTTAAATGATTCTTGCCCTCTTCTTGAACCAAGTAATATAAAAAACTCAACGGACTTTGACTTTGGAATATTCCTCGACGCTCTTCAGTCTCGAGTGGTGGAAAGCCATGATTTTCCACAGAAATTATTTTACTGCTTTTGGTGGGGACTACGTAATCTAAGGTTTGTGCATATATAATCTCCTAGTTATTTATCTGTTCTGTTTCAGTTTTTGTTTGTTCTCTTGAATTCTTGTAGATGCTATTATTTGGTTTTAGTAGTATTCATATATATTATAGTTTTGCTCTGTTCCTATGTATTTACTGAGTCACGCAAGATGGGCTGTTCTAACATTTTGGACCTTGATGGACATGTCATTTCTTAAAGCATGTGTTTACTTCAGTGATGAGAAGTTCTTCTTCTTCTTCACCTTTTAAGTCACCAATCCAAATCCCAAATGGCAGAGAATCAGTGGCACAAGACCTAGACTACCCTGTGCAAATAGAAATTATGGCAGACAGCTGCTTTACAAAAGAAAAAAATAAAACCAAAAGATCCTAGTGCCATTTAATTACTGAGTCCTATCTTTCTGATTTTCTTCCTAGGAGACCTAGTGACTAATAAATCTCTGTTTTGTACCCATCAAGAAATTTAGTCTTCTAATGGTTGGGCCAAAAGGATGGTTTCTAGTAGTATATTTGGTAAGAATTTAAAACACCATGTTGCAGCGTGTCACATTGTCTTGGGACTATTTTAGTCATTCTATGAAATGCAAAATTAATTAGGATGCATTTTCATGAAATATGTGTTCTATTTCAAGGATCTTTTTTTTAAAGCAGGGTCAAGATGAAGGTTGGATATGATTTCTGGAAAAAAAAAACTTTAATATGCAACCTTGAAGGACTCAGATTTTAGCATACCTAAGAAACTCGCATGGTGCTTGCTTTCGCAAGGAGTCAATTTGATAGCAATGTCCGACAAAATTGCATAGTACTGGTCTCATAGTCATAAAGCAAACTGCATCTCTAGTGAATCATTTTTCCTTTACTCTGATCTCTGAAAATGCTTAAGTTTACTAGTAGGATCCTTTTTAAAATAAATTTTCTTCCATGACGATAATAATCTTACTTTAGTTTTGAAAGGTCTTTACTTATACCAAGACCCCATCACTTTGCATTTGGAGCTGACCAGTTTTTCACTTTTACTCTTTCCACAGTTCTTTTGGACAAAACCTCAAAACAAGCACTTTTGTTTGGGAAATTCTCTTTGCTGTCTTCATTTCAATCCTTGGATTGGTTTTATTTTCATTGCTCATTGGCAATATGCAGGTAAACACTTCATCCTTATTCTATACCTGTACAATTTGAAGTTCTATGCAAGAATATGATATCTCATGTTAAATACATGGAATACATTGTGCATGTGTCCATCATCTGGACTGTCCAACTTATGGCCAACTGCAAAAATACATCCATAACCTACAATTGGCAATGGGCATTCCTTTGGATTTTCTAGCAGTCATGCAATGGTGATCCATATTACTGTCATATTTTCAATGCCATATTATGCTATTACACTTCCATTTTCACTTGATGTGTAAATGGTTCATATTTTCAATGATTTTGCTCAAACATCAACATGTCAGAAGATGTATAATATCTGTTTCTGTTGCCTTCCTTTCTCACTCTTGCTCCAACTTGAACTCGCACACATTCCTCTCACAAGAGCCACCATTTCTCTCTTCAACAGCGACTGAATTTGGTGAAGTGCTAAAACTTGTTTCTTGTACTGTTACAGAAATATCTGCAGTCTATAACTGTTAGAGTAGAAGAGATGAGGGTAAAAAAGCAAGATGCAGAGCAGTGGATGTCCCACCGGATGCTCCCTGAGAATCTGAGGCAACGGATTCGGCGGTATGAGCAGTACAGATGGCAAGAAACCAGAGGTGTTGAGGAAAAGTCTTTGATTACTTAATCTTCCTAAGGACATCAGGAGGGACATAAAACACCATCTTTGCTGGGATTTAGTCAGGAGAGTAAGTGATTTCTAGAACTTCACTGCAATTAGTTTAGAGTTTGTCTGTTTGTGCATCGTGGAAATATTTTGAAACTCCTAAAGATTTTGTATTAGTTTCAGCTATAAGGCTTTGTCAACTTTTATTTTAGGTGCCTAATGTTCAAAATAATGGATCCACAATTGTTGGACGCAATATGCGATTATCTCAAGCCAGTTCTTTACACAGAGAATAGCTACGTAGTCCGAGAAGGGGATCCAGTTGACGAGATGCTTTTTGTCATGCGAGGTAGTCTAATTACCATGACCACCAATGGTGGAAGATCTACCATTTTACACACTGATTATCTCAAGGCTGGTGACTTCTGTGGAGAAGAGCTTCTTACATGGGCTTTGGATCCCAACAATTCCTCCATTCTTCCCAGCTCAACCAGAACAGTAAAAGCCGTAACTGATGTTGAAGCTTTTGCTCTAGTGTCTGCTGACCTGAAGTTTGTGGCCTCCCAGTACAGGCGTCTTCAGAGCAAGCAGGTCCAGCACACTTTCAGGCAAGTACTAAAATAAGGTTTTCTCATGCTTTCGCGAGATGATTATAATTGGACATGAAGGTTTCTAGATTTTCATTTTGTTGATACTTTTCTGTAGTTGAAGTAGAATACTCCAATGATTTATTTTACATTTTTCTTTCATGTCAATTATTAATTAAAAAGAAATAACATTAAACAAAAACAACAGATCAGAAATGGCTTAGAACTATAGTTGGACATAACATTTCTATTGCGATCATCTTAATTTTAGGTACCACTCACCGCACTGGAGGACATGGGCAGCAGTTGTTATACGAGCAGCGTGGATTCGACATTGTAGGAGGAAGCTTAAGAAGTCTTTGCGTGAGGAAGAAGATAGACTGCAGGATGCATTGGCGAAAGAGGGTGGAAACTCATTAAGCCTTGGTGCCACCATTTATGCATCAATGTTTTCCACCGCCCTGCGGAGGAATCATGCAGGTAACCCTGAATTGCCACACCGTTTACCTCCTTTACTCGTTCAGAAGCCCGAGGAACCCGATTTTACTGCTAAAGATCGTTAATAAGTTGTGGTTTCCATATATGAATTGCAAGATTATTTGTAGGAAACATACTCCTATAATAGAAATTCATCCCTGGTTACAAAGTCACAGTTGGCCACATTCAAATGGTAAGACTTATGCCAGCCAGGTGAATAGTCTTTATTTTGATTTTGTTTACTTTACTCAAAAGCAGGAGACCTTTGTTTATGACATGTAGATTTGTTTCCCATATTCAAGTGTAGATTCTTGTATACTTCTAATGTCCACTATAAACCCTTCAGTTATATCCTGCCCAAGTCTCACTGACTATTTTTTATTCGTGGGGTGTGGAATATAACCCGTTTGTATAATTAATCAAAGTTTAATTGTTGTCAAAAAATTTGTTAAGTTTAATCGGATGATGTTAAAGATAATCTGAAAGATGTTCTTATTAAATTACTTAGACAATGAATTCAAATATATTAAAAATCCATAACAAAATAATTAAAATAACAAAAATAAAGAAACTGTCATGGAGAAAAAAATCCATCAACTGTAAAAGATTCATTAATAAAAAGGAACACATCACACCTGCTACTGCTTTGTGAATTATTTCTAGTCTATCTGTAGAATTATCTTCTTACTACCTATTTCTTTTTGATCAGTCTTTCACAACCATAACACCATTTACGATTTGCAAATTCATCACTTATAGTAGTGTACAACTTCTTGTGCAATAGATGTACGTGCCTAGCTTGTTATGTGATGACTTTATGTGTATTGTCTAATATTAGGTATATGATTTAAACACAAGGAATTAACAAACCTTGCGAGAATTATATATATATATATATGAAAAAAAAACCTTGCCTTTATAATTTTCCTCTTTCTAAAATTGCTCAAACAATAATGCTAGGGAATTCATATTTTTTTATTATTTTGATATCACTGTCTCATATGAGTAAGGCCCACCACCATCAATGACACCCCTCATATGTGGCTTTCTCATGTGAAAGATGTGATATCAAATTGGTAATATAGAAAAAAAAAAAGAAAAAAAAAAAGAAGAAAAGATGAGATGCCTAGCATTCGTCTCACTCAAATGTGCATCCTTCATGTAATATAATGAATAAAGATGGATATAAGTTTCATTCATGGAAGTGTTTTAATAAGGGCCGCAGACTTTGAAAACATAATGTTCACTTCAATGAATGGTTGGATAAGTGATAGATATCTGCTTGAAAGTTTAATGAAGCTGCTCATTTATCCTATTTCCTTCCTTCTAATTTGAAAGGATCCAAATTCTTTACTTTGTGCAAAAGGAAAGAGAGAAAATAGTAAAAAAAAAAAAATGAAACTTGAATATTCTTTATTTTATTATGGTAATTAATATTTAGAAATTCATCAAATAGAATGAATTCATTTAGAAAGAAATGTCACCTCACCATTTCTTCATTCATAAATTTTTTTTATCAATTTTTGAAGTTATATTAAAATATTATTTATTTTATTTTATTGAGTCAATTCAAAACTTCTAACTTAGTATAGTTAATCCGTTCCATCTTAAATTATTATTACTTGACAATAGAAGTTTCCTTTTAAGATGTTAGATCTTTGTATTAAAACGTTATTTATATATTTTATTGAGTTAATACAAAATTTCAGGATTCAATTAAAACATATGTTTTGGATTTATTGTAGTCTTGAATATTACGGTTTATAAGTTGAATCAAACACTTAATTTATAAAAAATGCATATTTTAAACTTGAAAATGTCAATTTCTAAAATATTATCCCTTGATAATTTGTGAGAAATTCTTATATTCAACTGCAACTAGCAAGGGGGTGGACCATAATCACCAATAATGTGAAAGTATATGTAAATGAGGTGAATAGGACGTCTTGCCCATAATATAAATCAGGGAAAATTGCACATGCATTTTTTATATTTTTATTTTATTCTATTATAATTTAAAAGTAAAAAAAAAATGCTTTTACATGGGTTAAATATGTATTTTATATTTTTTAATTGGATTTAATTTAATACACCAATGGGTGTTTTAATTGAATTTTAAATTATAGGATCAAATAATAAATGATGAAATTATAACAAATATGTATGTATAATTTACCCTATAAGTTATATAGGATGTCATTCAAATTTAAGAAATGCCTAAACAATTTTGTTTTTTGTTTTTTTTATTTTAAAAAATGCAGACGTATCTGTGTAATTTATTTTATAATTTATAATTCTTTGTGGAACACGTGAAGATTATATACTTACAGACTCTAATTGGAAATCCTTGATAAGATTAACAATTTTTCATTTTATTAGCACTTATATAGCATTTTGTGGTCCACAAAGTATGAAAGTCATTTTTTAATACAACTTTGTAGACTTGATTTTTCTACTTAATAAACTCACGTTATTCGGAATTATTGAAGTCTCTAGCAATGAGATGGACTTTTACCTACTACAAATATATATATATATATAGATATATATATATATTTAAATTTTCCCACTCAAAAAAAAGAAAAAAAAAGAAACGCTATTACTTTGATACTAACAAATAAAGGGGCGTTAATATAATTTTTAAGTGAATAACCGAACTCAGTCATATTGTTTCAATTTATCTATAATTTGAAAAATTAATGATCGGATGATAAAAAGCCATATATATATATATATATATATGAATATAAAAATACAGTTTTATACTTATCATATGGTTAAAAGTAGGGTATTCCAAATCTACCAACAACTAGGCTTGAAAACTCATAACCAAGGCATTGTTTTTCAAATCTCTAAACTGAAAACACAATGCCCTAAGTTACATGTCATTACCTCAAATCAATGATTTCCTAAAATAAAGGTCCTCACTTTTAGTATGTAAAGTCTGTAGGATACTTGCACCAAACTATTATAGGTGAGATTGCAAATTATAAAAACTATCAAACTAAGAAATCTCAATGAAAAGCTTATCCAAAAATTAAGAAACCACTGTCATTTAGAGAAAAATTTCTATTAAGTGAATATAGTTGGACTCTCTACTTTTTTCTTTTGTCCCATATTATGTCTCTTTTAGGAATTTAACTTTGTAAGGAAATAACATATTTATTAATTTCACTTGAGTAAAAAGTATAAATTTACGAAATTAACTTAAAACATTTAGAATAAAATTACATTAATTTTTCCTAAAGTTTATGATAATTACATTGAATTCATATGAGGTTTTTGAAATTATACTGACTTTTTTTACTTTACTTAAAAATATACAGATACATCCTTCCTGTCAATTTTTGTTTTCAAAATGATAAAACTATTCATTTTATATTTATTTTTTCAATATTGGCCAATTTTTTTTAAAATAAATATTAATAAAAACCTTCAATCTATTTTTATATAAAATAAAAATAAGTTATTTATCTTAAATTTGATTTTAAAAAAAGTTAAAAAAAATTAGTCAAAATTAAAAAAATACAAAAGTAAATAATAGAAGGGACAGTTTCATTATTTTGAAAAATAAATTGACAATTTTTTTTAACCTTTTTTTTAAAATCAGTGTAATTTCAAGAACATTAAAAAAAGTATGTATAATTGTCGTAAACTTTCGAGAAAGTGAATATACTTTATCCAAACATTTACATTAGAGTGAGAGAAAAAAATAATTTAAAATTTTCATAATGTATAATTTTAAACTGGACTCACATGATAGGAATGACCTAATTATCATTTTATTTCCACAACACTCAAATTTTGCATTCGAACAGAAGACACATCACAAGAGTCAAAATGTTTCTCACAGATTTTGGTGGGAAGGATAACGACAACTTTTTCACTCTTGATTGGTTGATTTAAATTGTTTAGCATTTTGTAAATTTGGAATAAATTGAAACATTTTGCCTACATAGTACATTTTTCATCTTTTATATATATATATATATATATATATATATTGAATAATATTTTGCTGCTAATATGTTGATGCTGATATATTTGGATGAGTTGGGTTTTGTCAGTGACATCAATAATGTTGGGCTCTACATCACGTGAATATATAAAAATTAAATAAATACCAATACATGATTATCATGAATTAGAGAAATTAGTCCCAATAATTCTAACAACCAGAGAGGTAGCTTTCAATCTGAATCATTATCGATACATATTAAATAGCAGTGGTCCACAAACCACTCCTGGAGGCATCCACGACATGGGTAAAATTTCTGGGAGGGTCACTGGCCTGACTATTCTCCCGCGAAGTCTTCTCTCTTTTAAAATGACTGAATCTGTCACTGCCATTGTAATCTCCACGAAGCTTCTCATTTTTAAAAAAAGACTGCCTTTCCTTGACCCAAAAACTTCTTTTTATCTCTTCGTCTAAACAAAACCTCTTGCTTCAATGAACCTTACACGGCGTTATTTGAGGTGAGTTTTTCCTTTTTCTAAATGAAAAGTGGAATTAGTTTTGTATTCTTGGCATTTTCTCCTTTTAAACTTGAATTTCTTATACAATTTTTCATTTTTATTCTTGAATCCGTGAAAAAAATTATTGAAATTTCATTTTTGACTTTGTTTACACTTCAATTCTCACCGTTTCATTGCTTTTGTGGTTTATGTCTTTATAATGGAGTTCCGTTTTCTGACTTCAGTTCTTTTTTTTTTGGCGGCAGTTAAATACAATAACATCAAGGTAGAGATAGTTTTGGTTTTTTTGATCATTCACCCTCTCCCTCTCACTGTAAGGGTGAGGTTAGTGGTCGGTGATCATGCGTTAAAAGTTTTTATTTTTAACTCTACTATTGTAAAGATATAATCATATAGTAGTTAATTCTTAATAATTAGACCATGGCACTAAAAGATAGTGCTATTTTCTGTGATACTCTCAATTGTGCTGGGAAAATGATTGCGTTATTTCATTAATTTGAGTATAAATTAACCTGATTTCTTTGATCTTGCTAAACCGATCTATGGTTCAAAATAGCAGAAGCAACAGCTCAAACCTGAATTTGATGTTTATCTGTATATGTATATGTGTCCATACTCCATAGATGCATACAAATATATACGTGCATGTAATTTATAAATGAAAGGAGTTTAAAGGTTTTTGAAATATCTATTTTCTGCTGAACCTCTGCTTTTATTGATAAGAGCAACTTCCCATTTTGAAGTTGATGTTCTGCAGGGCGTTGAATGTAGCACTTCATCACCTCAAATAGAGTACATATAAGCCCCAAGGTAGATTATTCGTACTGGATGTGGTACAATTGAAGATATGAATTTCAATCGGAATAAATTTGTAAGGTTAGTTTGAGTCTGCATTTCTATGTCATCACATTCTATTGGTTTTATTTCTGCATCTTTATATTCTATATATATACTTTGTTAGTTCTATTTATGAAAGAATGAACCCATCAGTAACTCTACTTAATTGATAGCAACCATTAGAATACGTTCGATGAGCTAATGTCATCAATAACTCAACTTCATAGATAGCAAACATCCATAACTCTAATTCGTACAAGTTGTTGCTATTGTCATCAGAACACCTTAGATAAGCAGAGTCACGGGACTAGGTGCTCCTCTTTTAACTTGGGAGTGAGGATGCTCTACAGAATGGATTACTAAAATTCTTGACTTGCCCCACAAACTCTCCTTTGTCTGGATTTGGAACCATCTTTAAGTATTCTGAGACACCCCCCCCCCCCCCGCGGGGACACAATACCATGGATCAAAATTTTGTTTCGTTTCCATCGAAATGACCGAAACGTTTCCGTTTCTTAGTGAACCGAAATGAAACATTAGTGGAATACCGAAATTCACACATTTTCGTGAAAATAAAGTTGTTTCCATAGAAACATAACGAAACAATGAAAATATTTTTTTGGTATCAACAATACTTATAGAAGTTGGTAAAAAATAATATCCATTTGTTTTTTAAATAGAGAAGATTGAAAGATTAAAACCTAAAATTATAAGAAGATATTTCTATTTTTCCTCAAAAACAGTAGACAATGAAAAGTAAAAATAGTGGAAATAAAATGTAGATAAATACTTTATTTTAATACTTAGTTACTAATTATAATAGGCTTAAATTACTTTATTTTTACTTATCATATTATATGTAACTTGTGTCAAATTGTCTAATCCGTGAATATTACACAATATATATTTATTATTTTATGGTTTATAATAATTTTGCATAGTTTATAGAAAATATATAATAAATTCATATTACATAAAGAAATTAGCTTTAAACCTTTTATACTAGTTTTTAGTAAATAAAGAGTTATTTGGTATTAATGACTAATTAATATTTATGTTTTTTTTTTTAAATTTTACCCTAGTATCTTCTTGTGTGGATAGACATGTACCCAAAAACATTTCCAATTAATTATAATATTTATCTTCACATATTCATATATTTTACTTTATGTTTCTAAGTGTTTCTATACATTTTAATTTTTTTCATCATTTTCACTATGTTTCCGAAACGTTTCCGAAATGTTTCTATTTTCTAAGTGACCGAAATAACACTACGAAACGAAATTTTGATCCTTGCACAATACAAGTGGGATTTCTTGATTTCTGCAATTGTGAATATAAATTTTAAAATTACTAATTATAATTTATACATGTGTGTGTGTATCTTGTATAAATATAAATGGTTTGATCGTGAGATATTGTACTTATTTCCTAACTCAACAATATAATAATTTTTGTTTTTTTTTTTTTGGTGAATGAAATTAATCATTGGATCCATAGCACCAAAAAAAAAAAGGAATTGATAATTAGGATGATTTAGTAAAAGTTTGAAACTTTGTGTTTCTCACTAATTTTAATGCTTTAGACGAATACACAGGTGGATTACAACATGCACTATCAATATTCACAAAAGATTCCCACTGTAGCATTTTTCTTGAACTAGTTATAGACTTTGGTTGTAATACAAAAAAATGAAATGCTGAAATTTGTTGAAGCTGCGGTTTTTCTGGTTCCTACCAACAAATTAAATATTCTTACAGGGAAAACTTTTCTAATTGCAATATATACACATTTAAATGACTATTTGTTTCTGTTTTTCATATATTCTAGTATGTTAGTTCAATTTTCCTAATAGAATATGTGACCCATATAACATGAATCAGAAGAGAAGGATTTGTGTAGACAACCCCATATGATGAAAATTAGCATTCTGAGCATAGTTTGATCAAAATAAATTCTGAGTTTAAGTTTATGTCATCCCAAGGGCCACTTACCTATACAAAAAAAAAAAAGAGTTTATGCATAAAAGAGTGATGGTTATTCATTTCATGCAGAATGATTATGATTCGGTTCTAATATCTAGTTCATAATTTATATTGTGATTTTGTATTTAAATCTCTATTTATTCCCATGCATTGAGTACTTAACCTGTACCAAATTGTTGTGGCTTTTGATCAATATAATAATTCTACAAATTTGTCCAAAGTGATGCTCCTAAAATGTTTTCTGAGATTACTCTCATGTTAAGGGAAAACAAACATGATCAATTGTATAAGATCTCGATGGGGCACTCCTATTCATGTTGTGAATACACATTAGATCATATATAAAATTTATCTAATTAGTTGATTGGTAGCGCAGACAATTGGTCAACTACAGATTTTTTTAGCCATTCTCTAATCTCCAAAATAATGCGATGACTGACAGTTGCCATCATCTGCCGAAATCGCATTTTAGAAGAAAATTTAGTTTGCTGGCTCATGGTTTCCATCTTCTTGTGTGTTGCCATTCATTAATCATGCAACATGGACTGTTTTATTCAGGTTTCAGGATTGGAGTTCAGAGAGATCTTTAAGTTCTGAGCGGGAACTTTCCACTGAAGATGGACTATTTCCTAGAAAAAGTAGATCAACTGAAAGCTCTGTAGCGAGAGGTCTTCGAAGAGGATTTGAGAAGGGTTCTGAAGGGATTAAAAGCTTGAAAAATTCACTAAGCTTTCGTCCATCTAGTGATCAGCCAACAAAAGAGATCAGTTGTAGGAAGAGAATTCTTGACCCACAGGGGTCATTTCTTCAGAAGTGGAACAAAATATTTGTATTCTCTTGTGTGATTGCAGTGTCCTTGGATCCATTGTTCTTTTACATCCCCGTGATTGATGGCACAAGAAAGTGTCTTGAGGTGGACAAGAAATTGGAGATCACTGCTTGTGTTCTTCGCTCATTCATCGACATCTTTTATGTACTTCATATTATCTTTCAATTCCATACTGGCTTTATTGCCCCTTCTTCACGAGTATTTGGAAGGGGTGAATTAATTGAAGATCGTTATGCTATAGCAAAAAGATATTTCTTCTACTTCATTATTGATGTTTTATCAGTTCTTCCACTTCCACAGGTGTGCTCCTTTCTTTTGTCAATCTGGTGCGCAACTAACATATGGTCCAACAGCAATTTAGATTCTACTTCTTTTACAGGAATACAACAAAATGGAAGAGGCTCTCCTCCGTGTCCGACACTATATTTAATCAATATCAATCACAAAATGGATATATGTTTCAATTATTTGTCATTAATTTAGTTGAGCTCTACAATAGTATTCATATAGCTGACCCCAAAATATTTGGCACAAATTTTTGTTGAGTAGAGTTAATTGAACTTTAAAACAATTAATTTTCATTCATTTATCAGATAGTAAGAAATGGAGTTCTGTTAACCATTTCTGAAGTTAAAATCAACGTCAATTTTCTTTTCTATGGTAAAAAAGCACGGTTTACGATAACTGATATCAGTTTGTAATCTCATTGTGTTCTGTTTGATGTATTCAGGTGGTAATTTTAGTTCTCATCCCCAGTGCAAAAGGCCCAGTTCCACTGGTTACAAAGGATTTTTTGAAACTTGCCATTTTTTCTCAATATGTGCCAAGACTTATTCGGATCTATCCACTATATAAGGAAGTGACAAGAACCTCTGGCATATTTACAGAAACAGCATGGGCTGGAGCTGCTTTCAATCTCTTTCTCTATATGCTAGCTAGTCATGTAAGTTTAGTATGATCCTTTCTTTTTACTTTTAGATCTATTCCTAGAAATCAGTCGCTTATTTCACAATCCAATCTTCTCTTTTGTTGATATATTGTTAGCATTTTTTTAAGTTGGATGTATAAAAATGACCATCCAAAATATAGTTAGTTCATTGAATAAGTATGGTTTTATCGTTTTCAATTTTGATCTCAATCAAACTTTTATTAGGACCAAAGGACAAATGAAAGCGGTAAATAAGAAGGAATGAACACAAACACATCAGAATTTGCATGGTTAATTAGGTAGTATGCCTACATCCATAGAGGAGGGAGAAAATCCAGTCACGCTAAATTGTGGTTATGATACTTCTCTTGCCTCACCTCTCATACTAGACCTCAACCTAAGCCACAATTTATTGCCGTAACCATTTTGAAATTTAGGAATATTTATCTCGAGTTGTGATATATGAAGCTTGCATGGCCATGATAAATTAATGAATATTCTCTCATAGGAGTCTACTTCAAAGTTATCAATTATTCTCCAAGATTTTTCTTTGGTTAGGGTGGGGGGACTGAGAGAAGTTTTCTTGTGTGGATAAACTCTCATAATTTGTTTATTTAAGGATATTCATCTTTGATAATAATAAATACGAGTTCATTTGGTTTATGGGTTGGTGGTAAGCTAGAGCATGTCTAAAAGACTCTTTTATGGATATCGAGTCACTTTTCTTTGTTGTCTTAACCCTGTTTTTTTCTTGAAGACTATAGCTTTGGAAACTATCCCTGCAGCTTACAGATCAACATTTGAAGAGACGAAGCAATTTCAGGAAAATTGTAGAATCTCCAGCGGTACACCAAGAGTGCCAGCCCGCACTTGGAGGGGAAAACCCCTCTTGCAGGGTGTCATGCAGCACTCGTCACCAGTTTCAATAGTTTCAACTCTTTTCTATTTTTTAAGTTTTGGGACATAAATTGTACTTTTCTGAAAAATGTGAGAGAGAGCGGTGGTAGTTTGTCTGTTATTTTTGTGAGAGGATATGGGACTCCCTTTGTCTCTTCATCTTTTGATTAGTGACTTCTTTTCTCTGAGCTTTGCCCGTGGATGTAAGCATTATTGCCGAACCACATAAATCGTCTCTTGTCTGATTGCCTTTTTTGTTTTCTGCACTTCTTATGTTGCAAACACAAGTGGTGGGAGAACCCTGAGATTGCTTTTCTATTTTTCAAAAACAGCCTTTCTATTGACCAAGTTGTATAAATTTTGGAACCATAACTTGATAACTATTTACAGAAAGATTGAAGAGGTTCCTTATCAAGTTATGACTGCATTAAGAAGTATTTTCGTAATGCATCTGTTTTGATAATTAAATGAATCTGATATTGCAGGTAGTTGGAGCCTTCTGGTACTTGTTTGCAATAGAGCGAGAAGATAGGTGCTGGCGCATTGCATGTGATAGACATAATAGGAGATATGACATTTTGTACTGTGATAAGAACCATTCAGGAAACTATTCATTTTTAAATGCTTCTTGCCCTCTTCTTGAACCAAGTAACATAAAAAATTCAACAGACTTTGACTTTGGAATATTGCTCGATGCTCTTCAGTCTCAAGTGGTGGAAAGAAAAGATTTTCCTCAGAAATTATTTTACTGCTTTTGGTGGGGACTACGTAATCTAAGGTTTGTGCATATATGATCTCCTAGTTTTTTAATTTATTCAGTTTCATATTCTGTTTGTTCTCTTAATTTCTTGTAGATGTTATTTTTTGGTATTATTGGTATTCATATATATTATAATTGTGCTCAGTTCCTATGTATTTACTGAGGAATGCAATATGGGCTGTTCTGAAATTTTGTACCTTAGTTGATATATAACTTTTCTGATATATCATTTATTAAAGCATTTGTTTACTTTGGTGCTGAGAAGTTCTTCTTCTTCGTCTTTTAAGTCACTTCTCCAAATCCCAAATGGCACAGGATCTAGACTAGCCTCTGCAAATAGAAATTATGGCAGATCGTGCTTCACGGAAGAAAAAAAATAAAACCAAAAGATCATATTGCCAACTAATTGCTGAGTCGTATCTTGCTGAATTTCTTTCTAGGAGACCTGGTGACTAAATCCCTGTTTTGTACCAATCTCAAGAAATATAGTCTTCTAGTGGTTGGGCGGGCCAAAATAATGATTTTCAATGGCATATTTGGTAAGAATTTGAAACACCAGTTGCAGTGTGTCACATTATCTTATCATTCTATGAAATGCAAGATTAAAGGATCTTCTTTTTAAGCAGAGTCAAGATGAAGTATAGTGGCTGGATATAATTTCTGGGAAATTTTTTTTAACATGCAACCTTGAAGAACTGAGATATAGTCTACCTGAGAAACTCGCATGGTGCTTGTTTTCACAAGGAGTCAATTTGATAGCAATGTCCGACAAAATTGCATTGTAACTGATCTCATAGTCATAAAGCAAACTGCATCTCTAGAGGTCATTTTTCCTTTACTCTGATCTCTGAAAGTGCTTAAGTTTACTAGTAGGTTCCTTTTTAAAATAATTTTTCTTCCATGACGATAATAATCTTACTTTAGTTTTGAAAGGTCTGTACTTATAACAAGACTCCATCACTTTGTATTTGGAGCTAACCAGTTTTTCACTTTTACTCTTTTACTCTTTCCACAGTTCTTTTGGACAAAACCTCAAAACAAGTATTTTTGTTGGGGAGATTCTCTTTGCTGTCTTCATTGCGATCCTTGGATTGGTTTTATTTTCATTGCTCATTGGCAATATGCAGGTAAACACTTCATCCTCATTCTATACCTTTACAATTTGAAGTTGTATGCAAGCATATGAGATCTCATGTTAAAATACATGGAATACATTGTTCATGTGTCCCTCAACTGATTGCCAACTGTGGATATCTCCATAACCAAAAATAGAAGTTTTATCCTTACAAATGGCAACTGGTATGCCTTTGGATTTTCTAGCAGTCATGCAATGGTGATCAATATTATATCATATTTTCAGTGCCATAGTTGGCTATTACACTTCCATTTTCACTTGATGTGTCAATAATTCATATTTTCAAGATTTTGCTCAAAGCCTCGAACATTTCAACATGTCAAAAGATGTATATTCAAGTGCTAAAACTTGTTTCTTATACTGTTACAGAAATATCTGCAGTCTATAACTGTTAGAGTAGAAGAGATGAGGGTAAAAAGGCAAGATGCAGAGCAGTGGATGTCCCACCGGATGCTCCCTGAGAATCTGAGGGAACGGATTCGGCGTTATGAGCAGTACAGATGGCAAGAAACCAGAGGTGTTGAGGAGAAGTCTTTGATTCTTAATCTTCCCAAGGACATCAGGAGGGACATAAAACACCATCTTTGCTGGGATTTAGTCAGGAGAGTAAGCGATTTCTAGAACTTCCCTGCAGTCTTATAGTATTATTTAGAGTCTGCCTCTATGTGCATTGTGGAAATATTTTAAAACTCTCGAAAGTTTTTGTATGAGTTTCAGCTATAAGGCTTTATCAACTTTTATTTTAGGTGCCATTTTTTGAAAAGATGGATGGACAATTGTTGGATGCAATGTGCGATCGTCTCAAGCCAGTTCTTTACACAGAGACGAGCTACATAGCCCGAGAAGGGGATCCAGTTGATGAGATGCTTTTTGTCATGCGAGGTGATATAATTACCATGACCACCAATGGTGGAAGAACTGGCTTTTTAAACTATGTTGATCTCAAGGCTGGCGACTTCTGTGGAGAAGAGCTTCTTACATGGGCTTTGGATCCCAACTCTTCCTCAAGTCTTCCCACCTCAACCCGAACAGTAAAAGCCATAACCGATGTGGAAGCTTTTGCTCTAGTGTCTGATGACCTGAAGTTTGTGGCCTCCCAGTATAGGCGTCTTCACAGTAGGCAGCTCCGGCACACTTTCAGGCAAGTACGGACATAAAATTTTCTCATGTTCTCATGAGATGGTTGGTAACTTCGTGAGACGATTACAATTTGTCATGAAGGTTTCAAGAGTTTCATTTTGTTGATACTCTTCTGCAGTTGAAATAGACTACTTCGATGATTTTCTTTTTTCTTTTTCATGTCAAGTGTTAATTAAAAAGAAATAATGTTAAACAAAAACAACAGTGGAATGGCTTAGAACTATAGTTGCCCTCATGGTCATAACATTTCTACTGTGGTCATCGTAATTTCAGGTACTACTCACTGCAGTGGAGGACATGGGCAGCCTGTTTTTTACAAGCAGCATGGCGTCGACATTATAGGAGGAAGCTTGAGAAGTCTTTGAGCGAGGAAGAACAGGATGCACTGGCAAAAGAGGGCGGAAATTCACCAAGCTTTGGTGCCACAATTTATGCATCAAAGTTTGCCACCAATGCACTTCGAGCCCTGCGGAGGAATCATGCTGGCAACCCCAAATCACCACACAAGTTACCTCCTTTACTGCCTCAGAAGCCCGCGGAACCTGATTTTACTGCTTAAGATCGTTGATAAGGTGTGGTCTTCATTGTGATTGTTAGAGGTTTTGTTTAATATATGAATTGTAAGATATATCTGTTAGGAAACCTACTTCTATTATTGCTTTTGTATACACATATATACAGATATATATATATATATGCTTGTATAATAATTAAAAAAAATTGATGGATCGTAATGGAAATTCTCTCTGATTTTGTAATCATATAGTACTGGTCTAACTGACTCCTTTTTGTTCCTAAACTCAAACTAATTGCTAAAATCTCAGTGGCTAAAAACAAATAAAAATAGGGTGTTATTTAACCATTGTCTTGTAATAACTTCGACTAATTTAAAACTTGTCTGAAAAATCTCTCCATAGAATAGTTTGGAAGCCTTTCTTGAGGCAACTAGTCGATTTGTTCTTTATTTGCTTTTACATGTTACATAATATACACGTACTTTGGGATTGCTGCATTCATATACCTATCTTGAGAGAGATAGAGAAAGAGAGAGAGAGAGAGAGAGAGAGGTCAATTAAATTTTTTTTGATATAACCATTTCATCTTTTATCTCATTCATGTCAACATACACATACATGTATATATGTATGTACAACAGGGTAATAGAGTTATGAAATATGTATCATTCTCTGCCGACACTCTTCATTACATTCTCTCACAAAGTAAAGCTAATGAAATACCAAAACAATGCAACAATTGAATATGGTATTGGTAATATAGAGATCTTTTTAAGACGACCACCCAATAAACACTTTCTCCAGAATTTTGAAGGCTTCAACGTCATCAGATTACTTATTTTGAGCTTTTATACATTCCGTCAATGACATTCTGCAATGCAAAACATTCACTCAGTGTCAATTTCAATTTTCAAGCATAATAAAATAAAATTATCTCATCTTTTTCCCATTTGTGCTGTCTCATTTCAAAATTGAGTTGTGATCTGAATTCTGAAGCCCGTGTGATCATCAAAATAGACAATTCAATTACTTATCTAACCAACTTAACTTGAGGTGTAACATGGAGCTGTTACCAGGATCACCAATATACAATGAGGTTAGTGACTGAGTTTTATTAAGTGATCAAAATTACCGTAACACTATTTATTCCCAGGTTAGCAATGAGAAAATATATGGTTGCATAAGTTCTAAAATTGCAGAATCACTATAACAAGTCATCCCAGCAGAAAGGAAGAATAATATCCAGAAAATCCCCATCATCTCATACCATGCAAGTAGCCAAAAACAAAAAAAAAAGGTTGTTGGGTTATAGACTGTTTAAAATAAACACCCAATATATTTCTAGTTATTTCTTTCCCACTTTCTGCAACTAGACCATTCAAGCGTGAATTGTAGATCAGACAGAAAAATGGATTTTGAGATATGGAATGCTATTTCTGAAAGGCAAAAAAGAGAGTAAAAAGATTCACAAATGACTAGCCCACAATTTGTCAAAAGGCCACGTGCATGGGCATGGAAGTATGTGCTAACTTTAATATGAGAAGCCTAGAAGCAAACCTGAAAGTATTTGTGAAATTGAGCCCTCTTTTTCTTGTAGGTTGGGGTGAGAAGATCACGGTCCATGTCAAATGGTATGGGGTCAAGGTGGACAGCTTTAATAAACTCAAAACCCTTTAACTGCGATGAGAACTAGAATACATTAGGATCACAAAGATTTCATGTAGCTGCAGGGTTTCAGAAAACCTTCTAATCTCCTTAATCACGCAAAGAGCACAGTACTGGGAGAGAACAATACCTTCTTTTCTTTTCCAATCTTGGCAAGTTCCTCAAGAATATATGCTTTTGCCTTCGGATTTTCACAAATACTACCAAAATCCCCAGCCACTCCATTCTCTTCAGCCCAACATTCAAGAGATTGCATATTGGGGTTGACAACAGCTACAAGGAAGGACTTGAAGCTGTTCCCATAGATCCATATCTGTAACAAGAAGGCAGATGAATTTGTTCAAAAATTTTAAATGCAAAACAGATTTTAGAAGAGGGAAATGAGAATCGGAAGAATAAAACGGTAAATCATGTGTATCTCTGAAAAGATGCTGCTCAAGAAAGAAATGGGACTGAAATGCCATAGTTTTTGGCTGATGAAACAAGCCAAACAATGGAATGCTGATCAAATTAGGCCAACGTTAAATTTTTATCCTTTTTTGTATTAGTTTTGGTTGAAATATTAAGGCCATTACCCAGTGTTGGTTCTATCAATCCAAGTCTTGGGAGGGATGACTTAGGTACAGATTCAACCTCCAACATTGTTTGCATGAAGTTGCTGCCCTCAGAATCAAACTTATGTTCTCGCACTTAATGGCTTGATCTTCTTCACAAGGCAATACTTAGGAAGTAGTCCAGGATCTTTCTACATTGCTGACAATTGATGAATCAGGGTAGATGCTTCTTGGAGAGAGACTTTAGAAGTTTAGGATGAGCAACATAGAGATATCTGCTGGGTTTTAGGCAACATCGAGACTAAAAGTCCAAAAGCATTGCATATTTGGCTTTTTTGTTATCTCAAGTTCAACATCAGGAGTAGTGAATACCAAGATATGGGCCAATACAGAGGAGCTATAAGTTTAATGTGCTTCTAGAACTAAAGGTCAAAAGCACATTGATTAGGCAGGGAGGAGAGATACAAAGGCATGTAATTTCAACAGGAGATGACTCTAGAAAGGAATGAATAAGGATGTTATGACCCAAGTCACCCAACAATCGAAATTAAAGGCTAGGGTGAGTTTATATGTATTTAAAAATACTTTTATATGTACAAAGTAGCCATTAGAAAGAAAACTGAGATAAAGTTATTTCCAATTAGGTCAGAGTAAGCAGACATACCGAGTCAATACCAGAAACAAGGGAATAAATGTTCTCCAGATTCTCAACTGAGATGTACTCTCCTTGGGAAAGTTTGAAAATGTTCTTTTTACGGTCAATAATTTTCATGCTTCCATCTGGTTGCCACTCACCAACATCCCCTGGTATTGATTTATTACAAGCTATATTATAGAGGAACCAATCTGAAAAATGGATCAAAATATGGTTAAGTATGGATACTGAAATGGACAGACCTGTGTGGAACCATCCGTCAACCATCACTTCTTTAGTGAGGTCTTCACGTTTGTAGTATCCTGAGAACAGGGATTTTCCCCGTA